>CM060415.1:111356523-111984602 GCA_030545235.1 Helianthus tuberosus | reverse complement strand
CTGATCAGGTATTGAAGAACGATGATGGAGGAACAATATCTTCTCGTGGGATTGGGCTGAGGGTTACGAGTTTGGAGCGTAATTCGATGAAGCCGAGGAGGGGCATGTACTCAACGTTAGGGACTTCTATCTTGGATGGCCTGTCCAAGATCTCTACTCCCGTTGGTGACCCGGCTAGGAAATTTACTACGTTTGCTGATTATAGTAAACTTCCCCATGCAAACCCTAGTCAAGGAATGGAGATGTTTCAGGATAATACTTTACGGGTGAATGATGAGAAGCTGAAAAATGTTCAGGGTCCGGAAGAGGGAACTAACACTGATATTGGTCTGACTGATGATGGTAACTTGGGTCAGACTGATGGTGACAACTTGGGTAAGCCTATGTCGTATGCAGAATCCGTGATCAATCAAAAGAACAGGAAGGTAAACTTCATACCCCTTACTTGTGATATTCAACGTGAGGGATGTGATATTGTTCTTCCAAAAGAATCGGTTCGTGTGGTCCAGGAAAAGTTGGCCAACACCTTATATGGGTATTTCTTGGGTGATCGTCTAGCCTATCCTGTGGTTGAATATTTTGTAAGGAATAACTGGAAAAAGTTTGGGTTGATGAAATCCATGATGAACGCGAGTGGTTTCTTCTTTTTTAAATTTGCAGATCATAAGGGTATGTGTGATGTGCTTGCTTCTGGTCCTTGGATAATAAGGTCACAACCTATATTTCTTCATGAATGGTCCCCTACGTTAAAGCTGGAAAAACAGGAGGTTACTAAAGTTCAAGTTTGGGTGAAAATTCATGAAGTGCCGATTGCCGCTTATACGGAAGATGGCCTTAGTATGATTGTTACAGCAATAGGTGAACCTAAACTTTTGGACTCATACACTACGTCAATGTGTATGGACTCGTGGGGGAGAAGTAGTTATGCGAGAGCTCTTATAGAAATATCTGCGGATAAGGAGTTCAAAGAGGAACTTACTATGGCAATCCCTGAACTAGATGGCGAGGGGTTTGTTAAGGAAACCATGTATGTGGAGTATGAATGGAGTCCGCTTAGATGTTCAAGTTGTTGTGTGTTTGGCCATGATATAGATTCCTGTCCAAAACAGATGAGGAGGCCATAAGTCAAAGCTACAAACAACCAGGAACGGGTTCATGGAAATCATGAGCAAACTCAAGGTCGACGACAAGGTAAGCCTAAAGTTGATGAGGATGGTTTTATGGGGGTCCAAAGCAAAAAGGTGGCTAGGAAGAGTAGGATTCCGATTAACAAACCAAAACCAAAGTTTGAATATAGACCCAAAAACTCTAATCGGAAAGAGCATACGAACACCAAATCGTTTTCAGCTAGTGTGTTATCTCGAAATCCTTTTGATGTCTTGAATGAAGCGAATTGGATAAAGGACAAAGTAGTAACTCGGCTGGAGGTGACAAGGAGGACTCTGATGAAGAAGAGGTGGTGGAAGTTTATAATGAGACGGATGAGTTTTCATGGAGGGGACGAGAAATAGTACTAAAGGGGCAAGCACTCCTATTCCAGTTGTTTCCAATGATTAGTCTTGCTGCTTGGAACATTAGGAGGTTGAACCGCCCTCTGAAACAACAGGAGGTTCGCCAAATTGTCAAGGAGAATAGTTTGTCTTTTTGTGCGATTCTAGAATCCCATGTGGATGTTGATAATCTAAATAAGGTTTGTTCTTCTGTATTTCGTCGTTGGGAGTGGACTTCGAATGGGAGTAGTTGTGATAAGGGCACGAGGATCATTGCTGGCTGGGACCCGGGTATTTTTGACGTCATTTTGCTTTCTCAAACATCGCAAGTTATGCATTTTCAAATCATTTTTAAGCAAGATAAGAAAGTGTTATTTTGTTCAGTTGTTTATGCGGCAAATTATTATATTACTCGAAGGGAGTTATGGCATCATTTATCTAAACATAAAGTGCTTGTTGGTAATAAACCATGGGTTATCTTAGGTGATTTCAATTCAGCTCTTAATCTGGATGATAAGTCCATGGGAGTCTCAAATATTTCGGCTGGTATGAGAGAATTTCAAGAGTGTGTTTCGGATATAGAAGTTTTTGATATAAACAGTTCGGGCTTGCATTTTACTTGGAATCAAAAACCCAAGAAGGGTGTTGGCTTGTTAAAGAAAATTGATAGAATTTTGGGTAATACTCCTTTTGTTGATGTTTTTCCTAACTCGGTAGCGCTGTTCCATCCTTATCGTCTGTCCAATCACTGTCCTTGTTTGTTAAAGATTCCAACTCCGGGGAAGATGAAACATAGATCATTCAAGTTCGCTAATTTTTGGTTTACAAACCGGGTTTTATTGAGGCGGTGAAAAAGGTGTGGGATACAAATATTGAAGGAGTTCAGCAATTTCGGATAGTGAAGAAACTTCGTCTGTTGAAAGGTCCTCTTCGTGCGTTACTGTTTCAACAAGGTAACTTGCATAAGAAAGTGGAGGACCTGCGCGAAAAGCTGGATGCGATTCAACGGGAGATAGATAGAAGTCCCTTCAATGTCGATATTCGTGACCAAGAAACAAAGCTTACGACTGAGTTTCAAGAGGCCTGCTTAGATGAAGAGCGTTTCTTAAAACAGAAATCTAAAGTGGATTGGCTTCGAGCTGGGGATTCCAATACAGCTTTATTTCATGCATCGTTGAAGAGCATAAATCATTCGACCCGCATTGATGTCATTATGAATTCCAAAGGGGAGTTGTTTGAGGGGTAGAATGTCTCAAAGGCGCTTGTTGCTCATTATGAGAAGTTCCTTGGTAGTGAAGATGTTATAGTGCTTCGTCCCTCGTATGAGCTTTTTACTAATAAGTTGAATGCTGATGATGCTATCCATATGATACGACTGGTCACGAGTGAAGAGGTTAAGCTGGCAATGTTTTCTATTGGGAACGAAAAAGCTCCTGGCCCAGATGGGTATACGGCGGCGTTTTTTAAGAGTGCGTGGAATATTATTGGTCATGACGTATCGAATGCCATTATAGATTTTTTTAATACAGGTATGCTTCTTCGGGAGCTGAATAATACTCTTATTGTTCTTATTCCCAAGAAGCCAACTCCGTCTATGGTTACAGATTACCGGCCTATAGCTTGCTGTAATGTTATTTATAAATGTATTAGCAAGATTGTCGCGGATCGTATTAAGGGTTCCTTGAATCAAATTGTAAGCATAAACCAGTCGGCATTTGTCCCGGGAAGGAAGATATCTGATAATATATTGCTTACTCAGGAACTTATGCACAATTATCATAGGAGCTTTGGTCCGCCCCGTTGTGCCTTTAAAGTTGATATACAAAAAGCTTATGATACGGTTCATTGGAGTTTTCTCAAGGATGTGCTCGTTGGGTTTGGTTTCCATTCGAGGATGGTGGATTGGATTATGATTTGTGTGTCTTCTCCTACCTACTCTCTTTGTGTTAATGGGGAAGTGCATGGTTATTTCAAGGGAAGACGGGGATTACGTCAAGGAGACCCGCTCTCTCCTTATCTATTCACTCTTGTCATGGAAATTCTAACTTGTATTCTTCAGCATGCTTCTCGGCTGGATAGTTCGTTTAAGTTTCACAATAAATGTGAAAAGCAGCGTATTATTAACCTCTGTTTTTTTTTTTGGGGTAAAGGGTTACCCCGGTGAATCTTATTAAACACAATAAGCACAAAGGTGCAACTGAAATGTTACACGACTGCTAGACTTGGCATACCAAGACTAGACAAATAAAACAACCAAAACAACAACTACCAACTACAAGACCAAGCAAACACAACCCAACTCAACCAAAACGACCCATACTAAAAAAAAAAACACAAACTATCTAGCCCGGGTCAATCATCAAATTACTGCTAGGAATCCTCCACTTCTCAAGAAAACTATTAGTCACTGCTCCCCTCTTGAATTTTAGAGTCATAAGACGCATACGAACCATATTAATGATTTCCTGAGCTAAAACCACCGCCGTACGTTGTTTCCGAGTGAAAAGCCTAGAGTTCCTCTCTTGCCATATGAAGTAAGAAGCTGCCGAGACAACCAGCCTACTCGTAACATTTACCGGTTGCTGAATATTAGAGTTTCGGTTCATCCATTCCATTATGTCAATCCAACAACCATTAACATCACCCATATAAGCCATATCTTTAATGTTGTTCCAAACCTCCAACGAGTAGGAACATTCGAAGAAAAGATGGTCCCGCGAGTCCCTATCGTAGTTACATAAAGGGCAGCACATGAGATTCAGGTTTGTTGCACTACCCGCCTCCCAGCTAGACAATCTGTCTTGAGTTTTTAATTTGTTTCTAATAACCAGCCACAAATGGAACGAATGCCTAGGGATGCACTGTTTAAACCAAACCATGTTAACCCAAGAAACTACATTCTCACGATGACGGATATTATTCCAGGCCTCCCACGAAGAGAAATGACAATCTTTACCTTCCGAATTTACCCACATTAGCCGATCCTGCATATCATGAAAAGTCGGAACCTGAACGTTGATTAATACCGGAAATAAGTCATACCAAGCAACCGGCCACCTCCAATGGCCATTAGAATCAACCAGATCAGCAACAGACGATTGCAGATTGAAACCCGCATTGGCAATGGTTCTCGGACTGACATAAGCACGGATAGGACACGCACTACACCAAGTATCACTCCATACATTAGTATTATAACCATTACCAATAGACTTCCTCAAATAAGGACGTATTAAGTCTCGCAAAGCAAGAATTTTCCTCCAACCCCATGTCATACTACCTCGAGAAGGAATCTCCCAGAAGCTTCTCCCTTTGAGCTTATAAATATGCACCCATTGAACCCAAAGCGACTTTCTATTTGTCAACACACTCCAAATATGAGTCGAAATAAGGGCTTTATTAACATCTGCAATGCATCGAACTCCCAATCCCCCTTCATTCTTAGGAAGACAAACCACCTTCCAAGCAACCTTTGGTTTGACATGTTGCTGGAATTTACCAGTCCATAAAAAAGCACGCATACGACGTTCAAGATCACTAACAATTTTAGCCGGTAAGAGGAAAACTGTCGCCCAGTAAATGTGCATAGCAGACAGAACCGAGTTAACCAGTTGCAATCTACCAGCAAATGATAACGATTTAGTCATCCAGTTATCGATCTTCTTATCCATTCTATCAACTAGAATTTTGCAATCTTTGTAAGAAAGTTTAGAAGATATTAAAGGAACTCCCAGGTAACGAACAGGAAGCGAACCTTCTTTGAATGGCATAATTTGAAGAATATCCTGCTTGATTGGCTGAGGAACATTACCAAAAAATACCGTGCACTTCGACATACTAGGAACAAGGCCCGAGAACTTGGTAAAACGCTGAAGAGTATCTCTTAGCAGTTTAACCGAAGCAACATCACCATTAGCGAACATAAACAAATCATCCGCAAAAGAAACATTAATAATCTATTGTTTTTTACAATGGATGTGGTATCTGAATGCGTTACTATTCCTTGCTGCATCTTTAAGTAATAGAGACAAGACCTCCATCACCAATGTAAATAAATATGGAGAAATCGGATCACCCTGCCTCAACCCCCTTTTACCTTTGAAAAACCCGTACAGATTACCATTGATACTCAATGAATAAGATACAGTGGTAACACAAGCCATGATCCAGCCCACCATCTTCTGGTGGAACCCAAAAGCATAAAGAATACTTTCAAGAAAAGACCAACTAACCGTGTCATAGGCCTTTTGAATATCAATTTTGAACGCGCATCTCGGTGGACCAATCCTCAGATGATAGTTGTGCATTAACTCCTGAGTAAGAAGAATGTTATCAGAGATCTTTCTACCCGGAACAAACGCCGATTGATTTATATCAACTAGAACATCCAAGCTTCCTTTTATTCTATTTGTTAAGATTTTACTGATGCATTTATAAATCACATTGCAACATGAAATCGGCCGATAATCAACCACTGAATTAGGAGAAGGCACTTTCGGGACTAACGCTATGATTGTATGGTTAATTTGTTGCAATAGCTGACCATTTTCAAAGAAATCCCGAATTGCTTTTGTAACCTCATCCCCCACAATCTCCCAAGAGTTTTTAAAAAACGCCGAAGTATACCCATCCGGACCCGGAGCCTTATTTTCTCCTATAGAAAACATAGCTTCTTTAACCTCCTCACAAGATACTGGCCGAACCATATTACTAGCTGCATTTGGATCCAGAACACTCGGAAAATTCACATCTCTAGGCAACGAGTCCACTTGATCCTGCATACCCAAAAACAATGAGTAGTGAGCAACCAAAACCCCATACACCTTCTCTCCATTAAATTGAGCTCCGTTAACATCTTGAATACTGTGAATCTTCGAGCAAGCATTTCTCATTTTGACATAATTATGGAAGTATTTCGTATTCGCATCACCAGCAGCCAACCACTCCGCTTTAGATTTCTGTTTTAAAAAACATTCTTCATCGTATGAAACAGATTGGAACTCTTGAAGACACTTGGATTCAGTTTCTCTAAGAGTAGCATCCAACGGTTAGCATCAATAGCCTTTTGAATCTCATCCAGCTTACATCTTAACTGATTGACATGATCATGAAGGTTACCCTGCTTAAATAGAAGTCGTCTCAACGGAGACTTTAAGAAAGTGAGCTTCTTTACAACCGAGAACATAGTGACACCTAGCACCGTCTTTGACCACACATTAGACACACAATCCATGAATCCCTCTTTATTCACTAAGAAATTAGCAAATTTAAAAGGTTTCGGCCTGTTATGTTTAAGCGTATGAAGATTTAGAATACAAGGAGTGTGATCAGAGACCCGAAACGGATGAAATAAAACAAAAGCATCCGGAAAAGCATCTATTAAATGGATGTTTCCCATGACTCTATCAATCTTTTTTAGAATACCCACCCCTTGTTTCGGCTTTTGATTCCAAGTAAACTGCATACCATGACTTTTGATATCCGTCCATTCATTATGCTGAACACATTGATAGAATTCTCTCATGCCCACGGATATAGTAGACGAACCAACCAAGCAATCATCCACCGAAAGAGCAGAGTTGAAATCACCTAACACCACCCACGGATTATCAGACACAAAGAACTTATGTCTATTTAAATTCTCCCAAAGAATCCTTCTATCTTGATACTTATTCTCGGCATATTAGCATCAGACTTTGATCGAAGCTGAACGTGCATCACCTGATCCGTTTGAGAGATCACCATGAGATCTACAATACTATTGTTCCAGCCGACAATGATTCTAGTACCTCTCGGACAACAAGAACCATTAGAGGTCCAATCCCACGAGCGAAAAATATTCTTACAAACTCTACTAAGATTAGGAACTGAGACATGTGATTCTAAAATAGCACAAACCTGAAGACGATTTTCTGAAATAAGCATCCGAACCTCTTTTTGTTTCAGAGGAAGGTTCAATCCCCTTATGTTCCATACCGCTATACTATCCATTAAGACCTGGTTGACCGGGAGTGCTTGCCCCCTCAGAAGTTTTCCCATGCGTATCAGCACTCATAAAATCCGAAATTTCAGTTTGGAGCTGCTCCATGACCCCATTGTCACACCCCGACCACGTAGAACATACAAAACGTGGCGGAAACATCGGGGAGTGTTGTAACAGAATTAATGTTTCACAACCATGGAAATTAAAGTTTCGTTTTATTGATAAAAAGTGTTACAATGCCTTAACAAACAAAGAAATACAACATAATTAACTAGTCTTGCATCTTTTATTTTCACTAAAGCCCAAGTCTGTCTATGTGTATCTTGATCATCTTATGCAACAGCTCCTGAAAAACACATGTGAAAATAGGTACGTCAGCATAAAAATGTCTGTGAGATACATAGGTTTTGTGAAAATAAGATTCATGACTTATGTTTGAGAAAATGTTTAGTCATGAACCTTGTTATTTGCTTTGTCTTTTAAATCATTTGAAAAACGATAAGATCAGATGATAAGTATAAATAAATGTAAGGTTAAATGAATAACCAAGTAAAATTTGTTTGCATAAGATAAGTTGTTTATAAATCAATGTCTTGTGAAAAGTATGTTATTTGTATGAAATGTTCTATGTCTCAAACTGAAATGATTCAAATAACGTTATGACATGTAATACCATACAAACACTTATATATAGGAAGTACCAGCGGCGTATCCACCATGCTTGTATCATACTACACACGCATCGTTACTTAATCACTTAATCAAACCAAACCAAACAATGTAAAATGTTCATGTCAAGATGTAAATCATGTCAAAATGTCTATGTCAAATATCCATGTCAAATGTCTATGTCAAATATCCATGTCAAATGTCTATGTCAAATATCCATGTCAAATGTCTATGTCAAATATCCATGTCAAATGTCTATGTCAAATATCCATGTCAAATGTCTATGTCAAATATCCATGTCAAATGTCTATGTCAAAATGTCATGTATGGCAAGTGAAATGTCTCAACTAAACCATATGCACAAAAACAAAGTATTGAAGTAAAACTTGGTTTAAATCAAAGCTATGTTTTGTGTAAATGCATGCAAATATTTAATATGAACATTTATGCGGTATTGTGAAAATGCATACATCCAAGCCTTGCGACTGAGGTGATAAACCCTTTAAACAAATTAAAGCTCTATCTGTCTTATATCATCGAATTCGGTCATTCCTTTCATCCCCTTTCCCTGGGACGTCCGGAACGGGAGTTGTCAATTCCTATGGTACCACTACCTACTAACGAACGGCATGATCGGTGTTAATGAATGTATTGTCCCATGTAAACAAACCAAATGTCATACCAAAATGTAACCATGTGATGAAAACAATGTACTAAGTATGCACGCAATGGACATACATAGCATAAAATGTAAATGTAAAACGATGTACTAAGTATGAACTAAATGGACATACATAGCATAAAACACAATGAGATCATGTACTATAATGTACTAACGAACATATCAGGTATATGATGTGAAAACATGTAAAGCATGAAAGTAACAAGTAGGCACATGTGTTCCACCCCAAAACAGTTTGGAAAACAGTAAAAGAGGGGTCTATGTACTCACTTGAGATTGCTCAGAAGTCCTAGGATAACCACCAAGCAATGCTAGAGATCACGAATATCAAACGGCACCTAATATAGGTAACTATGTTAATTAACCGGACCTAGATCGGAAGATCGGACAGAATGCGGGTTCGTAAACCAAACGAGTATAGAGACTCGTGTCATATGGTTTAACAAAGCCTACATACTAACTGAAACTTAACCTAATTGTTTACGACCCATTACGACCCGTTTAGGTAGCTTATGCTACTTTAACGCGTCGTTCGCGTGAAACGCGTTCGGACCGCCTAACTAGCCCTATGACAAGTGTTATATGCCTAAACATGTTACATAATCAGTTATGTGACAAAAGTTTAGGTTACATATGCTAAATTACCAATTATACATGAAAAGGGTATTCTGGTAATTTACCTAAGGCATATAAACTACCTATCATACAACTACTTAAACGATGTGACCATAGGGTATAACCTCGGAAGGTTATTCCCTACACTAGGGTCACCTAATGTATTTGGTCGGATCCTAATGATCGACCAAACTGGGTCGGGTTCGAAGGTATAAGCGATTAATCAGATCGCTTACCCTACGACCCTAGACAACGTGGTAATCAGTAGGCATAGTCCCAAGGGACTATGACCATCGTGATTACAATCACGTTGCGAAGTTCAAACGAACTTCGCATTGACCATTACTGGTCAACGCTGAAAGTTTTTGTTTGACTTTCTGACTCGAAAAGCAGTAAAAATAAGGAAAAGAACGAAAGAATACTTACGAAGGGTCCCCGAATGCTAATCTAGATCACAATAACTCAGGTATGAAACAATGGTTCCAACTTAGAGTCACTTAGATCAGATTCTTGTGGGTTTAGAAGCAATGGGGGTGGGGTATTTATAGTTTTCGGGTAACCATTAAGATCGTTTGTCGAATATCGTGCCTTAATCGTAACCGTACAAGTGTCGGAAAGTTGTGGTGGCTTAAAACCATCCTTATCAGCTGAAAATGCAAGTGGGAAAGATGTGGTTGTGGTTAAAACAGCTGGATCGTGCTGACTGTTCGATATTATCTGATCAGACATGCGGACGCGGCCCGCGTTAGGATCAGGGAAAACTCAGGCGGGCCGCCTGAGGCTTCTGATCAGCAAACATGTTTCAGAAATGACAGTTTCAGTCCCTGCATGTGTTTAAGCCCATTTCCGGCACTTCCAAGGCCCGTAAAGCAAACTTTAAGGCCCTAAAATGATGCCTAAACATTGTGGACATGAAACATGCTCAAAAATATGTCGGATGTTGGTTCGTTTGGTCGTACGAACGCGATGTTCGCTTAATTACGACGGAATGCGCACAAGCGCGAAAAACGATCCAAATGACGCAACGAATGGATTTTTCTTATGCCAAACACTAAAATAAAATATTTTAGTGCTTACATAAATTTTTGGATGTCCGGATGTATTCAGAACGTAAGTTATGCGCGAAAATGCAAACTTGTGCACTTTTTGACACTTTTAGTCCCTGAATGACCCAAAAGTTTATTTTAGCACACCGAACACCTCAAAGCCTATCTCTAAGCTATGTAAAGGATATTTATGCTATGTTTAACTTATGGTCATGTTCTGGAATGTCTGTTACAGTTCAAATTGGCATACTTTCGCAGTTTGTCAACTTTAGTCCCTGTAAGCGATTTAACTTTGATTTCACCACACCAAACCCTCCAAAACTTATTTCTAAGTTATGTAAAGGTTATTTAAGGTATGTTAAGCCTATTTCACTATTCCAGAGTGTTCGTTGGATTAAACTGGTTATATCTACTTATCAGAGCGCGTATAACCCTCCAGAAAGCGATTTAAAGCTTGAAATTGAACGAGAATTGATATGTGCAAATGATACACATATTTTTACAAATCCCAAGTATGAAATATAATATTTCATTGGTTTGGTATTTGTTTGATGGCCGTGGAGGCACAGGTGTTACACCCATCATCCTTATGACTAAAGTTATCCAAATTGATATTAGATGCCGTCTTACCATCAGCATCCATCACTTGATCGTTCGAAAGGGCTGAAAAAGAATTTCTCAGATTCAAGTTACTCAAAGGAACTTGACTACTACCTTGATCCTTTTTAACTTCATCATCATTCTGCTTCGTACCAGAAGAACTAGGCTTCGATTGATTAGACTTTTGTCTATATATGAATTTTGCCTTCTGCTTCTTTTGAGGGAACACATGCCTTGTTGTTTTCCTTGTATCCGTCACAAAGCCCTCATCATCCATGGTCACCTGCTTAGGTTTAACAGTAGGGGCCTTAGGGCATGACGAATTAGTATGACCAAACAAACAACACTCCGAACACCTTGGGGGCTTCCATTCATATTCAACCTTAATTTTTTCTGTAACATACCCCTCCTCATCCAACTTGGGAATAGCAACAACAATATGCTCCTTAAGGTCTTTTTCAGCCGATACCTCTATCATAGCACGAGCAAAACTAGTTCTACCCCAATTATCTAAACACATATCAGCAGTATAGCTATCCAAACGTTTAGGAAGGCCAACCTTGGATGCCAGCAAACTTAACCCATCATCTGTATAGACAGTAATAGGTACATTATGAAATTTTACCCAAACCGGCACAGTTTTAATCCCCTCCTTCCTAAGAATGACCGAAGGCGACCAAACATTAAGGAATAATGGATTCTTCCTAATCAACCAAGGACCCCCTCGAGCACTTTGGACATACCTTCAGCCGAGTCAAACTTGAAGAAGAAAAATCCGTTAGCGTTCATCATAACCCGTGAGAATCCAAACTTATTCCAAACATTTTTTGCATAATACTCTACTACCGGAAATGGCAGTCTACTACCCAAAAAGTAACCATACAATACATTAGTGAAACATTCTTGAACCTTACGTACCGCCTCCTTTGGGATTACAACATCAGCATCTTCCAGAATATCTTGAGCCTCTAAGTGCCTAAAGTTAATCTCCTTATTCTTCTTATTCAAACTGGACGACTGAAGTTTATCAGCATAAGATATTGGAGCAGATCTCTCGGCACTTAGGTTTGCATTACCATCAGAAGTAGAACTCGTCGATTAAACTTGAATAGTCACTTTTTCCAATTCATCAATAATGTTTATACCCTTCTGATCTTTCTGCAAAATACCACGCCTCGGCAACACCGGATTACCATCAATGTTTAAAGGCTTACTAAAAAACGATGACTTTTCACGAAGCTCCTGATCATTCAGCGGCTTAGAACCCTTAGAAGAAATGAAAATATCTCCATGCATCTTTTCAGAAAATGATTGAAACCCTAAATCCTCCAAAACCCGCTCTCTATTTCTCTCCATGCATACACGTTCAACATGCACCCTAAGACGGCAACAAGAACCCTAATCCTAGAACCCTAGATTCAATCTTCAACTCTTAACCGATTAATCCAGAGTTTTCGATCTAGCTAAATTAATCTCAGTTAACCGCAATCAAAAACAACTAGATTAATAAATCAGAGAATCAAACTAAATACTAGGAAGGCGATTGAAAGAAAAACAAGAAAAAACCCTAAATTCAAAATCGGATACAATTGCTAACTAGTTTCGTTATAGAGATTTGAATAACTCAAATCTCCAATCACAGACTGTTATACAAAAGATCGCAAAGAAGAATCAAGGTTTACGTAGGGAACCAAAATCGCCAGGATTAGAGAGAGAAACAGCCATCCGCCACAGAACCTCTGTTTTGCAGATGATTTGTTTCTTTTCGCTCGAGGTGATGTTCATTCAGCTCGGTTTATTATGGAGGCCCTTACGCACTTCACGAACATGTCGGGTTTGGTCCCTAGTATTAAAAAAAGCACAGCTTTTTTCTGTAATGTTTCCAATATTATCAAGGATGCTATCTTGGATGTTTTGCCGTTTGAGGAGGGCCTGCTGCTGGTTAGTTATTTGGGGGTTCCTCTTATATCCTCTAGACTCCTTGCTAAAGATAGTAGTGTTTTGGTTGAGAGATTGGAGAAACGCATTGCTAATTGGAGGAATAAACTTCTTTCATTCGCTGGTAGATTACAACTTATTATTTCTGTTTTGGCGTCTATGCATGTTTATTGGTCCTCGGTATTTATTTTACCCGCTAGTATTATCAAAGACCTGTAGGCTAAAATGCGGAATTTCTTATGGTCTCAAGAAGCTTCTTTTTATAGAGGGAAAGCCAAAGTCTCTTGGAATGCTATTTGTGTCCCAGAGTATGAAGGTGGGCTTGGGATTCGGAGAGTTGGTGATGTCAACAAGGCTCTGATGGCTTCTCATGCCTGGAGTATTTTGAATAAGAGGAATTCGTTATGGGTGGCATGGATTTATTCTTACAGGTTAAAGCACCATAATTTTTGGATGTGTAGCGAAGTAGCGAATTGTAGCTGGTCCTGGAGGAAGCTTTTGCAAATTAGGACGCTTTTGAGAAGTTATGTTTGGTCGAAGTTGGGGGATGGTAAAACCACATCAGCTTGGTACGACACTTGGTGTCATCTGGGGCCTCTCACAAACTTTCTTTCGTCTCGAGTGATCACTAATGCAGGTTTTATGTTACATGCCAAGGTTGCGGATGTTTACTCAGATAATGCTTGGGCCTGGCCGCAGGAATGGAGGTCTCGGTTCACAGTTTTGGATCAGCTGGATAATATTCACTTGCACCCGAATAGTGTGGACAGGTTATGCTGGAAGGAAGGTGATGATTTGCTTGATTTTTCGTCATCTCAAGTCTGGCATTCGGTTCGATCTAGGGAGCAAGAGATTGACTGGGTTAATATTGTCTGGTTTAATCAATGCATTCCCAGACATGCTTTCCTAATGTGGCTCATTATGCGTCGGAAACTCCTGACACAAGACATTATTTTAAAGTGGGATATCTCAAGACGAAAAAATATGAACATGATGTGTTGTCTTCTTTGTTTCGAGAATGTTGACTCCCATGAGCACCTTTTCTTTGAGTGTAGTTTCTCAACTCAAATTTGGTATATGGTTCGAGAGATGGCGGGTATGGCTAATGTTGATCAGAAATGGAGCTCGATTATTAATTGGCTTAAGGATCGAGGGAAGTCGAAGACGGCGATTGATTATGTCAGCAGGCTTTTGGTCGGAGCGACGGCTTATGTTATTTGGCAAGAGCGTAATGCTAGATTATTCAGGAACCAAACGAGACCCCGGGATATTATACGCGATACAATACTAAAAGCTATTCGATACAAACTAATGGGCGTGAAATTCAGGCAATGTGCTAATGTGAGAAATCTGCTGGGAGATTGCTGAAGATACAACGAACGACGATGGAGGCTAATTATCATGTTTTCAGTTAATAGTGTTGGTTCTAGATGCTAGTCTAGTTGTGTTTTAGTTGTCTCGTTATTTTTTATTTGGTTTACTTACATGGGGCATGTCTCATGTTTGAACTAGTGTGGATGTCTCCTCACTACTTGTTTTATTGTTTTTGTGAATATATAAAATCACCGAGGTAACCCTTTACCCAAAAAAAAAACTTAGGGATTTCTGATAGCAGGTCATCATCATCAACATCAACATCATCCGCTATAACCTCAGCTCTAGACGTCGTACCTCCCTTCCTGCTAGTCGTCGTTTGTGCCTCAGGTTTACCCGAAGGGTTTTGTGCTAAAGTGTCCACTCCCTCATCTTGTAGCACATCAAACGGTTAGAAGTCTTAACTTGGGAGGTTGTTGCATAATCACCATTCAATTTATTTCTGTTAATCGGACGATACACCAACTTTGGTTTTTGATTCTTCAGCTGAATCCCTTGTTGACTTCCTTTTTTACTCTTACCCTTAGCTTCCTTAAAACCCTCAGCTTCTTGTTTCGATCCCCCCCCCCCCAGCTACGGCCTTAGGTTTCTTTGGACTCTCGTTAACATCATGTCTAAAGACACAACAAGTACTACACCTTAACGGCTCCCAATCATATTCCACTTTAACTTCAGCTTTCGAATAGCCATTGCCTTCTAATGACGGAACAGCAATCTTGACACTTCTTTTCAGTTCATCTCCAGCATTAACTTCGATTAGAGCCCTTGTAAAGCTACTCCTTCCCCACGACTCAGCACACATCGTAGACGTATAAGAATCCAGCATTTTCGGCACACCTATTTTTGATGCCAACAAACTTAGCCCGTCCTCAGTAAACGCCGTCAGCGGAATATCATGCATCTTCACCCAAAGTGGTATAGCCGTAATATCTTCCTTCACTAACGTAGTCGACGGAGTCCATACATTCAGAATAATTGGAACATTACGTATCGTCCATGGATGTGACAACCCTCGTAATTACATGTATTCGTACGATTGATTTGTATTATAGTGTGCTTAATGATTGTGCAGATGTGACATCTGTGCTTGTATTCATTGTAAACAGTTCAGTTATCAATGAAATAAAGTTATTTGATCCCAATGTTTGTTTATTTATGTTTTACATTTTTCATGTTTTGACTTTTATTCAATTTCAAACTCTATATCGCTTTCTGGAGAATTATACGCAAACTGGTGCGTAAACGTAATCAGTTTAACGCGACAAATACTCCGGAACATCAATTTATGCTTAACATACCTTAAATAACCTTTACATAACTTGGAAATAAGTTTTGAAGGCTTTGGTATGGCAAAATCAAGTCTATTCGTTTACAGGGACTAAATTTGACAAACTGCAAAAGTATGCCGATTTGAACTGTAACGGACATTCCAGAAATTTATGTAAGCATTAAAATATTTTATTTTAGTGTTTAGCATAAGAAAAATCCATTCGTCGCGCAATTTGGACCGTTTTTGCGTCCGTTACGACTTCCGTCGTAATTAACCGAACAACGCAATCGTACGACCAAACGAACTGACATCCAGGATATTTTTGAGCATATTTTAAGTTCTCTATGTTATAACATCCTTGTGGAGCTTGAAAATGGCTTTGACGGGTGTTAGAAGTGCCGAAACGCGACAAAACAAGGTGCAGGGGCTAAACTGTAAATAAGTGAAAGTGGCTGGTCTGCAGGTCCCTTACGGACCGTATGGACCATAGCTTACGGTCCGTAAGCTTGTGCCAGCAACACAGAAATCAGAAGCTTCCAATTCAGCAGCTGTCATGGTTTTGAATCCCTGATTTCTCAATGTTGTGGACTTGTTGCTGGTTTTGCTCATTGCCTAATCAATGTTTAACAAATGTATGGTCAAGATTTGAGCTTCACAACACTTGGAATGATTTTAGAGCTCCATACTTCCTATAAATAGCAAGCCCATTTCACTTCATTCTCACACCTTGATCAGATTTTTCTCTAAGTTGGAGTGGAAACACTTCATACCTGAGAAAATTTTAGATCAAACATCCTTCTTGGACCCTTTGTAAGTCTCCTTCATGCTTGTTCTTGTATTTCAAGCATGAAAGTCAAACTATGTTTGACTTTCAGCTTTGACCAGTCAATGGTCAACACAAAGTTCTGTTGAACTTTGCAACGTGAGCGTAATCACGATGGTTATAGTCCCTAGTGACTATACCTACTGATTACCACGTTGACTAGGCATAGTGACGAGTCGTAGTTTCGGCCAAAATGACCAAACTACTATTGGGTATCAAAACCGTTTGTTTTGATACCAAAACCTGTTTTCTAACTTAACTAAACATGTTTTAGCATGTTTAGCTCGTCACTTTTAGTTTAGTGCTTATGTAGAGTCGTAAGTCAAGCGGACTAAACACCCGCTTAGACTTTCGAACTCGACCCGTTTGGTCGATCATTAGGATCCGACCAAACACATTAGGTGACCATAGTTGTATAGGGAATAACCTTCCGAGGTTATACCTTATGGTCACGACGTTTAGTTAGTTGTATGATAGGAAGTATATATGCCTTAGGTAAATTACCAAAATGCCCTTTTTACGCCAAACTTCATTTTAAGCATATGTAACATAACTTTTGACATCTAAACTGATTTAGCAACAATATTAGACATATTAAGGCATATATTACTTGTCATAGGACTAGTTAGGCGATCCAAACGCGTTTTACGCGAACGACGCGTTAAAGTAGCATAAGCTACCTAAACGGGTCGTAACGGGTCAAAAGCACTTAGGATAAGTTTCGTTTTAGTATGTAGGCTTTGTTAAACCATATTACTTGAGTTCCTACACTCATTTGGTTTACGAACCCTCATGCTACCCGATCCTCCGAATAGGTCCGTTTATTAATGTAGTTACCTATATTAGGTGCCGTTTGATTCCATGATCTTCTAGCTTTGCTTGGTGGTTATCTTAGGACTTCTGAGCAATCTCAAGTGAGTACATAGACCCCTCTTTTACTGTTTTTCAAACATTTTAGGGTGAAACACATGTGCCTACTTGTTATTTTAGTGCTTTTCATGTTTTTATATCCTATACTTGCTATGTTCATTAGTACACTATTAGTACATTGATTTACATTACTTTTCTGCTTTGTATGTTAACTTAGCATACTTAGTACATTGTTTTTATATTACTTTTCTGCTTTGTATGTTAACTTAGCATACTTAGTACATTGATTTACATGACTTTTCTGCTTTGTATGTTAACTTAGCATACTTAGTACATTACTTTCATCACATGTTTACAATTTGATATGACATTTGGTTTGTTCAACGGGTCTAAATTACATTCATTAACATTAGCTATGCCGCTCGGTAGTAAGTAATGGTACCATAGGACTTGACAAACCCCATTCCTGACATCCTAGGTTTGTTTGGATGTAAGGAATGACTGAATCCGAAAACATTTTATTTGATAATCTTTACTCTAAGGTTATCCTGCTGTCTCAAGGCTTGAATGTATGCGTTAACTTACTGCGTAAGTGTTTGTATCAGTAAAACATGTATTTATCTTACAAAACATAACTTTTGGATTTATTTAAAATACTTTATTTTGTACATTTTGCTTGTGGTTAAGTAGTCTCATTTTACTTACCATACATGACTTTTGCTTATACATTACATGGTTTACATTGACAATATACTTGGTTTACTCATAAACATTTGACAATTGGTTTAAACATTACAATTTGATGGTTTGTTGGGTAAGTGATTTACATAACGAGGCAACATGTAGTATGATAAAAGCATGGTGGATACGCCGCTGGTACTTCCTATATATAAGTGCTTTTATGGTATTACATATCGTAGCGTTATTTAAACCATTTCAGTTATACATATTACATTTACAACATATTTTCATTTAAACATTGTTTTACAAATAACTCAATTTATACAAACTCATTTTACTTGGTTATTCATTTAACCATACATTATTCTTTTATATATACATATCATCTGATTTTGCTAACGTTTTTCAAATGATTTATAAAACAAAACAATTAACAAGGTTCATGACTTATTTTTATTAAACATTTACTTTAAACTCAAGTCATGAATCCTATTTTCCTAAAAACTATGTATCTCACAGGCATTTTTATGCTGACGTACCTATTTTCACATGTGTTTTCAGGAGCTGTTGCTTAGGATGTTCGTGACACACTAGGGCGGACCTGTGCCTTAGAGACTTAAAATGAAGATAGAACTAGTTTAATTATGTGATGTACTCTTTGTTTCAGTTATCTTAAGACAATGTAACTCTTTGTTTGATGAATAAAACATAACTTTTAAATGCCATGGTTGTGAAACAATAATTCTGTTACAACACTCCCCGATGTTTCCGCCACGATTTGATGTTTTACGTGGTCGGGGTGTGACAGAAGAGTTGGTATCAGAGCCAATGGTTATAGGGAATTAGGTTATTAGTAATGCTTTGACCTAGACTATAACCTTTCTAGGACCCCAACACAAGTTATCTTGTGTTTAGATCTTAAAACATGCACTTCACCTATCCTTAGGTGATCACGAAAACAAGAACTCAATTTTCTAAAACGATTTTTGAAAATCAATCATCTGTTTTTTTTAAATGATTTATTATATGGTTTTGAACTCTTTAATTTTTCAAAATGATTTTGAAAATTTACCATCCCTTTTTGAATGATTCTTTTTGGCCTTGTGCCTTCCAAATTTTCAAAATCTCGTCAAAGTTTTGGGTTCTAAATAGTGTGAACACGTGCAAACTGGAAGGGTGAATGCCTGTACCCTGGGTTTTCTGTCTAAGGCTAGAGTGTTCGTACAAATCCACATAATCGGACCAGTCACTCTTACCTGGGAACTCCTGGGGTGAGTGTTCACTTATAGGCGAGCATGTCTTCGCGATACATTATTTTTGACCCATTTACTTTGATTAGTCACTGTGTGTCGTTTGTTTTCTTTGTGATACGGACGAATGACCACCATCTTTGCTTTTGTCAATTTTTGTTTCATCTCATTCTTTTCATCTAATCATCTCACTCGTTCCTTTCATGTTTCCTCTTTTAGAATGCCTCCTCGACGCGAAAATCCGCTACCAAATGCCGAACTGGCAGAAATCATCGCGCAGCAAATGGCTGCTGCGTTCCCAAATCTTATTGCTCAATTGAACCAAGCCAACAACAACAATAATGCTCCATGCAACTTCAAAAGCTTCAATTCAGCAAAACCGCTCAAGTTTAGTGGTTCTGAGGGAGCAACTGGGCTCCTACAGTGGTTCGAGAGCATTGAGAGTACGTTTCGTCACGTTCAGTGTCCTGACGATCGCAAAGTCGAGTTTGCTTCCAGTGTGTTTCAGAAGAGGGCTCTCACATGGTGGAACGGGGTTTGAGAGACCGTGGTGCTGAGGTTGCTCTAGCACAAACATGGGCTGAACTTAGGGCGCTTATGATGAGGGAGTTTTGTCCTCGTCATGAACTGCGAGCTCTAGAAATGGAATTTGACGACCTGAAACAGGATAGTGGCGAGCACCGGGCGTATACCGATAGATATGAGGAGCTGAGTTTGTTATGCCCAACAATGGTTACCCCACTCGAGAAGGCTATCGAGAGGTATATCGATGGCCTACCTGACTTTGTACAAGACATCGTTACTGGTAGTAACCCTACCACAGTCCGTCAGGCAATCGAGCTATCAGCAACATTGACTGAGTCGCAAGTTCGAAAGGGTAAGCTGCATAGAAAAGGTGACAAGGGTAAGAAGCAGTCATCTGACAAAGAGGATAGCAAGAAAGGTAAAAACAAGAAGGGTAAGGATTCTGGTTCCTCGAAGGGTTCAAGGGAGCGTAAGGCTTCCCAAAACTACGCCGTTACTGCACAGGCAAATCAAGATGCACCAAATCAGCCTGCGCAACCACTCGCCAAGAAACCCTATCTTGGTAATGCACCTTTGTGCAACAGATGTAACGGTCATCATCAACCGCACCTCCAGTGCCATCATTGCACTAACTGTGGAAGGTCTGGTCATCTTGCTCACACATGCCGCATTCCTGCCAATCAGAATCGGGCAGTTCAGAACCCGGCTCAACGAGTTGCTCAGCCTCCTGCTCAGCAACAAGGTCAAGCTGCACGACCTCACTACCCACCAGGTTCTTGTTATAACTGTGGGGATCTGACCCACCACCGTAATCAATGTCCAAGATTGGTGAATGCGAATCCAGCTCAGGCTCAGGCTCGAGGTTGTCACACCCCCAAAATCCACCACGCGGAGTATCACCGCTTGGAGGCGTGACGTGACCAGGATCGAGCCACCAATCATATTGAACATCGTAATTAAGTAAATAAGACCAACCACAATACGATTGGTGACCAAAGCTAGTTAACCATGTTTAGTTTAAACAGCGGAAGCATAAAAGTAAATCCAAAAGCATAAGTCCATAGTTTATAAGTTAAAGTTCGAAACGCAATTTTAATAAGTTCATAAGGATTTAAATAATAAGCACGGAACATAACAGTCCGTACACCACAACGACTCCTTCCTCGTGCAAGCTCCAAGCGTTTAGCGACCTGTAAGGCATGTAACAACGAGTCAACAACAAAGTTGAGTGAGTTCACGTTTGGTTGTTTAGTTTTAAGTTGTTTCTGAAAAACGTGGTTTGACTTTCGTTGGCTTAATTGCCGTGGGGGTTACCCCGTAGTTGAAAGTATGTTTAACCAGTTCCTTTTTCATTACCCAAACCATAACCATAATCAGTGGGGGCTTTCCCCGTGTGAACTACTAGACGGTATGATATCGACTACTACGCAAATAAGTTGTGCCCTATATCAGCGTCTATCATCACTGATAGTCTGCCATAGTCCATTAGTATACGCCCGTCCGACCGGCACGGTGTGAGGTTTGTTAAACCTAATAGCGCTATTAACTAATGACCCGCTCGCCATTGGCCTCGGCGATTAAGTCGATATAATGAAGAGGGACTTATTGATAGAGTTTTGTCTAGCTAGTTTTTAAGGTTGTTGTCCTACACCAGGAGGATGAACGTACGTATTCTGCACCAGGAGAATTCGTAGGATTAATAATGGCATCCTATCTATGGAGGATGGCCGTACATACCCTCCCAAGGGGATATGTAGATTTAGTTTTAAATTCTTTAACCCATTCCCAAACCACCGGGAATCCCATGCCTTTTAGAAAGTGTGAACTCACCTCGGTTTGCTCGGTTAGATTCTCAAATATAGCTAACAGTCAAGGTCGGTCAATCACGTCCTAATATGATTACCAGTTAGTCATTTAGTGATTTTTAAATAGAGCACAAAGTTTCTACACGTATCTATCACATAACATGCATTACTTTAACTGTTTATGCCCATATATACTTCCCAACCATTCCTGTCACACCCCCACAATCCACACGCGGAGTATCACCGCTTGGAGGCGTGACTGACCAGGATCAAGCCACCAATCATATCAAACATAATGAGTATCAAATGTCATTTAAACCAAACGATATGAAAGGTGTTCAAACAAAACATGTTAAGTGTATAGCGGAAGCATAAAATGTAAACCCAACGTAAGTAGTAAGTTCAAATGTTTAAATGTTTCATCATAAGATTCACAATCCGTGCCCACAACGACCTGCTTCCCCCTGTGCAAGCTCCATATGTACCTAAGGTCCTGCAAGGCATGCAGCAGAGAGTCAACAACTAGTTGAGCGAGTTCACAGTTAATAGTTCAGTAATAGTAATGGTATAGTAAGCCTTGTATTCGTTCATTTAGTCATGTGTCATATTAGTTCATATCGCGGCCCTCTAGGAAGGTTATAGTCTAGGTCAAAGCATTACTAATAACCTAATTCCCTATAACCATTGGCTCTGATACCAACTTTTCTGTCACACCCCGACCACGTTAAACAACAAAACGTGGCGGAAACGTCGGGGAGTGTTGTAACAGAATCATTGTTTCACAACCATGGATTAAATAATTTCGTTTTATTGAATTATTGAACTCATTGTTTTATTACAAATCAGATAAATACAAATATTATCTTTCAAGTTTTAAAGTCGCTAAGGAACGAGTCCATCCTATGTATAGCATGTATCAACAATCATCACATAGCAGCACCTGAAACATGTGTAAAAATAGGTACATCAGCATAAAAATGCCTGTGAGATACATAGGTTTTATTAATGCATGATTCATCACTTTGTAAGTTTAAAAGAATGTTTTAACAAAATAGTCATGAACTTTAAAAATGTTTTCTTTATAAATCATGCGAAATTTTACAAGAAATTTGATGATATAAAAGAATGATGCATAAATAAATATGTAAGTAAAATGAGTTTGTAAAACAATGATTTGATTAAAAGGATTGTAGTATATATAAAAATATACTTTAGTTTTAAGAAAGTCGAATAAGTAATATATTAAAATATATTTCAGTTCCAAAATCGTTAAACAGATAGTATATTAAATATACTTTAGTCGTCAAAATAATCGTTTTCGGTAGTATATCAAAAGTATACTTTGGTTTTAATAATAACATATTAAACTATGCTTTGGTTTTATAACTAACATATCAAACTATGTTTTAGTAATTAACAAAATATATGTTGTTTTGTACAATATCACATATGAGAGTATATCAAACTATACTTTCGGGAGTATAACAAAATATACAATAAAAATGTGATTTAAGAATTCAATCAGACCTAGTGTATCAAAATACACCTTTGAGACTATAGAAATACCACGAAGGCAATTCCTATTTGGATAAAATATCGGTTTCTGACATTCCATAAACAACAGGAATGGGGTGTCAAATCCTATAGTGCTATATCATACTACCAATCGGTCTGGTGAACATAAAATAAGTATAATTCAACAATTAATTTTATAATCTTTGAAAAATCAGTGTTTAAACCATAAATAATCATTCAGTTTGTCAAAAGATAAGTACTAATATGTATAATCAATTATACTTTGAAATCATGAACATAACAAATAGGTACACATGCTTCACCCCAAAGCATTGAAAACAGTAAAAGAGGGGAATATGTACTCACCTGAGATTGCTTGGAAGTCTTGAATAACAACCAAGCAAAACTAGAGGGATCACGGAATCAAACGGCACCTAATATGGGTAACTAAGTAAATAAACCGGACCTAAATCGGAAGATCGGATAGAATGAGGTCTTGTAAACCAAATGAGGATTGGAACTCATGTGGTATGGTTTAACAAAGCCTACATTCTAAATCGGAACCTAACCTAAGTGCTTTCGACCTGTTACGATCCGTTTAGGTAGCTTACGCTACTTTAACGCGTCGCGCGCACAAAAGCGCGTTCGAGACGTCTAACTAGTCATATGACAAGTATTATATGCCTAAACAAGTTTAATTATGTTGCATAATCAGTTAAGTGACAAATGTTTAGGTTACATATGCTTAAAATCCAATTATGCCTGAAAGGGGCATTTTGGTCATTTACCTAAGGCATATAAACTACCTATCATACAACTACTTAAACTACGTGACCATAAGATATAGCCTCGGAAGGTTATTCCCTATGCAATTATGGTCACTAAACATGCTTGGTCGGATTCTAATGATCGACCAAATGGGTCGAGTTCGAAAGTCTAAGCGGTGGTTTAGACCGCTTGACTTACGACTCTAAACAAGCACTAAACTAAAAGTGACGAGCTAAGCATGTTAAAACATGCTTAACTAAGTTAGAAAACAAGTTTTGATATAAAAACAAAGTGTTTTGATACCAAGAGTAGTTTGTTTGCAAAATACGCATAAATGCGCATTTTGACCGAAACTACGACTCGTCACTACGCCTAGTCAACGTGGTAATCAGTAGGTATAGTCACTAGGGACTATAACCATCGTGATTACGCTCACGTTGCGAAGTTCAAACGAACTTCGTGTTGACCCAAGACTGGTCAAAGCAGAAAGTCAAACACTGTTTGACTTTCACGCTAGAAAAGCGATAAAAGAACGAAGGAAGCTTAAAAAGGGTCCTTGCTAGGGAGAACTTGATCTATCACACTCAGGTATGAAGCAAAGGCTCCAACTTAGAGTGTAATTCAGATCAAGGGTGAAGAAAATGAATGAAATGCTTGGCTATTTATACTTGTAGCAAACTCACAAGATCAAGACATGTATTTGTGTAACTTCCAAGCAATGATCATAGCCATACAAGTGTTAGGAGCTGATTAGAAGCCTTGGAGAGCACTTAAACTTGGCCTCCACACAAGAAATTTGCAAGAAAAACCCCTGAAGTTGCAACAGTTTGCTGAAAACTGATTTTCTGGGGCTGGGCAGTTTTAGGCGGCCCGCGTAAGGGGAGAGACCAGGCTTACGCGGCCGGTGTAAAACTTGCAGATCAGCACAAGTTTCAATATTTATAGCATTGGTCCCTGCATGTGTTTGAGCCCATTTTTGGCACTTTTAACACTCGTTAAGCCATTTTCAAGGCTCTACAAGGTCATTAAAGTTTAGAGGACTCAAAATATGCTCGGAAAACTCTCGGATGTCGGTTCGTTTGGCCGTACGGTCACGTTATTCGTCGAATTACGACGAAACTCGAACGGACGCGAAAACGATCCAAATTAAGCGACGAACGGTATTTTTGCATGCCGATCACTAAAATAAAAATATTTTAGTGTGTACAAAAATTTTGGGTGTCCAGATGTGGTCAGAACGTAAGATATGCGCGAAAATGCAAACTTACGCCGTTTTTGACACTTTTAGTCCCTGTAAGATCAAATAAGCATATTTTCGCACACCGAACCACTCAAAGCTTAATTCTAAGCTATGTTTAGGTTATTTATGGTATGTTTAGCTTATGATCAAGTTCCGGACTATACGTTGCCATACGAAACGGCAGACTTTTGCAGTTTGACGCAAATAGTCCATGTGAGCGAATAAACTTGTTTTTGCCATACCAAACCCTTCAAAACTTATTTCTAAGTTATGTAAAGGTTATTTAAGGTATGTTAAGCCTATTTCACTTTTCCGGAGTGTTTTTTGCATTAAACTGGTTATATTTACGCATCAGTTCGCGTATAACCTTCCAGAAAGCGATTTAAAGCTCGAAATTGAACAAGAATTGATATGTGCAAATGATACACATATTTATACAAATACCAAGTATGAAATACAATATTTCATTGGTTTGGTATTTGTTTGATGGTTGAAGTGACAAGGTGTCACAGTTACATTGTCTTAAAACAAAGAAAACAAAGAGTACATAACGTAATTTAAACTAGTCTTGCATCTTTTATTGTCACTAAGGCCCAAGTCCGCCTAAGTGTATCTTGAACAACCCTATGCATCAGCTCCTGAAAACACATGTGAAAATAGGTAGGTCAGCATAAAAATGCCTGTGAGATACATAGGTTTATTGATTTAGGATTCATGACTTGTAGTTGAAAGAAATGTTTAACAAAAAGTTAGTCATGAACCTTAGAAAATGTTTTCTTTTATTAATCATTCGAAAAGTGATAATAAAATCAGATGATATATAAAAGAATACTGCTTGGTTAAATAGATAACCAAGTAACAATGAATTTGTAAAAGTTATGTCGTTTATAAAACTGTATCTTGTGAAAATATGTTGTTTGAATAAGATATATCATGTCTTGTTGAGATGATTTAAATAACGCCACGATATGTAATATCATAAAAGCACTTATATATAGGAAGTACCAGCGGCGTATCCACCATGCTTTTATCATATTACACGTCGCCTCGTCATGTAAATCATTTATCAATAACCATCAAAATGTCTTGTTTATACAAATGTTTATGTATAATTAATGTTCACTTGCTAAATGTAAACCATGTCTTGTATAATTAAATGTTATGTATGGCAAGTAAAAAGTGACTACTCAAACCATATGTATAATGTTTATGTATAATCAAATGAAATGTATGATGAATAATAGTATTACTCAACCCCATAGGTAAAATGTACAAAACAATGTATTTGAATAAATCATAGTGTAAGTCAAAAATTATGTTTTGCAAAATCCATGCTTTACTGATACAAACATTTATGTGGTAATGCTAAACACATACATTCAAGCCTTGCGACTGGGGAGACAAACCCTTAAACAAATTAAAGGTTTATCAAAATTATGTATATCGGATTCAGTCATTCCCTACTTCCAAACAAACCTAGGAAGCCGGGAACGGGATTTGTCAAGTCCTATGGTACCACTACATACTACCGAGCGGCATGATCAATGTTAATGAACGTATTTTTGTCTTGTTAAACAAACCAAATATCATACCAAATGTAAGCATGTTATGTGTAAACAATGTACTAAGTATGCTAAAGAACATACATAGCAGAGATATGATGTAAATCAATGTGTACATATGATGAAATAAACATATGAAACAAGTGTGTTGATGAAATCAATGTTCTAGCATGTTAACTAAACATACATAGCATAAAACATGGATGAAATCATGTACTATACATGTACTACATGAACATAGCAAGCATATGTTATAAAAGCATGAAAAGCACGAAAGTAACAAGTAGGCACATGTGTATCACCCCAAAATATTTGAAAACAGTAAAAGAGGGGACTATGTACTCACTTGATAATGCTCAATAGTCTTTGAATAACAACCAAGTAAAGCTAGAAGGATCACAATCAATCGGCACCTAATATAGATAACTACGTTAATAAACCGGACCCAAATCGGAAGATCAGATAAAAATGAGGTTTCGTAAACCAAATGAGTATTGGAACTCATGTAATATGGTTTAACAAAGCCTACATTTTGAAACCTATCCTAAGTGCTTACGACCCATTACGACTCGTTAAGGTAGTCTACGCTACTTTTTTTTTTGGTAAAGGGTTACCCCGGTGATTCAATTAAAATTCAACCGCAAATAAGTACAAGTAGTGAGGATGTGCTCCACACTAGTTCATATATAGGACATGCCCCATATATGTAAGACAAAGCAAAAACAAAGTAACTATGACACCCCATAACCTAGTCTACTATACATCATGAAAGAGATCTAGTAGACAAACAATGCAAAAACAAAACAAAATCCTCAACCGCCATCATCAAAGATAAAGCTGCCACAAACCGGCAACCCCTTCAAACGAACCAAAAGACGCCTATCCATTCGAGAATTTTGTGGGAGAGGTGCTTGCCCCTGCTTTGGAAGAAAAAGGATGAATACCCGATGTCATAAATTCACTGGTTTCATTGTAGACTTCAACGACCTCCTCTTCATCCGACTCGTGCCTGTCACTCGACTGTTTCTCCTTCTTCTCTATACGACCCACGGTACTACCTCCCTGACCACCATCCTCTTCCTTAAGGGCATCAAAGGGGTTAGACGTTGAAACCTGATTGTTCATCGGCTTCTTCAAGGACGAAATTGGTTTAGGGTTTACAACTGGTCTGTACACTACCTTCGGCTTCTGATTTTTCATGTGAAGACCTTGGTTAGTAGATTTCTTCTTCTTAGCACCCACAACCTGAAAATCATCAATCTTTTTTCCAGACTCCCCACTCGATACAACCTGAGGCCTCTTTGGACACGAGTGATCCTCATGTCCAAACACGCAACAAGAAGAGCACCTTTCAGGCTCCCAATCATATTCGATTTTAACCTCCACCATTGCGTGACTATTACCCTCTAAAGATGGTATTGCAACTGTAACACTCCTCATTAATTCAGCCCCGGCTTGAACTTCAATGAGAGCTCTAGCATAACTGCTTCTACCCCATGACTCAGCACACATTGTAGCAGTGTACGAATCTAGCATCTTAGGCACCCCTATCTTAGAAGCGAGCAAGTTAAGACCATCCTCAGTATATGCTGCTAACGGCACTTCATGCATCTTAACCCAAACTGGGATAGCCTTTATATCTTCTTTTTCCAACTTGACAGAGGCCGACCACTCCTTCAAGATTATCGGGACATTTCTAATCATCCAAGGTCCATCCTCCACCAATTTATCCATCCCTTCCTTTGTTTTGAACTTAAAGAAAAAGAACCCGTTTGCATTCATCATTAGTCTAGAGAGACCATATTTAACCCAGTTGTTCTTTGCAAAATAATCCACTACAGGAAAAGCCAGCCGTTTACCCAAGAAATATCCATACAACGTGTTAGCATACCTGTCAGAGACTTGTTTAACCGAAGACAATGGAATGACGACATCAGCACCATCAACCGACTCACTAGATTCCATCATCCGAAAATTAACCTTTACATTCTCCTTTGCAGTGTTTACTACACTAGCAAATGATAAAGGTTCTGCAGCCCCAGGTACTTTTGAATCCGATTTACCAGCCAATGGAGTTGACAAATTCACTCCATGAACACCTGTTGTTGGCGAGAACAGTTGATCCACCTGAACCGGAGCCGTGACCCTAGTAAGTTCATCGATGATGTTGATACCACGTCTTGGCTGAATATTGTTCCCATCAACATCAAGAATACGATCCGCTATTTCCTTAAACGACAATGGTGGCCTTCCACCAGGTTTCATGCGATCATCCATTAAAACTGATCCCTAGCAGCCAGAATTCGGTCAAGAAACAAGTTGCCTGAATAAACCCTAGTAGCCGTCAATCACCAATAACATAACCAGCCGCAAAAAACCCTAATCGGAATAGCCTTGCCGAAATTCAGAATGAAAGAAAAAGCCGCCGCAAACCCTAATCGGATGACAAAGATGAAGACAAGATTCCGCCAAACCCTAATAAAGATTCTGCCGAAATCCTAATTCAGCAAGCAATTGGAACAAAGCTTTGGGAAGATGCCGTCGCTCCAATAACAAACAGAAAAAAAAAACGAAATAGAAATCCGAATTCAAGAAAACAAAACCCTAGGCCACGAATTTAATCTGATTTCAATTGATTGGACCCTAAAGAAACAGATAATGAATCCTTAGATGCAAACCAATATCAATCCAGACCAAGAATCAAAAGAATCGGCTAGGGTTTCATGGAAAACGGCCAAATCGCCCCCGTTCAGTCGCTGTGTTAAACCGAACTATTCAGAACCCTGTTCAACTTCAAGCAGATCCAGCACTGGTAGTCTACGCTACTTTAACGCGTCGTTCGCGTAAAACGCGTTCGGACCGCCTAACTAGTCCTATGACAAGTATTATATAGGCAATATGTCTAATAATGTTAAAATTTAGGTTACATATGCTTAAAATGAAATTATGCGTAAAAAGGGCATTTTGGTCATTTACCTAAGGCATATAAACTACCTATCATACAACTAACTAAACGAAGTGACCATAAGGTATAACCTCGGAAGGTTATTCCCTATACAACTATGGTCACAAAATGTGTTTTGTGACAACTCGTATTTCAGAACCTATCCTTGTGCTTGATGTAACTCGTATAAATACTATGTGACTAATTGATATGTTGATTTTAATGGAATGATTATGAGTGGAATGTTACATGTTATGTATGATTGTGTTATAAGTATAAGTGTATAATAAATCTCGACCGCACAACACTAGTCCAATCGCACAAGCCCTTTTGGGCCACATTCCTTGTACTCGAAATCAAGGGCAGCCCCATGATGGGTTCAGCCCACCCTTTACACGCATAACCTCATAAGGAGGGTGTATACTCCTCATTATTTGCAAACACAAGAACACACGCAAAACCCTAAGCCCTCTCTCTTCTCTTGGAAACCCGACGACAGCCCCTTCTTGTCACACCCCGACCACGTAAAACAACAAAACGTGGCGGAAACATCGGGGAGTGTTGTAACAGAATCATTGTTTCATAACACATGGAAATTGAAATACTGTTTTATTGAATAAAAGAGTTACAATGTCTTGATAATCAAAGAAACATAACATAAATAACTAGTCTGCATCTTTTATTGTCACTAAGGCCCATGTCCGCCTAAGTGTATCTTGATCAATCCTATGCTTCATTTCCTGAAACACATGTGAAAATAGGTACGTCAGCATAAAAATGCCGGCGAGTACATAGGTTTTGTGAAAATTAAGATTCATGACTTATGTTTAAGAAAATGTTTAGTCATGAACCTTGTAATTTGCTTTGTCATTGTAAATCATTGGAAAAACAATGAGTTTAGATGATATGTATAAATAAGTGAATAATGTATGGTTAAATGAATAACCATGTAAACTGAGTTTGTATAAGATAAGTTGCTTGTAAACCATGTAATGTATAACCAATGTCAAAAGTGTTTATGTGTCAAATGTAAATCATGTAATGTATAACCAATGACAAAAGTGTTTATGTGTCAAATGTAAACCATGTAATATGTAACCAAAATGATATGTATGGCTAGTGAAAATGCATCAACTAAACCATAGATGAAATGCACAAAACAAAGCATTGAACTAAAACTTGGTTTAAGTCAAAGCTATGTTTTGTGGAAATGCATGATCAATGTAAATCATGTAATATGTAACCAAAATAATCTGTATGGCTAGTGATAAATATCAACTAAACCATATGCACAAAAACAAAGTATTGAAGTAAAACTTGGTTTAAATCAAAGCTATGTTTTGTGTAAATGCATGATCAATGTAAATCATGTAATATGTAAACCAAACTGATCTGTATGGCTAGTGATAAATATCAACTAAACCATATGCACAAAAACAAAGTATTGAAGTAAAACTTGGTTTAAATCAAAGCTATGTTTTGTGTAAATGCATGATCAATGTAAATCATGTAATATGTAAACCAAACTGATCTGTATGGCTAGTGATAAATATCAACTAAACCATATGCACAAAAACAAAGTATTGAAGTAAAACTTGGTTTAAATCAAAGCTATGTTTTGCGTAAATGCATGATCAATGTAAATCATGTAATATGTAAACCAAACTGATCTGTATGGCTAGTGATAAATATCAACTAAACCATATGCACAAAAACAAAGTATTGAAGTAAAACTTGGTTTAAATCAAAGCTATGTTTTGTGTAAATGCATGCTCTACTGATACGAACATCTATGCGGTATTGTTATAATGCATACATTCAAGCCTTGAGACTGAGGCGATAAACCCTTAAACCACTTAAAGGTTTATCTAAATTATGTATATCGAATTCGGTCATTCCTTTCATCCCCTTTCCCTGGGATGTCCGGAACGGGAGTTGTCAATTCCTATGGTACCACTACCTACTAACGAACGGCGTAATTAATGTTAATGAATGTATTGTTCCATTGTAAACAACCCAAATGTCATAACAAAATGTAAGCATGTGATGAAAACGATGTACTAAGTATGCACGCAATGGACATACATAGCATAAAATGTAAATGTAAAACAATGTACTAAGTATGCACGCAATGGACATACATAGCATAAAATGTAAATGTAAAACAATGTACTAAGTATGTACGCAATGGACATACATAGCATAAAATGTAATGTAAAACGGTGAAATCATGTACTATAATGTACTAATGAACATAACAAGCGTATGATATGAAAGCATGGAAAGCATGAAAGTAACAAGTAGGCACATGTGTTCCACCCCAAAACAGTTTGGAAAACAGTAAAAGAGGGGTCTATGTACTCACTTGAGATTGCTCAGAAGTCCTTGAGTAACAACCAAACAATGCTAGAGATCACGGAAATCAAACGGCACCTAATATAGGTAACTACATTAATAAACCGGACCTAAATCGGAAGATCGGATAGAATGAGGTTTCGTAAACCAAACGAGTATAGAGACTCGTGTCATATGGTTTATCAAAGCCTACATGCTAAATGAAACCCAACCTAATAGCTTACGACCCATTACGACCCGTTTAGGTAGCTTATGCTACTTTAACGTGTCGTTCGCGTGAAACGCGTTCGGACCGCCTAACTAGTTCTACGACAAGTGTTATATGCCTAAACATGTTACATAATCAGTTATGTGACAAAAGTTTAGGTTACATATGCTTAATTACCAATTATACATGAAAAGGGTATTCTGGTAATTTACCTAAGGCATATAAACTACCTATCATACAACTACTTAAACGATGTGACCATAGGGTATAACCTCGGAAGGTTATTCCCTACCTACTATGGTCACCTAATGTATTTGGTCGGATCCTAATGATCGACCAAACTGGGTCGAGTTCGAAGGTATAGGCGATTTATTAGATCGCCTACCCTACGACCCTAGACAACGTGGTAATCAGTGGGCATAGTCCCAAGGGACTATGACCAACGTGATTACACTCACGTTGCGAAGTTCGTTTGAACTTCGCATTGACCATTACTGGTCAACGCTGAAAGTCAAACAAAGTTTGACTTTCTGACTCGAAAAGCAATAAAATAAGGAAAAGAACGAAAGAATACTTACGAAGGGTCCCCGAATGCTAACCTCAATTCAAAAATCTCAGGTATGAAACAATAGTTTCAACTTAGAGTTTCTCAAATCAAAGTTCTTGTGATTTTGAAGCATGGGGGTGGGGTATTTATAGTTTTCGGGTAACCGTTAGGATCGTTTCATGGAAAACGTGCCTTAATCATAACCGTACAAGTGTTGGAACCTTATGGTGACTAGAAAATGGTTCTTATCAGCTGACTAGACAATTGGGAATGTGTGGAGGAGGATCAAACAGCTGCAATCTGCTGTTAAATTCATTTAATCTGGTCAGAAGGTGCCTCGCGGGCCGCCTGAGGATTCTCAGGAACTGAGGTGGGCCGCCTAGCAGTCACAGATCAGAACAAAGTTTCAGAAATGACAGTTTCAGTCCCTGCACGTGTTTAAGCCCATTTCCGACACTTCTAAGGCCCGTAAAGCCAACTTTAAGGCCCTAAAATGATGCCTAAACATTGTGGACATGAAACATGTTCAAAAATATGTCTGATGTCAGTTCGTTTGGTCGTACGAACGCGATGTTCGCTTAATTACGACGGAATGCGCATAAGTGCGAAAAACGATCCAAATGACGCGACGAATGGATTTTTGACAAGCCAAACACTAAAGCATAACATAGTCATGCTTACATAAATTTTTGGATGTCCGGATGTATTCAGAACTTAAGTTATGCGCGAAAATGCAAACTTGTGCACTTTTTGACACTTTTAGTTCCTGAATGACCCAAAAGTTTATTTTAGCACACCGAACACCTCAAAGCCTATTTCTAAGCAATGTAAAGGATATTTATGGTATGTTTAACTTATGGTCATGTTCCGGAATGTTTGTTACAGTTCAAATTGGCATACTTTCGCAGTTTGTCAACTTTAGTCCCTGTAAGCGATGTAACTTGATTTTGCAATACCAAAGCCTTCAAAACTTATTTCTAAGTTATTTAAAGGTTATTTAAGGTATGTTAAGTATATGTCACTATTCCGGAGTGTTTGTTGCATTAAACTGGTTATATTTACGCATCAGTGCGCGTATAACCTTCCAGAAAGCGATATAGAGTTTGAAATCGAACAAGAATTGATATGTGCAAATGATACACATATTTTTACAAATCCCAAGTATGAAATATAATATTTCATTGGTTTGGTATTTGTTTGATGGCCGCGAAGGCACAGGTGTTACAGTCTCCCCTACTTTAGGAAATTTCGTCCCGAAATTTATTTAGAGGAAACTTGTGAGAGCTTGAAAACATGAAGTTGAAAAGATCGAACAATATTGGTTAGGGTTCTGAACTTCTAGTAACCTTTAATAACATCATGATTGCAATGTAAGAGGGATACTTATATACAAGTATATGAAGCGTCATTGGTGCGTCCACCGTACCTCCATTACATCGTTCTCATTTCATTATTGTTGTCACTATCGGTTCTTACACATAATAAATCTTACTGGGTTTCTGTGCACTAAATTTCATAATTATGTACGCGTCCATAATCAGACAATTCCTTGCACAGTTCACACAGTCTATTTTATAATGTGTAGGGGAAAACCAAATGAACAATCCTGTGATGAGTGTGACTAGACCACCATAGAGTCCTTTTAATTAAATCAATAAATGATCTAAATAGACTATCAAGGAGTCTATTCAGCTACATCACTAGATGTCGTTTTTTTTTCACCAAATTGTGAACCAATCTTTTTGACTAGACCACTAAAGGGTCTCTTATGAATCATGGAATAGTACTATATAATCCAAGGGTCTTAACTATTACATAGAAGCCCAATAAGGATTTAAGGTAGTACCTTTTTGAAGATCCATACTATGAACCCATCATATAAAGATATGAAAGATTCTATGAGAATTTGGATAACGAATATCCAGAGTATAAAAACACAAAATGCATAAAAGAAAACATAAGATGAATAAACACATAGTCACATAACCACAAAATTGTTTAACTAGAAGTTTGTTCTGCTAACAGAGTACATGTATTTAAGGCACACTAGGAATCCATCTCGTGGATTTCATTTGGTACTTTAAACATTATCAAGAATCTAACTATAAAGATAGAAAGATTTTAAAAAGAAAATTCGATTTCGATTTGTAGGAACCGAAATGTTCGAATTAAGGTACAAAAGGAATCCAATTAAGGACTCTGATTTGTATGACAATTATCCACAAGGATCTAATTGTGAAAATAAAAAGATCCCATATGGATTTAAAAGTTGAAGATGTTTTGAAACCTTGCACTGGATGTGCTTAGGTCAAAACATGATGTAAAATGCTTATGAAGTTGAGATGCTTGATATGTCAAGGCGACATATGAAGCAGAATTTGAAGGTTAAGTCAATGTTCCTTTAAGAAAAATGTGTTTAACGTTTTTGAAACCTTATATATAATACTTTTGAAATCATAAAGTAGGTGTATTAGATAGATATATTTAAAAATGTTTTAAAATCATGCGAGATGAATTTTGAAATTATGTATAAGGTTTTTGAAAGACATGAATGATGCTTTTCGAAATCATGCATTTGATAAGAAAATGTATTGCGTTAATATTGTCTTCAGACTATATGAAATATTTTGAAATTAGAAAGGTTGGTTTTGATAACATGGCCAATGTTTTTGAAATAACATAGACAATCTATCTAGAAAAATTGTTTTCAAACTTATGAAATGTTTTGAGATCATGAAGATTGTTTTGAAATACTTGTACTGTGTATGTCGAAAAATCATAACGTAATGGGTATGAGATTTGAAAATACCCTTAGTTATCTAACCAAGGATTCAAAGGCACAGATGTGCAGAAGCATGATTACTCATAATGTCACTTTATTTTCTGTACTTCGTATCTTAGAATGAAACGAGTACTTAAAATTTTCGAAGGAATCATGAGCGATTATTTGAAAGAGAGAATCACAAGAGTAGTTTGTAAGGAACATGGTTCCTTGATACAGGTATTATAGGAAAAGCCATACACACCTAGCAGGGGGTTGAGCTGGTTGGTTGGGGACTGCTTTACCATTGTGAGCGACCATGGCGAAGTTCTGAGAAGCCTTTCGCTTCTTTGACTTCTTAGGGGATCGTTCATCCATGGTCTTTGATTCCTCGATTGGTTTATTGGCTGATGGTGTTGTCGTCTGACTAGGTCCTGCCTGTCTTGGTGACTCTTGAGTGGCTTCATCCTGGAGATGATACATGGCAGTAGCTAATTCAACAGTCTTCAGGACTACTTCGCCTATTCGCTGAGCGAATTTTGGCTGCTTGCTCAGATATTTGGGCATCATCGTGATGAAGAGACATTCTTGAAGAAAAAGAAAGGCATAGGGAGAAACAGGTGAAAGATTATTGGACAATCAAAACAGAAAGATAATGCATGACAATTTCGATCATTTGTTTGTTACCTAAGGCAAACAAATGAGACGATGACTAATCAAAGTAAATGGGTCAAAAATAATGTATCGCGAAGACATGCTCGCCTATAAGTGAACACTCACCCCAAGAATTCCCAGGTAAGCACAACTGGTCTCGCGTCTGATGAGATGTATACGAAGTGCTTGCCTAGACAGAAAACCCAGAATACAGGCATTCACCCTTCCAGTTTGCACGTGTTCACATTATTTAAAACCCAAAACCTTGACGAGGTTTTGAAAACTCAAAGGGGTTCAAAACCATATAATAGAGAGTTCAAAACCTTACAATAGAGGGTTCAAAACCTAGTGATCAATCATCCTAGAACAGATGATTAGTTTTCAAAGCGGTTTTGAAATTTATGTTCTTGTTGTGGTCGTCGCCTAAGGATAGGTGACGGTATTGTTTTATGACTAAACGCAAGTAAACTCGCGTTAGGGTCCTAAGAAGGTTATAGACTAGGTCAAAGTATTACTAATAACCTAATTCCTTATAACCATGAGCTCTGATACCAACTTTTCTGTCACACCCCGACCACGTAAAACAACAAAACGTGGCGGAAACATCGGGGAGTGTTGTAACAGAATCATTGTTTCATAACACATGGAAATTGAAATACTGTTTTATTGAATAAAAGAGTTACAATGTCTTGATAATCAAAGAAACATAACATAAATAACTAGTCTGCATCTTTTATTGTCACTAAGGCCCATGTCCGCCTAAGTGTATCTTGATCAATCCTATGCTTCATTTCCTGAAACACATGTGAAAATAGGTACGTCAGCATAAAAATGCCGGCGAGTACATAGGTTTTGTGAAAATTAAGATTCATGACTTATGTTTAAGAAAATGTTTAGTCATGAACCTTGTAATTTGCTTTGTCATTGTAAATCATTGGAAAAACAATGAGTTCAGATGATATGTATAAATAAGTGAATAATGTATGGTTAAATGAATAACCATGTAAACTGAGTTTGTATAAGATAAGTTGCTTGTAAAACAATGTATTGTGAAAAGTATGTTATTTGTATAAAATGTTATATGTATCAAACTGAAATGATTCAAATAACGCTACGATATGTAATACCATACAAACACTTATATATAGGAAGTACCAGCGGCGTATCCACCATGCTTGTATCATATTACACACGCATCGTTACTTAATCACTTACTCAAACCAAACCAACAATGTAAAATGTTCATGTCTAATGTAAATCATGTAATGTATAACCAATGTCAAAAGTGTTTATGTGTCAAATGTAAACCATGTAATATGTAACCAAAATGATATGTATGGCTAGTGAAAATGCATCAACTAAACCATAGATGAAATGCACAAAACAAAGCATTGAACTAAAACTTGGTTTAAGTCAAAGCTATGTTTTGTGGAAATGCATGATCAATGTAAATCATGTAATATGTAACCAAAATAATCTGTATGGCTAGTGATAAATATCAACTAAACCATATGCACAAAAACAAAGTATTGAAGTAAAACTTGGTTTAAATCAAAGCTATGTTTTGTGTAAATGCATGATCAATGTAAATCATGTAATATGTAAACCAAACTGATCTGTATGGCTAGTGATAAATATCAACTAAACCATATGCACAAAAACAAAGTAGATTCTTAATTGGATTCCTTATGTACCTAAATTCGAACATTTCGGTTCCTTATAATCGAAATCGAATTTTTCTTTTAAAAATCTTTCTATCTTTATAGTAAGATTCTTGATAATGTTTAAAGTACCAAATGAAATCCACGAGATGGATTCCTAGTGTGCTTTAAATACATGTGCTCTGTTAGCAGAACAAATTTCTAGTTAAACAATTATGTGATTATGTGTTTATATATTTTGTGTTTTCTTTTATGCATTTTTGTGTTTTTGTATACTCTGGATATTCGTTATCCAAATCCTCGCAGAATCTTTCATATCTTCATATGAGGGATTCGTAGTAGGATATTCAAAAGTACTACCTTAAATCCTTAATGGGCTTCTATGTAATAGTTAAGACCCTTGGATTATATAGTACCGCTCCATGATTCATAAGAGACCCTTTCAGTGGTCTAGTAAAAAAGATTGATTCACAATTTGGTTAAAGAACGACATCTAGTGATGTAGCTGAACAGACTCCTTGATAGTCTATTTAGATCATTTATTGATTTAATTAAAAGGACTCTATGGCGGTCTAGTCACACTCACCACAGGATTGTTCATTTGGTTTTACCCTACACATTATAAAATAGACTGTGTGAACTGTGCAAGGAATTATCTAATTATGGACGCGTACATAATTATGAAATTTAGTGCACAGAAACCCAGTAAGATTTATTATGTGTAAGAACCGATAGCGACAACAATAACAAAATGAGAACGATGTAATGGAGGTACGGTGGACGCACCAATGACGCTTCATATACTTGTATATAAGTATCCCTCTTACATTGCAAGCATGATGTTATTAAAGTTACTAGAAGTTCAGAACCCTAACCAACGTTGTTCGATCTTTTCAACTTCATGTTTTAAACTCTCACAAGTTTCCTCTAAATAAAAATTTCGGGACGAAATTTCCTAAAGTAGGGGAGACTGTGACACCTGGGTCACTGCGACCATCAAACAAATGCCAAACCAATGAAATATTGTATTTCATACTTGGGATCTGTATAAATATGTGTATCTTTTGCACATATCAATTTTTATTCAATTTCAAACTCTATATCGCTTTCTGGAGAGTTATACGCAAACTGATGCGTAAACGTAATCAGTTTAATGCGACAAATACTCCGGAACATCAACATATACTTAACATACCTTAAATAACCTTTACATAACTTAGAAATAAGTTTTGAAGGCTTTGGTATGGCAAAAACAAGTTAATTCGCTTACATGGACTAAACTTGACAAACTACGAAAGTATGCCAATTTGAACTGTAACAGACATTCCGGAACATGACCATAAGTTAAACATACCATAAATATCCTTTACATAGCTTAGAAATAGGCTTTGAGGTGTTCGGTATGCTAAAATAAACTTTTGGGTCATTCAGGGACTAAAAGTGTCAAAAAGTGCATAAGTTTGGATTTTCGCGCATAACTTACGTTCTGAATACATCCGGACATCCAAAAATTTATGTAAGCACTAAAATATTTTATTTTAGTGTTTGGCATAAGAAAAATCCATTCGTCGCATCATTTGGATCGTTTTTCGCGCTTATGCGCATTCCGTCGTAATTAAGCGATCATCGCGTTCGTACGACCAAAAGAACCAACGCCAGACATATTTTTGAGCATGTTTCATGTCCACAATGTTTAGGTATCATTTTAGGGCCTTAAAGTTGGCTTTACGGGCCTTAGAAGTATCGGAAATGGCTTAAATACGTAACAGGGACCAAAACTGTCAATTCAGAAACATATTTCTGATCTGTGCAGGCCAGGCGGCCCGCGTAAGATCAGTGTGTATCTTTACGTGGCCCGCTTCAGTGTCCCAGATCAGATAAGATCGCTTAATCAGCAGATTACAGCTGTTTAACCCACAACCACAAACCCACACTTGCCCTTTCAGCTCATTAGGGGCCATTTTTAGTTCCACAACTTTCCAACAAGTGTACGCACGAGATTCGATCACATTTTCCAAGAAACAATCATAACGGTTCGGGAAATACTATAAATACCCCACCCCCATTTGCTTCAAACTCACAAGAATCTGATCTAAAAGACTCTAAGTTGGAACCATTGTTTCATACCTGAGTTATTTTGATCTAGATTAACATTCGGGGACCCTTAGTAAGTATTCTTTCGTTCTTTTATTGTTTTTCGAGCCCGAAAGTCAAACTTTGTTTGACTTTCTGCGTTGACCAGTTTATGGTCAATGCAAAGTTCGTTTGAACTTCGCAACGTGATTGTAATCACGATGGTTATAGTCCCTTGGGACTATGCCTACTGATTACCACGTTGTTTAGGATCGTAAGGGTAAGCGATCTGATAAATCGCTTATACCTTCGAACCCGACCCATTTGGTCGATCATTAGGATCCGACCAAATACATTAGGTGACCATAGTAGGTAGGGAATAACCTTCCGGGGTTATACCTTATGGTCACGACGTTTAAGTAGTTGTATGATAGGTAGTTTATATGCCTTAGGTAAATTACCAAAATACCCCTTTGATGCCAAAATTCATTATAAACATTTGTGACATAACTTTTGACATCTAAACTGATTTGGCGACAATATTAGGCATGTTAAGGCATATTCTACTTGTCATAGGACTAGTTAGGCGGTCCGAACGCGTTTCACGCGAACGACGCGTTAAAGTAGCATAAGCTACCTAAACGGGTCGTAATGGGTCGTAAGCACTTAGGTTAGGTTTCATTTAGTATGTAGGCTTTGTTAAACCATATGACACGAGTCTCCATACTCGTTTGGTTTACGAACCCTCATTCTATCTAAATCCTCCGATATAGGTCCGGTTTATTAACATAGTTACCTATATTAGGTGCCGTTTGATTCCGTGATCTCTAGCATTGTTTGGTTGTTACTCAAGGACTACTAAGCAATCTCAAGTGAGTACATAGACCCCTCTTTTACTGTTTTCCAAATGTTTTGGGGTGGAACACATGTGCCTACTTGTTACTTTCATGCTTTCCTGTTTTCATATCATATACATGCTATGTTCAATAGTACACTTATAATACATTGTTTTACATTACATTTTATGCTATGTGTGCCCATTGTGTGCATACTTAGTACATTGTTTTACATTACAGTTCACATGCTATGTATGTCTATTGTTGCATACTTAGTACAGTTGTTTCACGTCACATGCTATGTATGTCTATTGTTGCATACTTAGTACAGTTGTTTCACGTCACATGCTATGTATGTCTATTGTTGCATATTTAGTACAGTTGTTTCACGTCACATGCTATGTATGTCTATTGTTGCATACTTAGTACAGTTGTTTCACGTCCCATGCTATGTATGTCTATTGTTGCATACTTAGTACAGTTCACATGCTATGTATGTCCATTTGTTGCATACTTAGTACAGTTGTTTTCATCACATGCTTACATTTTGTTATGACATTTGGTTTGTTTTGATGGATCAATATACATTCATTAACACCGATCACGCTGTTCGTTAGTAGGTAGTGGTACCATAGGAATTGACAACTCCCGTTCCTGAAATCCTGGGTTTGTTTGGATTGGAAGGAATGACTGAATTCGATATACATAATTTAGATAAACCTTTAATTTGTTTAAGGGTTTATCGCCACAGTCTCAAGGCTTGGATGTATGCATTCTCACAATACTGCATAAATGTTTATATCAGTATAGCATGCACTTGTTCCACAAAACATAGCTTTGATTTAAACCATGTTTTACTTCAATACTTTGTTTTTGTGCATATGGTTTAGTTGATATATTTCACTAGCCATACATATCATTTTGGTTACACATTACATGATTTACATTTGACACATAAACATTATTGACATTGGTTATACATTACATGACTTACATCTTGACATAAACATTTTGACATATTATTCAATACATTTGGCAATTGGTTTAAACATAGACATCTTACATTGGTGGTTTGTTTGGGTAAGTGATTTAAGTAACGAGGCGTGTGTAATATGATACAAGCATGGTGGATACGCCGCTGGTACTTCCTATATATAAGTGATTGTATGGTATTACATATCGTAGCGTTATTTGAATCATTTCAATTTGGACATATAACATTTTATACAAATAACATACTTTTCACAATACATTGTTTTACAAACAACTTAATTTATACAAACTCATTCACATGGTTATTCACTTAACCATGTATTATCCTTTTATACATATATATCATTTGGTTTATTTATCACTTTTCAAATGATTTACAAGACAAAGCAAATTACAAGGTTCATGACTAAACATTTTCTTAAACAATAAGTCATGAATCCTATTTTCATAAACCTATGTATCTCACTGGCATTTTTATGCTGACGTACCTATTTTCACATGTGTTTCAGGATATGATGCATAGGATTTATCAAGATACACTTAGGCGGACTTGGGCCTTAGCGACAATAAAAGATGCAAGACTAGTTATTTATATTATGTTTCTTTGATTGTCAAGACGTTGTAACTACTTAAATCAATAAAACAATATTTCAATTTCCATGTGTTATGAAACAATGATTCTGTTACAACACTCCCCGATGTTTCCGCCACGTTTTGTTGTTTTACGTGGTCGGGGTGTGACAGAAAAGTTGGTATCAGAGCTCATGGTTATAGGGAATTAGGTTATTAGTAATGCTTTGACCTAGTCTATAACCTTCCTAGGACCCTAACACGAGTTTACTTGCGTTTAGTCATAAAACAATACTGTCACCTATCCTTAGGCGACAACCACAACAAGAACATAAATTTCAAAACCGCTTTGAAAACTAATCATCAGTTCTAGGATGATTGATTACTAGGTTTTGAACCCTCTGTTATATGGTTTTGAACCCCTTTGAATTTTCAAAATCTCGTCAAAGTTTGGGTCATATAATGTGAACACGTGCAAACTGGAAGAGTGAATGCCTGTACCCTGAGTTTTCTGTCGAAGGCTAGAGTGTTCGTACAAATCCGCAGTATCGGACCAGTCACTCTTACCTGGGAACTCTTGGGGTGAGTGTTCACTTATAGGCGAGCATGTCTTCAGTAATACATTAATATGATCCGCTTACTTTGATTTGTCACCGTCTCATTTGTTTGCCTTAGGTAACAAACAAATGATCGCCAATTCTTATGCATTGCCATTCTGTTTTGTTTATCCGATAACCTTTCACTTGTTTCTTCCCACGTCTTTCATTTTCTTCTAGAATGTCTCTTCCTCTCAGCACCGGTCAAATGTCCGAGCGAACAGCCAAATTTGCCCAGCAAATAGGCGAAGTGATTCAGAAATCTGTGGATTTAGGCATTACCATGTATCAACTCCGGAATGAAACTACTCAAGAGTCATCAAAGGAAGCAAAAGTCAAGCCTGCACCAAAATCAAGGAAGCGTAAGGCTTCAAGAAAACCCGCTGCAGTTGCACCTAATCAAGCGGGACCTAGCGAGGTAGCGACACCACCTGCTAAGAAGCAATACAAGGGAACGGCGCCATTATGCGACAAATGTAATGGGCATCACCAAGCTCACTTACAGTGTCGTCTGTGTGCATCATGTGGGCGAATTGGTCACCTAGCAAGTGCTTGTCGATGTAACCCAAACCAAGGTGGTCCAAATCAACCACAAGCCAATCCTGCTCAAGCTCGCTTTCCGCCTGGATCGTGCTACAACTGTGGCGAGACGAGCCATTTCAGGAACAAATGCCCAAAGCTTGCTAATGCAAATCCAACCCACGGATGAGCAGTTGGCTGACTAGAAGATGTTGCTGTCCTATGCTTTTGTTCTTTTGTTTTCTTGTAATGTGAAACAATCTGTTTTGTTTATACATAAATTATAGTTCACAACTTTGATATACGAGTGTAGTTACATGTGTGTATGATTTTTCCTATGATACCTGCATTAAGGAACTATATTCCTTACAAACTACTCTTGTGATTCTCTCTTACAAGTGATCGCTCATAATTTCCTCGAAAGTTCTAAGTACTCGTTTCATTCTAAGAAACGAAGTACATGAAATAAAGTGAAATTATGAGTAATCTTGCTTTTTGCACATCTGTGCCTTTGAATCCTTGGTTAGATAACTAAGGATATTTCCAAATCTCATACCCATTACGTTCTGATTTTTCAACATGCATAACATAAGTTTTCAAAGCAACCTACATAATTTCAAAACATTCTATATATAGTTCGAAAACATTTTTTTATGGTGTATTTACTTAACATAACAAATGCACAAAGCTTTGTCTGTATTTTCAAAAACAACCTTCATGATTTCAAAATGTCTCAAATATCCTGAAAACAATATTAATACAATATATTTTCTTATCAAGTGCATGATTTCAAAAGCATCATTCATGTTTTCCAAAAACCTTATACATAATTTCAAAATTCATCTCGCATGATTTTAAAACATTTTTATAAATATACTTATCTAAAAATCTACTTTATGATTTCAAAAGTATTATATATAAGGTTTCAAAAACATTTTTAGAACCCCATGCATAGTTTTCCAAATATATTTTCCTCATACATTTACTTAACCTTCAAATTCTGCTTCATATGTTGCCTTGACATATCTAGCATCTCAACTTCATAAGCATTTTACTTCATGTTTTGACTTAAGCACATCCAGTGCAAGGTTTCAAAACATCTTCAACTTCTAAAATCCATATGGGATTTTTTTTCTTCACATTTAGACCCTTGTGGATGATTAACATTCAAATCAGAGTCCTTAATTGGATTCCTTATGTACCTAAATTCGAACATTTCGGTTCCTTATAATCGAAATCGAATTTTTCTTTTAAAAATCTTTCTATCTTTATAGTTAGATTCTTGATAATGTTTAAAGTACCAAATGAAATCCACGAGATGGATTCCTAGTGTGCTTTAAATACATGTGCTCTGTTAGCAAAACAAATTTCTAGTTAAACAATTATGTGATTATGTGTTTATATATTTTGTGTTTTCTTTTATGCATTTTTGTGTTTTTGTATACTCTGGATATTCGTTATCCAAATCCTCGCAGAATCTTTCATATCTTCATATGAGGGATTCGTAGCAGGATATTCAAAAGTACTACCTTAAATCCTTAATGGGCTTCTATGTAATAGTTAAGACCCTTGGATTATATAGTACCGCTCCATGATTCATAAGAGACTCTTTTAGTGGTCTAGTAAAAAAGATTGATTCACAATTTGGTTAAAGAACGACATCTAGTGATGTAGCTGAACAGACTCCTTGATAGTCTATTTAGATCATTTATTGATTTAATTAAAAGGACTCTATGGCGGTCTAGTCACACTCATCACAGGATTGTTCATTTGGTTTTACCCTACACATTATAAAATAGACTGTGTGAACTGTGCAAGGAATTATCTAATTATGGACGCGTACATAATTATGAAATTTAGTGCACAGAAACCCAGTAAGATTTATTATGTGTAAGAACCGATAGCGACAACAATAACAAAATGAGAACGATGTAATGGAGGTACGGTGGACGCACCAATGACGCTTCATATACTTGTATATAAGTATCCCTCTTACATTGCAAGCATGATGTTATTAAAGTTACTAGAAGTTCAGAACCCTAACCAACGTTGTTCGATCTTTTCAACTTCATGTTTTAAACTCTCACAAGTTTCCTCTAAATAAAAATTTCGGGACGAAATTTCCTAAAGTAGGGGAGACTGTGACACCTGGGTCACTGCGACCATCAAACAAATGCCAAACCAATGTAATATTGTATTTCATACTTGGGATCTGTATAAATATGTGTATCTTTTGCACATATCAATTTTTATTCAATTTTAAACTCTATATCGCTTTCTGGAGAGTTATACGCAAACTGATGCGTAAACGTAATCAGTTTAATGCGAAAAATACTCCGGAACATCAAGATAACTTAACATACCTTAAATAACCTTTACATAACTTAGAAATAAGTTTTGAAGGCTTTGGTATGGCAAAAACAAGTTAATTCGCTTACAGGGACTAAACTTGACAAACTACGAAAGTATGCCAATTTGAACTGTAACAGACATTCCGGAACATGACCATAAGTTAAACATACCATAAATATCCTTTACATAGCTTAGAAATAGGCTTTGAGGTGTTCGGTATGCTAAAATAAACTTTTGGGTCATTCAGGGACTAAAAGTGTCAAAAAGTGCATAAGTTTGCATTTTCGCGCATAACTTACGTTCTGAATACATCCGGACATCCAAAAATTTATGTAAGCACTAAAATATTTTATTTTAGTGTTTGGCATAAGAAAAATCCATTCGTCGCATCATTTGGATCGTTTTTCGCGCTTATGCGCATTCCGTCGTAATTAAGCGATCATCGCGTTCGTACGACCAAAAGAACCAACGTCAGACATATTTTTGAGCATGTTTCATGTCCACAATGTTTAGGCATCATTTTAGGGCCTTAAAGTTGGCTTTACGGGCCTTAGAAGTATCAGAAATGGCTTAAATACGTAACAGGGACCAAAACTGTCAATTCAGAAACATATTTCTGATCTGTGTAGGCCAGGCGGCCCGCGTAAGATCAGTGTGTATCTTTACGCCGCCCGCGTCAGTGTCCCAGATCAGATAAGTTCGCTTAATCAGCAGATTACAGCTGTTTAACCCACAACCACAAACCTACACTTGCCCTTTCAGCTCATTAGGGGCCATTTTTAGTTACCACAACTTTCCAACAAGTATACGCTTGAGATTCGATCACATTTTCCAAGAAACGATCATAACGGTTCGGGAAATACTATAAATACCCCACCCCCATTTGCTTCAAACTCACAAGAATCTGATCTAAAAGACTCTAAGTTGGAACCATTGTTTCATACCTGAGTTATTTTGATCTAGATTAGCATTCGGGGACCCTTCGTAAGTATTCTTTCGTTATTTTATTGTTTTTCGAGTCCGAAAGTCAAACTTTGTTTGACTTTCTGCGTTGACCAGTTTATGGTCAATGCAAAGTTCGTTTGAACTTCGCAACGTGATTGTAATCACGATGGTTATAGTCCCTTGGGACTATGCCTACTGATTACCACGTTGTCTAGGATCGTAAGGGTAAGCGATCTGATAAATCGCTTATACCTTCGAACCCGACCCATTTGGTCGATCATTAGGATCCGACCAAATACATTAGGTGACCATAGTAGGTAGGGAATAACCTTCCGGGGTTATACCTTATGGTCACGACGTTTAAGTAGTTGTATGATAGGTAGTTTATATGCCTTAGGTAAATTACCAAAATACCCCTTTGATGCCAAAATTCATTATAAACATTTGTGACATAACTTTTGACATCTAAACTGATTTGGAGACAATATTAGGCATGTTAAGGCATATTCTACTTGTCATAGGACTAGTTAGGCGGTCCGAACGCGTTTCACGCGAACGACGCGTTAAAGTAGCATAAGCTACCTAAACGGGTCGTAATGGGTCGTAAGCACTTAGGTTAGGTTTCATTTAGTATGTAGGCTTTGTTAAACCATATGACACGAGTCTCCATACTCGTTTGGTTTACGAACCCTCATTCTATCTAAATCCTCCGATATAAGTCCGGTTTATTAACATAGTTACCTATATTAGGTGCCGTTTGATTCCGTGATCTCAAGCATTGTTTGGTTGTTACTCAAGGACTACTAAGCAATCTCAAGTGAGTACATAGACCCCTCTTTTACTGTTTTCCAAATGTTTTGGGGTGGAACACATGTGCCTACTTGTTACTTTCATGCTTTCCTGTTTTCACATCATATACATGCTATGTTCATAGTACACTTATAATACATTGTTTTACATTACATTTTATGCTATGTGTGCATACTTAGTACATTGTTTTACATTACAGTTCACATGCTATGTATGTCTATTGTTGCATACTTAGTACAGTTGTTTCACGTCACATGCTATGTATGTCTATTGTTGCATACTTAGTACAGTTGTTTCACGTCACATGCTATGTATGTCTATTGTTGCATATTTAGTACAGTTGTTTCACGTCACATGCTATGTATGTCTATTGTTGCAACTTAGTACAGTTGTTTCACGTCACATGCTATGTATGTCTATTGTTGCATACTTAGTACAGTTCACATGCTATGTATGTCCATATGTTGCATACTTAGTACAGTTGTTTTCATCACATGCTTACATTTTGTTATGACATTTGGTTTGTTTTGATGGATCAATATATATTCATTAACACCGATCACGCCGTTCGTTAGTAGGTAGTGGTATCATAGGAATTGACAACTCCCGTTCCTGAAATCCTGGGTTTGTTTGGATTGGAAGGAATGACCGAATTCGATATACATAATTTAGATAAACCTTTAATTTGTTTAAGGGTTTATCGCCACAGTCTCAAGGCTTGGATGTATGCATTCTCACAATACCGCATAAATGTTTATATCAGTATAGCATGCACTTGTTCCACAAAACATAGCTTTGATTTAAACCATGTTTTACTTCAATACTTTGTTTTTGTGCTTATGGTTTAGTTGATATATTTCACTAGCCATACATATCATTTTGGTTACACATTACATGATTTACATTTGACACATAAACATTATTGACATTGGTTATACATTACATGACTTACATCTTGACATAAACATTTTGACATATTATTCAATACATTTGGCAATTGGTTTAAACATAGACATCTTACATTGGTGGTTTGTTTGGGTAAGTGATTTAAGTAACGAGGCGTGTGTAATATGATACAAGCATGTTGGATACGCCGCTGGTACTTCCTATATATAAGTGATTGTATGGTATTACATATCGTAGCGTTATTTGAATCATTTCAATTTGGACATATAACATTTTATACAAATAACATACTTTTCACAATACATTGTTTTACAAACAACTTAATTTATACAAACTCATTTCACATGGTTATTCACTTAACCATGTATTATCCTTTTATACATATATATCATTTGGTTTATTTATCACTTTTCAAATGATTTACAAGACAAAGCAAATTACAAGGTTCATGACTAAACATTTTCTTAAACAATAAGTCATGAATCCTATTTTCATAAACCTATGTATCTCACAGGCATTTTTATGCTGACGTACCTATTTTCACATGTGTTTCAGGATATGATGCATAGGATTTATCAAGATACACTTAGGCGGACTTGGGCCTTAGCGACAATAAAAGATGCAAGACTCGTTATTTATGTTATGTTTCTTTGATTGTCAAGACGTTGTAACTACTTAAATCAATAAAACAATATTTCAATTTCCATGTGTTATGAAACAATGATTCTGTTACAACACTCCCCGATGTTTCCGCCACGTTTTGTTGTTTTACGTGGTCGGGGTGTGACAGAAAAGTTGGTATCAGAGCTCATGGTTATAGGGAATTAGGTTATTAGTAATGCTTTGACCTAGTCTATAACCTTCCTAGGACCCTAACACGAGTTTACTTGCGTTTAGTCATAAAACAATACTGTCACCTATCCTTAGGCGACAACCACAACAAGAACATAAATTTCAAAACCGCTTTGAAAACTAATCATCAGTTCTAGGATGATTGATTACTAGGTTTTGAACCCTCTGTTATATGGTTTTGAACCCCTTTGAATTTTCAAAATCTCGTCAAAGTTTGGGTCATATAATGTGAACACGTGCAAACTGGAAGAGTGAATGCCTGTACCCTGAGTTTTCTGTCGAAGGCTAGAGTGTTCGTACAAATCCGCAGTATCGGACCAGTCACTCTTACCTGGGAACTCTTGGGGTGAGTGTTCACTTATAGGCGAGCATGTCTTCAGTAATACATTAATATGATCCGCTTACTTTGATTTGTCACCGTCTCATGTCTTTAGTAATACATTAACTGTTGCTGATGATGAAACCTCCGTGTTGACGAAACTCATACATGTCGATGAAACTCAGGGCGACGAAACTTGGGAGTTTCGTCGCTAGAGAATTTTGACGAAACCTAGGGGTTTCGCCAAGGGTAATAACGACGAAACCTTAGGGTTTCGTCAAATGGGAATCATGACGAAACAGGGAGTTTCGTCAAGTGGGTACACTGCACAGTAACTCAGTTAAGTCTGTTAAGGGTTAACTATGTTAGTTATGTGTTGTTAAATATAAAGCATGGGTTGCATGAGCTTGTATAACTGTTAATTGCTATGTGTTAGTTGTTGCTCGAATATACGTTATGATCATGACTGTTACTTGAACTATGTGATTATCAACTGATTACACATGTATAAACACATAGGCTTGGATTGAATTATTTGTGAGCGAGTAAAATCTTACCGAGCAAAACGAGGTGAGTTCACACACTTTCTAAGGCATGGGATTCCCGGTGGTTGGGAATGGGTTAAGGAATTTAAAACGGAACCTACATATCCTCCTTGGGTAGGATATGTACGGCCATCCTCCTTGGGTAGGATGCCAATATTAATCCTGCGTATTCTCCTTGGGTAGAATACGTACGTTCGTCCTCCTTGGGTAGGACAACAACCTTAACTTACTAGACAAAACTCTATCATTAAGTCCCTCATTTTATATCGACTTAATTGCCGAGGCCGATGGCGAGCGGGTCATTAGTTAATAGCGCTATTAGGTTCGACAAACCTCACACCGTGCCGTTCGGACGAGCGTGTACTAATGGATCATGGCAAACTGTCAATGACGATAGACATTGACGTAGGGCACAACTATTATTCGTTAGTTGTCAATATGGTAACGGTCTAGTGGTTCACATGGGGAAGCCCCCACTGATTATGGATATGGTTTGGGAAATAAAGGAACTGGTTAACTCGTGGTTTACGAAACAACTTGTGGTTTTCAAAACAAACTGGTACAACTGAACAACCAACTGTGAACTCGCTCAACTTTGTTGTTGACTCGTTGTTACATGCCTTGCAGGTCGTTAGATGCTTATGGAGCTTGCACGAGGAGGAGGTCGTTGTGGGATATGGACTGTTATGTCCCGTACATCACATTTGAACTTTAAACTATGTTTTGGTTATTTAAACATTACTATGCTTCCGCTGATTACTTAAACATGTTTGGTTTCTTTTAAACACCAATTATATTAGGTTTGGTTTATTTACTTAATTGCATAGTTCAATATGATTGGTGGCTGGATCCTGGTCAGTCACGCCTCCAAGCGGTGATACTCCGCATGTGGATTTTGGGGGTGTGACAGATTGGTATCAGAGCCATAGTACATTGTTCATGATATGCTTAGATGAATGTAGCAACTATTGTTTGAAACACATATGTGCTTACTCTCTTCTGTCATTGCACCTTCGCGACACCTTTCTCACTCATGTTTCCTTTGATATGAAGATCATGAGTGGACGTATCAACCTAACTCAAGCCCAGTTGACGGCTTTAATCAATGAACAAGTTACTGCAACACTCGCAGCCGCTTAGGCAAGAGGTATAACCTGCCATAGCAACTTACTCTAGGATCTTTAGATCCTACTCTCGTAAACCAACACTTGTGCTTAACCTTGTCTCTTCTTACTCGCACGACAGGTCAACATGCTCAGCCTCCTGTTTGTACTTTCAAAACTTTTATGGACTGCCGACCTACTACTTTCAACGGCACTGAGGGAGCTGTAGGCCTCCTTCACTGGTTTGAGAAGCTCGAGTCTGTTTTCGAGATGTGTGAATGCCCTGAGGCACGTAGGGTGAAGTATGCTACTGGTACTCTTGAAGGTGTAGCGCTCACGAGGTGGAACGCTCAGGTCCAAATGCTGGGGTTGGTTGCTGCTAATGCCACCCCATGGAACGATTTCAAGGAATTAATCAAGGAAGAGTACTGTAATCGTGATGACATCCACAAGCTGGAGGTAGAGTTCTTCAACTTAAAGATGACGGGGTCGGAGATTGAAGCGTACACGAAAAGATCGAACAAACTGGCTATTTTGTGTCCTACTATGGTGGATCCTCCTATTAAGCGTATCGAGCTGTACCTTAAGGGTTTTGTGCCAGAGATTCAAAGTCATGTGACTGCAGCAAACCTCGCCACTATTCAGCAAGTTATTCGTTTGGCTCATCGTCTCACTGATCAGGCAGTCGAGCAGAACAGGCTGCCCAAGCGTATTGGTACTACCACTGCTACTACTACTTCTGATGCCCCCAGTGACAACAAGCGCAAATGGGATGGAGTCTCAAGCAAGGGTTCAACATCAGCTCAGTCTCAATCTCAGCAGCGAAAGACTGATGACTACCAGAGTCCTGGTCAGCAATCTTCTGGTAGTCAAGGGCAGGGTGGATATAGGGGAAACCACCCCAAATACAACCGCTGCAACAAGCATCATAGTGGGCAGTGCAACAAGGGTCGTTGTCTGAGGTGTAACAAGTTTGGTCATGAAGCAAAGGATTGCAGGGGCGCACAACCTGTAAATCAGAATCGTCAACAACAGCCACCAGCTCCACAGAATCAGCCGCAGCAACAGCAGGGTAACAGGGGATGCAATCAGTGTGGTGCTGAAGGTCACTTCAAGAGGAACTGCCCCCAGTTGAACCAGAATCAGAACAACAACAATAATCAGGGGAACGGGAACAATAACGGGGGTAACAATGATGGTAATGGTGCTAGGGGACATGCTTTCGTGCTGGGCCAGGGTGACGCGAGGAACGATCCCAACGTAGTGATGGGTAAGTTTCTTCTGGATGATTTCTTTGTTATTGTTTTATTTGATTCGGGTGCCGATACTGATGGGATTTTAACATGTTCATCAAAGTAATTTCATCCATATGAAATAAAAACGCAGCGGAAAATAAGTTTAAAACATGTTACTTTTATAAGATAAACCTATTTATATGCAAAATCCCAAAACCCGGATCCATATATGAGATGTATACTATCAAACACAACCATAGGATGTTTAGAAAACTACCTTCTTGAAGTGCAAGGATTATGAAACGGATGATGCTTCTTGAAATGGTTGTCTTCAAGAGTAGAAGACCTCAAGCTTGTATACCCCAAGCTTCCAACAAACACCACAAGTTTAGCTAGGATTTAACACTTGAAGATCAAAGTTTGAACACTTGAAGGACACCTCTAATGGCCGAAAATTATGAGCAAAAATTCAGCTCTAATGCTTCAATTTTGGTCATGTATTTTATTTATAATTTGAGAGAAAAGTCCACCTCCTTTTTCAACCAATGGAATCATCTCTAACTCATGCAAAAGCATGTACATGCATTGGACCAAAGTCTTTGGATAGACCACCCAATCTAAATCCATGCATATGCATGAAATGTGATTGGAACAAGACTTTGGATAGAGACAAAAGGGGGGGGGGGGGGGCGGCCCCATGTGGGTTTTATAAAAAAAAAAAATTTCCTTTATAAAATTAAGTCTTGGTACATATATATTTATAACTTTTATAAATATAACACTATATTTGCAAGACTTTATATAATCTTTTATAATGTTATTTAACCTATTAAATAACAAAATAAAATATTCTCTCAAAATAAATTATCCACATAATTTATTGGTTTCTCAAGTGTAATTATTTAGAAAACCAATTTCTAAATATTTGTAAGTGTTAATATTTATTTGTTTGATCATATCACAAATAAATAATATAAGTGTTTGTCTAGCTTGTTATTGGGTATGACTCGACTTGGATCATAACGTGCTAGCCACATCAATTTAATATGTTTCTTGGGCATACAGAGTCCTACAATCTCCCACTTGCACAAGATACATAGAAGATTGATGCAAGCAGTAAATGACGCCTAACTACGGTTTACTACCCCCAATACGTATGACTATATTTGCCATTCAATAACATCATCCCTTTCAAGGCCCTTACTTGAACATGATTTAGGTGAATCTATCATTTATCCTTTCGTTACAGATGTCATGTTAAATCCAGAGACACAGAGTGATCACTCTCTGTTGATTTAACTTTAGCAGGCCTTAGACATCTTACTCTCAACGAATAAGAGGAACAAATCCCATCTTTACTACATACGTCTCTCACAATCACCTTGTACCACACCTGAGCTTAGCCTTATGTACTGTCATATTACTAACAGCGAAGAAAAAGTCAAGGTATAATATTTGGTGAATATCAAGACCCAATATGTATCTCAGGTCAGAGGATACTATGATATTCGCCTTTACTCAAAAGTTACTTATGATCAATCACAAATGATTCCATGCAGTAATATTTGAGAGCGAGCCAGTCCAATATTTGTATCCCACAAATATCTATGAACTTTGGCAGCAACACTTTGCTCTATATTCATTCTAAATGAATATCCACCAATCCAAGTTCATAATAGTCTTACATTCATATTTGTTCCCACAATTATGATCGACTACGGACATTTAGAATAATTAACTTATTCACGGATTTAAACATGCTAATATGAAACATAACTCAAAATACCATAAAAGAGTTAAATTAATAATTGTTTCAATATCCAAATACAAAATTAGATCAAATCCAATCACTAGAATATCGAAGTCCTAAGGAACATGTATGACCCTCATGTTTTCCCCTGTCAAGGAGCTTCGTGAGTGGATCCGCAATGTTTTGATCTGTGTGAACTTGGCGGATACATATCTTTCCCTTTTCAACTTCATCCCTTATGTAGTTGAATCTCCGCTCGATATGTCTAGTCTTTTGGTGCGCACGAGGTTCCTTGATTTGAGCAATCGCACCCTCGTTGTCACAAAAGATCTCTAGGGGGTCTTGAATGGTAGGGACCACCCCTAGGTCGGCTATAAATTTCTTCAGCCATGCAGCTTCCTGGGCTGCCAATGAAGCGGCGATGTATTCTGATTCTGTAGTGGACAACGCTACCACGTCTTGTTTTGAGCTCTTCCAAGAGACTGCTCCTCCATTTAAAATGAAGACATATCCCGATTGCGATCGAGAATCACTTCGATCGGTTTGGAAACTCGCGTCCGTGTAACCCTTTACAACGAGTTCCTCCTCACCAGATCCATATATTAAGAACATATCCTTAGTCCTCCTAAGATATTTCAATATACTTTTAACAGCCATCCAATGACTGTTACCTGGATTCTGCTGGTATCTACTCATGCTCAAGGCGCATGAAGCGTCCGATCTGGTGCATATCATTGCATACATGATGGATCCTATAGCTGACGCATATGGGATTCTTTTCATTTTCTCTTGCTCATCCTTTGAGCTTGGACATTGAGATGTGTTCAATATTGTCCCCTTTTGAATAGGTACAAAACCTCTCTTAGAGTTCTCCATTTGGAACCTATTCAAGACTTTGTCAATGTATGCACTTTGGTTTAAACCTATCAAGCGCCTTGATCTATCCCTATAGACCTTTATTCCCAAAATGTAGGCTACTTCACCAAGATCCTTAATGGAAAAACAACTTCCAAGCCAAGCTTTTACACCTTCCATGGTTGGAATGTCATTCCCAAATAGTAGAATGTCATCGACATACAGTACTAAGAAAGTGATGATGCTCCCACTAGCTTTCTTATACACATAAGCTTCATCACCGTTCTTGATGAATCCAAAATTCTTAATTTCTTCATCAAAACGATGATTCCAACTTCTAGATGCTTGTTTCAATCCATAGATTGATTTCTTTAACTTGCATACTTTGTCAGGATGTTTTGGATCGACAAAACCTTCAGGCTGAACCATATAGACATCTTCATCAAGATATCCATTAAGAAAAGCCGTTTTGACATCCAATTGCCAGATCTCATAGTCATAATATGCAGCTATGGCAAATAATATCCTGATTGACTTTAGCATCGCCACAGGCGAGAAGGTCTCATCATATCAATCCCTTGAGTTTGAGTGAAACCTTTTGCTACAAGTCTTGCTTTATAAGTATCCAAGTTACCATGCATATCTGTTTTCTTCTTGAAAACCCACTTACTTCCAACTACTTTGGAGTTGAGTGGTTGCACAACCAATTCCCAAACTTGGTTGTCATACATGGATTGCATCTCTATGTTCATGGCTTCAAGCCATTTGTCACAATCGGATTTTGACATTGCATCATGGTATGTGGTTGGTTCATCTGAATCTACCACGTAGCATCCATCCATGAAAAATCCATATCTTTCAGGTGGATTACTAATTCTACCAGATCTGCGAACATTTTGTGTGTTCCGATCAACCTCTTGATCATTTTCAACAACCTTTTGTTGAGTGCTAGTATCAACCAAACGTGTATCGTCTTGTGGTTCTTGATCCTCTTCAAGTTCCACTGTTCTACTACTAGTTCCTTCCATAAGGAATTTAGCTTCTAAGAACTTACCCTTTCGAGCAACAAATACCTTTTGCTCGGTTGGATCGTAGAAATAATATCCTATATCATCTTTAGGATATCCTACAAAGATACACTTAGTAGATCAGACTTCCAATTTATTTGGAGTGTATTGCTTAACATAAGCTTCACAACCCCAAACCCTTAAGAATGATAATGATGGAGGGTTTCCATGCCATATTTCAAAAGGTGTCCTTTCTACTTTCTTGGTTGGGGCCATATTTAGTATACGGACTGCGGAGAGCAAAGCGTAACCCCAAAATGATAGAGGTAATGTGCTTCTAGCATCATAGATCGAACCATATATAATAGAGTTCGATTTCTCCTTTCGGACACACCATTGTGTTGTGGTGTTCCTGGTGGAGTAGGTTGTGAAATGATTCCACAACTTCTAAGATGATCTTGAAAAGCACCACTTAGGTATTCACCTCCTCTATCGGTACGAAGGACTTTAATTGTTTTCTTGAGTTGATTTTCTACTTCACTTTTGAAGTCTTTGAACATTTCAAATGCTTCATCCTTGTGTCTTAGTAAGTACACATATCCATAACGACTATAGTCGTCGGTAAAGGTAATGAAGTATCTTTCACCATTCCTAGTCATTGGCTTAAAAGGACCACATACATCCGAATGTATGATACCTAGTAAGTCTTTTGCCCTTTCAAAAGTTCCACTAAAGGGTGTCTTGGTCATTTTGCCTTGTAAACAAGATTCGCATACATCAAATGAATTATCTTCATTTGTATTCAGAAGACCATTTTTCTGAAGTGTATGCATGCGATTCTTGCTTATATGTCCAAGGCGACAATGCCAAAGGTAGGAATCACTCAAATCCATTTTGAGTTTCTTGTTGGTTACTTGGTACATTGAGCTATCATATGATGCGTTATCATGATCCAATTCATAAATACCATTTAAAGACATAGCTTTAAAATAAAACACATCATTCATAGAAACATAAATGTCATAGTTAACAAATTCGAAATTGAAACCAGATTGTTTTAAAAGGGAAACAGAAATTATGTTCCTAGTCAAACTAGGAGCATATAAAACATTCTTCAAAATCACTTCCAAACCACTTGGAAGCTTTAAAACGTAGTCTCCTTGAGCTTCGACTTCAACTTTTGCTCCGTTGCCCATAAAGAGACTACTGTCTCCCTTCTTGTAATGTCTACTTCTTCTGAACCCCTGCAACGAATTGCAAATATGAGTTCCACATCCGGTATCTAGTACCCATGTGTTAGAAGAAATAACATTAAGCTCAACATGTATCATAAAGATAGTACCTGAGGTTTGCCCTGCATCCCTCTTGTTTTTCAACTCCTTGAGATAGGTTGGACTCAAAAAATGAGTTTTGGTTATCGGGTTAAAATCCCGTTGAGAACGATGAAGTTCTTTGGACCGAATTTTATGGTCCATACCAAAACCGCATTTTTGTGTGCATCTTCTTTTACAAAATATATCCTAATACATTTTTTCTAGTAAAATAACATGCACCTAATCTATTTATTTTACATACCAAATGAAATAAATAAATTACATATCTTCTAATGGAAGAACAAAATAATTATTACAACCCATTGAAATAATAAATCACAACACAATCATTCAACACAAGGTCATGGCTAGGTCATATGCACCAAAATACATATCCAAATATATATATTGATTTCAAGAAGCATAAAAAAAAATGGTTCCCTTTTGTAAACATTTTCGGCTATTTTCAAAAAACCGAAAAGTTAAGTTTTGTCCAAACAAACAAATCATCCATATGAAATAAATTTTTCAAGATTCTCTTATGCATGTAAGAAAATAATCTTGAAAAACAAAGGGTTAACCATGTTAAAATTTTCGGCCATAGGGTTTTCCACAAACCCGAAACCCGAAATTTTTAATCTATTGAAGTATGCACTCTTATAAGCGGCTCTAGATGCCATTGATGGGATTTTAACATGTTCATCAAAGTAATTTCATCCATATGAAATAAAAACGCAGCGGAAAATAAGTTTAAAACATGTTACTTTTATAAGATATAAACCTATTTATATGCAAAATCCCAAAACCCGGATCCATATATGAGATGTATACTATCAAACACAACCATAGGATGTTTAGAAAACTACCTTCTTGAAGTGCAAGGATTATGAAACGGATGATGCTTCTTGAAATGGTTGTCTTCAAGAGTAGAAGACCTCAAGCTTGTATACCCCAAGCTTCCAACAAACACCACAAGTTTAGCTAGGATTTAACACTTGAAGATCAAAGTTTGAACACTTGAAGGACACCTCTAATGGCCGAAAATTATGAGCAAAAATTCAGCTATAATGCTTCAATTTTGGTCATGTATTTTATTTATAATTTGAGAGAAAAGTCCACCTCCTTTTTCAACCAATGGAATCATCTCTAACTCATGCAAAAGCATGTACATGCATTGGACCAAAGTCTTTGGATAGACCACCCAATCTAAATCCATGCATATGCATGAAATGTGATTGGAACAAGACTTTGGATAGAGACAAAAGGGGGGGGGGGGCGGCCCCATGTGGGTTTTATAAAAAAAAAAATTTCCTTTATAAAATTAAGTCTTGGTACATATATATTTATAACTTTTATAAATATAACACTATATTTGCAAGACTTTATATAATCTTTTATAATGTTATTTAACCTATTAAATAACAAAATAAAATATTCTCTCAAAATAAATTATCCACATAATTTATTGGTTTCTCAAGTGTAATTATTTAGAAAACCAATTTCTAAATATTTGTAAGTGTTAATATTTATTTGTTTGATCATATCACAAATAAATAATATAAGTGTTTGTCTAGCTTGTTATTGGGTATGACTCGACTTGGATCATAACGTACTAGCCACATCAATTTAATATGTGTCTTGGGCATACAGAGTCCTACAGATACCAGTTATGTGTCCCTAAAGGTTAGTCATATGCTTAAGCGCACTCCAACACTTTTGAACACCAATCACACGGTAGAACTAGCAAACGGTAAAAGTCTCGAGGCCACACACATAGTTAAGGGTTGTAATCTCGTCTTAGCTGGCCAGACCTTCTCTATCGACCTTATTCCTATCGTGCTTGGTAGTTTCGACATCGTTATTGGAATGGATTGGTTATCTCGACACCGAGCAGAGATCCTTTGCAAGGAGAAGATCGTTCGCATTCCTCGTTCTGGTGAGGAACCTTTAGTGATTCATGGCGACAAGAGTGGTGCTGTTGTGGGCATCATCTCTTTCCTTAAGGCCCAGAAGTGTTTGCGAAAGGGCCACACTGCTATTTTAGCCCTCGTCACAGACCCTCAAAGAAAGAGAAGAAGATAGAAGATATTCCTATCGTACGAGACTTTCCTGAGGTATTTCCTGAGGAATTACCTGGTCTTCCGCCTCATCGACAAGTCGAGTTTCAAATCGAGCTAGCTCCTGGAGCAGCACCAATAGCTCGTGCACCTTATCGTCTAGCTCCATCTGAACTGGAAGAACTATTTGCTCAACTACAAGAACTCTTGGAAAAGGGTTTCATACGTCCTAGCTCTTCGCCCTGGGGAGCTCCAGTGTTATTTGTGAAGAAGAAAGACGGTACCTTCAGAATGTGTATTGACTACCGCGAACTCAACAAGGTGACTGTGAAGAATCGCTATCCACTCCCACGCATTGATGACTTATTCGACCAGTTGCAACTATCGAGTTTCTACTCAAAGATTGACCTGAGGTCAGGCTACCATCAACTGAGAGTCCGAGACGAGGATATCTCTAAAATAGCATTCAGGACTCGTTATGGGCATTACGAGTTTCTGGTTATGCCTTTTGGATTGACGAATGCACCTGCAGTCTTCATGGATCTTATGAATAGAGTGTGCAAGCCTTACCTGGATAAGTTTGTCATAGTTTTCATCGACGACATCCTGATCTATTCGAAGAGTCAGGAGGAACACGAGCATCACCTTAGACTTATTTTGGAACTCCTTCGAACAGAGCGCTGTATGCCAAATTTTTGAAATGTGACTTCTGGCTTCGCGAAGTCCATTTTCTGTGGTAAACAAGGATGGGATTTATGTTGATCCAACCAAGGTAGACTCGATCAAGAACTGGCCTGCACCCCGTACGCCAATAGAAATCCGCCAATTCTTGGGTTTGGCAGGCTATTACAGAAGGTTCATCAAGGATTTCTCCAAGATTGCACAACCTCTCACTTCACTAACTCAAAAGGGTGTCACCTATCGTTGGGGTGATGCACAGGAATCTGCATTTCAGCACTTGAAAGATAGACTATGTAGTGCACCTATCCTCTCATTGCCTGATGGCACAGACGATTTTGTTGTTTATTGCGACGCGTCCATTCAGGGACTTGGTTGCGTGTTGATGCAACGTGACAAGGTCATTGCTTACGCCTCACGCCAACTTAAAGTTCACGAAAGGAATTACACTACACACGACTTGGAGTTGGGAGCAGTTGTTTTCGCACTTAAGATATGGAGACATTACCTATACGGTACCAAGTGCACCATTTACACCGATCACAGGAGTCTCGAGCATATCTTCAAGCAAAAGGAGTTAAACATGAGACAACGTCGTTGGGTCGAACTCTTGAATGATTACGAATGCAAGATCAAGTACCATCCGGGCAAAGCCAATGTTGTGGCCGATGCCCTCAGTCGAAAGGATACTACACCAAAACGCGTGCGAGCGTTACAACTTACCATCCAATCTAGTCTCCCTAATCAGATACGAGATGCTCAGGTTGAAGCATTGAAAGCAGAGAACATCAAGGTGGAGTCCCTACGAGGATCAAGGAAACGGTTAGAACAAAAGGAAGACGGCGCCTACTATGTAAACGGGCGTATTTGGGTCCCGCTTTATGGAAACCTACGCGAGCTTGTGATGGATGAAGTGCATAAGTCTCGTTACTCAGTACATCCTGGTTCAGATAAGATGTACCACAACTTAAAGACTACATACTGGTGGCCTAGCATGAAAGCCAACATAGCAACCTACGTCAGTAAATGTTTGACTTGTGCGAGAGTCAAGATTGAATATCAGAAACCATCAGGCCTACTCCAACAACCAGAGATCCAGACATGGAAATGGGAGCAAATTTCCATGGATTTCGTTACTGGCCTACCTAGATCTCAACGCGGAAATGACACTATTTGGGTGATCGTGGATCGACTCACAAAGTCTGCACAATTCTTGGCTATCAAGGAAACGGATAAGTTCTCCACTTTAGCAGACGTTTATCTTAAGGAAGTTGTTTCGAGGCACGGAGTGCCAACCTCTATTATTTCCGATCGTGATGCGCGTTTTACTTCTGAACTGTGGCAAGCAATGCACAGGTCTTTTGGCTCTAGATTAGACATGAGCGCAGCATATCACCCGCAAACGGACGGGCAGTCTGAACGCACCATCCAAACCCTTGAAGACATGCTTCGGGCATGTGTAATTGATTTTGGCAATGGTTGGGAAAAGCACCTCCCTTTAGTGGAGTTTTCGTACAACAACAATTATCACACCAGCATCCAAGCTGCTCCGTTTGAGGCATTGTACGGACGTAAATGCCAATCACCTCTTTGTTGGGCAGAAGTTGGTGACAGCCAAATCACATGCCCAGAACTTGTGGTAGACACGACTGAGAAGATTGCTCAGATACGACAACGAATGGCTGCAGCTCGCGACCGTCAGAAAAGCTGCGCTGATAATCGTAGAAAACCACTCGAGTTCCAGGTTGGGGATCGAGTGCTACTCAAAATCTCACCTTGGAGGGGTGTTTTTCGTTTTGGCAAACGAGGCAAACTCAATCCGCGTTATGTCGGACCTTTTGAAATCAAGGAGCGAATTGGCAAAGTCGCTTACAAGTTGAATCTACCTGAAGAACTCAGTGGAGTTCACAACGTTTTACACGTGTCAAATCTGAAGAAATGTCTGTCAGATGAGACCCTCAAAGTTCCTTTGAAGGAGCTCACTATCGACGATCAGTTGCGATTCGTCGAGGAACCTGTAGAGATCACAGACCGAGACGTTATGATTCTCAAGCGCACCAGAATACCTCTTGTTCGAGTTCGTTGGAACTCCCGTCGTGGCCCGGAGTACACCTGGGAACGAGAAGACCAAATGAAACTCAAGTATCCCCAGTTATTCGAGAACTGTGCAACCACTACTGAGGCTGAAGCTACTACAGAATTTCGGGACGAAATTCCAAACCAACGGGGGGATGATGTGACACCCCAGGAAAACCAGGAAACCACGTAACACAACTAGCTTCCTCAGTAACCACGTGCTAAATTTCGGGACGAAATTTCTTTCAAGTTGGGGTTGATGTGACAACTCGAGTTTTCAAGGTCTTTCCTCTACACGTTAATTGTTTGGTTATTGTGTTTGCACGACTTGTTGCCTTGTAATTGGCATGTTTGTTATATACTGAGATGTTGTTTGAGATCTTGTGTTACTATTGTTACTATTTACTATACAAATTATGTGCTTAAAGTGTCTAGTTATATAAACTTATGAACTGACTGAGAGTTGAGAACTATCTCGACGAAACCAAGGGGTTGCGTCATATCCACCTCGACGAAACATCCAGAGTTTCGCCACATCTCCACTCGACGAAAACCTAAGGGTTTCACCATGTCTATCACGACGAAACTCAGGGTTTCGTCGGCCCATTTCACTGTGAAGCCCAGTAAGGGCCCAACTCTTATACGCAAATATATAATGACTTAGGGTTACGTAAAAGCTCAGCAGTTATCAGTTTTCAACCCTAGAGTCCTCCTCTCTGTGCGACGACAACTGCAAGCCCTCGGAGTCTTTTCTTCCTGATCAATCCATTAGTTTTTCTATCTTGGTTAGTGCTTAACCCTTATATGATTGTTTGCTTGAAATCGTCATCAACTGTTTAATTGAAATCGTTGTTTGCTGTTGTTGAGTAATGCGTAGATCATGATTAGATAATGGGATTGATTGTTATGGGTCGCTAGATTATCGGTTATGGTATCATATGTTGAGGAATTGATCGGTTGATGATGAATTAGTTAATAGATAGGGTTCGATGATTCAGTCGCTAATCATTTAGACTAGATCTGATGCTTATGATTGTAATGGTTTATGTCCATTGTCCATGTTCGATTTGATGTTGTGTATCATGAATGTTTAAGTTAATGGATAATACTGTTTGTATCAACAATCTGATAACATGTAATCAGTGGCTAGGTTTGATGATTGACGATCAACTGTTAGAATGCAATTAGGGTTTCTGTGAATACGTAACTGTTGCTGATGATGAAACCTCCGTGTTGACGAAACTCAAACATGTCGACGAAACTCAGGGCGACGAAACTTGGGAGTTTCGTTGCTAGAGAATTTTGACGAAACCTAGGGGTTTCGCCAAGGGTAATAACGACGAAACCTTAGGGTTTCGTCAAATGGGAATCATGACGAAATAGGGAGTTTCGTCAAGTGGGTAAACTACACAGTAACTCAGTTAAGTCTGTTAAGGGTTAACTATGTTAGTTATGTGTTGTTAAATATTAAGCATGGGTTGCATGAGCTTGTATAACTGTTAAATGCTATGTGTTAGTTGTTGCTCGAATATACGTTATGATGATGACTGTTACTTGAACTATGTGATTATCAACTGATTACGCATGTATAAACACTATAGGCTTGGATTGAATTCTTTGTGAGCGAGTAAAATCTTACCGAGCAAACCGAGGTGAGTTCACACACTTTCTATGGCATGGGATTCCCGGTGGTTGGGAATGGGTTAAGGAATTTAAAACGGAACCTACATATCCTCCTTGGGTAGGATATGTACGGCCATCCTCCTTGGGTAGGATGCCAATATTAATCCTGCGTATTCTCCTTGGGTAGAATACGTACGTTCGTCCTCCTTGGGTAGGACAACAACCTTAACTTACTAGACAAAACTCTATCATTAAGTCCCTCATTTTATATCGACTTAATCGCCGAGGCCGATGGCGAGCGGGTCATTAGTTAATAGCGCTATTAGGTTCGACAAACCTCACACCGTGCCGTTCAGACGGGCATGTACTAATGGATCATGGCAAACTGTCAATGACGATAGACATTGACGTAGGGCACAACTATTGTTCGTCAGTTGACGATATGGTAATGGTCTAGTGGTTCACATGGGGAAGCCCCCACTGATTATGGATATGGTTTGGGAAATAAAGGAACTGGTTAACTCGTGGTTTACGAAACAACTTGTGGTTTTCAAAACAAACTGGTACAACTGAACAACCAACTGTGAAATCGCTCAACTTTGTTGTTGACTCGTTGTTACATGCCTTGCAGGTCGTTAGATGCTTATGGAGCTTGCACGAGGAGGAGGTCGTTGTGGGATATGGACTGTTATGTCCCGTACATCACATTTGAACTTTAAACTATGTTTTGGTTATTTAAACATTACTATGCTTTCGCTGATTACTTAAACATGTTTGGGAATAAAGATTATCTTTTATGCAAAAGAAAAAAGAACTCTCCTTGGGCGATTTCTTGGTCTCTATGAAACCCTAGCTTTTCTTTGTGATCTTTTGCATAACAGTCTGTGATTGGAGTTTTGAATTATCATAATTCTATAACGAACTCGTTAGCAAGAGTGATCGATTTGAAATTAGGGTTTTCTTTTGTTTCTTCTGTCAATCGCCGCCTTATGAATTTGTTCGAAATCCTGATTAATTATATTGGTTGTTATTGATTGCGGTTAACTGTGTTTAATTTAGCTAGATCGATAACGCCTTTCTAATCAGTTAAGGATTGAAGATAGATTCTAGGGTATAAGGAATTAGGGTTTTTCGTTTACTGGGTGATCTTGGATTGCTGGATTCTAGTTGTTTCTTTGCATGGTTGGTAAATATACGTGATTATGGAGAGAGTCGAACAAGATGATGGAGATCGATATCTAAATGTGAATTATGAGAAAGGAGGGATCAACAAAAATGAGCTGGGGAATGAGGACTATGATTCAACACCTGGTACGGCTCCTGTGCGTGGCATCGGATTACGTGTGACAAATATTGAAGGAAACCCACTTATGCCAAGAAGAGGTCTTTACTCCATGAATAACCCATCTGTTCTGGATGGATTAGCGGCTATCTCTACTCCTGTTAACCTGGATTTCATGGGTGGAAATAATGGATTTCTTGCAAACCCTAACTCTGGAAAGATGTCTTCGGATGGAGGGGCTAGTGGTTCGGCCAAACCTATGTCTTTTGCCAAAGTCGTTCAAGTTCAAAAGGAGGGACCAAAAATCAACTTTAGGCCGATGGTTGCTAAGGATACTATGGAGGGAGTGGATGTTGTCATTCCTGTTTCTTCGGTTAAACAGGTGAATGACAGGTTTGAAAATACGTTGTATGGGTATTTTTTGGGTAAGCGTCTTGCTTTTCCAGTAGTTGATTACTTTGTTAAAAACAACTGGGCGAAATATGGGTTAGCTAGGATGATGATGAATGCGAGAGGGTTCTTCTTTTTCAAGTTTAAAACGAAAAAGGGTATGGAACAACTGATGGAGGATGGACCGTGGATGATAAGGAATGTTCCTATTATTCTTAAAGAATGGACTCCGTCGGCCACGTTAATGAAAGAGGAAATAACTAATATACCGGTCTGGGTGAAAATGCATGATGTACCGCTCTCGGCGTTTACTGAGGATGGACTGAGTCTGCTAGCATCGAAGATAGGAGTGCCAAAAATGGTTGATTCGTATACGGCATCGATGTGTTCTGAATCCTGGGGTCGAAGCAGTTTTGCTCAGGCTCTTATTGAAGTTAATGCTGGTTTGGAATTAAAACGAACTGTTGTGGTTGCTGTACCGTCTATGGATGGTAATGGGTTTTCTAAAGCAGAGGTTAAGGTGGAGTATGACTGGGAGCCTTTAAGATGCCCACATTGTTGTGTTTTCGGACATGATTCTAGTTCATGCCCAAAGAGTACGAAACCGATGACTAATGATGAAGCTCATAAGAAGAATGATGAATTTCAAGATGTGCAAAGTAAAAACAAGAAGGGTGGTCGGTCGAATTTTCAGGTTAAAGCTCAGAAGCCGAAGTTGGTTTATAAACCGGTTGTGAAAAACAAATCTGAAGGTGAGAGGCCTTCTACTTCTCGTGTGGTTTTATCCAATCCGTTCGACGTTCTTAGTGAGCCTGTTGCAAATAATACGAAGGTTGATAAGGGGGATGGTGTAACGAAGAAGAAGGAGAAGCGACCAGTGGTTAATTCTGATCGGTATGAGGAAATTATTGATGAAGGTGTGGCTGTTGATGATTTACTTGCTGAAATACCAGCGTTTTTGGATAAGAAGTTAGATGTTGAAAGTTCTGAGGGTGCAAGCACACCCGGTCAAGCTGGTATCCATGGGTAGCCTTGCTGCTTGGAATATTAGGGGCTTGAACCGGTCCCTCAAACAAAAAGAGGTTCGGCAAGTTGTCACTGATAATCATTTACAGGTGTGTGCAATAATGGAAACCCATGTTGATGCGTCCAATGTATCGGATGTTTGTAAGAAAGTGTGTAGGTCATGGAGCTGGACTACTAACTCTGGTTGCTGTACTAAAGGGACGCGTATCATCATCGGATGGGATGCTAATTTGGTTGATGTTATGGTTTTGTCACAAACGGATCAGGTTATTCATACCCAGATTGTGTTTAAGATAGACCATAAAACTTTATTCTGTTCGTTTGTTTATGCTGACAACCATTATAAGAATCGTCGGATATTGTGGAGTAATTTGTCTCTTCATTATTCTTTTATGAAAGATAATCCGTGGGTTATAATGGGTGATTTTAATTCCGCATTGTACTTGGAGGATTCTTTGACCGGTTCGTCTATGGGCAGTAGTGGAATGAGGGACTTTAAGGATTGCGTGAATAATATCGAAGTGTTTGATATTAATAGTTCGGGGTTGCATTATACGTGGACGAATAAACAACGAAACCAGAGTGCTGTCTTTAAAAAGATAGACCGACTTCTTGGGAATACTCCCTTCATCGATGCTTTTCCCTCGGCTGCAGCTTCTTTCCACCCTTACCGTATTTCAGATCATTCTCTATGTATTTTGATGTTACCGAATGTGACGAGGGATAAACCTAAACCTTTTAAATTTGTGAATCTATTGGCGGACAAGGAGGGTTTTTTAGATGAAGTTAATCAGGTGTGGGGCTCGGATGTGCAGGGGGTCCGGATGTTCCAGGTGGTTATGAAACTTAAAGCGTTGAAAACTCCGTTACGGAAACTGCTTCATAAGCAAGGGAATATTCATGAAAAAGTGAAGGTGGCTAGGCGGTGTTTGGATGATTGTCAACGGGCTATTGATACTAATCCATTGAGTACAAGTTTATCGGATGAGCATGCTCGGTTACTTAAAGAGTACAAGTCGGCGGTCAGTGATGAAGCTTTGTTCTTACAACAAAAATCTAAGGTTGATTGGCTAGCCTTGGGTGATATGAATACCAAATACTTTCACAATGTTGTTAAAGCTAAGAATCATCGGAGCAGGATTTTCTCTATTAGGGATGCAAATGGTAATCTTCTTGAAGGGGGTATGGTGCCGCAAGCTTTCGTGGATCATTACTCACAGTTCTTTGGAGGTGTCGGTAATATTAGTTTAGATCCTTCTCCAGATCTGTTTACTAATGTACTGCCTAATGAGAAAGCTTTAAGCATGGTTTGAGAAATCACGGATGATGAGATAAAGAAGGTAATGTTTTCGATAGCCGGAAATAAAGCCCCTGGGCCGGATGGGTACACTTCAATCTTCTTTAAAAGAGCTTGGCACATTGTTGGGGGTGATGTTTGTAGGGCGATAAAGGATTTCTTTCACAAAGGTAAATTGCTTCAGCAACTTAACCATACAATCATATCGCTGATTCCTAAAGTGAGTACCCCGTTGTTGATTACTGATTATCGTCCGATTTCTTGTTGTAACACGATTTACAAATGCATTAGCAAGATTATATCGAATCGGATTAAGGAGGGGTTGGCTGATATTGTGAGCATTAATCAGTCCGCGTTTGTGCCAGGGCGAAGGATTTCTGACAACATCTTGTTGACCCAAGAGCTTATGCATAACTATCACCGTACTGTTGGTCCTCCTCGATGTGCATTCAAAGTGGATATCCAGAAGGCCTATGATACGGTTGAGTGGAGTTTTCTTGAAAAAACTTTGGTTGGTTTTGGTTTTCATGAGCAGATGGTTAAATGGATCATGGCATGCGTCACTTCCACATCTTTCTCATTGGCTATTAATGGAAATCTCCATGGATACTTTAAAGGTAGACGAGGATTGCGTCAAGGAGATCCGATGTCTCCTTATTTATTTACCATTGTAATGGAGGTTCTTACGCTTATTTTGCAAAGCCAGGTTATGAGGTCCGAAGAATTCCGATACCATAGCAAATGCGAGAAGCAAAAACTTATTAATTTATGTTTCGCCGATGATTTGTTCCTTTTTTCTAGGGGTGATCAGCGGTCGGTGAAAGTAATTATGGAAGCGATTAATTTATTCAAGGATATGTCAGGCCTTGTGCCGAGTATGGGTAAAAGCACGGTCTTCTTTGGTAATGTGCAGGATCAGGTGAAACATAGTATTCGTACCATAATGCCATTTGATGATGGTGTGTTACCGGTTCGGTACTTAGGTGTGCCGCTCATTTCGTCCAGACTTCAGTACAAGGATTGTAAAAAACTTGTTGAGAATATGGAGGCTAGGATTATGGACTGGAGAAATAAGTCCTTATCGTTTGCAGGAAGACTTCAGTTGATTAGATCTGTTCTCTCATCTTTGCATGTTTACTGGGCCTCAGTTTTTATTCTCCCTAAGCGTATCATTAAGGAGCTGGAAGATAGGATGAAACGGTTCTTGTGGGCTCAAGGGGATGATATTAAAGGTAAAGCTAAAGTAAAATGGAAATCTGTTTGTGTGCCTAAGCATGAGGGTGGGTTGGGGATCCGTAGAGTTGCTGATATAAACAAGGCATTGATGACAGTTCATATATGGAGTGTCCTAACACATCGGGAATCTTTATGGGTTAGATGGATCCATTCGTATCGCCTCCAAGGTAGATCGTTTTGGGATGTCCCGGTGAAAAGTTGTGACAACTCGAATTTCCGACATTCTTTATTCGCATTAAATGCACGTTGGCTTTGACTGTATAGTGGTGATATGATAAATGCATTGTGTTTGCTTGATTTTTGTGTTGTTATTATAGTGTATTAGTTTAGAAATCACATAAACTGATTTAGCACATGAGACTGCTCGACGAAACACAAGTGTGTTTTGCCATGAACATACTCGACGAAACAAGGCTGTTTCGCCAAACCCATCTCGACGAAACAGGCTGTTTCGCCGAGCCCAGTTTCGCCGAAAGCCCATTACGGGCCCAGAACGTTATTCTGAGTATATTTACGTAAAACAACATCACTTTTACACTTTCTATCAAAACAACCGAAACCCTAGAGCTCTCTCACTGTGACGGCAAACTAGAACCCACCGGAAACCCTTGTGCGATCAAACCATCATCTCGGTTAGTAGATTTATGTGTCTTGATTGATCGTTCATCCGTGTACGTGTTTATGTGTCATGTGATTCTGCTTTGATGATGTATATCTGAAACTGATACATGTTAAATATTAGGGTTCTTGTTATGATGATGATGATATAGATTTCGATAGGAATGTTGTTGTCGGATATAAATAGTTTTATGTGAAATTCGATACGATTGAATACTTGGTTCTGGATGGTGTTAATCGGAATCTGGTTAGCATCTTGATAGGGTTCGATAATGTGATATTGTATGATAGTCGGTTTTGAGATACGTTTAAACTAGGGTTCATGCTAGACAATGATTTCTGGATGGTTGTGTTATGATGATATATGCTAAATGAATTCTAGGTGATTGCTACTTGATAGTGACGGCTGTTAGGGCTTCTGCATGTATCTGTGTACGTAACTGACATCACCTCGAATCTGTCTTGACGAAACAGATCTCTTGGCGAAACAGAAAGTGTTTCGCCAAGGGCAAGCGACGAATTAGAATCCTGTTTCGCCAAACAAGGCCCCGACGAAACAGAATGTGTTTCGTCAATTTGTGTTTCGCCAACTTATGTGTTTCGCCATTATGTGTGTTTCGCCGAACAGTAATCTGCACAGTAACTTGGGTTAATTCTGTTAAGTGTTAACTGGAATATTTAACTGCTGTTAGGCGTAACCATCTTGTATATGATTGTGATGACGTGCTACATGTTTATACATGCACAACTTGAACACAAACTGATTTCACATACGTGCATACTTTAGGACGTGATTGATTACTTGCGAGCATACACTTAGCATACCGAGCAAACCAAGGTGAGTTCACACAGCCAAGGCATGGGATTCCCAGGATGGGAATGGGTTGGATTATTTATTCGTTCAGTTTATGGAACTTAGATATATGATTCCCGGGAGAGGAAGGATTATGGATAAGAACTGACTAGACTGGTTATACTAATTGAACTGATCTTCGCACACACGCCAAGTGTTGGCCGCGATATTATGACAATCTTCGCACACATGCCTAGGAAGGGCCGCGAACTATATACTCTAATCTTCGCAAACATGCCAGGAAGGGCCGCGATACTACTATACCTAGTCTAGCATATATGGGAAAACCCCACTAACTTCGCAAACATGCCTAGAGGGCCGCGATACGATACATATGACACATGATTACTAAACGAACATACGAACTACAATACAAACGTTATTACTAAACTATTAACTGTGAACTCGCTCAACTAGTTGTTGACTCTCTGTTACATGCCTTGAAGGACCTTAGGTACTTATGGAGCTTGCACGGGAGGCACGGTCGTTGTGGGCACAGTTTGTGGATGTTATGAACAACATTTAAACATTTGAAATTGCTACTTATGATTGGGTTTATTTATGCTTCCGCTAAACGTTGAATTTATGCATATGTTTTGAACACCTTTCATATTGGTTTGATTGCTTTACATTTAATACTTACTATGTTCAATATGATTGGTGGCTTGATCCTGGTCAGTCACGCCTCCAAGCGGTGATACTCCGCAGGTGGATTTTTGGGGGTGTGACAGATTGGTATCAGAGCCATTGGTTATAGAGAACTCGGTTTTAATAAGGGAAAAACGTTTTTATTGAAACCAGACTATAACCAGTACAGTGCTCAACGATCCACAACGACACCTCGCTCCACGTGCAAGACTCAACATCCTAGGTAATAAGGTTTATGTTTATTGCCTACTTGCTAGAATTACATAGAACTTTGCTCGTGGTATGCTTAGATTACATTGTTTACTATTCGTTATTGCCTGAGAACGCTTATATGCTCACACTCTTCTGTCATCGCACGATTCGCGATCCTCTCTGACTTATGCTATCTTTACTATGAAGATCATGTCTGGACGTATCAACATGACACAAGCCCAATTGACGGCTCTCATCGCTGAACAAGTTACTGCGGCAGTTGCAGCCGCACAAGCAGGAGGTATACCCTGCAGTTGAAACTCACACTAGGGTCCTTAGATCCTACATTCTTAAACCAACTCTTGTGCTAAAATTCTTGTTTATTCTTACGCACACGACAGGTCAACCACCTGTTTGCACTTTCAAAACGTTCATGGATTGTCGTCCCAGTACTTTCAGCGGCACGGAGGGAGCAGTCGGACTCCTCCACTGGTTTAAAAAGATTGAAACTGTATTCGAGATGTGTGAATGCCCTGAGGCACGCAGGGTGAAGTATGCCACCGGTACCCTAGAGGGTTTAGCTCTCACATGGTGGAAAGCTCAGGTGCAAATGCTGGGGTTGGTTGCTGCTAACGCTACCCCATGGAACAACTTTAAGGAAATGATCAAAGAGGAATATTGCAGTAGGGATGATATTCATAAGCTGGAGGTCGAGTTTCTCAATCTCAAGATGAAGGGGTCAGAGATTGAGGCATACACCAAAAGATCTAATGAACTTGCTCTATTGTGTCCTACGATGGTGGACCCTCCAATCAAGCGAATCGAACTGTTCCTCAAGGGTCTAGTGCCAGAGATCCAGAGTCACGTCACTTCAGCAAACCTCGCCACTTATCAGCAGGTTGTACAGCTGGCTCACCGTCTCACGGATCAGGCGGTGGAGCAGAACAAGTTGCCTGAACGCATCAGCACTACTACTACCGCTACTACTCCGGTCACTCCTGCTACTCCCAGTGACAACAAGCGGAAATGGGATGGGGATTCCAGCAAAGGTTCAGCTATAGTTCAACCTCAGGCTCAGCAACGCAAGACTAACGATTATCAGAGCCCAAGTCAGCAAGCTTCTGGTGGGCAGAGGCAGGGTGGATATCGGGGAAATCATCCACTGTGCAACAAGTGCTACAAACACCACAGTGGTCAGTGTCGCAAGGCCTACTGTCAGAGATGTCTCAAAACCGGGCACGAAGCTAAAGATTGCAGGAGTTCACGACCTGCGAATCAGAACCAGCAACAACAACCACCTGCTCCACGAAACCAGCCACAGCAGCAGCAGCATGGAAATAGGGGATGCTACCAGTGTGGGGCTGAAGGTCATTACAAGCGGGATTGCCCTCAGTTAAACCAGAACAATAACAACAACAACAATCAGGGCAACGGGAACAACAACAACGGTGGGAACAATAACAACAATGGTGCTAGAGGCCGTATGTTTGTGATCGGTCAGGGTGATGCCAGGAATGATCCCAACGTGGTTATGGGTAAGTTTCTTCTTGACGACTTTTATGTTACTGTACTATTTGATTCTGGTGCGGATACAAGTTACATGTCTCTAAAAGCTAGTGAAATGTTAAAACGTGCACCAACTCTCTTAAACACCAAACATGTTGTAGAGTTAGCTAACGGTAAAAGTCTAGAGGCCACACACATAGTTAAAGGGTGTAATCTTATCCTCGCTGGTCAGACTTTCTCCATCGATCTCATTCCTATAACCTTGGGTAGCTTTGACGTCGTCATTGGTATGGATTGGTTATCTCAACAACAAGCGGAGATTTTATGCAAAGAAAAGGTTATTCGTATTCCTCGTTCGGGCAAGGAACCTCTCGAAGTTCAAGGCGACAAGAGTGGTGTCGTGAGTGGCATCATCTCCTTTTTGAAGGCTCAGAAGTGTTTACGCAAGGGGCACACTGCTATATTAGCACTCGTTACAGATACCTCGAAGAAAGAGAAAAAGATTGAAGATATTCCTGTAGTACGTGACTTTCCTCAAGTGTTTCCTGAGGAATTACCTGGGTTACCGCCTCATCGTCAAGTCGAATTTCAGATCGAGCTCGCTCCAGGAGCAGCACCTATAGCTCGAGCACCTTATCGTTTAGCTCCAACTGAATTGGAAGAACTGTCAAAGCAGCTACAAGAACTCTTGGAAAAGGGTTTTATACGTCCTAGCTCTTCGCCCTGGGGAGCTCCAGTGTTATTCGTAAAGAAGAAAGACGGTACGTTCAGGATGTGTATAGACTACCGTGAACTCAACAAGGTGACGATCAAGAATCGTTATCCTCTTCCGCGCATAGATGATTTATTCGACCAGCTGCAAGGGTCGAGCTACTACTCCAAGATAGACTTAAGGTCAGGGTACCATCAGCTGAGAGTCCGGGACGAGGACGTCTCTAAAACAGCATTTAGAACTCGCTACGGCCACTACGAGTTTATGGTCATGCCATTTGGGCTAACGAACGCGCCTGCCATATTTATGGATCTTATGAACAGGGTGTGCAAACCCTATCTCGACAAGTTCGTCATTGTTTTCATCGACGACATCCTGATTTATTCGAAAAGTCAGGAGGAACACGAGCAGCACCTACGACTTATACTGGAACTTCTACGAACGGAACAGCTATACGCTAAGTTTTCTAAATGTGACTTCTGGCTTCGTGAAGTCCACTTTTTAGGCCACGTGGTGAACAAGGATGGGATTCATGTAGATCCATCCAAGGTAGATTCGATTAAGAACTGGCCTGCGCCTCGTACACCAACAGAAATACGCCAATTCTTGGGTTTGGCGGGTTATTACAGACGTTTCATCAAGGACTTTTCAAAGATTGCTCAGCCGCTTACACTACTGACACAGAAGGGTGTTGTTTACCGTTGGGGTAATGCACAGGAAACAGCGTTCCAACACTTAAAGGATAGACTCTGTAGCGCACCTATCCTCTCATTGCCTGAAGGCACGGATGATTTCGTAGTCTACTGCGACGCATCCATCCAAGGTCTTGGATGTGTATTAATGCAAAGGGATAAAGTCATTGCTTATGCTTCGCGCCAACTTAAGATTCACGAACGGAATTACACAACACACGACTTAGAGTTGGGAGCGGTTGTTTTTGCACTTAAGATATGGCGACACTACTTGTACGGCACTAAATGTGCTATCTACACTGACCACAGGAGCCTCGAACATATATTCAAACAGAAGGAACTGAATATGCGACAGCGACGATGGGTCGAACTGCTAAACGACTACGAATGCTCAATCAGGTACCACCCAGGCAAAGCCAATGTTGTGGCTGACGCCCTCAGTCGAAAAGACACCGCGCCTAAGCGCGTGCGAGCTTTACAACTCACCATACAGTCTCGCCTTCCTTCCCAGATACGAGATGCTCAGATAGAAGCATTGAAACCAGAAAATGTCAGGGCTGAAGCCCTACGCGGCTCAAGACAATGATTAGAACAGAAGGAAGATGGTGCTTACTACGTCACAGGACGCATTTGGGTCCCACTGTACGGCAACTTACGCGAGCTGGTAATGGATGAAGCTCACAAGTCTCGCTACTCGGTACACCCTGGTTCGGATAAAATGTACCACGATATTAAGACTACATACTGGTGGCCTAGCATGAAGGCCCACATAGCCACATACGTTAGCAAATGCTTGACTTGTGCGAGAGTCAAGGCAGAATATCAGAAACCGTTAGGACCACTCCAACAACCTGAGATACCACAATGGAAATGGGAGCAAATTTCCATGGATTTTGTTACTGGCCTACCTAGATCTCAGCGCGGAAATGATACTATTTGGGTGATCGTGGATCGACTCACAAAGTCTGCTCACTTCTTGGCTATCAAAGAAACAGACAAGTTCTCTACCTTAGCAGACATTTACTTAAAAGAAGTGGTCTCGAGGCACGGGGTGCCCACCTCCATCATCTCTGATCGTGACGCGCGTTTTACTTCAGAGCTGTGGCAAGCAATGCATAAATCTTTTGGCTCTCGTTTAGACATGAGCACGGCGTATCATCCTCAGACGGATGGGCAGTCTGAGCGCACTATCCAGACTCTAGAAGACATGCTTCGGGCGTGCGTAATTGATTTTGGAAACGGTTGGGAAAAACATCTGCCACTTGTGGAATTCTCATACAATAACAGCTACCACACCAGCATTAAGGCTGCACCATTCGAGGCATTGTACGGGCGTAAATGCCGATCACCTCTCTGTTGGGCAGAGGTGGGAGATAGTCAAATTACAGGTCCAGAAATGGTAGTCGATACTACAGAAAAGATTGCACAAATACGACAACGCATGGCGGCAGCACGCGACCGTCAGAAAGCATACGCTGATTTAGAAAGGAAACCACTCGAGTTTCAAGTTGGGGACCGAGTGCTACTCAAAGTTTCACCCTGGAAGGGTGTGGTTCGTTTTGGCAAACGCGGCAAACTAAATCCACGATATGTTGGACCATTCGAAGTTACAGAGAAAATAGGTAAAGTGGCCTACAGACTGAACTTACCAGCTGAACTCAGTGCAGTTCACAACGTCTTTCACGTGTCAAATCTGAAGAAGTGTACGTCAGATGAGACCCACATAGTTCCCTTGAAGGAACTCACTATCGACGAGCGGTTGCACTTCGTCGAGGAACCTGTTGAAATCACGGACCGGGATGTTAAGGTCCTCAAGAACACGAGAATCCCTCTTGTACGAGTTCGTTGGAACTCCCGCCGTGGCCCAGAGTTCACCTGGGAGCGTGAAGATCAAATGGAACTCAAATATCCCCAGTTATTCGGAACCAATGCAACTACTACTGAGGCTGAAGCTACCAATACAGAATTTCGGGACGCAATTCCAAATCAACGGGGGGATAATGTGACACCCCAGGAAAACCAGTAATCTTCGCAAACCTGCTCGGGGAGCCGCGATACAATACAGGTAAACAACGTCACACCATTAGCTTTCCTCAGTAACCGCATGCTAAATTTCGGGACGAAATTTCTTTCAAGTTGGGGATAATGTGACAACTCGAATTTCCGACATTCTTTATTCGCATTAAATGCACGTTGGCTTTGACTGTATAGTGGTGATATGATAAATGCATTGTGTTTGCTTGATTTTTGTGTTGTTATTATAGTGTATTAGTTTAGAAATCACATAAACTGATTTAGCACATGAGACTGCTCGACGAAACACAAGTGTGTTTTGCCATGAACATACTCGACGAAACAAGGCTGTTTCGCCGAGCCCAGTTTCGCCGAAAGCCCATTACGGGCCCAGAACGTTATTCTGAGTATATTTACGTAAAACAACATCACTTTTACACTTTCTATCAAAACAACCGAAACCCTAGAGCTCTCTCACTGTGACGGCAAACTAGAACCCACCGGAAACCCTTGTGCGATCAAACCATCATCTCGGTTAGTAGATTTATGTGTCTTGATTGATCGTTCATCCGTGTACGTGTTTATGTGTCATGTGATTCTGCTTTGATGATGTATATCTGAAACTGATACATGTTAAATATTAGGGTTCTTGTTATGATGATGATGATATAGATTTCGATAGGAATGTTGTTGTCGGATATAAATAGTTTTATGTGAAATTCGATACGATTGAATACTTGGTTCTGGATGGTGTTAATCGGAATCTGGTTAGCATCTTGATAGGGTTCGATAATGTGATATTGTATGATAGTCGGTTTTGAGATACGTTTAAACTAGGGTTCATGCTAGACAATGATTTCTGGATGGTTGTGTTATGATGATATATGCTAAATGAATTCTGGGTGATTGCTACTTGATAGTGACGGCTGTTAGGGCTTCTGCATGTATCTGTGTACGTAACTGACATCACCTCGAATCTGTCTTGACGAAACAGATCTCTTGGCGAAACAGAAAGTGTTTCGCCAAGGGCAAGCGACGAATTAGAATCCTGTTTCGCCAAACAAGGCCCCGACGAAACAAAATGTGTTTCGTCAATTTGTGTTTCGCCAACTTATGTGTTTCGCCATTATGTGTGTTTCGCCGAACAGTAATCTGCACAGTAACTTGGGTTAATTCTGTTAAGTGTTAACTGGAATATTTAACTGCTGTTAGGCGTAACCATCTTGTATATGATTGTGATGACGTGCTACATGTTTATACATGCACAACTTGAACACAAACTGATTTCACATACGTGCATACTTTAGGACGTGATTGATTACTTGCGAGCATACACTTAGCATACCGAGCAAACCAAGGTGAGTTCACACAGCCAAGGCATGGGATTCCCAGGATGGGAATGGGTTGGATTATTTATTCGTTCAGTTTATGGAACTTAGATATATGATTCCCGGGAGAGGAAGGATTATGGATAAGAACTGACTAGACTGGTTATACTAATTGAACTGATCTTCGCACACACGCCAAGTGTTGGCCGCGATATTATGACAATCTTCGCACACATGCCTAGGAAGGGCCGCGAACTATATACTCTAATCTTCGCAAACATGCCAGGAAGGGCCGCGATACTACTATACCTAGTCTAGCATATATGGGAAAACCCCACTAACTTCGCAAACATGCCTAGAGGGCCGCGATACGATACATATGACACATGATTACTAAACGAACATACGAACTACAATACAAACATTATTACTAAACTATTAACTGTGAACTCGCTCAACTAGTTGTTGACTCTCTGTTACATGCCTTGCAGGACCTTAGGTACTTATGGAGCTTGCACGGGAGGCACGGTCGTTGTGGGCACAGTTTGTGGATGTTATGAACAACATTTAAACATTTGAAATTGCTACTTATGATTGGGTTTATTTATGCTTCCGCTAAACGTTGAATTTATGCATATGTTTTGAACACCTTTCATATTGGTTTGATTGCTTTACATTTAATACTTACTATGTTCAATATGATTGGTGGCTTGATCCTGGTCAGTCACGCCTCCAAGCGGTGATACTCCGCAGGTGGATTTTTGGGGGTGTGACAAAAGTAACATAACATGGAGTTGGAGAAAAATGCTAAGTTTAAGATCACATATTCGAAACCATGTATGGACTGATGTTGGTAATGGTAAGAATACTTTCGTCTGGTTTGATAAATGGGATGATGTTTGTCCTCTTTATTCGATACTTACTCCTAGAATAATTGCTAATGCGGGGTTCAGTTTGGAAACCAAACTTTGTGATGTTCGCGGCCAAGATGGATGGCTTTGGCCATCGATGTGGTCTAATCGGTTTCCAATGTTGGGGCTCTTGAGCAATATTAATCTGGATGACGCGACGCATGATAAGCTGGTGTGGAAGAATAGGCTGGGGAATGTGAGTGATTTTGGCACTGCTTTGGTGTGGGATGATATTCGTGTTACTCAACCTGAAGTCCACTGGTCTAATCTGATCTGGTTCCCGCAAGCTATTCCTAGACATTCGTTTATAATGTGGCTTATTGTTCATAAGAAGTTGAAAACCCAAGACATTATGTGCAGATGGAATACCTCGGGTAATGCGAATTTTAATCTAATGTGCTGCCCGTTGTGTATTTCTGGTCCAGACTCACATGAGCACCTGTTTTTTGAGTGTGGCTATGCATCTTGTGTTTGGGATGGTGTCAAAGCTAAAGCAGACATGGGAGCTATTTCTAACAGATGGAGTGATATCTTTGACCACTTGATGGGGGTAGTGAGTTCAAAGAAGGCAACGCATGTTATTTCTAAACTTGTGGTTAGTGCTTCGGCTTATTTTATATGGAATGAACGAAACAGGCGATTATTTTCTAGGAACCGAAGGGATCACGATCAGCTGGTCAATGTCATTTTATCTACGGTTCGTTTGAAACTCCAATCGATGAAGTTCAAGCAATCTATTCATTCGGATAGAATCTTGCAAGAGTGGGCGTTGCCGCGGGGGATCATAGTTGCTGATGATGATTATGGCTAGTTTTAGTTTGAGTTTGCAGTCATTGTTGTTTGGTGTGTTCTTGTTTTGCGTGTTTGTTGCACTTGTTTTACTCTCGTTTGGCATGTCTTTCGAGAGAACTGAGGTGTGTTTTGCTCCTCACTTGTTTTTATTGGTTTGGTTGGAATAAAATTTACCGGGGTAACCCTTTACCCAAAAAAAAAAACATGTTTGGTTTCTTTTAAACACCAATTATATTGGGTTTGGTTTATTTACTTAATTGCATAGTTCAATATGATTGGTGGCTGGATCCTGGTCAGTCACGCCTCCAAGCGGTGATACTCCGAATGTGGATTTTGGGGGTGTGACAGGAATGGGGTGTCTAGTCCTATAGCGCTATATCGTACTACCAATCGGTTTGTTGAATGTATAAAGAAAGTACAATCCAACAATTAGTTTTAGAATCTTTGAAAATTTGTGTTTAAACCATAGATAATTGTTCAATTCGTCAAAAGATAAGTACTAGCATGTATAATCATATAGTTGAAGTTATGAAAATAACAAATAGGCACATATGTTTCAGCCCAAAACATTTGAAAGCAGTAAAAGAGGGGACTATGTACTCACTTGAGATAGCAAGTATCCTTGATTAAGTGTCCTAACGAAGCTCGGGAAATCAAGGAATCAAGTGGCGCCTAGTATGGAATCACTATGTTAAACAATTGGCTCCTAAGTCGGGAGATAGGATAGAATGAAGTTCTATAAATCAAATGAGTATTGGAACTCACATGGCATGATTTAATAGACCTATCATTCTAATTTGGAAGTCTACCTAAGTGCTTTTGACCTATTTCGACCCATTATGGTAGTATAAGCTACTATAACGCGTCGTTTGTGTAAAACTAAGGTCGGATGGTTAACTATGTGCTATGTCAAGTCTTACATGCCCAATTATCCCTAAACATGTTACTAAATCAGATTATATGTCAAAAACATGTTCACATATGCAAAAATACGGATTTATGCTTCAAAAGGTCGTTTTGGTCATTTCTTTTTTTTGGGTAAAGGGTTACCCCGGTAAATTTATTTCAAAACAACCAATAAAACCAAGTGTGGGCCAGAATGACCCACAGTTCTCACGTATGACATGCCATATGGGAGTTTACAAGCAAGGAAAATCCAAGCAAACAAGAAACACCTATGTCAACAACCATGGACTACAACCATAAAAGTAAATAAAATTAACCACAATCATCATCCGCTACCAAGAGCCCACGCGGCAAGTTCCAATCCAGCAAAATCCCTTCAATCTGACTCGTCCTTTTAAAACGCACGGTATGAAGTTTTAGTCGGACTGTAGACAAGACCACCTCTATAAGTTGATCCGAGCTTCTCTTTTTATTAGAAAAAAGTCTTAGATTTCGTTCCTGCCACACAAAATAAGCTGAAGCCCCAACAATAAGTTTTGCAATGATATGTTGCGCCTTCGTAGATGTCGCAACCTGACCCAAATAGCCAAAAATTGCATCCCAAGTAGCTTGAATATGAGCCATACCCGCTTTAGCTTTAACACCATTCCAAACTTGAGAAGCATATCTGCACTCAAAGAACAAGTGCTCATGAGAGTCCGGGCCTAAAACACAAAGCGAGCAACACAATAGATTAAAGTTAGCGTTACCCGTGGAGCACCATTTACTCATTACATCCTGCGTTTTAAGTTTCTTATTAACAAGAAGCCACATGAAGAACGAGTGCCTAGGAATCGACTGCTTGAACCACACCATGTTAACCCAAGGTACCGCGATTTGATGAATACGAATATCATCCCACACCATTGAAGCACAATAATCAGCCACTTGACCGGACCGAGTTTTCCAAAACACACGATCCTGGGCAGCCGAATTTAACACAATGTTTTGCATGTTGTGGAGAACCGGGAATCGCTGGAGCCAATTAGTCGGCCACCTCCACACCCCTTGATCCCATACCTCCGCGACTGTTGAATTTAGAGAAAACCCCGCATTGGCAATTAACCGTGGAGTAATAAACGAGTTTAGCGGGCATACATCGTCCCATCTATCGAACCAAGCTGAAGTTCTAGTCCCATCACTGATCTTGGTCCATATATGTTGTTGTATAAGGGGCCGCAAACCTAACAATTTCCTCCAGCTCCATGTTGCATTATTACGAACAGGGACATCCCAAAAACTCCTATTCCGCAAACGATACGAGTGCATCCATTTTACCCACAAAGACTCCCTTAATGTTAAGAGACTCCAAACGTGCGCTATCATCAGCGAATTGTTCATATCCTGCACCCTACGAATACCCAAGCCTCCCTCATGTTTCGGCAGACAGACATGACTCCATTTAACCTTGGCCTTCCCCTGAATATTGTTTCCTTTGGCCCAAAGAAACCTTCTCATCTTTTCTTCAAGATCATAAATAACCTGTTTTGGCAAAATGAAAACCGAAGCCCAGTAGATATGCATAGAAGATAGAACAGATTGAATAAGTTGTAGCCTTCCCGCAAAGGATAACGATTTCGACTTCCAATTCGTGATCTTAGATTCCAAGCTATCCACCAACTTTTTACAGTCATTACTACTCAACCGCGACGTTATTAGAGGCACACCCAAATACCGAACAGGCAACTCCCCTTCATCAAATGAAATAATATCTCTAATACGGATCTTAACTGCATTGGCCACATTTCCAAAGAACACCGTACTCTTATTAATACTCGGAACCAAACCGGACATGTTCTTGAAATCATTAATAGCATCAATGATGACTGTAGCTGATTTGTGATCCCCACGAGAAAACAGAAACAAGTCATCTGCAAAGCACAAATTTATAATTATTTGTTTATCACACTTATGATGAAATCTGAAATCATTTGACAATGAAACCTGCTTTTGCAAAATCAGAGTTAACACTTCCATAACTAACGTGAACAAGTACAGAGACATTGGATCGCCTTGTCTTAACCCACGTTTCCCTCTAAAGTACCCATACAGATTCCCATTAACTGCAATAGAAAATGATGTAGAGGTAACACATGCCATAATTCATTTAACCATCTTCCAATGGAATCCAAACCCCATTAGAGTCCGTTCAAGAAATTTCCAATCGACTGTATCATACGCCTTTTGAATATCAACCTTAAAAGCACATTTTGGTGGCCCCTAATTACGATGATAATTATGCATAATCTCCTGAGTTAACAGAATATTATCTATAATTCTTCTACCAGGAACAAACGCTGACTGATTTATATTCACAATGTCACACAAGCCCTCTTTAATATGATTCGTAATAATTTTACTAATGCACTTGTAAAGAGTATTGCAACATGAGATGGGTCTATAGTCCGTGATCAACGAAGGAGTACAGACGTTCAGAATTAAAGTAATTACCGTATGGTTTAACTGTTGCAAAAGCTGGCCATTATCAAAGAAATCCTTCACAATATGACACACATCGTGACCCACAATATCCCAAGCCTTCTTGAAAAACACCGAGGTGTATCCATCCGGTCCCGGGGATTTATTACCAGCTATAGAAAACATAGCCAATTTAATTTCCTCGTCATTAATTTGCCTGATCATATTAGCCGCTTTATCTGCCGATAGCACATTTCGAAACAAATCAGGCGATGGCTGCATAGTAATGTTCCCCACACTCCCGAAAAAATCCGTGTAATGATCAACCAGAGCTTTCGGGACCATACCGCCTTCATGTAGATTGCCACTACCGTCTCTAATGGTAAAAATCCGACTCCGATGATTCTTCGCTTTAATCGTGTTATGAAAAAACTTAGAGTTGGAATCCCCCACCTCGAGCCACTCAACTTTAGACTTCTGTTTCAAGAATAACCCTTCATCTTTAACCGCCTCCTTATAATCATGCACCAACTGATCAAGCTGGTCTTTCAAGACGTCATTTAGAGGGTCATTATCAATGGCCTTTTGACAATCCTCCAAAGCTTTCCTAGTCACTTTAACCTTCTCGTGTAAGTTCCCGTGTTTAAAGAACAACTTCCTTAACGGCGTCTTGAGCAACTTAAGCTTATTCACCACTTGGAACATACGATAACCTTGAATATCCCTACTCCAAATGGAACTAACTTCGTCTAGGAACCCCTTTTTATCAGCGATCAAATTAACAAATTTGAAAGGTTTCGGCTTGTCTCTAGTCACATTAGGTAACTTCAGAATAGAAGGGCTATGATCAGAGATTCGATACGGCAAGAAATAAGCAGAAGTAGCTGGAAAGGCATCAATCAAGTACACATTCCCCATAACCCTATCAAGTTTCTTTAAAATAGTAGCTCGGTTTTTCTGATTGTTAGTCCACGTAAACTGAAGGCCCGAACGATTAAGATCAAACACTTTAATATCAAGAACACACTCCTTAAACTCCCTGCTCCCTATACTTAAATTCGAAGAGCCAGCCAAAACATCATCATGAAACAATGCCTCGTTAAAATCTCCCAACACGGACCACGGCTTATCATGCATGACCGTACCATGCCTACGAAGATTACTCCATAACTCTCTCCTCCGTTTATACTGATTATGCGCATACATAAAAGAACAAAACAGAGACTTTCGGTCCATCTTAAACACAATCTGGGTGTGAATGACTTGATCCGAGTGTGACAAAATCATAACATCCACCATATTAGGATCCCAACCCACCATTATTCGGGTACCCTTATCACAACAGTCATCATTCGTAACCCAATCCCAGAACCCACAAACTTTCTTGCAAACAGTAGCCACATTAGACGAATCAACATGAGTTTCCATAATTGCACAAACCTGAACATGATTATCCTGCAACATCTGGCGAACCTCCTTCTGTTTCAGGGAGCGGTTCAACCCCCTTATGTTCCATGCAGCAACACTACCCATTTAAACCTTCATGACCGGGTGTGCTTGCACCCTCAGGTTTACTTTTATCCAATTTTGCATCCATGAATTTAGGTATTTCAGCAAGGAGGTCATCAACCTCCACTCCATCCACCAAAATATCATCCATACCCTTTTTATTACCTTTTGTTTTCACCAACTGCGGATCCTCCCTACTATGCATAGGCTGCTTATTCAGGCTTTCCTCATCCATACCTTGTAAAACATCAAACGGGTTCGAGACAACAATCTTCGGATCAGCTTTTAACGTAGGGCCTCTAGATGATGATGATGTTTCTCCAGTTGACTTAGCATTCGGAACTGGCCGATACACTAGCTTAGGTTTCTGGTTTTTAACATGAAAGCCTTGCTGAGCAGGTTTTTTATTTTTTCCCTTAGAATTAACATCCTGAAAATCATCTGGCATCTTCCGAGTATTATCCGGCACATTGGTTTTAGGTTTTTTAGGACAAGAACAATCATCATGGCCAAATACACCACATCCAGTACACCTTAAAGGTCCCAGTCATATTCAATATTAACTTCAGCGAAAGTATGCCGAACACCTTCCAAATCCGGAACTGCAACTTTAATCCTCCTAACTAAATCTCTACCAGCATGGACCTCGATCAAAGCCCTAGCAAAACTGCTACGACCCCATGATTCCGAACACATCGTGGCAGTAAACGAGTCAAGCATCTTAGGTACCCCTATTTTAGTTGCTAACAGGCTCAATCCATCCTCCGTAAATGCTGATAACGGAACATTTTGCATTTTTACCCACACCGGTATCACTTTAATATCCTCCTTAACCAGCACGGTTGATGGAGACCATTCGTTTAGTATTATTGGAACATTACGAATCAGCCACGGACCATCCTCCATTAATTGTTGAAGACCTCTTTTGGTTTTAAACTTGAAGAAGAAAAAACCATTAGAGTTCATCATCATCCTCGTCAATCCGTATTTCGCCCAGCTGTTTTTGACAAAGTAGTCTACGACAGGAAATGCGAGCCTCTTCCCTAAGAAGTAACCATAAAGAGTGTTCTCAAACCTATCATTCGCCTCCTTAACCGAAGATAAAGGAATAACAACATCAACACCATCCATCGTATTCACGGTTTCCATCGACCTAAAATTGACCTTTGGCACATCCTTATGATTCTGAACGATCTTAGCAAAAGATACAGGATTGGTTGTTCTATTACTCGCATCAGTAGAATTGCTACTCTCCTGGGTATCCTGTCCACCATTAGGGTTTGCATGAGAGTAGTTAACATTCTTATCATCAACAAACTCACCAGTATTCTGATTATCATAGGTCGACTTAAAGTTAGCATAAGAAAGATCAGGCGGTTTAGGGGCCCTATAATCATCAACCTTCCTACCCTTATCATCCAAATCCACAGGTTTAGATATTTCATATAAACCATCGATAACCGATGGGTTACTAGTCGTGTACATACCACGTCGCGCCAACAGAGGATTACCCTCTATGTTTGTGATTTTCAAGCCAATACCCCGAACCGGAGATGCACTCGCCTCACCTAGAGACGGAGATGTACCCCCTTTATCAGGACCCAGCTCCTCATCCCTACTTCTCCCTATGCAGCTACACCCTAAACAACGAGAAACACCAACACCAAGAACAGAAACCCTAGCAGCAAAACCCTAGGACCAGAAACGATAATCCTTAACTAATTATACAGGTGTATCAATCTAGCTAAATTAAACTCAGTTAACCACGATCAATAACAACCTATGTAATGAATCAGGATTTCAGAATTGATCCGAAGGCGGCGATCAGAAAAAACAAGAAAAACCCTAGAATCTAATCGATCAAGATTGCTAACTAGTTCGTTATAGATGTTTGAGAGATCAAACCTCTAATCACAGACTGTTATACAATCAATCACGAAAAGAAACGAAGGATGCAAGAAGAACCGAAAATCGCCATGCTAGAGAGAAATAGGGTTTTAAGCATTTGTTTTGGTCATTTCCTATGGGCATACAAACTACTTAACAAATAACTAACCAATCCAATGTGATCATAAGGTATAACCTTAGAGGTTATTCCCTATGCAACTATGATCACTAATCATGCTTGGTCGGATCCTATTGATCGACCAAACGGGTCGGGTTCGAAAGTCTAAGCAGTTGTTTAGACCGCTTACCTTACGACCCTAAACAAGCACTAAACTAATAGTGGCGAGTTAAACATGTTAAAACATGCTTAACTAACTTAGAAAACTGATTTGGTATAAAAAAAAGTGTTTTGATACCTAAAAGTAGTTCCGTTGCAAAATGCGTGCTAAAACGCATTTTGACCGAAACTTTGACTCGCCACTACGCCTAGTTAACGTGGTAATCAGTAGGTATAATCGCTAAGGATTATAACTATCGTGTTTACAATCACGTTGCAAAGTTCAAACGAACTTTGCGTTGACCATTGACTGGTCAAACTGAAAGTCAAACACTGTTTGACTTTTAAGCTAGGAAAGCAATAAAAGAATGAAGGAAGCTTACAAAGGGTCCTTGCTAGAACTTGATCTTATAATTCTCAGGTATGAAGTTATAAAACCTCAACTTAGAGAATTTAGATCAAGTGTGAGTTGCAACAAATGAAACGCTAGGCTATTTATACTTGTCATGAACTCACAAGATCAAAACAAGTGTTTGTGTGGCCATCAAGCATTAAATCCTAGCCATACAAGTGTTTAGTGACAGGTAATATGCTTGGGAAGGTGTTAACTTGGTCCCCAAACAAGAAAAATTGCATACAAGGGCTGGTTTTGCAAAACAGCAGCTAAAAATCATTTTATGTCGCTGGGGGTTTTCAGGCGGCCCGCGTAAGGGTAGGAGAAGCCTTACGCGGCCCGTGTAAAAACAGCAGATCAGCTCAGATTTTGATATTTACAAGTTCAGTCCCTGCAATGTAATTAAGCTCATTTCAGGCACTTTTGAGCCCCGTTAAGCCATTTTCAAGGCTCTACAAGGTCATTAAAGTTTAGAGGACTCAAAATGTGCTCGGAAAACTCTCAGATGTCGGTTCGTTTGGTCGTACGGTCGCGTTATTCATCAAATTACGACGAAACTCGAACGGACGCGAAAACGATCCAAATTACGCGACGAAAGGTATTTTTGCATGCCGATCACTAAAATAAAAATATTTTAGTGTCTACAAAAATTTTGGATGTCCAGATGTGGTCAGAACGTAAGATATGCGCGTAAACGCAAACTTACGACGTTTTTGACACTTTTAGTCCCTGTAAGATCAAGTAAGCATATTTTCGCACACCGAACCACTCAAAACTTATTTCTAAGCTATGTTTAGGTTATATATGGTATGTTTAGCTTATGACCAAGTTCCGGACTGTACGTTGCCATACGAAACGACATACTTTTGCAGTTTGATGCAAATAGTCCCTGCGAGCGAACAAACTTGTTTTTGACACACTTTCAAAACTTATTTCTAAGTTATGTAAAGGTTATTTAAGGTATGTTAAGCCTATTTCACTATTCCGGAGTGTTTGTTGCATTAAACTGATCACGTTTACGCATTAGTTTGCGTATAACTCTCCAGAAAGCGATTTAAAGCTCGAAATTGAACAAGAATTGATATGTGCAAATGATACACATATTTATACAAATCCCAAGTATGAAACACGATATTTCATTGGATTTGCATTTGTGTGATGGTCATAGTGACACAGGTGTCACAGTCTCCCCTACTTTAGGAAATTTTGTCCCGAAATTTAATTTTAGAGGAAACCTGTGAAGACAATTGTGATTGTTTCGCCTTCGAATGAATCCTTCGTACCCTAAGTAAAAACTCTGGGCCACATTTGGATTCTTAGCGAATCAATTGCCAAAATGTTGTCGTTGTTGTAACAAAAACATGGAGCTTCGAACAACGGATAGGAGAATGTTTCCTATGAAGACTATTATAGGAAACTTATGTGTGCTCGAAGTTGGAGATTGCAAAATAAAATAACACTGGTCAAGGTCCAGGACTTCTAGTAACTTAAATAACGCTACGCTCGCAATGTAATAAGGACACTTATATATAGGAAGTACCAGCGACGTATCCACCATGCCCTTTTTACATTGTTCTCGTCTCGTTATTCTTATCACTATAGGTCCTAACACATGACAAAACTTGCTGTGGTTTCTGTGCACTGAATTCCGTAATTATGTATGCATCTGTTATTGTTGTTATATATCTGATGGATCTGGGTTACTAGGTTCGGAAGCACTGCAGCCATTTGCTGAGAGACAAGGGCTGCGACTTCTTCGTTGGTTAGAGGTTGTGCATCTCGTCGAGGAGGCATTGTCTAAAAGGAACAAGGGAACATGAGAAACGAGTGAGGTTGACAATTGGAAAATCAAATGGGGTATTGAAAATATCGACAAAACACAAGGAAGGCGATCATTCGTTTGTTACCTCGAACAAACAAACGACACGCAATGACTAATTAAAGTAAATGGGTCAATATAATGTATCACTGAAGACATGCTCGCCTATAAGTGAACACTCACCCCAAGAGTTCCCAGGTAAGAGTGACTGGTCCGATACTGCGGATTTGTACGAACACTCTAGCCTTAGACAGAAAACTCAGGGTACAGGCATTCACCCTTCCAGTTTGCACGTGTTCACATTATTTTAGACCCAAACTTTGACGAGATTTTAAAAACTTTGAAGGTTCAAAACCTTATAATAAATCATCCTAGAACAGATGATTAGTTTTCAAAGCAGATTCGAAAATTTGTGTTCTTGTTGTGGTTGTCACTTAAGGATAAGTGACGGTATTGTTTTAAGATCTAAACACAAGAATCTTGTGTTAGGGTCCTAAGAAGGTTATAGTCTAGGTCAAAGCATTACTAATAACCTAATTCCCTATAACCATTGGCTCTGATACCAACTTTTCTGTCACACCCCAACCACGTAAAACAACAAATCATGGCGGAAACGTCGGGGAGTGTTGTAACAGAATCATTGTTTCACAACCATGGATTAAATTGTTTCGTTTTATTGAATTATTGAACTCATTGTTTTATTACAAATAAGATAAATACAAATATTATCTTTCAAGTTTTAATGTCACTAAGGCACGAGTCCATCCTATGTATAGCATGCATCAACAATCATCACATAGCAGCACCTGAAACATATGTGAAAATAGGTACGTTAGCATAAAAATACCTGTGAGTAACATAGGTTTTGTGAATTAGATTCATGGCTTTGGTTAACACAAGAAAAAGGTTTTATGTTTACAAAATAATAGCCAGTCAGTTATGTCAGTTGCTGGTAGATTGGTGGTTGCGGCTGCAGCTTATGCTATTTGGTGTGAACGAAACTCCAAATTTTTAATAACCGATTGAGACCTCCAGAAAAGGTGGCGGATCATATTATCAGCACAGTCCGAGCAAAGTTAATCTCTTTCAAGTACAAGCAAACGTCTAAAGTCAAGCGCTTTCTGGAAGAGTGGAAGATGGATAAGGAAGATTTCTTGGATGAAGATTGAAGACCAATGTTTTAGTTGTTTTTGATGTAATTGGTTGTGTCTTTGGTTTTTTTTGTGAACTCTTTAGTGGTATGCCACTAAGAGAACTAGAGGGTATTCTCAGCCTTCTACTTGTTTGTTTTTGAAATGTTATAAAATCACCGGGGTAACCCTTTACCCAAAAATAATAGCCATGAATCTTTGTAAAAAGTTTGGTTTCGAAAATACATTGTTTTGATAAAAAGGTCTGTAGTATATACAGAAATATACTTTGGTTTTGAAAAGATCGGATAAATAGTCTATCAAAGTATACTTTAGTTTTGAAATAGTTAAATAGATAAGTAGTATATCAAAATATACTTTGGTTAATGAAAATAATAGATTTGGTAGTAAATCTCAAGTATACTTTGGTTTAAGAATGAAAGTATCGGAAGGATATCAAATTATACTTTGGTTTGAAAATAGCATATCAACTATGCTTTGGTTTTGAAAATAGCATATCAACTATGCTTTGGTAGTATATCAGAATATACTTTGGTTTATGATATAACAAAGTCGGTAGTATATCAAACTATACTTTAGTAAATAGTAGCATATCAAACTATGATTTGGAAAATAACAAGGTCAATTGTATATCAAAACATATGTTGGATTTTGTACATAGTATATCAAAAATATACTTTGGATAATATCACATTTGAGAATACATCAAACTACACTTTGGTAGTATATCAAAATATACAAAAGAAACTGTGATTTAGTATTCATTCAAACCTTAGTGTATCAAACTACACCTTGGAGACTATAGAAATACCACAAAGGCAATTTCTATTTGGTTAAAATTTGGTTTCTGACATTCCATACAACAGGAATGGGGTGTCTAGTCCTATAGCGCTATATCGTACTACCAATCGGTTTGTTGAATGTATAAAGAAAGTACAATCCAACAATTAGTTTTAGAATCTTTGAAAATTTATGTTTAAACCATAGATAATTGTTCAATTCGTCAAAAGATAAGTACTAGCATGTATAATCATATAGTTGTAGTTATGAAAATAACAAATAGGCACATATGTTTCACCCCAAAACATTTGAAAGCAGTAAAAGAGGGGACTATGTACTCACTTGAGATAGCAAGTATCCTTGATTAAGTGTCCTAATGAAGCTAGGGAAATCAAGGAATCAAGTGGCACCTAGTATGGAATCACTATGTTAAACAATCGGCTCCTAAGTCGGGAGATAGGATAGAATGAAGTTCTATAAATCAAATGAGTATTGGAACCCACATGGCATGATTTAATAGACCTATCATTCTGATTTGGAAGTCTACCTAAGTGCTTTTGACCCGTTTCGACCCATTATGGTAGTATAAGCTACTATAGCGCGTCGTTTGTGTAAAACTAAGGTCGGATGGTTAACTATGTGCTATGTCAAGTCTTACATGCCCAATTATCCCTAAACATGTTACTAAATCAGATTATATGTCAAAAACATGTTCTTTTTGGGTAAAGGGTTACCCCGGTGAAATTATATATCTACCATCAAAATAAAACAGGGTGTGTCAAGACATGAACACACACTACTAGGCTTGGCATACCAAGACTAGGACAACAAGCAAAAGAAAAACCCGACAAACGTCACAACCAAGACAAACTATACAAGGGAACACGACCCAACACACAAACACTAGGCTAAACTAACTAATCCCTCTTTAGCCCGGATCCAAATCCATATTCTTCGAGATCAGCCATCTTTCTAAAATCTTCTTATGCTTCGAGTCCCCACCAATCTTGAATCCCATAATTCTAAGCCGAACCGTATCAATGATAACCTTTGAGAGAGCACCAGCATTTCGTTGAAGTGGAGAAAATAAACGATTGTTTCTTTCTTGCCATATAAAATACGTGGTAGCCGCTACCAGAATATTGCAAACAATATGTTCCAGAGTTCTAGAATTAGTATTGAGCTCCATCCACTGCATAATCGAAGACCAAGTATTCGAAACACCCCCCATGTCCACCATTTTCCTTACCAATCCCCATACCTCGGATGCATAAGGACATTGGAAGAAAAGATGATCTCTAGAGTCACGATCATATTTGCATAAAGGACAGCACATGAGCTGCAAATTAGTAGCACTACCCGCTTCCCAAACAGCCATCCTGTCTTGCGTTTTAAGTTTATTCTTGATAACTAACCACAAGTGGAAAGGATGTCGAGGAATGCATTGACTGAACCACACCGAATTGACCCAGTAAACCTTATCATCTCTATGCCGCAAGCTATTCCAAACCTCCCAAGATCCAAAATGCTGAAGTTTACCGTCCAAATCTTTCCAACAGAACCGATCATTCGCACCAGCCATGATCTGAGGAATATTGATATTTATAAGGACCGGATAAGTATTATACCATGCCTCGGGCCACAACCATTGACCATTTTCAGCAAGAAGATCAGCGACCATAGTACTTAGAGAGAAACCAGCATTAGCGATAGCTCTTGGAGAAATAAAGGACCGGAGAGGACTGCATGAACACCAATTGTCACTCCAAGCATTAGTTTGACGCCCACTCCGAATAGTCACCCAGAAAAAGGACCGAACTCTAGTACGTATAGACAAGAGCTTCCTCCATCCCCAACTAATGTTACCTCTACTCTGAACCTCCCAGAAGCTTTTACCTTTCAACTTATAAGAATGAATCCATTGAACCCAAAGAGACTTACGGTTAGTAATTATGCTCCAAATATGTGACGTCAAAAGAGCTTTATTCACATCCATAATACTCCTAATGCCTAAGCCACCCTCATCTTTAGGAATACAAACGTCCTTCCAGGCAACTTTAGCACGAGCCGATCCCTGAGAACCACCATTCCATAAGAAAGTACGCAATCTTTTCTCCAAGTTCTTTATAACACCATGGGGAAGCATAAAGACCGAAGCCCAATAAGAATACATGGCTGCCAGGACCGAGTTGATAAGCTGGAGTCTCCCTGCGAAAGACAAGGACTTAGACATCCAGTTATCTATACGTCTTTCTATACGCTCCAAAAGGGTTTTACAGTCACGAGCAGCCAGTCTAGTAGATATCAACGGAACCCCAAGATAACGCATTGGCAAGGAACCCTCTTGAAATGGCATAACGTCCATAATTTGATCTTTAACATACCGAGGAACATTACTGAAGAAAACGGTGCTTTTAGACGAGCTAGGGACCAGACCCGAGATGTTTGTGAACTTTTCAAGTGCATCTCTCAAATGTTTAACCGAGGCACAATCACCATGAGAAAATAAGAACAAGTCATCAGCAAACGAAACATTTATGATCTTTTGTTTAGGACAACGAGCATGGAACTTAAAGGACGAGTGCAAAGCTGCTTGCTGCAATAGAAGGGTCAAAACTTCCATAACTAACGTAAATAAATACGGACACAATGGATCCCCTTGTCTAAGGCCCCGTTTCCCTGCAAAATAACCATGAAGCTCACCATTAATGCTTAACGAATATGACACCGTTGTAACACAGGTCATAATCCAATTCACCATTTTACGATGAAACCCAAAACGATGAAGAATTGTCTCCAGGAAAGACCAGCTGACTGTATCATACGCCTTCTGTATATCTATCTTAAAAGCACATCTTGCTGGGCCTCTATTAAGATGATAATTGTGCATCAATTCCTGAGTCAGGAGAATATTATCCGAAATTTTCCTACCCGGAACAAAAGCCGACTGATTTATGCTGACCAATTTATCCAAACTCCCTTTGATCCTATCCGTGATAATCTTGCTGATGCATTTAAAGAGAACATTACAGCAAGAGATAGGACGGTAGTCAATAACCGAGTTAGGAGTATCCTTTTTAGGAACCAGAGCAAGAATAGTGTGGTTGACCTGTTTCAGAAGTTTACCATTATGAAAAAAATCAAGCACATCATTCGTCACCTCATCTCCCACAATATCCCATGAATGTTTAAAGAACGCAGACGTGAATCCATCTGGACCAGGGGCCTTATTTTCACCAATGCTAAACATGGCTGCTTTCACCTCCTCTCGAGTCACTTGTCTAACCATGTGGTCAGCCGTGACTTGGTTAAGAGTATTGATAAAGAGATCTTCATCATGAAAATTCTTAACTCTCTGCTCAGTACCCAAGAAATTCGAGTAATGATCCACAAGGGCAGTAGTGACATCCTTACCCTCAAACCGATTCCCATGCACATCATGAATAAAACAAATTTTGTTTCTAGAGTTCCTGCTTTTCACCGCATTGTGAAAGTAAGAAGTATTCGAATCACCAGCACAAAGCCATTCAATCTTCGATTTTTGCTTTAAGAAACATTCCTCATCATAAGCCGCCACCTGAAAATCATGAAGACATTTGGCTGCCAAGTCACGAGCTTCTACATCTAAGGGGTTGGCATCCACAATCTGCTGAATCGAGTCCAGCTCACTACGCAGCCGAGTAACCTTGTCATGAAGATTTCCTTGTTGATGTAAAAGCTTACGGAAACACGGTTTTAAGTTTCTCAACTTCTTAATAACCGAAAACATAGCATAGCCTTGCACACCCTTAGCCCATTCATTAACAACATACTGTCTGAATTCCGGTTTAGAAGTCAGAAAGTTCGGGAATTTAAATGGCTTCTGCTTATTACGAGTAGTAGACGATAACTTTGGAACACAAGGGGTATGGTCAGAAACCCAAGCAGGCTGAAACAACGCATACACATCCGGAAACAAATCCATAAATTTAATATTACTCTTAATACGATCTATTTTCTTGAGGACTCCAATCCCCTCTTTAGGTTTCTGGTTCCAGGTGTAGTGTAACCCATGACTCCTAACATCCATAACCTCAGCAACTTGGAGGCAATCAAAAAATTCTCTCATACCAATGGTGTGGCTTGAGGGGCCATATAAACAATCTTCCATATTAAGAGCCGTGTTAAAACCCCTAGCACTACCCACGGCTGATCATGAGCTAAGCAGTTATGCTTACATAAGTCCTCCCAAAGAGTTCTACGATCTTGATATTTATTCTCCGCATAGACAAAGGAGCAAAGAAAAATTTTTGATTCAGCTTTTAAATGAATCTAAGTGTGAATAACCTGATTTGATTGAGAGAGCACCATGAGATCAACATCATCCGTGTTCCACCCCAAGATAATTCTAGTTCCTCTTTGACATAAGCCCCCATTCGAAGTCCAATTCCACCTACGGAAGACACCCTTGCAAACTTTTCCTAGATTATTAACATTAACATGTGTCTCTAAAACAGCACAGACACTCAACTGATTTTCAGCAATAAGAACACGAATCTCGTTTTGTTTCAGAGGACGATTCAAACCCCTTACGTTCCATGCAGCAACACTACCCATTTAAACCCTTCGAACCGGGAGTGCTTGCCCCCTCAGACTGACTATCGTTGACATTGCTACCCATGAATTTAGACATTTCCGTTGGGATCGTCTCTAGAACCTCCTCATTCATCTTAGTGTCCTTTTCCATAGTTGTTTTCTGTTGAATATGACCATTATCAGCCTTTGGCCCGTCACCATCATCATCCGGAGTTGAAACCTGGAACGAGTTTGCCACTTTCACCATAGGCTGCCCACTATTCGTTCCGGATGTACTAGCTCCAGATTTATTCATCTTTGGTTTATACATAAACTTCGCCTTTTGTTTCTTTTGAGGAAAAGCTTGTCTAGCTACTTGTCTCCTATCAGTTATGAAACCTTCCTCATCTACGATAACCTGTTTTGCCTTACCCTTATCAACCTTACTACATGTATTTTCATCATGGCCGAACAAACAACATGTAGCACAACGAAGAGGCTTCCATTCATATTCAACTTTTACACGTTCCATAATGTATCCCTCCTCATCCATCTTAGGGATAGCTAGAGATATATGGTCTTTAGGTTCATTCTCCGCATTCACCTCTATCATAGCACGAGCATAACTGCTCCTACCCCAATTCTCCGCACACATATCCACTGTGTATGAATCCAATCTTTTAGGAACTCCTAACTTAGAAGCCAACAAACTTAAGCCATCATCCGTGTAAACTGCAATCGGAACATTATGCAATTTAACCCAAAGAGGAACTGTTTTAATAGCATCTTTTTTTAAACTAACTTTCGGTGACCATTTATTTAGAAATAAAGGAACTTTTCTTATCAACCACGGCCCCCCTTCCAGCACTTTCATCATACCATCGTTCGACTCAAACTTGAAGAAAAAGAAACCAGTTGAATTCATCATGTGCTTTGAGAATCCAAACTTCGCCCAAACGTTTTTGGCATAGTAATCTACTACCGGAAACGGTAGTCTATTCCCTAAAAAATAACCATACAGAACGTTTTCAAACTTATCCTGAACCTGTTGAACAACCTCTTTTGGTATAACAATGTCAGCATCATCCCTTGTCTCAACTGGTTGCATAAATCTGAAGTTTATCTCCCTTTTGTTTCGATTCTTGGACAGAAGCTTCTCAGCATATGAAACCGTGTTATCCTTCTAACTAATATCCCAGAAACCCTCATCATCTAGATCTGTATGCTTGTTCACTTCTGGACTATCTTCAGCCGATTCCACATGCACTGTAATCTTAGTAAGCTCATCAATAATGTTAACAACCCTCGGACCTTGCTGTTGACTCGACAATACTCCACGGCGAGGATAGAAGGTTTTTCCATCAATGTTCAGCAACCTATTAGCAAAACCCTTGTTAGGGTTTTGAGAATTACCCACATTATCCGACGTGTTGAACATATTAGATGTCATATCACACACATAAGAGAACCATGCAACGTAAAAGAACAATCAGACAAATGAAAACAAAAGCAGAATGACGATAAACCCTAGATAGAAACAAACGAAAAAAAAACCCTAGTCCTGACTTCAAAAGATTAGAAACCAGGGTAGAGTCAAGAAAACCTTACTCAGAAGGATCGACAAAACCCCAATACCTAACCCAGATCGATCAAGATGAGGATCAGAAATCAAGAAATCTAGGGTTTCTTAGAATCGCCAAAATCGCCCAGGAAGCCAGAGAGAAGCCATTTTTTTCGTTTTCTGTCAAAAACATGTTCACATATGCAAAAATACGGATTTATGCTTCAAAAGGGTGTTTTGGTTATTTCCTATGGGCATACAAGCTACTTAACAAATAACTAACCAATCCTATTGTTAGGGGAGGATTTTCCAATCCTAAGGATCACGGATCCTCAAGTACTGCCAGGATCACGGATCCTCAATTCTATTTGAATTAAGGATCCTCAGAAGGTGTTGCAGGATCAGGATGCAGGATCCTCATTGTTATCCTTATACTAACGGTTGCCTTCATTATGTTTAAGCTTGTTTTGCAGGAGTATACGCATTGGACTTGGTCTTGCCGATATTCTTGGGGAATATGCTTAAATATTCCACACGTGCATAGCTTTCGTGAACGTTATGGAGATCGTGGGAAGCTGGCACATTTAGCAGATAGTTAGTTATTTAGGTTATTTCTATTTTTAAAAGGGGATAACAAGCTTGAGTTAGAACAATTGGCTAATTTAGCAAACACTCACACTCTCACAAGCTCTCAACAGTTCATTTGGCGATTTCATACACATTGCACTCTAGTGATCCTTGTAACAAGCTTGTTATCATCCCAAGTTGTAACAATCACTTTATTCAATTATAATTGGTGATCGGTAGTTTCCATCACCCGAGGTTTTTTATGCCGGAGATCAACTCTTGATCAAGGGCTCTTTCCTCGTATAAATCCTTGTGTCACTTGTTCATTTCATTTGCAAGTTATCCATACATTTGTTCATTGTTTCAAGCATCATTCCTCACAACAAAAGATTTGGTTCTATTATCTTAGCCTTATTTTCGACCAAAACAGTTTGGTGCCCACCGTGGGGCAATTGGTGCTTCATTTCTGAAAAATTTCGTTCATTGTGTTCATTTCGGTTCATTATCTTCAACCATATGGCTTCTTCAGCAAAGAACACTTCAAGCTCTATGCCGGCAGTCACTTCTTCACAGGGTGTTCCACCTTTGCCTCCACCACCTTTTGGATCTCAGAAGAATGCTGAGAATCCTGCGAAGAAACCGAGCCCCGTTTTCTCAAAACCACCAACTTCTGCTGTTTCTTCTAGCCCTACTAACAGTGATCTTTTTACTTTGATTTTGCAGATGAGGGATCACATACAAGAGCAGGATAAAACCAATGAAAGGATCCTCCGGGAGATTGGTGACATCAAGAAACAGAAGAAATCAGTGGAGGATCACTCTCCTCTGATGCCGAGGTCGTTGAATTTCGACACTCCGGTTATAACTGCCCAGCAATCAGCAGCTCCAGATATCCAATACCGGGGTGGATCAACAGGAATGCGCTCTGGATCATCGGTAATGACTCAAGCTTTAGGATCCTACTTTCAACCTTCAGGATCCTTCTTCCAGCATCAAGGATCCTCCCAGGGTCCGGGATCCTTCCAGGTTCAAGGATCCTCCACTCAGGTCCAAGGATCCTCTCAGGGTCAAGGATCCTCATTTTAGGATCAGGGACCCTTCCAGGTTCAAGGATCCTCCTCTCAGGTTCAGAGATCCTCATCTCAGGTTTATGGATCCATGGAGTATCCTCCGAGACCCCCAGTCACAGCACATCAAGGATCCAACATCTTTCAGAATCAGGGATTCTTAAGAAGTGTGCAACCAGGAAGTTTAGATGTTCATCAAGGAGACTTCATTCCAATGCAGACCATTGCTTCTTCTAGTCCTTCAGTCATACCAGAATCCCGTCAATATGGATTCACATCTGGAATTCCAAACTTGAATCCTCCGGGAGGTAACACTTTGAATAATTCTTATACTACTAACCATGGCTTTATGCAGGAAACATGTATCAATCAAGTTATGGCTAAGGAATTACAGAAGCTGAAGGATATGATATCCAACGTTCCAGGAGAGGTTAAGCCCATTCCTGAAATTGCAGATGGGAGCCACAGGATATCTCGTTTTGCACCACCTATTTGTGATTCTGAGATACCCAAAAGGTTCCAAATACCAACTATGAAGCTGTACGATGGTTCGACGGATCCAGAAGAACATGTAGCTCAATATAGAGAAAGGATGGAGATCAACCCCGTCCCAGAGAGGTTAAAAGAAGCATGTCTATGCAAGGGTTTCGGATCCACACTCACAGGATCAGCTCTTAAATGGCTACTAAGTCTTCCCCCTTACTCTATTACTTCATTTGCTAATCTAGTTAATCTGTTTAATAGTCAATTCTCATGTAGTAGAAAATTTGAACAGTTAACTAGTGATCTATATAGGGTAACACAAGGTCAAAATGAATCACTTAGAGATTACATCACTAAGTTTAGTAAAGAATCCTTGGACATTCGTAATCTGGATATAGCTACGGCTGTGGAAGCCTTTAAAATGGGTTTGCTTAGGGATTCATTATTCTATGATGATCTTGTCATGACCCCATGCAGGAATCTTGATGAAGTAAGAACCAGGGCCCTTAGATTCATCCGACTAGAGGATGATAAAAGGATCCAGGAAAGACTGGCAGGATCCTCGAAACAGGAAAAGCAAGGATCCTACTTCAGGAACAACAAGTCCAAATCTTACAACAAGTCTGACAACTAGAACGTGCATGCAGTAGAACAGGAAGAGGATGATGAGGATTATCCTCCCATTTCTGAATATTGTTTTTCTGTTGATAACAATGAACTAATCATTGCAATGCAGAATTTAGGTGAGAAAGCTAGGTGGCCAAGGAAAAGTGATAAACCAGCCACAACAAAAGACAAGTCCAAATGGTGTGCATATCACGAGGATTTTGGGCATCTCACTGAAGAATGTATTGCACTTAGAAAGGAAATCGGTTATTTGCTAAGCAAGGGGCACCTGAAGGAGCTTCTGGGAAGAAAAAAAGTCAAGGATCCAGGATCCTGAAAAGGTTCCAGAAAGAGCTCCTGCTCCTCCGGCAGATGCACAAGTTATAAACTTCATATCCGGTGGATCAGACATTTGTGGTACTTCCTTTTCAGCAGCCAAAAGACATGCCAAGGAAACCAAGATGGATAATGGGGATAGACCCATCCGGACCTCTACTGTTACACAGGAGAAAGTTATAACATTTGATGAGGATGATCGAGTTGATGTCCAGGATCCTCATCATGATGGTCTTGTTATTACCTTATTTATATCTAACAATTTTGTTCGCAGGATCTTGATAGATGGAGGAAGCTCAGTAAACATCATTCAGCTTGATGTCCTCAAGAAAATGAACATCCCTGAATCAGATATTGTCCCAAGATCCTCAGTTCTTGTGGGATTCAGCGGAGAAACCAAGAATACATTGGAGGACATTAAACTTCCTATCTACATTGAAGGACTTCATTCTTATAAAAAATTTTGTGTTATAGATTGCTTATCCTGTTGCAATGTTATCCTTGGCAGGCCATGGATACATGACATGAAGGCAGTTGCATCTACATATCATCAATGTGTGAAGCTTCCTAGTCCATGGGGGTGATAAAGATTGAGAGCGACCAAGGGAGCAATAGCAACTAAAGTATCCTCCAAGAGACGTCTTGGAGGCAAGAGAACAGGATGTGAAGGATATCCTTATGGATCTTCATGATCCTGAATCCAAAGTCTTCATAGGATCAGGGATCCTCAGCAATATTGAACAGGATTTGGTATCCTTCCTTAAAAGAAGAAAAACTACCTGTGACAACTGTGTTCTGTAATCGATGTACAATGTAAAACAATGATGTTTATTAATAAAACAATGTGCTTTGGTGTTATTATATGTGTTTTGGTGTTTCTATGTGTGTATTTGTGTTTGGTGATTTTTCAATTCGATTCGATTCCGATTGCAAGCTTTAAATCGTGTTCTGGAAGGTTATACGCAAACTGGTGCGTAAACGCAGTCAGTATAACACGACAAACACTCCAGAATAGTGACATAGGCTTAACATACCTTAAATAACCTCCACATAACTTAGAAATAAGTTTTGAATGGTTTGGTGTGTCGAAATCAACTTTGTTCGATCGTAGGGACTATTTGTGTCAAACTACGAAACTATGCCGATTTGTATAGTAACGAACATTCTGGAACTTGATCATAAGTTAAACATACCCTAAATAACCTTTACATAGCTTAGAAATAGGCTTTGAGGGGTTCGGTATGCTAAAATAAACTTTATGGTCATTCAGGGACTAAAAGCGTCAAAAAGTGCACAAGTTTGCACTTTCACGCATATCTTACGTTCTGAATACATCCGGACCTCCAAAAATTTATGTGATCATTAAAATATTATGCTTTAATGATTGGCTTGTCAAAAATCCATTCGTCGCGCAATTTGGATCGTTTTTGCGTTCGTTACGACTTCCGTCATAATTAACCGAACAACGCAATCGTACGGCCAAACGAACCGACATCCGACATATTTTTGGGCATGTTTCATGTTCCCTATGCTTTAACATCCTTGTGAAGCTTAATAATGGGCTTGACGGGTGTTAGAAGTGCCAAAACACGACCATACGCGCACAGGGACCAAAACTGCCAAAACTGAAACTGCTGGTCTGCAGGGTCCTTACGGACCGTAAGAGGAGGACCATACGGTCTGTAAGCATGTCCCAGAACATGAGAAAGCTGTTTCCAGCCTGTTTCCAGCTGTTACACTCACAAAACCCAATTGCACATGTCTCTTCCTGATAATGGGGGGCCATTTTGATGTACCATGGTATTGCAACAAGTGTAGGGATGAGATTGAAGCACGATTTTCGATAAACGATCTTAACGGTTCAAGGAAAACTATAAATACCTCTCACCCCCCATTGTAAAACCCACTTGATTTCTGAAATTTTCTCTAAGTTGATGTGTTTGAAACACTTCATACCTGAGAAATACTTGGAAATCAAACTTGCGGGGACCTTCTGTAAGTGTTCTTTCGTTCTTTTCATTCGTTTTAGCGTTAAAGTCAAACTGCATTTGACTTTCTGCATTGACCAGTTTATGGTCAATGTGAAGTTCGTTTGAACTTCATAACGTGAGCGTAATCACGATGGTTATAGTCCCTAGTGACTATACCTACTGATTACCACGTTATCTAGGCTCAGTGACGAGTCCTAGTTTCGGCCAAAATGCGTATTCTTGCGTATTTTGTAACCAAACTACTCTTAGGTATCAAAACCGTTTGTTTTGATACCAAACTTGTTTTCTAACTTAGTTAAGCATGTTTTAAGCATGCTTAGCTCGTCACTTTTTAGTTTAGTGCTTGTGTAGAGTCGTAAGTCAAGCGAACTAAACACCCACTTAGACTTTCAAACACGACCCGTTTGGTCGATCTTAGGATCCGACCAAACATGTTTAGTGACCATAGTAGCATAGGGAATAACCTTCCGAGGTTATACCTTATGGTCACCTAGTTTAGGTAGTTATATGATAAGTAGATTATATGCCTTAGGTAAATTACCAAAATACCCTTTTCATGTATAATTGGTAATTAAGCTTATGTAACCTAAACTTTTGTCACATAACTGATTATGCAACATGATTAAACATGTATTGGCATATAATACTTGTCATAGGACTAGTTATGTCACACCCCCAAAATCCACCGTGCGGAGCATCACCGCTTGGAGGCGTGACGTGACCAGGATCGAGCCACCAATCATATTGAACATCGTGATTAAGTAAATAAGACCAACCACAATACGATTGGTGACCAAAACTAGTTAACCATGTTTAGTTTAAAAAACGGAAGCATAAAAGTAAATCCAAAAGCATAAGTCCATAGTTTATAAGTTAAAAGTTCAAAACGCAAGTTTAATAAGTTCATAAGGATTTAAATAATAAGCACGGAGCATAACAGTCCGTACACCACAACGACTCCTTCCTCGTGCAAGCTCCAAGCGTTTAGCGACCTGTAAGGCATGTAACAACGAGTCAACAACAAAGTTGAGTGAGTTCACGTTTGGTTGTTTAGTTTTAAGTTGTTTCTGAAAAACGTGGTTTGACTTTCGTTGGCTTAATTGCCGTGGGGGTTACCCCGTAGTTGAAAGTATGTTTAACCAGTTCCTTTTTCATTACCCAAACCATAACCATAATCAGTGGGGGCTTTCCCCGTGTGAACTACTAGACGGTATGATATCGACTACTACGCAAATAAGTTGTGCCCTATATCAGCGTCTATCATCACTGATAGTCTGCCATAGTCCATTAGTACACGCCCGTCCAACCGGCACGGTGTGAGGTTTGTTAAACCTAATAGCGCTATTAACTAATGACCCGCTCGCCATTGGCCTCGGCGATTAAGTCGATATAATGAAGAGGGACTTATTGATAGAGTTTTGTCTAGCTAGTTTTTAAGGTTGTTGTCCTACACCAGGAGGATGAACGTACGTATTCTGCACCTAGGAGAATTCGTAGGATTAATAATGGCATCCTATCCATGGAGGATGGCCGTACATATCTTCCCAAGGGGATATGTAAATTTAGTTTTAAATTCTTTAACCCATTCCCAAACCACCGGGAACCCCATGCCTTGTAGAAAGTGTGAACTCACCTCGGTTTGCTCGGTTAGGTTCTCAAATATAGCTAACAGTCAAGGTCAGTCAATCACGTCCTAATATGATTACCAGTTAGTCATTTAGTGATTTTCAAATAGAGCACAAAGTTCCTACACGTATCTATCACATAACATGCATTACTTTAACTGTTTATGCCCATATATACTTCCCATCCATTCCCCACTCATAAGCAAACATACGATAATTCACATAACATATATAACATGTTATATCATTCACAGATAACCTACCCGACATTTAGACATGCAAATTACAACTTATGTCATTTCAGCATTAATATTCAAAACCGGCTGTTTTCGGAGATTTTAATAAAATAGTTAACTTATTCCAAAAATTCCCAAATTTTTACAGAATGTCTTAAACATTCCAAATTTTATTGTGTAAAAATATCGGGGTCTAGTTCTTTGCTAAGATTTTATAAAAATTCATTTTCCAGACTGAACTCAGATTTATCTTTTTCTGACCACAGTCCACGGAATAATTTATTTAAAATTCATCGAGAGTCCGATTTACGAAATTCCAGTGAGATAATTACAAATACATCGGTGGTCATCTACAGTACAAGTTTCATGATCTAACTCTACACAGAACTCAAGTTATGACAGAAAACAAAACGCATATTTTCAGCAGAAAAATGCAGCTCTAGCTGCTGTTACGAAATGATACTTTAAAAATAGTAAACGGAGTCCAAAAATTATGATTCCGGTGCCATTAGAACCGTATTTCATAATACATAAATCTAAACTTCAGAAAATACATTTCTCGTTAAGTTATGGTCCTGTTACAGCCAACTGAAGTTGGCTGTAATTACCAAACAGCTTTCTGTTTTTAGTCTTTAACCTTCTAAAGCGCGTTCGATTTATTCCGTTAGCATGTTTAGTGATCACAACAACATCAAACATCAATATTAACCAGCAAAACATCAGATAATCAACCAAGAATCATAACAACACAAGATCTACATGATTTACACACATAACTTCTCTTTATCCAACTTATTCATCTTTTGTCCAAGACTTTATGTTAGGTTCTTTAGTGTTTCAAATTTTCAACCATTAAATCACTTATTAACCACCATAAACAAGATCAATATGATGTTTAGAGGCACTTACTACTAGCTCAAGGCTAGGGAAGAAATCAAAGCGAAAACTAGGTGGATAAAAGCAACGTAGTGAGGTTCTTGAGATTCCGAAAGCATCGGGTCTCCTCGTATGATCTCTTGCACCTTGGTATGTATGTAGAATAGCAAGATCGAAACTTGAAGGTGATGGTGGGTGGGTAAGTGTTCTCGGCCGAACACTATGGAGAGAAGGGAGAGAGAGCTAAATTTTGTTGATGTGTTTTGTGAATGGAAGTCTTAACTCTTAACCAAATTTTATAATCCACTTTGGTGTTTTTGTCCAACATATATTATGTCATCTAGATATTAGGCAAGTAAATAAAATAATCAAAAGTTTGTGGAGGGTGTCCCCACATGGGGAAACCGATCGGATCATGGGGGGGGGTTATGGTTTGATTTGAATGGATAGTTAAGTGTTTAGTGTTTAGTTCCCCACTAGTTCATATACAGGACATGCCCCGTATATGTAAACAAAAACCAAACAAAACAAGTTAACAACTCAATCTAGCCTACTACAATCATGATAATGACTAACTAGTAGACAAACTAAAAACAAAACAAACGACGTCAACCACCATCATCAAAAATGAAATTGCTACCAACCGGCAGCCCCTTAGCATGAGCCAGAAACCAGCTATCCATTGGACACCTTTATGTGAGAGGTGCTTGCCCCTGTACTGGAAGACGTAGGATGTGTACCCGATGTCATAAACTCCTTCGTTTCATCATATACATTCTCTACCTCATCATCGTCAGACTCCGCATTTAGCTCACGATCCCCTTTAGATCTCCCTTGGAAAGAACCCCCGTCCCCCCCCCCCCCCCCCCAACAAACCCAAGAGCACTAAAAGAATTATGTGTTTGAACCTTGGACGAGCTAGTCACTGCCTTTTTCTTCTTATCCACAGGTCTATATTCAAACTTGGGCTTTTAATTGTTAACTTGAAAACCACTCTTCTTTACATTCTTCTTTATCTTGACTTCCATATAACCATCCTCATCTACTTTCTGATTGTTTGTAGGAGGTTTCACTGTCGATCGAACGCCCTTAGGACACTCCTCATAAACATGCCCAAAAACACAGCAATGGGCACATCTCGGGGGTTCCCATTCATACTCCACCCTAATAGTCTCAGTAACATATTTACTCCCATCCAATTCAGGAATAGCCATGGTAAGAGTCTCTTTCAAATCCTGATCAGCCGATATTTCAATGAGAGCCCTAGCATAGCTGCTCCTTCCCCAAGCCTCATTACACATATCAATAGTATACGAATCAAGCCGCACAGGATTCCCAATTTTTGAAGCCAGCATGCTTAAACCATCATCAGAATATGCCACTAGGGGGACATCATGCAATTTAACCCAAACTGCAACCTTTTTAACTTCTTCTTTTTTAAGAGTGTTTGTAGGGGACCAAATGTTGAGAAACATAGGTTTGTTACGAATCATCCAGGGACCCCCTTCAAGAACGACATCCATACCCTTTCTGTCTTCAAACTTGAAGAAAAAGAACCCATTCGAATTCATCATAGTTTTCTGAAGACCATGTTTCTTCCAATTTGTTCTCACAAAGTGTTCAACTACTGGATACGCAATTCTATCCCCCAGAAAATAACCATAAAGAGTGTTAGCTAACCTGTTTTCAACCTGGCGAACAGAATCAATCGGAAGCACTACATCCACTCCATCCATTGAGACCTCTGAGTTTAGAGAACGAAACTTGACTTTAGGAACCTGTTCAGCCGCAACATTGGGCTTCGTAGCACATTTATCATCATTCTGTTTCTGAATAAACTCATTACCACGCTTAATATCCCCCTGGTCGAACTGTTCATTTAGGACCACATCCGCATAAGATTGGATATGAACATTATCTAAATTAGTATCTAAATTAGTTACTAGTGTGTTATGTAATATAACGGGTGTTAGGGTGTTCGGGGACCCTAACTAGCTCAGAAAAGTGTAAACAATGTCATTGACAATATTTTAATGTTCCGTGTAAAGTCCGGTTGTTTGGTTCGATACTGTTCCGTTAAACTGCTTAATTAATCCGTAAAGCGTCCTATATATATATTTTTGTAACGTTTTTAATTTTCAACACTCAGGAAAGCATAACGCACTATTTAATGACTTTTCTGTACTTTATTAGTATGTTTTTTTTTTTTGGGTAAAGGGTTACCCCGGTGAATATTATAAATAACCAATAAAAAGAACAGGGTGTGTCAAAAACCCGACACACACTACCTAGCCGAGGCATACCCCGACTAGGGAACCAAAGCAACAAAACAAACAAAAAAACACAGCCAAGATATCAACTAGACAAAACACTACCCCAAAATGAAAGACAAACAAAAACAATCGAACGCCTCCTTAGCCTGGATCCGAAATCATATCCATCTTCGAGATCTGCCACTTATCAAGAATCTTCATGTGAATCGGGTCTCTCCCAAACTTGAATCCCATTAACTTCAGCCGAACCGTACTAATAATAACTTGAGAAAGCATAGATGGGGTACGTTGAAGCTTCGAGAATAACCTGTTGTTTCTTTCTTGCCATATGAAATATGTAGCTGCTCCTACTAGAATCTTGCAAACAATCCTATCAAGTTGCCTCGAGTTAGCGCTTTGTTCCATCCAAGCCATGATCGAGCTCCATGTGTTGTTGACGCTTCCCATATCAACCGTTTCCCTCACTGTTTCCCACACCTCAGACGCATAAGAACACTGGAAGAAAAGATGATCCCTAGAGTCCCGGTCATAACAACATAGAGGACAACACATGAGGATGAGGTTAGTGGCACTACCCGCTTCCCAAATAGCCATCCTATCCTGGGTCTTTAGCTTGTTATTGATAACTAGCCACAAGTGAAACGAGTGTCTAGGAACGCACTTTATTAGTATGTTAACAAGTACATGTAAGTATAACACAGTAATCAGAGAGCAGTTAAATGATTCAACACAGTCATCAAGTACTTTAATTAACATTAATAAATTGTACAGTTACATGTAATTTGAGGGTTGTCACATTCTCCCCCTGTTAAGAGAATTTCGTCCCGAAATTTAGCGCGTGGTTACTGAGGAAGCTAGTTGAGTTGCGTTGGTTTCCTGGTTTTCCTGGGGTGTCACATCATCCCCCCGTTGATTTGGAATTTCGTCCCGAAATTCTGCAGTAGCTTCAGCCTCAGTAGTGGTTGCGTTTTTCTTAAACAGCTGGGGATACTTGAGTTTCATTTGGTCTTCTCATTCCCAGGTATACTCTGGGCCACGACGGGAATCCCAACGAACTCGGACAAGAGGTATTTTGGTACGTTTGAGAATCTTAACATCTCGATCAGTAATCTCTACTGGTTCCTCGACGAATCGCAGCTGGTCGTCGATTGTGAGTTCCTTGAGAGGAACTATGAGAGTCTCATCTGACAGACACTTCTTCAGATTCGACACATGGAATACGTTGTGAACTCCGCTGAGTTCTTCAGGTAGATTCAACCTGTAGGACACCTTGCCAACCTTCTCAATGATTTCGAACGGTCCGACATAACGCGGATTGATCTTGCCTCGTTTGCCAAAACGGACTACACCTTTCCAAGGTGAGACTTTGAGTAGCACTCGATCCCCAACCTGGAACTCGAGTTGTGACAACTCGAAATTTAGAACCTTCCGTTGTATACTTGAACGATTAGTGACTAATTGATTGGATGAATTAATGAATGATACATGTGAACTTATATGATTATGTGTTACCTTATATGTATGCGAGTATGTCTATGTACCGAAACAACTAGGACCCGACTCGAGACCATGTGGTCTCGAGTAAACATCACACCACATTTGGGCCGGTTGGGCCGTGCACCTCATCCGAGTCCGTTAGGGTGCACTACTTAGAACAAGTATATAACTCTCATGATACCCACACTTGTCATTTTTGGACAACACCCATACTCTCCTCTACACACACACTCTTCATCCTCTCACTAAAACCCTAAGCCACAACACCCTTCTCCTTCTTCTCGGATCAAATCGGTGACCACAAGGAGACCCGGCTAAGCTCATCATCATCACTCGGACCCTCATCTTCTTTACCAACTCGGCACCACCTCACAATCGGTTAGTGATTTTATGATGTTTGTTGTGTTAAATGATAGCATGAATGGTAGGATTTAACTAGTGTAGTTGTATGCTTGATGATGGTTGTGAACCGAATGTGTATGATGTATATGATGATGCTTGGTTAACATACTTTGATTTCGGATATGTTGCTTAATGAACACACAATATTTTATGTCTAAGTATGATTCAAACCATGGAGTGTTGATGTTCATAAAAACCGGCTTGCATATGTGTAGTACCATGTTAATGAGATTAGTGTAGAGTTGATTTTGATATGTTATGTGATGATTTGAAACTATTAGATGAATATGTTCAAGAGTTGATTGTTGTTCATGACTTTGTTAGACTTAGGTTCATATGAATGATGATGAACTACTTGAATGTGTGAAGAACATGATGAATGTATGAAGAACTTGATGAACATGATAAGAATGTGGCTGAGTATTTTGAAATCTGATATGCTTGATCCAAATTAGTAAATTACTAGACAAACAAACATGTTTAAGTGGATAGTACAAACCATTTTCTGAAATCGAATTCTCATTGGATAGTACACTGTTCCGAATCAGCTCCTGTCCAACCGAAACCGCCAGTTACGACTCGAAACCATTGCATGACGAGTCGAGACCTCCGGTTGCGACACAGATTGCGAGTCGCAAACACCCGGTTGCGACTCGAAACCACACGAGATCAGCACATAGACCACTTGACTCGAAACCACAGTTACGAGTCCGGTTGCGACTCGTAACCAAAACAGCATGAACCGAGACCGAGATTGCGACTCAGGTTGCGAGTCGCAAACGCCTAGTTGCGACTCGAGACTATACACGGATACTCGCTGTTTGGGCTTGCACCTCATTGCGGACTTAATCGATTGGGCCGGACTCTTGGGCCTACTGTACAGACCTTATATATTACTGTTGAATGTGAGTGTTGATGAACTGCCATGATTAAACGTGTAACCCATACGTGCACTACTTGAATACGAACCTGATTGTATGATACAACTATGATAGGACGTGAATAACCACAACATCGCTTGTTTGACTTTTCTGTGTTTCTACCGAGCAAACCAAGGTGAGTTCACACCCTCTACAAAGCATGGGATTCCCAGGGGTCGGGAATTGGGTTAAGGAACAAGGGTTCCTCGTCCTCCTTGGGTAGGACAGCAAAGGTTCAGGAATGTAATTCCTCGTCCTCACGGACAGATAACTCGTACTAGACCAAAACTCTATCACGAAGTCCCTCATTTTTATATCGACTTAATCGCCGGGCCAATGGCGAGCGGGTCATTAGTTAGATAGCGCTATTTAGGTCTGACAAACCTCACACCGTGCCGCAGAGGACGGGCGTGAACTAATGGATCTGGGGCACGTCAATGATGATAGACATTGACAGTTTCAGGGCACATAAACATGACTACAGTCAGCAGTCGATATGGTAACGAGTCTAGTGTATACATGGGGTAGCCCCCACGGCCGAAATGCCAGATAACTAACACGGGGTAGCCCCCACGGCAGGATTGCCAGAGTAACCGGGAATAAACAAGTCACGTTTTTAACTATGGGGTAACCCCCACGGCAGGATGCCAGCTAAAGAAAACTGTTTTCGAAACAACTTAAAACGAACACCCAACCGTGAACTCACTCAACTTGTTGTTGACTCGTTACTACATGCTTTGCAAGTCCTTAGGTTCTTAGCTGGAGCTTGCATGAAGGAGGATCGTTGTGGGACATGGACGGCTGTGTGCCATGTTAAACCTCGAAACAATTAACCTTATGTTTTGATTTAAGACTTATGCTTCCGCTTGCAACTTAACTATGTTTTGTTTGAACACCAATTGTATTGGGTGGATTTTATAACTACTTATATGCTTGTTCAATATGATTGGTGGCTGGATCCTGGTCAGTCACGCCTCCAAGCGGTAGTACTCCGCGGGTGGATTTTGGGGGTGTGACAGATTGGTATCAGAGCCATTGGTTATAGAGAACTTGGTTTTAATAAAGGGGAAAACATTTTTGTTAAAACCAGACTATAACCTGTACAGTGCTCAACGGTCCACGACGATGCTTCACTCCACATGCAAGGCTCGACATTCTAGGTGATATGATCTGTGTATATATTGCCTACCTGTCAGTTACATAGTACATTGCTTATGGTATGCTTGGTTGGTATAACCACTGTTGCTTGAACACGTGCGTGCTTACTCTCTTTTATCGACGTACTTTCGCGAACCCCTCTCACTCACGTTCTTCTTGGTATGAAGATCATGTCTGGACGCGTTAACATGACACAAGCCCAGTTGACGGCTCTGATCAACGAACGAGTTGCCGCAGCACTTGCAGCTGCACACGCAGGAGGTATATCCTGCAGTCCGAACTCATTCTAGGATCTTTAGGATCCTACTCTCGTGAACCAACCTTTGTGTTAAACTCTGTCTTTTCTTTCACCTACGATAGGTCAGCATGTTCAGCCACCCGTGTGCACTTTTAAGACTTTCATGGACTGCCGACCAACTACTTTTAGCGGCACTGAAGGAGCAGTAGGTCTCCTACACTGGTTTGAGAAGCTAGAATCTGTGTTCGAAATGTGTGAATGCCCTGAGGCGCGCAGGGTGAAGTACGCTACTGGTACTCTCGAGGGTTTAGCCCTCACATGGTGGAATGCTCAAGTTCAAATGCTAGGGTTGGTTGCTGCCAACGCCACCCCATGGGAAACTTTTAAGGAAATGATCAAGGAGGAATACTGCAGTCGTGATGAGATTCACAAACTCGAGGTGGAGTTCTTCAACCTCAATATGACGGGGTCCGAAATTGAGGCTTATCTGAAAAGGTCGAACGAACTGGCAATTCTGTGCCCTACTATGGTGGATCCTCCCATCAAACGCATCGAACTGTTTCTTCAGGGCTTAGTGCCAGAAATCCAAAGTCATGTGACATCTACGAACCTCGCCACCTACCAGCAAACTGTACAGTTGGCTCACCGTCTCACGGATCAAGCGGTGGAGCAGAACAAGTTACCAAAACGCATAGGTGCTGCAACTACTACTGGTACCTCAAGTGACAACAAACGGAAATGGGATGGAACTTCAAGTAAGGGTTCGACCTCTGTTCAGTCCCAGTCTCAGCAGAGAAGGACTGAGGACTACAAGAGTCCTAATCAGCAGTCGTCTGGCGGTGGGTACAAAGGAAATCACCCCAAATGCAATCGCTGCAGCCTGCACCACAGCGGGCCATGCACCAGGGGCAACTGTCATCGGTGCAACAAGCCTGGTCACGCTGCAAAGGATTGCAGGAGCTTATACCCCGCCAATCAGAATCGTCAGCAAGCTCAACAGAACCAGCGCCAGCAGCAGCAGCAAGGTGATAACAAAGGGTGCTTTCAGTGTGGAGCTGAGGGCCACTTCAAGAGAGACTGTCCCCAACTGAACAGGAACCAGAACAACAACAACAACAATAACAACAATCAGGGAAATGGTAACAATGGGAACAACAACAACAATGGCGCCAGGGGGCGAGTGTTTGTGATCGGCCAAGGTGAAGCAAGGAATGACCCCAATGTTGTGGCGGGTAAGTTCCTTCTCGACGACTTTTATGTTTCAGTTTTATTTGATTCGGGTGCCGATACTAGCTACATGTCACTAGAAGTTAGTCGAATGCTTAAGCGTATTCCAACACCTTTGAACATCAAGCACACCGTAGAGCTAGCAAATGGTAAGAGTTTAGAAGCCACACACGTAGTCAAGGGTTGTAAACTTATTCTCGCTGACCAGACCTTCTCTATCGACCTCATTCCTATTGTCTTGGGTAGTTTCGACGTTGTCATTGGAATGGATTGGTTATCCCAACACCGAGCAGAGATTCTTTGCAACGAGAAGGTTGTCCGTATTCCAGGTCCCGATGGTGAACCTCTCATGATTCATGGCGACAAGAGGAGTGCTGTTGAGAACGTCATTTCTCTCCTTAAGGCCCAAAAGTACTTGCGAAAGGGTCACACTGCCATTTTGGCTCTCGTTACTGACACCTCAGAAAAAGAGAAGAAGATAGAAGATTTTCCAGTTGTACGCGATTATCCAGAGGTATTTCCTGAGGAATTACCTGGTCTTCCGCCTCATCGCCAAGTCGAGTTTCAGATCGAACTAGCTCCTGGAGCTGCGCCCATAGCCCGTGCACCTTATCGTCTAGCCCCATCAGAGTTGAAAGAACTCTCCACGCAACTTCAAGAACTATTGGATAAGGGTTTTATTCGTCCTAGCTCATCGCCCTGGGGAGCTCCAGTATTATTTGTAAAGAAGAAAGACGGTACTTTCAGAATGTGCATCGACTACCGAGAACTCAACAAGGTGACGGTGAAGAATCGTTATCCTCTACCGCGTATCGACGACTTGTTCGACCAGTTACAAGGGTCGAGCTACTATTCGAAGATTGATTTGAGATCGGGGTATCACCAGCTGAGAGTCCGGGAAGAGGACGTCTCCAAAACAGCTTTCAGAACTCGATACGGGCACTATGAGTTTTTGGTCATGCCTTTTGGGATGACAAACGCACCTGTGGTTTTCATGGACTTGATGAACCGAGTGTGCAAGCCTTACCTGGACAAGTTCGTTATAGTCTTCATCGACGACATCCTGATCTATTCCAAGAGTCGGGAGGAACACGAGCAGCATCTACGACTTATTCTGGAACTCCTTCGAACAGAACAGCTTTATGCAAAGTTCTCGAAATGCGACTTCTGGCTTCGAGAAGTCCATTTCCTAGGCCACGTGGTAAACAAGGATGGGATTCATGTTGATCCATCCAAGATAGACTCGATTAAGAACTAGCCTGCACCTCGTACACCAAAGGAAATTCGCCAATTCTTGGGTTTGGCGGGATACTACCGGAGATTCATAAAGGATTTTTCTAAGATTGCACAGCCTCTCACCTCGCTAACGCAGAAGGGCGTTGTTTATCGCTGGGGAAATGCACAGGAGTTGGCATTTCAGCACCTAAAGGATAGACTTTGTAGCGCACCTATCCTTTCCTTGCCGGAAGGCACCGACGATTTTGTGGTTTACTGCGACGCATCAATTCAGGGTCTTGGTTGCGTGTTGATGCAACGAGATAAAGTTATAGCCTACGCTTCACGCCAACTCAAAGTTCATGAAAAGAACTACACTACGCACGATTTAGAGCTGGGAGCTGTTGTTTTTGCACTTAAGTTATGGCGGCATTACCTGTATGGTACCAAGTGCGCGATCTACACCGACCACAGGAGCCTCGAGCACATCTTCAAGCAGAAAGAATTGAATATGCGGCAGCGACGATGGGTCGAGCTACTGAATGACTACGAGTGCTCAATCAGGTATCACCCGGGCAAGGCCAATGTTGTGGCTGACGCCCTCAGTCGGAAGGACACTGCGCCTAAGTGCGTGCGAGCTTTACAACTCACGATCCATTCTAGTCTGCCTTCCCAGATACGAGCTGCTCAGATAGAAGCACTGAAACCAGAAAACGTCAGGGCTGAAGCCTTACGCGGATCGAGGCAACGCTTAGAACAGAAGGAAGACGGTGCTTACTACGTAACGGGACGCGTTTGGGTCCCACTCTATGGCAACCTACGAGAGCTTGTGATGGACGAAGCACACAAGTCTCGCTACTCGGTACATCCTGGATCGGATAAAATGTACCACGACATCAAAACTACGTACTGGTGGCCTAGCATGAAGGCCCACATAGCAACCTACGTCAGCAAGTGTCTGACTTGTGCGAGAGTCAAGTCCGAATACCAGAAACCATCAGGCCTACTCCAACAACCAGAGATACCTCAATGGAAATGGGAGCAAATTTCCATGGATTTTGTCACTGGCCTGCCTAGATCCCAGCGCGGGAACGATACTATTTGGGTGATCGTGGATCGACTCACAAAATCTGCACACTTCCTGGCTATCAAGGAGACGGATAAGTTCTCCACTCTTGCAGAAATATACATCAAGGAAATTGTTTCGAGGCACGGGGTGCCCACCTCCATTATCTCAGATCGAGATGCACGCTTCACGTCAGAGCTGTGGCAAGCAATGCACAAATCCTTCGGCTCACGATTAGACATGAGCACAGCGTACCATCCTCAGACGGACGGCCAGTCCGAGCGCACTATTCAAACCCTAGAAGACATGCTTCGTGCATGTGTAATCGACTTTGGCAACCGCTGGGAAAAGCATCTGCCACTTGTGGAATTCTCGTACAATAACAGCTACCACACCAGCATTGGAGCTGCTCCGTTTGAGGCATTGTACGGATGTAAATGCCGGTCTCCTCTTTGCTGGGCAGAGGTGGGAGATAGTCAGATCACTGGTCCAGAATATGTGGTAGATACAACCGAGCAGATCGCTCAGATACGAAAACGCATGACGGCCGCTCGCGAACGTCAGAAAGTTTACGCCGACATGGGCAGGAAACCACTTGAGCTCCAGGTTGGGGAGCGGGTACTACTCAAAGTTTCACCCTGGAAGGGTGTGGTTCGTTTTGGTAAACGCGGTAAACTTAACCCACGATACGTTGGACCTTTCGAGGTCATTGAGAAAATAGGCAGGGTGGCCTACAGACTAAACTTACCAGCAGAACTCGGTGCAGTTCACAACGTCTTTCATGTGTCGAATCTGAAGAAGTGTCCGTCAGATGAGACCCACGTAGTTCCTTTGAAGGAACTCACGATCGACGAGCAGTTACGATTCGTCGAGGAACCAGTCGAGATCACGGACCGGGATGTTAAGGTCCTCAAGAGCACTAGAATACCTCTCGTTCGAGTTCGTTGGAACTCACGTCGCGGCCCAGAGTTCACCTGGGAGCGCGAAGATCAGATGAAACAAAAGTATCCCCAACTGTTCGCAAACAGTACACCCACTACTGAGGCCGAAGCTACGGAATTTCGGGATGAAATTCCAGATCAACGGGGGGTGGATGTGACACCCCAGGAAAACCGGGAACAACATACAACTTAACTAGCTTCCTCAGTGAGTGCCTACCAAATTTCGGGACGAAATTTCTTTCAACTTGGGGATGATGTGACAACTCGAAATTTAGAACCTTCCGTTGTATACTTGAACGATTAGTGACTAATTGATTGGATGAATTAATGAATGATACATGTGAACTTATATGATTATGTGTTACCTTATATGTATGCGAGTATGTCTATGTACCGAAACAACTAGGACCCGACTCGAGACCATGTGGTCTCGAGTAAACATCACACCACATTTGGGCCGGTTGGGCCGTGCACCTCATCCGAGTCCGTTAGGGTGCACTACTTAGAACAAGTATATAACTCTCATGATACCCACACTTGTCATTTTTGGACAACACCCATACTCTCCTCTACACACACACTCTTCATCCTCTCACTAAAACCCTAAGCCACAACACCCTTCTCCTTCTTCTCGGATCAAATCGGTGACCACAAGGAGACCCGGCTAAGCTCATCATCATCACTCGGACCCTCATCTTCTTTACCAACTCGGCACCACCTCACAATCGGTTAGTGATTTTATGATGTTTGTTGTGTTAAATGATAGCATGAATGGTAGGATTTAACTAGTGTAGTTGTATGCTTGATGATGGTTGTGAACCGAATGTGTATGATGTATATGATGATGCTTGGTTAACATACTTTGATTTCGGATATGTTGCTTAATGAACACACAATATTTTATGTCTAAGTATGATTCAAACCATGGAGTGTTGATGTTCATAAAAACCGGCTTGCATATGTGTAGTACCATGTTAATGAGATTAGTGTAGAGTTGATTTTGATATGTTATGTGATGATTTGAAACTATTAGATGAATATGTTCAAGAGTTGATTGTTGTTCATGACTTTGTTAGACTTAGGTTCATATGAATGATGATGAACTACTTGAATGTGTGAAGAACATGATGAATGTATGAAGAACTTGATGAACATGATAAGAATGTGGCTGAGTATTTTGAAATCTGATATGCTTGATCCAAATTAGTAAATTACTAGACAAACAAACATGTTTAAGTGGATAGTACAAACCATTTTCTGAAATCGAATTCTCATTGGATAGTACACTGTTCCGAATCAGCTCCTGTCCAACCGAAACCGCCAGTTACGACTCGAAACCATTGCATGACGAGTCGAGACCTCCGGTTGCGACACAGATTGCGAGTCGCAAACACCCGGTTGCGACTCGAAACCACACGAGATCAGCACATAGACCACTTGACTCGAAACCACAGTTACGAGTCCGGTTGCGACTCGTAACCAAAACAGCATGAACCGAGACCGAGATTGCGACTCAGGTTGCGAGTCGCAAACGCCTAGTTGCGACTCGAGACTATACACGGATACTCGCTGTTTGGGCTTGCACCTCATTGCGGACTTAATCGATTGGGCCGGACTCTTGGGCCTACTGTACAGACCTTATATATTACTGTTGAATGTGAGTGTTGATGAACTGCCATGATTAAACGTGTAACCCATACGTGCACTACTTGAATACGAACCTGATTGTATGATACAACTATGATAGGACGTGAATAACCACAACATCGCTTGTTTGACTTTTCTGTGTTTCTACCGAGCAAACCAAGGTGAGTTCACACCCTCTACAAAGCATGGGATTCCCAGGGGTCGGGAATTGGGTTAAGGAACAAGGGTTCCTCGTCCTCCTTGGGTAGGACAGCAAAGGTTCAGGAATGTAATTCCTCGTCCTCACGGACAGATAACTCGTACTAGACCAAAACTCTATCACGAAGTCCCTCATTTTTATATCGACTTAATCGCCGGGCCAATGGCGAGCGGGTCATTAGTTAGATAGCGCTATTTAGGTCTGACAAACCTCACACCGTGCCGCAGAGGACGGGCGTGAACTAATGGATCTGGGGCACGTCAATGATGATAGACATTGACAGTTTCAGGGCACATAAACATGACTACAGTCAGCAGTCGATATGGTAACGAGTCTAGTGTATACATGGGGTAGCCCCCACGGCCGAAATGCCAGATAACTAACACGGGGTAGCCCCCACGGCAGGATTGCCAGAGTAACCGGGAATAAACAAGTCACGTTTTTAACTATGGGGTAACCCCCACGGCAGGATGCCAGCTAAAGAAAACTGTTTTCGAAACAACTTAAAACGAACACCCAACCGTGAACTCACTCAACTTGTTGTTGACTCGTTACTACATGCTTTGCAGGTCCTTAGGTTCTTAGCTGGAGCTTGCATGAAGGAGGATCGTTGTGGGACATGGACGGCTGTGTGCCATGTTAAACCTCGAAACAATTAACCTTATGTTTTGATTTAAGACTTATGCTTCCGCTTGCAACTTAACTATGTTTTGTTTGAACACCAATTGTATTGGGTGGATTTTATAACTACTTATATGCTTGTTCAATATGATTGGTGGCTGGATCCTGGTCAGTCACGCCTCCAAGCGGTAGTACTCCGCGGGTGGATTTTGGGGGTGTGACACGAGTGGTTTTCTTCCCTTATCAGCATAGCTTTTCTGACGGTCACGAGCTGCCGCCATTCGCTGTGGTATCTGAGCAATTCTCTCGGTGGTATCTACCACAAGTTCTGGGCCAGTGATTTGGCTGTCACCAACTTCTGCCCAACAGAGAGGTGATCGGCATTTGCGTCCGTACAATGCCTCGAATGGAGCGGCCTGAATGCTGGTGTGGTAGCTGTTGTTATACGAAAACTCCACCAGCGGGAGGTGCTTTTCCCAGCCATTACCAAAATCGATTACACATGCCCTAAGCATGTCTTCAAGGGTTTGGATGGTGCGTTCAGATTGCCCATCCGTCTGTGGGTGATAAGCGGTGCTCATATCTAAACGTGAGCCAAAAGACTTGTGCATTGCTTGCCACAGTTCAGAAGTAAAACGCGTGTCACGATCAGAAATGATAGAGGTTGGCACTCCGTGCCTTGATACCACTTCCTTTAGGTAAATGTCTGCAAGAGTAGAAAACTTATTCGTTTCTTTGATAGCCAGAAAATGTGCAGACTTGGTCAGTCGATCTACGATCACCCAAATGATATCGTTTCCGCGTTGAGATCTAGGCAGACCAGTAATGAAATCCATGGAAATTTGCTCCCATTTCCATTTCGGGATCTCCGGTTGTTGAAGTAGGCCTGATGGTTTCTGATATTCAGTCTTGACCCTCGCACAAGTCAAGCACTTACTGACGTAGGTTGCTATGTGGGCTTTCATGCCAGGCCACCAATACGTAGTCTTGAGGTCGTGGTACATTTTATCCGAACCAGGATGTACCGAATAACGAGACTTGTGTGCTTCATCCATCACAAGCTCGCGTAGGTCTCCATAAAGTGGAATCCAGATGCGTCCGTTAACATAGTAGGCGCCATCTTCCTTTTGTTCCAGCCGTTGCCTCGATCCTCGTAGGGACTCATCCCTGATGTTTTCTGCTTTCAACGCTTCAACCTGAGCATCGCGAATCTTAGCGGGAAGGTTAGATTGAATGGTAAGCTGTAAAGCTCGTACACGCTTAGGTATAGTATCCTTTCGGCTGAGGGCGTCGGCCACAACATTGGCCTTGCCCGGATGATATTTGATAGCGCATTCATAATCGTTCAAGAGTTCGACCCATCGGTGTTGTCGCATGTTTAACTCCTTTTGCTTGAAGATATGCTCGAGACTCCTGTGATCGGTGTAAATGGTGCACTTGGTACCGTACAGGTAATGTCTCCATATCTTAAGTGCGAAAACAACTGCTCCCAGCTCCAAGTCATGCGTAGTGTAGTTCCTTTCGTGAACTTTAAGTTGGCGCGATGCGTAGGCAATGACCTTGTCACGTTGCATCAATACGCAACCAAGTCCTTGGATGGAAGCGTCGCAGTAAACAACAAAATCATCTGTGCCTTCAGGCAATGAGAGGATAGGCGCGCTACAAAGTCTATCCTTCAAGTGCTGAAATGCGGACTCCTGTGCATCACCCCAACGATAGGTGACACCCTTCTGAGTCAGTGAAGTAAGAGGTTGCGCAATCTTTGAGAAATCCTTGATAAACCTTCTGTAATATCCTGCCAAACCCAAGAATTGGCTTATTTCTGTTGGTGTACGGGGTGCAGGCCAGTTCTTGATCGAGTCTACCTTAGATGGATCCACATGGATTCCATCCTTGTTTATCACATGGCCTAGAAAGTGGACTTCGCGAAGCCAGAAGTCACATTTCGAGAATTTAGCATACAGTTACTCTGCTCGAAGAAGTTCCAGCATAAGCCTCAGATGTTGCTCGTGTTCCTCCTGACTCTTAGAATAGATCAGGATATCGTCGATGAACACAATAACGAACTTATCCAGGTAAGGTTTGCATACTCGGTTCATGAGATCCATGAAGACCGCTGGTGCATTCGTCAGCCCGAATGGCATAACCAGAAACTCGTAATGGCCGTAACGAGTCCTGAATGCTGTTTTGGAGACGTCCTCATCTCGGACTCTCAGCTGATGGTATCCAGATCTCAAATCGATCTTAGAATAATAACTCGACCCTTGCAACTGGTCGAACAAGTCATCAATGCGTGGAAGAGGATAACGATTCTTCACGGTCACCTTGTTAAGTTCGCGGTAGTCAATACACATTCTGAAAGTACCGTCTTTCTTCTTTACGAATAACACTGGAGCTCCCCAGGGCGAAGAGCTAGGACGTATGAAACCCTTTTCCAAGAGTTCTTGTAGTTGTGTGGACAGTTCTTCAAGTTCTGATGGAGCTAGACGATAAGGTGCTCGAGCTATGGGCGCTGCTCCAGGAGCTAGCTCAATTTGAAACTCAACTTGGCGATGAGGCGGAAGACCAGGTAATTCCTCAGGAAATACCTCGGGAAAATCGCGCACAATAGGGATGTCTTCAATTCTCTTCTCTTCCATTGTTGTGTCAGTAACGAGTGCTAGAATGGCAGTGTGGCCCTTTCGCAAACACTTCGGGGCCTTAAGGAAAGAGATAATGCCTACAACAGCACCACTCTTATCGCCCTGAATCACAAGGGGTTCTTCGCCAGAACGAGGAATGCGGACGATTTTCTCCTTGCAAACAATCTCCGCTTGATGATGAGATAGCCAATCCATCCCAATAACGACGTCGAAACTACCCAGTGTGATAGGAATAAGATCGATAGAGAAAGTCTGACCAGCTAAGACGAGGTTACAACCTTTAACTACGTGTGTGGCTTCAAGACTTTTACCGTTTGCTAGTTCTACCGTGTGTTTGGTGTTCAGAAGTGTTGGAGTGCGCTTAAGCATTTGGCTAACTTTTAAGGACACATAACTAGTATCGGCACCCGAATCAAATAAAGCAGTAACAAAGAAGTCGTCCAGAAGAAACTTACCCATCACAACGTTGGGATCGTTCCTTGCATCACCCTGACCTAGCACGAAAACACAACCCCTTGCTCCATTACCATTGTTGTTACCCCCGTTGTTGCCTCCATTGTTGTTCCCATTTCCTTGATTGTTGTTGTTCTGATTCTGGTTTAGTTGGGGGCAGTTCCTCTTAAAGTGACCTTCAGCGCCACACTGAAAGCATCCTTTATTGCCCTGCTGTTGCTGCTGCTGGTGATTCTGTGGAGCTTGTTGTTGTTGTTGGCGATTCTGATTTGCAGGACGCGGGCTCCTGCAATCCCTAGCTTCATGGCCCAGCTTGTGACATCTCTGACATCGACCTTTGTTGCACTGCCCGCTGTGATGCTTGTTGCACCGGTTGCACTTGGGGTGGTTTCCTCGGTATCCACCCTGTCCTTGATTACCGGAAGATTGCTGACCAGGACTCTGGTAGTCATCAGTCTTTCGCTGCTGAGACTGAACCGAAGCAGAACTGTGACAACTCGAATTTCCGACTTTCACTTATGCATTTAATGCACGTTGACTTTGACTTGTTTGACTGGTTTGACTTATAACTGTACACTGATTGTAATTTGAGATGATTGTTGGATATGCTACGTGCTGATATGATGATTACTTATTGTGATGGTTGCATGCATATGTGTTTAATGATTTAATGTGAACATGTTGTAAACACTCAGATTAGTAAGCCCTGTATGAACTCGACGAAACACATGTGCCATTCGTTATATACCACCCGACGAAACAGGTGTTTCGCCATAACCATTCTCGACGAAACAGGATATGTTTCGCCGTATACGACTCGACGAAACAAACTGTTTCGCCAAGCCCAGCTTCACAGAAGCCCAGTTCGGGCCCAACACGTAAACTCGAATATTAAAACGTGTAACAGCCTTAGTTTCACACTTTTACCATTACAACCGGAACCCTAGAGTCCTTCTCCTCTGTGACGGCAGTTTGGATATTCACGAAGTCCTTCTAGCGATCAAACCTTTATTTTCTTCCATCTCGGTTAGTGTTAATAATTATTACTGTTAAATATATTGGCTGTATGTGAGCATGTGTATGTTATTAATCAATATTGATTTATATGATTCCAAACATGTTCGATCAATGTGCATTCTAGATTTTTAATCTAATCAAACATGTGCACACCATAATAGTGTTGTCAGAACTTGTCAAGGATATTAAGGTATCACATGATGTGGTGTATTGTTGCCGTCAACAGCTTAGTTGATCACATGGGTCTTTCATAATCAATGCAATCAATGTTGACTAAGGGCTACTCAAATATATCTAATTGGGCCGCACCTAAAGGCCACTCAAATGTATTTAATTGTGTTAATATTGAAAGATAAATGGTACAAATTTAAATTGAGTATGTGCGATGAACAGTATATGCTAATAATGTGTTGGTTACGTTTTTCTTTATATGTCAGATCTGATTGTATGATGATCCCTTGAACCCACGAATCGGAACTAGTATAAATCGTATGAACACCTAGTAATATGATGGATTGTGCTCGTGTTATACTCGTTGTCTGAATAGCTTGTTAAGGTTAATGTTTGGCCTAGTATGATTGATTGATTCCATGATGATATCTATGCTAATGATGTCCGCATGATTGCCTCTTGATGATGACGGCAATTAGGGTTTCTCATTACGTAACTGATGTTCGACGTAACTGGACTGTCCGACGAAACAGGACTCTCGGCGAAACAGAATGTGTTTCGCCAAGAGTCATCGACGAATTTGAAGCTTGTTTCGCCAACTATTGTGTTTCGCCGATATTGTGTTTCGCCAAATGTGTGTTTCGCCAAATAGCTGATCTGTGCAGTAACCTGAGTTAATTCTGTTAAATGTTAACTGAGTTAGTTAACTGCTGTTAAGTGTAACCATCATGTGTATGATCCCAAATACGTGCTACATGCTACTTGCTTATCAACTGTGTGTCTATACGTGAACGACTTGAACTCAAACTGATTATGTATACGTGCGTACTCTAGGACGTGATTGATGTACTTTGAGCACATACTTAGCATACCGAGCAAACCAAGGTGAGTTCACACTCTTACCAAGGCATGGGATTCCCCAGTTGGGTTGGGAATGGGATTGAATGATTACCTGTACTTGCATTACACTAGACTATTTACCACGGTCCTCGGATTGGGAAGGATGCCGGTGCCAAATTCTACGCAAAGCCTACGTACTGTCCTCGGATTGGGAAGGACACCAGCACTAAACCTACGTAAAACCTACGTACTACCGTCCTCGGATTGGGAAGGACGCCAGTGCTAAACCTACGTACTACTGTCCTCGGATTGGGAAGGACACCAGCACTAAACCTACGTAAAACCTACGTACTACCGTCCTCGGATTGGGAAGGACGCCAGTGCTAAACCTACGTACTACCGTCCTCGGATTGGGAAGGACGCCAGCGCTAAACCTACGTACTCGCTACGTACTGTCCTCGGTTGGGAAGGGCACTTACATAAAACCTGCGTAAACCTATACTTACTACTATCCTCGGATTGGGAAGGATACTTATGATTACGAATAGTCTAGGGGATATATATATAACATGGGAAGCCCCCACCAATAGAACGTACTATCGGCCCAGTAGAGCCACATGTTACATACGAACTTACTATTACGCATTTACTTTCTGTGAACTCGCTCAACTAGTTGTTGACTCTCTCTTGCATGCCTTGCAGGACCTTAGGTACATATGGAGCTTGCACAGGGAGGAGCAGGTCGTTGTGGGACATGGATCGATGATGCCATGTTAATTATCTAAACGTTTGAATTTACGATTTTACTTTGGGTTTACATACTTATGCTTCCGCTATACACTTATTGATGTTTGGTTTTGAAAACACCTTTCGTATTGATGAATGATTTTTGGGTTTTTACTTATATGTTCAATATGATTGGTGGCTTGATCCTGGTCAGTCACGCCTCCAAGCGGTGATACTCCGCGTGTGGATTTTGGGGGTGTGACAGATTGGTATCAGAGCCATTGGTTATAGAGAACTCGGTTTTAATAAAGGGAAAACGATTTTGTTAAAACCAGACTATAACCAGAACAGTGCTCTCAACAATCCACAACGACGCTTCGCTCCACGTGCAAGGCTCAACATCATAGGTACTACTATTCATGTTACCTTACCTACTTGCTAGAACTACATAGAACTTTGCTCGTGGTATGCTTAGATTACAGAACCTACAATACGTTATTGCTTGAGAATACTTGTATGCTCACTCTCTTCGCACTATTCGCGAACCTCTCTTACACATGTTCTCCTTGATGTCAAGATCATGTGTGGACGCGTTAACCTAACTCAAGCCCAGTTGGCGTCTTCGATCACTGAACAAATTACTGCAGCACTCGCAGCTGCCCAGGCAGGAGGTGTAACCTGCCATCACCACTTACTCTAGGATCTTTAGATCCTACTCTCGTAAACCAACACTCGTGCTCAAGTATGCTTACTCTTACGCACACGACAAGTCAACACGCTCAGCCACCTGAATGCACATACACGACTTTTATGGACTGTCGTCCTACTACTTTAAGCGACACTGAAGGAGCTGTTGGACTCCTCCATTAGTTCGAGGAACTCGAATCGGTCTTCGAATGTGCGAATGACCTGAGGCTCGTAAGGTGAAATATGCCACTGATATTCTCGAAGGCACTGCGCAAACTTGGTGGAACGCGCAAGTTCAGATGCTGGGGCTGGCGGCTGCTAATGCCACCTCATGGAATGATTTTAAGGAACCTATCAAACGTGAATACAGTAGTTATGATACCATCCACAAGTTGGAAGTGGAGTCCTTTAACATGAAGATGACGGGGTCAGAGATAGAAGCGTGCACATTAACGATCCAACAAACTGGCAATTTTGGTGTCCAACTATGGTGGATCCTCCCATAAAGAGCTTTGGGCTGTACCTCAAAGGCTTAGTACCAGGAATTCAAAACCATGTGAAGACGACTAAACTTGCTACTATTCAAGATGTTACTCATCTTGCTCATCGTCTCATAGACCAGGCAGTGGAACAGAACAAGCTGCCTCAACGTATCAGCGCTACTGCTTCCACTACTTTTGCTACCCTCAGTGACAACCAATGAAAGTGGGATGGAACCTCTAGCAAGGGTTCGACTACGAATCCGTCCCAGGCACAGCAGCGAAAGATCAATGACAACCAAAGTCCTGGACAGCAACATTTAGTATTCAAGGGCAGGGTGGAAACGAGGGGAAACCACCCCAAGCGCAAACGATGTAACCTACACCACAGCGGGCAGGGCAAACGCAATCATTGTCATTAATGCAACAAGCTTGGTCATGGAAACAAAGATGGTAGAAACTCACGTCCTGGAAGCCAGAACTAACAACAACAGCCACAAGATCTATAGAATCAGCAGCAACAGCAGGGTAATAAGGGATGTTGTCAGATGGTGCTGAAGGTCACTTCAAAAGACACTGCCCACGGCTGAACCAGAACCAGAGCTAGAACCACAACCAAGGAAACGAGAACTAGTGAAGACAACAACGGGGGTAATAACGACGGCAATGGTGCCAGGGGTCGAGTGTTCGTGATTGGGCAGGGTGATACTAGGAATGACCCCAGCATTGCGATAGTTAGCACTCGTTACAGATACCTCGAAGAGAGAGGAAAAGATTGAAGATATTCCTGTAGTACGTGACTTTCCTCAAGTGTTTCCTGAGGAATTACCTGGGTTACCGCCTCATCGTCAAGTCGAATTTCAGATCGAGCTCGCTTCAGGAGCAGCACCTACGACTCATACTGGAACTTCTACGAACGGAACAGCTATACGCTAAGTTTTCTAAATGCGACTTCTGGCTTCGTGAAGTCCACTTCTTAGGCCACGTGGTAAACAAAGATGGGATCCATGTCGATCCATCCAAAGTAGATTCGATTAAGAACTGGCCTGCGCCTCGTACACCAACAGAAATACGCCAATTCTTAGGTTTGGCGGGTTATTACAGAAGGTTCATTAAAGACTTCTCAAAGATTGCTCAGCTGCTTACACTACTGACACAGAAAGGTGTTGTTTACCGCTGGGGTAATGCACAGGAAACAGCGTTTCAGCACTTAAAAGATAGACTCTGTAGCGCACCTATCCTCTCATTGCCTGAAGGCACGGACGATTTCGTAGTCTACTGCGACGCATCTATCCAAGGTCTTGGATGTGTATTGATGCAACGGGATAAAGTTATTGCTTATGCTTCGCGCCAACTTAAGATTCATGAACGGAATTACACAACACACGACTTAGAGTTGGGAGCGGTTGTTTTTGCACTTAAGATATGGCGACACTACTTGTACGGCACTGAATGTGCTATCTACACTGATCACAGGAGCCTCGAACATATATTCAAACAGAAGGAACTGAATATGCGACAGCGACGATGGGTCGAACTGCTAAACGACTACGAATGCTCAATCAGGTACCACCCAGGCAAAGCCAATGTTGTGGCTGACGCCAACTCACTATACGGTCTAGTCTTCTTTACCAGGTACGAGATGCTCAGATAGAAGCATTGAAACTAGAAAATGTCAGGGCTGAAGCCCTACGCGGCTCAAGGCAACGATTAGAACAAAAGGCAGATGGCGCCTACTATGTCACAGGACGCATTTGGGCCCCACTGTACGGCAACTTACGCGAGCTGGTAATGGATGAAGCTCACAAGTCTCGCTACTCGGTACACCCTGGTTCGGATAAAATGTACCACGATATTAAGACTACATACTGGTGGCTTAGCATGAAGGCCCACATAGCCACATACGTTAGCAAATGCTTGACTTGTGCGAGAGTCAAGGCAGAATACCAGAAACCTTCAGGTCCACTTCAACAACCTGAAATACCACGATGGAAATGGGAACAAATTTCAAGGGAATATGTTACTGGTTTACCTAGACCTCAGCATGGAAATAATACTATTTGGGTGATCGTGGATCGACTCACAAGGTCTGCTCACTTCTTGGCTATCAAAGAAACAGACAAGTTCTCTACCTTAGCAGACATTTACTTGAAAGAAGTGGTCTCGAGGCACGGAGTGCCCACCTCCATCATCTCTGATCGTGACGCACGATTTACTTCAGAACTATGGCAAACAATGCACAAATCTTTTGGTTCTCGTTTAGGCATGAGCACAGCTTATCACCCTCAGACGGAGGGGCAGCCTGAGAGCACCATTCAAACTCTAGAAGACATGCTTCGGGCGTGCGTAATTGACTTTGGCAATGGTTGGGAAAAACATCTGCCACTTGTAGAACTTTCTTACAACAACAGCTACCACACCAGCATTAAAGCTGCTCCATTCGAGGCATTGTACGGACGTAAATACCGGTCACCTCTTTGTTGGGTAGAGGTGGGTAATAGTCAGATCACGGGCCCAGAAATGGTAGTCGATACTACGGAAAAGATTGCACAAATACGACAACGCATGGCGGCAGCACGCGACCGTCAGAAAGCATACGCTGATTTAGACAGGAAACCACTCGAGTTTCAAGTTGGGGATCGAGTGCTACTCAAAGTTTCACCCTGGAAGGGTGTGGTTCGTTTTGGCAAACGCGGCAAACTAAATCCACGATATATTGGACCATTCGAAGCTATTGAAAGATAGGCAGGGTAGCCTACAGATTGAACTTACCACCTGAACTCAGTGCAGTTCACAACGTCTTTCACGTGTCGAATCTGAAGAAGTGTACGTCAGATGAGACCCACATAGTTCCCTTGAAGGAACTCACTATCGACGAACGGTTGAACTTCGTCGAGTAACCTGTTGAAATCATGGACCAGGATGTTAAGGTCCTCAGGAACACGAAAATCCCTCTTGTACGAGTTCGTTGGAACTCCCGCCGCGGCCCAGAGTTCACCTGGGAGCGTGAAGATCAAATGGAACTCAAATATCCCCAGTTATTCGGAACCAATGCAACTACTACTGAGGCTGAAGCTACCAATACAGAATTTCGGGACGAAATTCCAAATCAACGGGGGGATAATGTGACACCCCAAGAAAACCAGTAATCTTCGCATACATGCTCGGGGAGCCGCGATACGAAACAGGTAAACAACGTCACACTACTAGCTTCCTCAGTAACCGCATGCTAAATTTCGGGACGAAATTTCTTTCAAGTTGGGGATAATGTGACAACTCGAATTTCCGACTTTCACTTATGCATTTAATGCACGTTGACTTTGACTTGTTTGACTGGTTTGACTTATAACTGTACACTGATTGTAATTTGAGATGATTGTTGGATATGCTACGTGCTGATATGATGATTACTTATTGTGATGGTTGCATGCATATGTGTTTAATGATTTAATGTGAACATGTTGTAAACACTCAGATTAGTAAGCCCTGTATGAACTTGACGAAACACATGTGCCATTCGTTATATACCACCCGACGAAACAGGTGTTTCGCCATAACCATTCTCGACGAAACAGGATATGTTTCGCCGTATACGACTCGACGAAACAAACTGTTTCGCCAAGCCCAGCTTCACAGAAGCCCAGTTCGGGCCCAACACGTAAACTCGAATATTAAAACGTGTAACAGCCTTAGTTTCACACTTTTACCATTACAACCGGAACCCTAGAGTCCTTCTCCTCTGTGACGGCAGTTTAGATATTCACGAAGTCCTTCTAGCGATCAAACCTTTATTTTCTTCCATCTCGGTTAGTGTTAATAATTATTACTGTTAAATATATTGGCTGTATGTGAGCATGTGTATGTTATTAATCAATATTGATTTATATGATTCCAAACATGTTCGATCAATGTGCATTCTAGATTTTTAATCTAATCAAACATGTGCACACCATAATAGTGTTGTCAGAACTTGTCTAGGATATTAAGGTATCACATGATGTGGTGTATTGTTGCCGTCAACAGCTTAGTTGATCACATGGGTCTTTCATAATCAATGCAATCAATGTTGACTAAGGGCTACTCAAATATATCTAATTGGGCCGCACCTAAAGGCCACTCAAATGTATTTAATTGTGTTAATATTGAAAGATAAATGGTACAAATTTAAATTGAGTATGTGCGATGAACAGTATATGCTAATAATGTGTTGGTTACGTTTTTCTTTATATGTCAGATCTGATTGTATGATGATCCCTTGAACCCACGAATCGGAACTAGTATAAATCGTATGAACACCTAGTAATATGATGGATTGTGCTCGTGTTATACTCGTTGTCTGAATAGCTTGTTAAGGTTAATGTTTGGCCTAGTATGATTGATTGATTCCATGATGATATCTATGCTAATGATGTCCGCATGATTGCCTCTTGATGATGACGGCAATTAGGGTTTCTCATTACGTAACTGATGTTCGACGTAACTGGACTGTCCGACGAAACAGGACTCTCGGCGAAACAGAATGTGTTTCGCCAAGAGTCATCGACGAATTTGAAGCTTGTTTCGCCAACTATTGTGTTTCGCCGATATTGTGTTTCGCCAAATGTGTGTTTCGCCAAATAGCTGATCTGTGCAGTAACCTGAGTTAATTCTGTTAAATGTTAACTGAGTTAGTTAACTGCTGTTAAGTGTAACCATCATGTGTATGATCCCAAATACGTGCTACATGCTACTTGCTTATCAACTGTGTGTCTATACGTGAACGACTTGAACTCAAACTGATTATGTATACGTGCGTACTCTAGGACGTGATTGATGTACTTTGAGCACATACTTAGCATACCGAGCAAACCAAGGTGAGTTCACACTCTTACCAAGGCATGGGATTCCCCAGTTGGGTTGGGAATGGGATTGAATGATTACCTGTACTTGCATTACACTAGACTATTTACCACGGTCCTCGGATTGGGAAGGATGCCGGTGCCAAATTCTACGCAAAGCCTACGTACTGTCCTCGGATTGGGAAGGACACCAGCACTAAACCTACGTAAAACCTACGTACTACCGTCCTCGGATTGGGAAGGACGCCAGTGCTAAACCTACGTACTACTGTCCTCGGATTGGGAAGGACACCAGCACTAAACCTACGTAAAACCTACGTACTACCGTCCTCGGATTGGGAAGGACGCCAGTGCTAAACCTACGTACTACCGTCCTCGGATTGGGAAGGACGCCAGCGCTAAACCTACGTACTCGCTACGTACTGTCCTCGGTTGGGAAGGGCACTTACATAAAACCTGCGTAAACCTATACTTACTACTATCCTCGGATTGGGAAGGATACTTATGATTACGAATAGTCTAGGGGATATATATATAACATGGGAAGCCCCCACCAATAGAACGTACTATCGGCCCAGTAGAGCCACATGTTACATACGAACTTACTATTACGCATTTACTTTCTGTGAACTCGCTCAACTAGTTGTTGACTCTCTCTTGCATGCCTTGCAGGACCTTAGGTACATATGGAGCTTGCACAGGGAGGAGCAGGTCGTTGTGGGACATGGATCGATGATGCCATGTTAATTATCTAAACGTTTGAATTTACGATTTTACTTTGGGTTTACATACTTATGCTTCCGCTATACACTTATTGATGTTTGGTTTTGAAAACACCTTTCGTATTGATGAATGATTTTTGGGTTTTTACTTATATGTTCAATATGATTGGTGGCTTGATCCTGGTCAGTCACGCCTCCAAGCGGTGATACTCCGCGTGTGGATTTTGGGGGTGTGACAAGAACCCTTACTGGAGTTCCCATCCCATTTTCGCTTGTTGTCGGTAGGTGCATCAGAAGTAGCTGTGGCACTGATTCGTTTGGGCAGCCTGTTTTACTCCACCGCCTGGTCAGTGAGTCGATGGGCCAACTTGATGATTTGCTGTATGGTACCCAGGTTGGCTGAAGTCACGTGACTTTGAATCTCTGGTACAAGGCCCTTGAGATACAGCTCAATTCGTTTGATGGGAGAGTCCACCATGGTAGGGCACAAGATGGCCAGCTCATTTGACCTTTTCGTATACGCCTCAATCTCAGACCCCGTCATTTTCAGGTTGAAAAACTCCACCTCTCGTTTGTGGATGTCATCACGGCTACAATACTCTTCCTTGATCATTTCCTTGAAATCGTTCCATGGGGTGGCATTAGCAGCAACCAACCCCAGCATCTGAACCTGAGCGTTCCACCACGTGAGTGCTATTCCTTCAAGAGTACCAGTAGCATACTTCACTCTACGAGCCTCAGGGCATTCGCACATCTCAAAGATAGACTCGAGCTTCTCAAACCAGTGGAGGAGGCCTACAGCTCCTTCAGTGCCACTAAAAGTAGTAGGTCGGCACTCCATGAACGTTTTGAATGTGCACACAGGAGGCTGAGCATGTTGACCTGTTGCGCGAGAATAAAAGATAAGGTGAAGCACGAGGGTTGGTTTGCGAAGGTAGGATCTAAACGTCCTAAGATGGGTTGGTATGGCAGGTTATACCTCCTGCAGGGTTAGCTGCGAGTGCCTCAGTGACTCGTTCGTTGATCAAAGCCGTCAACTGGGCTTGAGTGAGGTTGATACGTCCTCCGCGTTCGCTCATGATCTTCATAATGAAGCAATGTAAGTGAGAAAGGTGTCGCGAAAGTGCGTAAGTGTGGGACGATAGTTGAGAGTAAGCACACAAGGTTCAAATAGCAATTATCACATTATCTAATGCACAGTGAGAACTATCTAACCGACAATATAACATAAATCATACCACTTATGGTGTCGAGTCTTGCACGTGGAGCGAAGCGTCGTTGTGGATCGTTGAGCACTGTACAGGTTATAGTCTGGTTTTATCAAAAAGCTTTTCCCTTTTTAAAACCAAGTTCACTATAACCAATGGCTCTGATACCAATCTGTCACACCCCCAAAATCCACCATGCGGAGCATCACCGCTTGGAGGCGTGACGTGACCAGGATCGAGCCACCAATCATATTGAACATCGTGATTAAGTAAATAAGACCAACCACAATACGATTGGTGACAAAAACTAGTTAACCATGTTTAGTTTAAACAGCGGAAGCATAAAAGTAAATCCAAAAGCATAAGTCCATAGTTTATAAGTTAAAAGTTCAAAACGCAAGTTTAATAAGTTCATAAGGATTTAAATAATAAGCAAGGAGCATAACAGTCCGTACACCACAACGACTCCTTCCTCGTGCAAGCTCCAAGCGTTTAGCGACCTGTAAGGCATGTAACAACGAGTCAACAACAAAGTTGAGTGAGTTCACATTTGGTTGTTTAGTTTTAAGTTGTTTCTGAAAAACATGGTTTGACTTTCGTTGGCTTAATTGCCGTGGGGGTTACCCCGTAGTTGAAAGTATGTTTAACCAGTTCCTTTTTCATTACCCAAACCATAACCATAATCAGTGGGGGCTTTCCCCGTGTGAACTACTAGACGGTATGATATCGACTACTACGCAAATAAGTTGTGCCCTATATCAGCGTCTATCATCACTGATAGTCTGCCATAGTCCACTAGTACACGCCCGTCCGACCGGCACGGTGTGAGGTTTGTTAAACCTAATAGCGCTATTAACTAATGACCCACTCGCCATTGGCCTCGGCGATTAAGTCGATATAATGAAGAGGGACTTATTGATAGAGTTTTGTCTAGCAAGTTTTTAAGGTTGTTGTCCTACACCAGGAGGATGAACATACGTATTCTGCACCTAGGAGAATTCGTAGGATTAATAATGGAATCCTATCCAGGGAGGATGGCCGTACATATCTTCCCAAGGGGATATGTAAATTTAGTTTTAAATTCTTTAACCCATTCCCAAACCACCGGGAACCCCATGCCTTGTAGAAAGTGTGAACTCACCTCGGTTTGCTCGGTTAGGTTCTCAAATATAGCTAACAGTCAAGGTCGGTCAATCACGTCCTAATATGATTACCAGTTAGTCATTTAGTGATTTTCAAATAGAGCACAAAGTTCCTACACGTATCTATCACATAACATGCATTACTTTAACTGTTTATGCCCATATATACTTCCCATCCATTCCCCACTCATAAGCAAACATACGATAATGCACATAACACATATAACATGTTATATCATTCACAGATAACCTACCCGACATTTAGACATGCAAATTACAACTTATGTCATTTCAGCATTAATATTCAAAACCGACTGTTTTCGGACATTTTAATAAAATAGTTAACTTATTTCAAAAATTCCCAAATTTTTACAGAATGTCTTAAACATTCCAAATTTTATTGTGTAAAAATATCGGGGTCTAGTTCTTTGCTAATATTTTATAAAAATTCATTTTCCGGACTGAACTCAGATTTATCTTTTTCTGACCACAGTCCACGGAATAATTTATTTAAAATTCATCGAGAGTCCGATTTACGAAATTCTAGTGAGATAATTACAAATACATCGGTGGTCATCTACAGTACAAGTTTCATGATCTAACTCTACACAGAACTCAAGTTATGACAGAAAACAAAATGCATATTTTCAGCAGAAAAATGCAGCTCTAGCTGCTGTTACGAAATGATACTTTAGAAATAGTAAACGGAGTCCAAAAATTATGATTCTGGTTCCATTAGAACCGCATTTCATAATACATAAATATAGACTTTAGAAAATACATTTCTCGTTAAGTTATGGTCCTGTTACAGCCAACTGAAGTTGGCTGTAATTACCAAACAACTTTCTGTTTTTAGTCTTTAACCTTCTAAAGCGCGTTCGATTTATTCCGTTAGCATGTTTAGTGATCACAACAACATCAAACATCAATATTAACCAGCAAAACATCAGATAATCAACCAAGAATCATAACAACACAAGATCTACATGATTTACACACATAACTTCTCTTTATCCAACTTATTCATCTTTTGTCCAAGACTTTATGTTAGGTTCTTTAGTGTTTCAAATTTTCAACCATTAACTCACTTATTAACCACCATAAACAAGATCAATATGATGTTTAGAGGCACTTACTACTAGCTCAAGGCTAGGGAAGAAATCAAAGCGAAAACTAGGTGGATAAAAGCAACGTAGTGAGGTTCTTGAGATTCCGAAAGCACCGGGTCAACTCGTATGATCTCTTGCACCTTGGTATGTATGCAGAATAGCAAGATCGAAACTTGAAGGTGTTGGTGGGTGGGTAAGTGTTCTCGGCCGAACACTATGGAGAGAAGGGAGAGAGAGCTAAATTTTGTTGATGTGTTTTGTGAATGGAAGTCTTAACTCTTAAGCAAATTTTATAATCCACTTTGGTGTTTTTGTCCAACATATATTAAGTCATCTAGATATTAGGCAAGTAAATAAAATAATCAAAAGTTTGTGGAGGGTGTCCCCACATGGGGAAACCGATCGGATCATGGGGGTGGGGGTTATGGTTTGATTTGAATGGATAGTTAAGTGTTTAGTTTGTTTAGTTAGGTATCTAAATTAGTTACTAGTGTGTTATGTAATATAACGGGTGTTAGGGTGTTCGGGGACCCTAACTAGCTCAGAAAAGTGTAAACAATGTCATTGACAATATTTTTATGTTCCGGGTAAAGTCCGGTTGTTCGGTTCGATACTGTTCCGTTAAACTGCTTAATTAATCCGTAAAGCGTCCTATATATATATATATTTTTGTAACGTTTTTAATTTTCAACACTCAGGAAAGCATAACGGACTATTTAATGACTTTTCTGTACTTTATTAGTATGTTAACAAGTACATGTAAGTATAACACAGTAATCAGAGAGCAGTTAAATGATTCAACACAGTCATCAAGTACTTTAATTAACATTAATAAATTGTACGGTTACATGTAATTTGAGGGTTGTGACATTCTCCCCCTGTTAAGAGAATTTCGTCCCGAAATTTAGCGCGTGGTTACTGAGGAAGTTAGTTGAGTTGCGTTGGTTTCCTGGTTTTCCTGGGGTGTCACATCAACCCCCCGTTGATTTGGAATTTCGTCCCGAAATTCTGCAGTAGCTTCAGCCTCAGTAGTGGTTGCGTTTTTCTTAAACAGCTGGGGATACTTGAGTTTCATTTGGTCTTCTCGTTCCCAGGTATACTCTGGGCCACGACGGGAATCCCAACGAACTCGGACAAGAGGTATTCTGGTATGTTTGAGAATCTTAACATCTCGATCAGTAATCTCTACTGGTTCCTCGACGAATCGCAGCTGGTCGTCGATTGTGAGTTCCTTGAGAGGAACTATGAGAGTCTCATCTGACAGACACTTCTTCAGATTCGACACATGGAATACGTTGTGAACTCCGCTGAGTTCTTCAGGTAGATTCAACCTGTAGGCCACCTTGCCAACCTTCTCAATGATTTCGAACGGTCCGACATAACGCGGATTGAGCTTGACTCGTTTGCCAAAACGGACTACACCTTTCCAAGGTGAGACTTTGAGTAGCACTCGAACCCCAACCTGGAACTCGAGTGGTTTTCTTCCCTTATCAGCATAGCTTTTCTGACGGTCACGAGCTGCCGCCATTCGCTGTCGTATCTGAGCAATTCTCTCGGTGGTATCTACCACAAGTTCTGGGCCAGTGATTTGGCTGTCACCAACTACTGCCCAACAGAGAGGTGATCGGCATTTGCATCCGTACAATGCCTCGAACGGAGCGGCCTGAATGCTGGTGTGGTAGCTGTTGTTATACGAAAACTCCACCAGCGGGAGGTGCTTTTCCCAGCCATTACCAAAATCGATTACACATGCCCTAAGCATGTCTTCAAGGGTTTGGATGGTGCGTTCAGATTGCCCATCCGTCTGTGGGTGATAAGCGGTGCTCATATCTAAATGTGAGCCAAAAGGCTTGTGCATTGCTTGCCACAGTTCAGAAGTAAAACGCGCGTCACGATCAGAAATGATGGAGGTTGGCACTCCGTGCCTTGATACCACTTCCTTTAGGTAAATGTCTGCAAGAGTAGAAAACTTATCCGTTTCTTTGATAGCCAGAAGTGGCGTTGGCACAAACATGGGAAGAGCTTCGGGCTCTCATGATGAAGGAGTTTTGTCCCCGTCACGAAATTCGGGCTTTGGAGTGAGAGTTTGACGATTTAAAGCAAGATGGGGCTGAACACCGTGCGTACATGGATCGTTTTGAGGAACTCAGTCTATTGTGTCCCACCATGGTTACCCCTCTGGAGAAAGCAATCGAGAGATATATCGATGGTCTACCCGATTCTATTATGGAGATTGTGACCGGTGTTAATCCTACTACCCTTCGTCAAGCAATCGAGTTGTCTGCTACCCTGACTGAGACTCAAGTCAGGCAGGGTAAACTCACCCGCAAGGGTGATAAAAAGAAGGCGACTGATTCAGGGAAGGACAAGAAAAAGGGTAAGGGTAAGGAAGGAGAGACGTCGAAGAAATCGAGGAAGCGAAAGGGTGCCCAGAATTTTGCTGTTACAGCACAGACTCCTCAGAACCCGCAGAACCCACCGGCTCAGCCACCTGCAAAGAAAGCGTATGCTGGTACCGCACCTCATTGTGCTTGTTGCAACGGTCATCACGTTGCACAACAAGCTTGTAAACAATGCACAACGTGTGGTAGACTTGGGCATTTGGCCAATGTTTGTCGTTTGGGACAGAATCAGGTTGCTCAGGTTCTAGCTCCGGGTCTAGGGAATGCTGCAAGATTCCCACCGGGTTCATGTTTTAATTATGGAGAGTATTATCACTTCCGCAACAACTGTCCGAGACTGGTGAATGCAAACGCGAATGCTAACGCGAACCCGAATGCGAACGTCAACGTCAATGTGAATCATGCTCGTGGGCGAGCGTACAATTTGAATGCAAACGAAGCGAGGGCCGACAACGAAGTGATTAACGGTACGTTTCTTGTTAACAATCGACCTGCGTCTATTCTCTTTGATTCTGGTGCCGATAGAAGTTTTTGTTTCGTTATCTTTTGAGCCTTTGCTTGCGATACCTTGAACCAAACTGAGGAAACCCTTATCTGTCGAGGTTGCTACTGGTAAACCTCTGGTTCTCGATTCTGTTATTCGTGATTGTCAGTTGAACCTTGATAACATTCTTTTTCCTATTGACCTCACACCGATGCAACTTGGGAGTTTCGATATTATCATAGGAATGGATTGGTTAACCAAACACCACGCTGAGGTGGTCTGTTTCGATAAGATTGTTCGTATTCCTTTGTCTTCCGGCGATGTTTTGGAAATTCGTGGAGAGAAGCCATCTGGTGGTTTGAAGCTTATGTCGTGTTTGGAAGCCCAAAGATATCTACGAAAAGGATATGTAGCTTTTCTGGCACATGTCACCGAGGAGAAAAGCAAGAGCAAGAGTATTCAGGATATTCCGATTGTTCGGGATTATCCGGAGGTGTTTCCTGATGAACTGCCTGGTTTGCCTCCAGTTCGTCAAGTCGAGTTTCATATTGACCTTGTACCCAATGCCAACCCGATTGCAAAGGCACCTTATCGTCTTGCACCATTGGAGATGCAAGAGTTATCGAAACAGCTCCAAGAGTTATCTGATAAAGGATTCATCCGACCGAGCTTTTCACCTTGGGGAGCTCCTGTCCTCTTCGTGAAAAAGAAAGATGGATCTTTTCGAATGTGTATTGATTATCGTGAGCTTAATAAGCTCACCATCAAGAATCGATATCCCCTACCTCAAATTGATGATCTCTTCGACCAGCTGCAGGGTGCTTCATGCTTTTCCAAGATCGATCTGCGTTCTGGGTATCATCAACTTCGAGTTCTCGAAGAAGATATTCCCAAAACTGCTTTCCGCACAAGATATGGGCATTACGAGTTCACTGTCATGCCTTTTGGTTTGACGAATGCTCCAGCTATCTTTATGGACTTAATGAATAGGGTCTGCAAACCTTATTTGGACAAGTTCATTATTGTGTTCATCGACGATATTCTCATTTATTCAAAATCTCGAACCGAGCACGAGCAACACCTTCGCTTACCATTGGAACTCCTAAAGAAGGAACAACTTTTTGCTAAATTCTCCAAGTGTGAATTCTGGCTTAAAGAAGTTCAATTCTTGGGTCATATAGTCAATGAGCAGGGTATTCATGTGGATCCATCCAAGATTGCTGCCATTAAGGACTGGAATACACCGACGACGCCTACAGAGATTCGATCTTTTCTTGGTCTTGCTGGTTATTATCGTCGATTCATTTCGAATTTCTCGAAGATTGCGGTTCCACTCACTGCTTTGACTCAGAAGAATAAGCCTTTCGAGTGGGGACCTAAGCAAGAAGAAACGTTGTGACAACCCTCAAAATCCCATGTATTCCGTACAATTCATTAATGATAATTAAAGTGCTTAACGACTGTGTGGAATTACTTAACTGCTTTCTGATATCTGTGTTATACTTACATGTATTTGTTAACATACTAGTAGGATACAGAAAAGTTACTAAATAGTCCGGTATGCCTTCCTGAGTGTTAAAAATTAAAAACGTTGCAAAAATATATATGTAGGACGCTTTACGGATTAATTAAGCAGTTTAACGGAACAGTGTCGAACCGAATGTCACACCCCCAAAATCCACATGCGGAGTATCACCGCTTGGAGGCGTGACTGACCAGGATCAAACCACTAATCATATTGAACAAGTAAATAATTAAATGTAAAAGTCCAACCAACACGATTAGTGTCCACAACAAACCTAGTTAAGTTATGAGCGGAAGCATAATGTTTAAAACCAAATCAAAAGTTCAATTAACCAAATGTTTAACATGGCACACAGTTGTCCATGTCCCACAATGACTCTTCCTTGTGCAAGCTCCAGCTAAGAACCTATAGACCTGCAAAGCATGTAGTAACGAGTCAACAACTAGTTGAGTGAGTTCACGTTTGGTTGTCCAGTTTATAGTTATTCCGAAAACACAGTTTGTTCTTTACCAGCTATCCAGCCGTGGGGGTTACCCCATAGTTCGAAAAACGTTTATTAGTTACCCGTTCGTACGTTGGCTATTCCAGCCCGGCTCTATGGCCGTGGGGGCTACCCCATGTTTAATTCACCAGACTCGTTACATATCGACTACTAACGTTCGTCATGTTTAAGTGCCCTAACGTCTGTGTCTATCATCACTGACGTGCCATAGTCCATTAGTCCACGCCCGTCCTCTGCGGCACGGTGTGAGGTTTGTTAAACCTAATAGCGCTATTTAACTAATGACCCGTTCGCCATTGGCCTCGGCGATTAAGTCGATATAAAATGGAGGGACTTCGTTGATAGAGTTCTAGTCTAGTATAGTTTAATACGTCTCAACCGGACGAGGAATCTATGTTCCTGGTTACGTCTCAACAGGACGAGGAATCCCTATTCCCTAACCCATTCCCAACCCCTGGGAACCCCATGCTTTGTAACGGAGTGTGAACTCACCTTGGTTTGCTCGGCAGATAACACAGAAAGGTCACGTCTAAATGCTAGTGGTCAACCACGTCCTAACATGATTATCATGCAAGTCAGGTTTTGGTTTCAAATAATGCACATAAATCTCACATAAGCTAGCATGTGATTAACACATACAAATCATGGCGAGCACTTGTAGCATTTAACAGTTAACTTCATATTACACTAAACACTTGTACGATTAAATAAATTGGGCTCGCACAAGTCAATGAGCCTTGTGCGATCCACTCGTTTAAACCCATACATACCCGGCCCAACATATATAACCTACGGCCCAAATATACACTTAACAGTCCAACAAGTAAATACTTAAACCATTTGTGCGATCCAATTATCAACCCAAACAGTTAAATATTCCTACATCTTGTGCGACTTAACAGCCTTGTGCGATCAGTCTAGTTACCCAGCCCACATATATATGCTTACGGCCCAATTAACCAACCAACAGCAAACTTCCTTGTGCGACTGGAGACCCTTGTGCGACCGAAACCTTGTGCGTTCAGATCAGGTCTTGTGCGACCTGATCTTGTGCGACTCACGTACTTATGAAATCAGCTCTTGTGTGACTAGGGTCTTGTGCGATCGATGTATTTGGGTAAACAGTTAAGATTTCCAAATTTTATGCATATCAGTTACATTCCTAATTTATGGCAACAATTATTCAATTTCCATGTTTATAGATTATCAATTAACAACTTCCAACTAAGACATATATCGATCAAACAAGACTTTTTTTTTTATCACAACTCTTATGAACCCTATCTTGTGTTCATCAACATATCAAGATCATCATCATCATTAAATTAATCAACAATGGCCGACAATCCACAACACCTCTTGATACTATTGGACCGATTTTTAAATAGTAATTATGTAATTGGATAAATGTTTACTACCACCATGTGATAATCTTATTCTGACAATTATATTTACTATGCACATGCTTTGTTTTTGTCAATACTAAAATTCACACATGATCATCATCGATTTAAACAACAATAGCCGCCCATCATTTAAGCATCTCAAAGATTATTGGACCAAACTATGATATGTGATATTTACTAATATCTTAACTTGGGAATTGAACTAAAACAAAGATCACATGGGCATGCATACTAGTTGACAAACTCAATTAATCTATACATGTAAACATCATGGCAGCCGATTATCTACATTCATACTCAATCACATATTATACGAACAATCACATCATTGTATCATTCATCATGTCGAGTATATATATAACATATCATCTTAAAATCATGAAACAATAATTAATATACTAACCGAATAGAGAAGGAACAAGAATTGATCCGAACACTATGAACTTAGATGATGCGTGCGGCTGCCTTCGAGTTCGTGAGAGAGAGAGAAGAGCTAGGGTTTTGCAAGTTTGTTTTGGTAAAGTGTGAGATGGTTACCAACACCCCATGTTTAATCAATTAATGGGAGTGGGCCGAACCCAATCTTGGGCTGTCAAAGATCCGAATACAAGTTGTGGCCCAAATGGCCTTGTGCGATCGGGTGAGTGTTGTGCGTTTGGGTCGTTCATATACGTACATACATACAACACAACATATAACACATAACATTCAATAAAATATCATTCCATTAAATCATCTAATTCACATAGTCACATAATGTTTACGTTGCATCAAGTACAAGATCGGTTTGGAAATACGAGTTGTCACATTATCCCCAAGTTGAAAGAAATTTCGTCCCGAAATTTAGCACGTACTCACTGAGGGAGCTAGTTAAGTTGCATGGTTTTCCTGGTTTTCCTGGGGTGTCACATCCTCCCCCCGTTGATCTGGAATTTCGTCCCGAAATTCCGTAGCTTCAGCCTCAGTAGTGGTTGTACCGGTTGCGAACAGCTGGGGATACTTTTGCTTCATCTGATCTTCGCGTTCCCAGGTGAACTCTGGTCCGCGACGTGAGTTCCAACGAACTCGAACAAGAGGTATTCTGGTATGTTTGAGGACCTTCACATCCCGGTCTGTGATTTCCACAGGTTCCTCGACGAATCGTAACTGCTCGTCGATCGTGAGCTCCTTCAAAGGAACTACGTGGGGCTCATCCGATAAACACTTTTTCAGGTTTGACACGTGGAAAACATTGTGAACTGCACTGAGTTCTGCTGGTAAATTCAGTCTGTAGGCCACCTTGCCTATTTTCTCAATGACTTCGAAGGGTCCAACGTATCGTGGATTAAGTTTGCCCCGTTTGCCAAAACGAACCACACCCTTCCAGGGTGAAACTTTGAGTAGCGCTCGATCCCCAACCTGGAATTCGAGTAATTTTCTATCCTTATCGGCGTAGACTTTCTGACGCTCACGAGCTGCCGCCATTCGTTGTCGTATCTGAGCAATTTTCTCTGTTGTGTCAACTACATATTCTGGACCAATAATCTGACTATCCCCCACCTCTGCCCAACAAAGAGGTGACCGGCATTTACGCCCGTACAATGCCTCAAACGGAGCAGCTTTAATGCTGGTGTGGTAGCTATTATTGTACGAAAATTCCACAAGTGGCAGATGCTTTTCCCAGCCGTTGCCAAAGTCAATTACACATGCCCTAAGCATGTCTTCGAGGGTCTGGATGGTACGTTCCGACTGCCCATCCGTTTGCGGGTGATAAGCTGTGCTCATGTCTAACCTTGAGCCAAAGGACTTGTGCATTGCTTGCCACAATTCTGATGTAAAACGTGCATCTCGATCCGAGATGATAGAGGTGGGCACCCCGTGCCTCGAGACAACTTCCTTTAGGTATATTTCTGCTAGAGTGGAGAACTTATCCGTTTCTTTGATAGCCAGGAAGTGAGCAGACTTTGTGAGTCGATCCACGATCACCCAAATAGTGTCGTTACCACGTTGTGATCTAGGCAGGCCAGTAACAAAATCCATGGAAATTTGCTCCCATTTCCATTGTGGTATCTCTGGTTGTTGAAGTGGGCCTGAAGGTTTCTGGTATTCCGCCTTGACTTTCGCACAAGTCAAGCACTTGCTAACGTACGTTGCTATGTGGGCCTTCATGCTAGGCCACCAATATGTCGTTTTGATATCGTGGTACATCTTATTCGAACCAGGATGCACCGAGTAGCGAGACTTGTGTGTCTCATCCATCACAAGCTCTCGTAGGTTGCCATAAAGTGGAACCCAGATGCGTCCTGAGACGTAGTAAGCACCGTCTTCCTTCTGTTCTAAGCGTTGCCTTGAGCCGCGTAGGGCTTCAGCCCTGATGTTTTCTGGTTTCAATGCTTCTACCTGAGCATTTCGTATTTGAGAAGGATGATTAGACTGTATAGTGAGTTGTAAAGCTCGTACGCGCTTAGGCGTATTGTCCTTTCGACTGAGGGCGTCAGCCACAGCGTTGGCTTTGCCTGGTTGGTACCTGATCAAGCATTCGTAGTCATTTAGCAGTTCGACCCATCGTCGTTGTCTCATATTGAGTTCCTTCTGTTTAAAGATATGCTCGAGGCTCCTGTGATCAGTGTAGATAGCGCATTTGGTACCATATAGGTAGTGTCTCCATATCTTAAGTGCAAAAACAACCGCTCCCAGCTCCAGATCGGGTGTAGTGTAGTTCTTTTCATGAACCTTGAGTTGGCGTGAGGTGTAGGCTATAACTTTATCCCGCTGCATCAATACGCAACCAAGACCCTGAATGGATGCGTCACAGTAAACCACGAAGTCATCTGTGCCCTCTGGCAAGGAAAGGATAGGTGCACTGCAAAGTCTATCCTTTAAGTGCTGAAACGCTGACTCCTGTGCGTTTCCCCAACGATAAACAACGCCCTTCTGCGTTAGTGAAGTAAGAGGCTGAGCAATCTTAGAAAAATCCTTGATAAATCTCCTGTAGTAACCTGCCAATCCCAAGAATTGGCGAATTTCTGTTGGCGTACGAGGTGCAGGCCAGCTCTTGATCGAATCTACCTTGGATGGATCAACGTGAATCCCATCCTTGTTCACTACATGGCCTAAGAAATGGACTTCACGAAGCCAGAAGTCACATTTTGAAAAATTTGGCGTACAACTGTTCTTTTCGAAGGAGTTCCAAAATAAATCGTAGATGCTGCTCGTGTTCCTCCTGACTCTTAGAATAGATCAGGATGTCGTCAATGAAAACTATAACGAACTTGTCTAAGTAAGGCTTGCACACTCGATTCATCAAGTCCATGAAGACCGCCGGTGCGTTTGTCATCCCAAATGGCATGACCAAAAACTCGTAGTGTCCATAACGGGTTCTGAAGGCTGTTTTGGAGACGTCCTCCTCTCGGACTCTCAGCTGGTGATATCCTGATCTCAAATCGATCTTTGAATAGTAGCTTGACCCCTGCAGCTGGTCGAATAGGTCATCAATGCGTGGAAGAGGATAGCGATTCTTCACAGTCACCTTGTTCAATTCACGGTAGTCGATGCACATTCTGAACGTACCGTCTTTCTTCTTCACAAATAGCACTGGAGCTCCCCAGGGCGAAGAGCTAGGACGAATAAAACCCTTATCTAAGAGTTCTTGTAGTTGCGTAGATAGCTCTTTCAACTCTGATGGAGCTAAACGATACGGTGCACGAGCTATGAGTGCTGCACCAGGAGCTAGCTCGATTTGAAGCTCGACTTGCCTATGAGGCGGGAGACCAGGAAATTCCTCAGGGAAACTTCAGGATAATTGCGTACAATCGGGTAGTCTTCCATCTTTTTCTCTTTCTTCGATGTGTCAGTAACAAGAGCCAAAATGGCAGTGTGACCCTTTCTCCAACATTTCTGGGCCTTAAGGAAAGAGATGATGCTCACCACAGCACCACTCTAGTCGCCACGAATCGTAAGAGGTTCATCACCTGTATGAGAAACACGAACGACCTTCTCATTGCAGAAAACCTCTGCTCGAATATTGAGGTAGCCAATCCATACCAATAACGATGTTGAAACCATCACCACGTTGGGGTCATTCCTAGCATTACCCTGACCAATCACTAACACTCGACCCCTGGCACCATTGCTGTCGTCATTACTCCCGTTGTTGCCTCCATTATTATTCCCGTTTCCTTGGTTGTGGTTCTGATTCTGATTCTGGTTCAGCTGTGGGCAGTGTCTCTTGAAGTGACCTTAAACATCACCCTGATAGCATCCCTTGTTACCCTGTTATTACTGCTGATTCTGTGGAGCTTGTGGCTGCTGTTGACGGTTTTGATTTGCAGGACGTGAGATTCTAAAATCCTTGGCTCCATGACCAAGCTTGTTGTATTTCTGACAACGATCTCTGTTGCATTGCCCGCTGTGGTGCAAATTACATCGATTCCACTTAGGGTGATTTCCCCTGTATCCACCCTGACTTCGATTACCAAAAGACTGCTGACTGAGGCTCCTGTGCTGCGACTGAGACTGAACCGAAGTGGGACCTTTGCTCGAATTTCCATTCCACTTGCGTTTGTTGTCACTGGGAGCATCCGAAGTAGTTGTAGCAGCATTAATACGCTTCGGCAGTTTGTTCTGTCCTATCGCCTGATCTGAGAGACATTGAGCAAGACGAGTAATACCCTGAATGGTTGCAAGGTTGGCCTATGTCACATGACTCTGAATCTCTTGTACTAAGCCTTTGAGGTACAGCTCAATGCGCTTGATGAGAGGATCCACCATAGTTGGACATAACACTGCCAGTTCGTGGGATCGTTTCGCGTACGCTTCTACCTATGACCCCGTCATCTTCAGGTTAAAGAACTCCACTTCCAGCTTGTGGATGTCATCACGACTACAGTATTCACGTTTGATCAGTTCCTTAAAATCATTCCATGGGGTGGCATTAGCAGCCGCCAGCCCCAGCATTTGAACTTGCGCATTCCACCAAGTTAGCGTAGTGCCTTCGAGAGTACCAGTGGCGTACTTCACCCTATGAGCCTCAGGGCATTCACACATCTCTAAGTCAGACTCGAGCTTTTCAAACCAATGGAGGAGTCCAACAGCTCCTTTAGTGCCACCGAAAGTACTAGGACGACAGTCCATGAACGTCTTAAATGTGCATACAGGCGGCTGAGCGTTCTGACCTTGTTGCGCGAGGAAGAAACGACAGGGTTAAGCGCGAGAGTTAGGTTATGAGAGTAGGATCTAACATCCTAGGATAGGTTCGGAACAGCAGGTTATACCTCCTGCGTGAGCGGCTGCGAGTGCTGCCGTAACTAGTTCGTTGATAAGAGCCGTCAGCTGGCTTGAGTTAGGTTCACACGTTCCCTCATGATCTCACATCGAAGGATACACAAGTAGGAAAAATGTCGCGAATGTGTGTAAGTGTGGAGTGACATAAGGAAGCAAGCACACATGTGTTTTCAAACTATAGTTGCTACGTTCATCTAAGCATACCATGAGCAAAGTTCTATGCAATCTAGCAAGTAGGCATTATATAACGTAAACCATATCACCTAGAATGTCGAGCCTTGCACGTGGAGTGAAGCGTCGTTGTAGTTCGTAGAGCACTGTACAGGTTAGTGTAAAATCCACATGCGGAGTATCACCGCTTGGAGGCGTGACTGACCAGGATCAAGCCACCAATCATATTGAACATGTAAGTAATTAAGCAAAAGTCATTCATCAATATGAAAGGTGTTTTCAAAAAAACCAAACATCAATAAGTGTGTAGCGGAAGCATAAGTATGTAAACCCAAGGTAAATCATAAATTCAAATGTTTAGATAGTTAACATGGCATCATCGATCCATGTCCCACAAGGTCGAGTTTACATCCCAACTAACATATGAGGTTTCATTTGACTTGCCCAGTTGCTGCCACCACAGGTTCGGTTTCAAGAAGCATCAGGGTTAATCCAAACAAGGTTACTTATACAAGTTACCATGCTGCTATTATGCCTGGCGTCACCTACGCCAATCCTAAATGCCCTTCCGTAAACATCATTTCCAGTGTTGTTGTTTTCGTTGCGAGAATTCCTAGTACCGTCTTTGTTCCCTTGGATGTTGGCACTTGCCTTAACATCGGCCATTCCTTGTTGAAGCCACCATCATTTCCATACCGAAAGTCATGATTTGCGAGTACCTTGATGTCATCGTGACTGTTGCTTCTAATGTCGATGCTCGAAACGGAGTCCTGCGGCCTTTCACCGACAGGGTCCACCTTTTCACCTTCCGTGCCACGTCCTAAGGCACTACTCATTGTGCTGGCAGTTGCACATTCTACACCATAGCCGGTTGTCATCGTTTATGTCCCGATTGATTCGTGAGAGTTGACTCTCATAAGTCGTTGTCTAGGGTTTAAGGATTCAGCTGAAGTCAATTTACTGGTGTTCGCTGCCGGTAATCAGGGTTGTTCCAATACCGAGGTCGGTAAAGTACCACGCTCATCCTCTTGTCCATCGTTCTTGCTTGTTGACTGAGTACTACACGATATGTTTCCAGAGTGTTGCAGAAGTGATCGCACTTCGGGGTCTAAGACATTAGTACAGCGAGTTCCAGCAAACAAAGAGGAGTGTGAGAGGTATAGACCAATCATTGATGTTGCAACATCCAACTCAGGGACGTTCGTACAAGAACCTAACATTCTACACAATTCGCTAGGCGTTCAGATGAGTGTTCAGGTGATACTCGATAACATCGAGATTCGTAAGGATTCAGAGAGGAGTGAAAAGATCACGTTCGAGTAGGAGACAATCATTGTTATGACTCCTATAGATTGTTGTGTTTTACATTGATCAATTAACGGGACGGAACCCCTTTTTCACTTGTTAAGCCTCACTAGGACTCACATGCACCCCACGTTATTATTATGTGTGCACCCACAATAATACTGCGATTTGCATGCTCATCTCAGCTCCTCTTAACTCATGTCAAATGGTTCCACCAACTCGAGTAGCAGACAAAGAGCATCACGAAACGTGAATCATGAATGTTTAGGGAAATACCACCCTATCAGTCACATAACACAGGCAAGTAATACATGAATTCATACTGTTGTGCTAAACGTGCAATCACATGCAATATCATATGTAAGTGTTGACTAGTTATGTAGTACAATGAGTATACGAGAGACGAACCTTGCAGTCTGGAGCTGAGTGTCATGGTCGTATACAGAACTTGTTCGGTTATAGTCCGGTTTTATAAAAAAAAGCATTTTTAAAACCAAGTTCACTATAACCAGTGGCTCTGATACCAAACTGTCACACCCCCAAAATACCACATGCGGAAACCCCCGCGAGGCGTGTGACGTACCAGGATCCAAGCCACCAATCACATTGAACTCATAAATATAATTAAATAAAACTTTCATTCATTAACGTAAAGTGTTACAATGTTACATATCATTCATTGTATACAGCGGAAGCATAATTCGTTTGTTAAGTTTTCATAAACCACGCATAAGTAAACCGTTAGACTTGTGTTGCGATTTCTAAGAATCTCGACCCATGACCACTCCAGCCTTCCAGGCAGCAAGTTCCAATGCTATAACCTTATAGACCTGCAAGCATGCAGACAAGTGTGTCAGACGACGCTGGTGAGATCAAAGTTTTGTTAACGCGTTTAGTTACCAGATGTATATTTAAAACAGTTCAACGTTATGTTTTGATGATGTTATTAACTCGATTACCGTATGTGGCTACTAGATGTGTTTGCCCAAACCCCAATGCCTCTATCAAAGCATTGGTCAAGTGGTCAAGGTAAATAGTTCACGCCCGACCATTCCGGCCCGGTGTGAGGGTGCCAAACCTAATAGCGCTATCAACTAAATACCTCGTTGCCTTTCCGGCAACAATCGGTAGATGTAAGGGGTCTTATATGATAGAAACTGAGTAATAACCAACATCCCATTAACCTGCATTCCTCCCTGGAACGTTACCCGATATCCCTTCCCGGGATGCATGCTTGGAAAAGAGCAGTGAACTCACCTTAGAGTGCTCGGTAGGTTATGTTACTTGCTTACAGAAATGATCAATCAAATCCTATGACAGTTGTGCATAACAGTCAGTTCGCATACAAGCTTAGTGTGTATTGTTTCACATGTATTTGTCAGACAGTGCATTAACATTAAACAGATTGTGCAAGTGGTATCAGTCAATTAACAGTGTCCATGTCTCGCAAGGGCATTTATCAATTCATGTCATCTACACTGTTATACGCATAAGTCACAAACACTACTCAACACATTGCAACTACTCCCTAAACTCTCGTTCCACTTATATCAGTTTGCAACAATTTACATGTTATTCATCAAATCACATAATTGGAGTTCCTCAAGTTCATCTATAGTCGGCCCAATTATCATACGGCCCATTGGCCTATCCAGCCCAAGTGTGCGGTGTGCAAGTGCGTGATCCATCCGTTCGGCCCACTTAAACCCATGCGGCCCACTCTTATTACCCAACCCATGCCATCAACTAAAAGTTGTCAGCCAAGTTCACTAAGTTTACATGTGCTTGTTATCGGCCCAATGTTTTGCATGTGATTTGTATCAGAAATCATGAGGCCCATGTGTTGGACTTAATGACCTGAATTCATGTCGGTCAATTAAAAGTTTAAAAGCTTGTTTGTTTTGGGTCCAATCATAGTATGAGGTGATTAACTGTTTGTCAGCCATTAAATGTCCATGTGAAATCTGTCCATTTATATTTTCAATTCATAAGATCAAGTGTCTGAATTCATGTGAAGGGTTGTTGGCCACATAAATTTTTGAAGGTTAATATCAATTCACAGAATAGGACAAACTCATTCCAATATTGCAGATTTCAAATCATGAATATGACAGCCATAATTAACACACCATTGACCAGCCAACATTCAACCAATCATCACATATCATTCCTATTCCATTTGTTTCTCATGAAGCACCATGTTGCATTTAAACAAGTTAACACATAACCTGATCAACTCTATCAATATACAACCATACAAAGTCATAACATTTACAATCTAAATTACCATCCGTTGATCTTTAATACTTGTTCCAAAGCCAGTAGCACAATAACTTTCCACAATCAAGCAATCGGGTTATTTATAGAGTATAAGACTATCACCATCATACATCAAGAATATACCTCGTTAATATGTTATCTAAACCCTATATCATGGATTCACATCGTGCCAAACATAACCACTATCACATTACACTAATGATCTATGTAATATCTAACATGTATAGTAGTTTGGTGATCCCTAACATGCAACCATCTCAACCTCTAATTGTTTCGTTTAACAGTTGATACGTACAAGCATGATTCACATCGATCAACAAGAGCAACAAATGGATTAACAATAAAATTCACTAACCGAATGCAAGAGTATAGATTGGAGAGATCACAGGGTTTCGATGAGAACGCTCCACTGCCGTCGTACCCCTAGGGGTTTTAGGGTTTGTATGGTTTGTGTTTCAAGTTTCAACTAGAAAAGAGCACATTACGTAAATAGCATAAAGGTTTGGGGGCCTTGGGGCGGTACCCTCTTTTGGACCAAATGCCCAAACTTAGGCCCAAACCATTGGGCTGTTACCATAATTCAACACGCTTACAACCGGGTTTCGGGCCTGATCTATGTGTATGTGGGCCGATAATAACAATGTGGAGGTAGTTCCCTAAGTTAGTTAATTGGTACATAAGAGCGTTCTAACGGCTTCATGCAGTTAATCAGTTAAACGCACGTCATGCAGTTAATCAGTTAAGTATATGCCACACATCCCTAGTCACGTTATACATATAGCAAATATATCACATACACTAGTGTTTAGCAATTTTTATCGCCGCAAGAGATATGAAAGGAAATAATCAGAAAACAGAAACATGACTAAGAGATACTGAGAGATATCGACCTTGAAAGTTCGGATTGTCACATCATCCCCAACTTGAAAGAAATTTCGTCCCGAAATTTGACAAGTAAACACAGAGGAGTGAAGCGAGAAATCAAGATTGTTGCGGATTTTGCTCAGGTGCCACATCATCCCCAACTTGAAATGGAATTTCGTCCCGAAATTCACCAGTTGCATCGGAATTGATTCAGCAGATTCGTACGATTGCGGATACTTAGTCTCGAGTTCCAACAAACTCTTATAATTGGAATTTGACAGTGCTCGCAAACCTTAACCTCCTGGGGCATGATTTCAATAAGCACCTTATCAACTGCAACTTGACGTTAGACTCAGACTCTAAGATGGTATCACAAGCGTTTCGTCGGGCAAACACTGCTTTAGACCCGCGATATAAACGACATCATGAACGTTACCCAATTCATCGGGTAACTCGAGTTTTAGGCGACGTGACCGATTCTTTCCAGAATTCCGAATAACCCAACGTAACGTAAATTAAGCCTACTTGGTTTCGTGGAGCAGGTGGTTGTTGTTGCTGGTTCTGATTCGCAGGCCGTGAACTCCTGCAATCTTTAGCTTCGTGCCCGATTTTGAGACATCTCTGACAGTAGGCCTTGCGACACTGGCCACTGTGGTGTTTGTAGCACCTGTTACACAGTGGATGATTTCCCCGATAACCACTCTGTCTCTGCCCACCAGAAGTTTGCTGACTTGGGCTCTGGTAGTCATTAGTCTTGCGTTGCTGAGCCTGAGATTGAACCATAGCTGAACCTTTGCTGGAATCCCCATCCCATTTCCGCTTGTTATCGCTGGGAGTAGCAGGAGTGACCGGAGTAGTAGCGGTAGTAGTGGTGCTGATGCGTTCAGGCAACTTGTTCTGCTCCACCGCCTGATCCGTGAGACGGTGAGCCAGCTGTACAACCTGCTGATAAGTGGCGAGGTTTGCTGAAGTGACGTGACTCTGGATCTCTGGCACTAGACCCTTGAGGAACAGTTCGATTCGCTTGATTGGAGGGTCCACCATCGTAGGACACAATAGAGCAAGTTCATTAGATGTTTTTGTGTATGCCTCAATCTCTGACCCCTTCATCTTGAGATTGAAAAACTCGACCTCCAGCTTATGAATATCATCCCTACTGCAATATTCCTCTTTGATCATCTCCTTGAAATTATTCCATGGGGTGGCGTTAGCAGCAACCAACCCCAGCATTTGCACCTGTGCTTTCCACCATGTGAGAGCTAAACCCTCTAGGGTACCGGTGGCATACTTCACCCTGCGTGCCTCAGGGCATTCACACATTTCGAATACAGTCTCGATCTTTTCAAACCAGTGGAGGAGTCCGACTGCTCCCTCCGTGCCGCTGAAAGTACTGGGACGACAGTCCATGAACGTTTTGAAAGTGCAAACAGGTGCTTGTCCTGTTGTGTGCGTAAGAGTAAACAAAAATTTTAGCACAAGAGTTGGTTTAGGAATGTATCACACCCCCAAAATCCACATGCGGAGTATCACCGCTTGGAGGCGTGACTGACCAGGATCAAACCACTAATCATATTGAACAAGTAAATAATTAAATGTAAAAGTCCAACCAACACGATTAGTGTCCACAACAAACCTAGTTAAGTTATGAGCGGAAGCATAATGTTTAAAACCAAATCAAAAGTTCAATTAACCAAATGTTTAACATGGCACACAGTTGTCCATGTCCCACAACGACTCTTCCTTGTGCAAGCTCCAGCTAAGAACCTATAGACCTGCAAAGCATGTAGTAACGAGTCAACAACTAGTTGAGTGAGTTCACGTTTGGTTGTCCAGTTTATAGTTATTCCGAAAACACAGTTTGTTCTTTACCAGCTATCCAGCCGTGGGGGTTACCCCATAGTTCGAAAAACGTTTATTAGTTACCCGTTCGTACGTTGGCTATTCCAGCCCGGCTCTATGGCCGTGGGGGCTACCCCATGTTTAATTCACCAGACTCGTTACATATCGACTACTAACGTTCGTCATGTTTAAGTGCCCTAACGTCTGTGTCTATCATCACTGACGTGCCATAGTCCATTAGTCCACGCCCGTCCTCTGCGGCACGGTGTGAGGTTTGTTAAACCTAATAGCGCTATTTAACTAATGACCCGTTCGCCATTGGCCTCGGCGATTAAGTCGATATAAAATGGAGGGACTTCGTTGATAGAGTTCTAGTCTAGTATAGTTTAATACGTCTCAACCGGACGAGGAATCTATGTTCCTGGTTACGTCTCAACAGGACGAGGAATCCCTATTCCCTAACCCATTCCCAACCCCTGGGAACCCCATGCTTTGTAACGGAGTGTGAACTCACCTTGGTTTGCTCGGCAGATAACACAGAAAGGTCACGTCTAAATGCTAGTGGTCAACCACGTCCTAACATGATTATCATGCAAGTCAGGTTTTGGTTTCAAATAATGCACATAAATCTCACATAAGCTAGCATGTGATTAACACATACAAATCATGGCGAGCACTTGTAGCATTTAACAGTTAACTTCATATTACACTAAACACTTGTACGATTAAATAAATTGGGCTCGCACAAGTCAATGAGCCTTGTGCGATCCACTCGTTTAAACCCATACATACCCGGCCCAACATATATAACCTACGGCCCAAATATACACTTAACAGTCCAACAAGTAAATACTTAAACCATTTGTGCGATCCAATTATCAACCCAAACAGTTAAATATTCCTACATCTTGTGCGACTTAACAGCCTTGTGCGATCAGTCTAGTTACCCAGCCCACATATATATGCTTACGGCCCAATTAACCAACCAACAGCAAACTTCCTTGTGCGACTGGAGACCCTTGTGCGACCGAAACCTTGTGCGTTCAGATCAGGTCTTGTGCGACCTGATCTTGTGCGACTCACGTACTTATGAAATCAGCTCTTGTGTGACTAGGGTCTTGTGCGATCGATGTATTTGGGTAAACAGTTAAGATTTCCAAATTTTATGCATATCAGTTACATTCCTAATTTATGGCAACAATTATTCAATTTCCATGTTTATAGATTATCAATTAACAACTTCCAACTAAGACATATATCGATCAAACAAGACTTTTTTTTTTATCACAACTCTTATGAACCCTATCTTGTGTTCATCAACATATCAAGATCATCATCATCATTAAATTAATCAACAATGGCCGACAATCCACAACACCTCTTGATACTATTGGACCGATTTTTAAATAGTAATTATGTAATTGGATAAATGTTTACTACCACCATGTGATAATCTTATTCTGACAATTATATTTACTATGCACATGCTTTGTTTTTGTCAATACTAAAATTCACACATGATCATCATCGATTTAAACAACAATAGCCGCCCATCATTTAAGCATCTCAAAGATTATTGGACCAAACTATGATATGTGATATTTACTAATATCTTAACTTGGGAATTGAACTAAAACAAAGATCACATGGGCATGCATACTAGTTGACAAACTCAATTAATCTATACATGTAAACATCATGGCAGCCGATTATCTACATTCATACTCAATCACATATTATACGAACAATCACATCATTGTATCATTCATCATGTCGAGTATATATATAACATATCATCTTAAAATCATGAAACAATAATTAATATACTAACCGAATAGAGAAGGAACAAGAATTGATCCGAACACTATGAACTTAGATGATGCGTGCGGCTGCCTTCGAGTTCGTGAGAGAGAGAGAAGAGCTAGGGTTTTGCAAGTTTGTTTTGGTAAAGTGTGAGATGGTTACCAACACCCCATGTTTAATCGATTAATGGGAGTGGGCCGAACCCAATCTTGGGCTGTCAAAGATCCGAATACAAGTTGTGGCCCAAATGGCCTTGTGCGATCGGGTGAGTGTTGTGCGTTTGGGTCGTTCATATACGTACATACATACAACACAACATATAACACATAACATTCAATAAAATATCATTCCATTAAATCATCTAATTCACATAGTCACATAATGTTTACGTTGCATCAAGTACAAGATCGGTTTGGAAATACGAGTTGTCACATTATCCCCAAGTTGAAAGAAATTTCGTCCCGAAATTTAGCACGTACTCACTGAGGGAGCTAGTTAAGTTGCATGGTTTTCCTGGTTTTCCTGGGGTGTCACACCGAACAACCGGACTTAACCCGGAACATAAAAATATTGTCATTGACATTATTTCTTTTTCTGAGCCAGTTAGGGTCCCCGAATACCCTAACACCCGTCACAAAACACTTCATACTAGTAACTAGTTAATCACCTAATTAAGCTTTAACTAATACTCTAACTATTTAGTTAGAATCCAACCCAAACACCCCCCCATGTAACCGATCGGTCATCACAAAGGGGGACACACCTTGTCCTCTATTGATTATTTTAATCATTTTGTTAAATATCTTGGCTACACTTTGTTTAATGGACAACAAGAATGGATGGTTTTAAAATGGAACCATAGGATCACATCTTACATTCATTCAAACACTTAAACAATTTGGCACTTTCTTTCTCCCTTGCCAAAACTCTCGGCCGAACATACATACACACCCACCATCACTTTTCAATTTCATACTAGCCAATTTACATACTTAAAAGTGTGAAGGATCACGTATAAGGAAGCTCGGTGCTTACGGATTGCCACGGACCTCACCACAACGCTATTAACCACCCATTTTTCGTCTAGTTTCTTCCCTAGCCTTGTGCTAGTTGTAAGTGCTTCTTAACACCTTTTTGATCTTGTCTAAAGTGGTTAATAAGAGATTTGTCGGATAAAAATCATGAACATATAAGATCAAAGTTTAAAGTCTACTAAAAATGATGAACATGGTGGTTGATGAGCAAATATTCGTGTAAAACTCTTGGATCTTGTTTTGTTATGATTCTTGGTTGATTATCTGATGTGTTGCTGGTTAAAAATTGATGTTTGATGTTGTTACGATCACTAATCATGCGAACGGAATCAATCGAACGCGTCTTAGAAGATTAAAGAATGAAAACAGAATCTGTCCAAGTTTTACAGCCAACTTCAGTTAGCTGTAAACAGGTCATAAACTCTACAAAAAACTGATATTTTGAGTCTAAAACGTGTTATTATGAAATACGGTTCTAATGGCACCGGAATCGTAATTTTTGGACTTCGTTTACTATTTTTAAAGCATCATTTCGTAACAGCAGCTAGAGCTGCATTTTTCTACTGAAAATATGTGTTTTGTTTTCTGTCATAACTTGGGTTCGGTGTAGAGTTGGATCATGAAACTTGTACTGTAGATGACCACCGATGTATTTGTAATTACCCCACTGGAATTTCGAAAATCGGACGCTCGATGAATTTTAAATAAATTATCCCGTGGACTGTGGTTAGAAAAATATAAATCTGAGTTCAGTCCGGAAAATGAATTTTTATAAAATATTGGTAATGAACCGAACCCCGATATTTTTACACAATAAAACTTGGAATGTTTATGACACTCTGTAAAAATTTGGGAATTTTTGGAATAATTTAACTATTTTATTAAAATATCTGAAAACAGCCCGGTTTTGAATATTAATGCGGAAATGACATAAGTTGTGATTTGCGTGTCTAAATGTCAAGTATGCTATCTGTGAATGATCTAACATGTTATATGTGTTACGTGCACTATCGTATGTTTGCTTATGAGTGGGGAATGGATGGGAAGCATATATCGGCATAAACAGTTAAAATAATGCATGCTATGTGATAGATACGTGTAGAAACTTTGTGCTCTATTTGAAAATCACTAAATGACTAACTGGTAAATCATACTAGGACGTGATTGACCGACCTTGACTGTTAGCTATATTTGATAATCTAACCGAGCAAACCGAGGTGAGTTCACACTTTCTACAAGGCATGGGATTCCCGGTGGTTTGGGAATGGGTTAAAGAATTTAAAACTAAATCTACATATCCCCTTGGGAAGATATGTACGGCCATCCTCCATAGATAGGATGCCATTATTAAATCCTATGATTTCTCCTGGTGCAGAATACGTATGTTCGTCCTCCTAGAGCAGGACAACAACCTTAAAACTAGCTAGACAAAACTCTATCAATAAGTCCCTCTTCATTATATCGACTTAATCGCCGAGGCCAATGGCGAGCGGGTCATTAGTTAATAGCGCTATTAGGTTTAACAAACCTCACACCGTGCCGGTCGGACGGGCGTGTACTAATGGACTATGGCAAACTGTCAGTGATGATAGACACTGATGTAGGGCACAAACTATTGTACGTAGTAGTCGATATCATACCGTCTAGTAGTTCACACGGGGAAAGACCCCCACTGATTATGGTTATGGTTTGGGTAATGACAAAGGAAATGGTTAAACATGTGACAACTCGAGTTTCTGAGATTACTGTCTTGCATTTATTTCACGATAATTGTTTAAAGGTTTATTTCACGACTGTACGCATTTGTAACATGCTAAACCGTGTTTGATTTATATGATACTTATGGTGTGTTTGAAGTGTGTTTTATATTGTTGTGCATTATGAGCGTCCATGTTAAATAATAATGGGTGGTATTAATATTGTGTTGGGGAGTTAAAATAACAAATATGGAACTCTTGAAATCAACTCCCATAACCGAAAACACCCCATCTTCTGAAAACATATCAAGATGGGCTTTGGCCCAGTAGCGAACAACTATAGCAATTCGGTTATAATTTATACGATTAGAATTTAATCACAAAAACCCTAGTCACTCCTTATCGGCTCTCCCTATTCTTGTGCGACGGCTGTGAGCATCCTTCTCTATCCCGTGACATTACTTTGATCGATTAAGGCTTTGGGTTAGTGTTTTCTTATCAAAGTTAGCTTGGATTTTGTGTGAATTGTATGTGATAGCATGATTACACGGTTGCACATAAATTAATAGTCTGAATATAACATGGCGGCTCATAAGAAATCAAACAAAATCATGTGGACACTTAATGATGACTGTCACTAGAAGTACTATATGCATGAGTGATGATTATGTTGATTTTTGGTCCAATTGTATTAGGTCTAAGAGGTTGGTTGTCGGCTATTGTGTGTAAATCTCTTTTGACCTTTAGTGATGTGATGTATGTGCAGATAAATAAAATAAATCATTATTAGATCTCGATGCATGTTTCTGTCATGTTTGATGATCATAAATCCGATGATTTAATGACTATGTATTACTGTTGTATGTATGGGGGATCGTTTGATGTTACAGCTTATTTTTGTAGTCGGCATATTATTAAGATAATCATTAGGGTTCATTCGTATGTAACTGTTATCAATGATGGTTGAACATGATGATGATAATGATGGGCCGACGAAAACAATGCAGCAACGAAAACACTAAGGTGATTTCGGCCCATAAGGGTTTTCAGCACATGTGTTTCAGTTAATATATAACTCTGTTAGTGGATAACGCTGTTAGTTGATTTACTCTGTTAACTGCATTAACTCTGTTAAGTGAAGCAACCATATTAATCATGTAAAGTCTGTAAGTTATTAATTCAGTTAGTTCAGGTAACTTAACTAGTTGATTAACTTTGTTAGTTTAATACTCCTGTTAAGTGGATTAACTCAGTTAAATATGTGACTCTATTACACATGATAATCCAGTTAAGCTTGCTAACTCTGTTAAGTGTGTTATTGAATAACTATGGTTAGTACAAACTATGAAAGACATTTATATAAAGCCTGAACTGCATGACTCTGATTAATTTCCTATGTGATACCTGATAAGTGTTTGGACACACTATGTGACATAAATGGCATGTGAAACTTTACCGACATGTACTGATTGAGAATATGCGCATAACTATAGGATTTGACTGATTACTTGCGAGCATCTAGTTAAGCATACCGAGCAAACCAAGGTGAGTTCACACTTTTACTAAGGCATGGGATTCCCAGGGTATGGGAATGGGGATTGAAGGAATGAGATTTGAATAGATACTCGTACTTACACTGTTACTAGACTATCTACCATCGTCCTCGGATGCGCAGGATACATACGTAAAACCTACGTATACTTGTACTCAACACTGTCCTCAGGTTGCGAAGGACACTCACGTAAAACCTACGTGAACTTATACTCACTACTGCCTCGGTTGTGTCAGGCACTTACGTAAAACCTACGTAAACAAGAACATGCTACTGTCTTCCGGAGTCAGGAAGGACACTTACGTAAAACCTACGTAAACCCCCGCGTACCCCTGTCCTCGGTTGTGAAGGACACTTACGTAAAACCTACGTAAACTTTGTACGTACTACTGTTCTCGGTAAGAAGAACACTTATGGTTACAAATAGTCTAGTGTATATGCAAACATGGGAAGCCCCCACTAATAGGACATACTATCGGCCTAGTAGCGCCACATGTTACGAAACAAACTTACTATTACGAACTTACTTACTGTGAACTCGCTCAACTAGTTGTTGACTCTCTGCTGCATGCCTTGCAGGACCTTAGGTACATATGGAGCTTGCACAGGGAGGAGCAGGTCGTTGTGGGACATGGATCGAGAATGCCATGTTAAATATTTAAACAATTGAACTTATGATTTACATTGGGTTTACATACTTATGCTTCCGCTACACACTTGTTTATGTTTGGTTTTGAAAACACCTATCATATTGATGAATGACTTTTACTATTTACTTATATGTTCAATATGATTGGTGGCTTGATCCTGGTCAGTCACGCCTCCAAGTGGTGGTACTCCGCATGTGGATTTTGGGGGTGTGACAGAACACTTGTGCTTAATTTTGTTTACTCTTACGCACACGACCAGTCAACACGCTCAGCCACCTGTGTGCACATTCAAAACTTTCATGGACTGTCGTCCTACTACCTTTAGTGGCACGGAAGGAGCAGTTGGACTCCTCCATTGGTTTGAAAAGCTCGAGTCCGTTTTTGAGATGTGTGAATGCCCTGAGGCTCGCAGGGTGAAGTACGCCACGGACACTTTAGAAGGCATTGCACCAACTTGGTGGAACGCGCAAGTACAGATGCTGGGGCTGGCGACTGCTAATGCCACCCCTTGGAACGATTTCAAGGAACTAATCAAGCAAGAATACTGTACACGTGATGACATCCACAAGTTAGAAGTGGAGTTCTTTAACCTGAAGATGACGGGGTCAGAAATAGAAGCGTACACGAAACGATCCAACGAACTGGCAGTGTTATGCCCAACTATGGTGGATCCTCCTATCAATCGCATTGAGCTGTACCTCAAAGGCTTAGTACCAGAGATTCCAAAGTCATGTGACTTCTGCTAACCTTGCTACTATTCAAGATGTTACTCGTCTTCCTCATCGTCTCACAGATCAGGCAGTGGAACAGAACAGGCTGCCTAAGCGTATTGGTGCTACTGCTACTACTACTTCTGCTACTCCCAGTGACAACAAACGATTTTGGGGGTGTGACAAAACATACTTTCAACTACGGGGTAACCCCCACGGCAATTAAGCCAACGAAAGTCAAACCACGTTTTTCAAAAACAACTTAAAACTAAACAACCAGATGTGAACTCACTCAACTTTGTTGTTGACTAGTTGTTACATGCCTTACAGGTCACTAGGTGCTTTTGTAGCTTGCATGAGGAGAAGGTTGTTGTGGAATGTGGGTTGTTATATCCCATACTTAATAGATGAACTTTATAAACCTATGGAACTTATGTTTGAAACTTTAAACTTATGAACTGTGAACTTATGTTTTGAACTTACGTTTTATGCTTCCGCTGTTATCTTAAAATCGATTACCTTCTTTAGGTCACCAATCGTATTGTAGTTGGTTTCATTTACTTAATTGTGTTGTTCAATATGATTGGTGGCTCGATCCTGGTCACGTCACGCCTCCAAGCGGTGGTACTCCGCATGGTGGATTTTGGGGGTGTGACAGATTGGTATCAGAGCCATTGGTTATAGTGCACTTGGTTTTAAAAAGGGGAAAAGCTTTTTGACAAAGCCAGACTATAACCTGTACAGTGCTCAACGATCCACAACGACGCTTCGCTCCACGTGCAAGACTCAACATCCTAGGTGATACGGTTTATGTTTATATTACCTACTTGTTAGTTACATGGTACGTTGTTCATGGTATGCATTAGTTAATGTGATAACTGCTATTTGAACCTTGTGTGCTTACTCTTTTCTGTCACTCCACACTTACGCACTTGCGACACCTTTCTTACGTGTGTCCCTTCGATGTGAAGATCATGAGTGGATGTCTCGACATGACCTAGGGTCAGCTGACGACCTTGATCAACGAACGGATTGCTGAAGCCTTAGCAACCCAAACAGGGAGTCAACCCATGCACCCTCAAACACGCATGGGCACCTTCAAGGCGTTCCTAGAATGCAAACCTCCCACTTTCGACGGCACTGAAGGGACAATCGGCCTTCTACACTGGATCCGGAGAATCGAATATACATTCGAAGAGAGTGAAAGCCCTGCCAGCAAACGAGTAGAGTACGCTACTGGCATGTTGCAAGGGAAAGCGTATTCTTGGTGGAGCGCACAAGTTCGGATGCTCGGATTGGCAGACGCAAATGCCATCCTCTGGAGCGACTTTAAGGATTGGATTAAGGAAGAATTCTGCCACCTGGATGATATTCTGGAGCTTGAAACAGAGTATTATGGTTTGAAGATGGAGGGATCAGAGATTGAGGCGTACACAAAGAGGTCTAACGACTTGGCTGCCTTATGTCCTAACATGTCACAACCCATATCTAGGCGAATCAAGCTATACCTCAGAGGCTTAGTCCCGGAAATCCAAGGGTCTGTGAGTGCGGCCAACCTCCCTACAATCCAGTAAGTCGTTCGTTTGGCACACCAACTCACCGATCAGGCGGTGGAAGAGGGCAAGTTGCCCAAGCGTAACACTTCCAATGCAAATGCTCTTATTAGTAACAAGTATATTTGGGGTGATCACCAAGGTGAGGGTCCTAGCTCTATACGGCGGGAACCGCACAGGAAACTCAGGCTGAACTACCAAAAGCAGGGGGGATACCTAGGGAATAAACTAAAATTCCGCAAGTGCCAACGGCACCACAGCGGGTCATGTGCGGAATCGTGTTGTCATCGGTGCAAGAAGTTGGGACATATGGCTAGAGACTGTAGGAGCCCATATCCTGCAAACCGGAACCAATGGAAACACCAGCTGGGTAATGAGAGATGTTACCAGTGCGGTGCTGAGAGCCACTTCAAGAGGAACTGTCCGCAGATAAGCCAGAATCGTGACAACAGCGGCAACCGGGGCAACGGGAACAATAATGGAGACAATAAGGATAACCGCAGGACTGGTAAGCATGAGCTCCTGAATGGACAAGAGGAAGAAGGAAACAACCCCAACGTTGTGGCGGGTAAGTTCCTACCAGACTATTTCCTTGTTTCTATTTTAGATAATTCGGGTACAGATGTTAGAAATGTGTTCCTAAGAGTTAGTCAGGTGCTTAAGCGTACACCATTACCCATAAAACACCAAACATGCTGTAGAACTAGCTAATGGTGAAAGTCTCGAGGGCGCACACACAGTTAAGGGTTGTAACCTCGTCTTAGCTGGTCAGACCTTCTCTATCGATCTTATTCCTATCGTACTTGGTAGCCTCGACGCTGTTATTAGGAAGGATTGATTATCTCACCAATAAGCGGAAGTTCTTTGCAACAAGAAGATTGTCCGCATACCTCGTTCTAGTAAAGGACCCCTAGTAATTCAGGGTGACAAGAGTGGTGCTGTCGTAGGCATCATCTCTTTCCTTAAGGCCCAGAAGTGTTTGCGAAAGGGCCACACTGCTATCCTAGCCCTCGTATCTGATGCATCCTCGGAAGAAAGGAAGATAGAAGACATTCCTATCGTGCGCGACTTTCCTGAGGTATTTCCTGATGAATTTCCTGATCTTCCGCCTCATCGCCAAGTTGAGTTTCAAATCGAGCTAGCTCCTGGATCAGCGCCCATAGCTCGAGCACCATATCGTCTAGCTCCATCAGAACTTGAAGAACTGTCCACACAACTACAAGAACTCTTGGAAAAGGGTTTCATACGTCCTAGCTCTTCGCCCTGGGGAGCTCCAGTCTTGTTTGTGAAAAAGAAAGATGGTACTTTCAGAATATGTATTGACTACCGCGAACTCAACAAGGTGACTGTGAAGAATCCTTATCCTCTCCCACGTATTGACGACTTGTTCGACCAGTTGCAAGGGTCGAGCTATTACTCCAAGATTGATTTGAGATCGGGATACCACCAGCAGAGGGTCCGAGATGAGGACGTCTCCAAAACAGCATTCAGAACTCGTTACGGCCATTACGAGTTTCTGGTTATGCCATTCGGGCTGACGAATGCACCAACGGTCTTCATGGATCTCATGAACCGAGTATGCAAACCTTACCTGGATAAGTTCGTTATTGTGTTCATCGACGATATCCTGATCTATTCAAAGAGTCAGGAGGAACACGAGCAGCATCTACGACTTATGCTGGAACTTCTTCGAAAAGAGCAGTTGTATGCCAAATTTTCGAAATGTGACTTCTGGCTTCGCGAAGTCCACTTTCTAGGCCATGTGGTAAACAAGGATGGAATTCATGTGGATCCATCTAAGGTTGAATCGATCAAGAACTGGCCTGCACCCTGTACACCAACAGAAATCCTCCAATTCTTGGGTTTGGCCGGATATTACAGAAGGTTTATAAAGGATTTCTCCAAGATTGCGCAACCCCTCACTTCACTGACACAGAAGGGTGTCACCTATCGTTGGGGTGATGCACAGGAGTCCGCATTTCAACACCTAAAGGATAGACTATGTAGCGTGCCTATCCTCTCATTGCCTGAAGGCACAGATGATTTCGTGGTTTATTGCGACGCTTCCATCCAAGGACTTGGTTGCGTATTGATGCAACGTGACAAGGTCATTGCCTACGCATCGCGCCAACTTAAAGTTCACGAAAGGAACTACACTACACACGACTTGGAATTGGGAGCAGTTGTTTTCGCACTTAAGATATGGAGACATTACCTGTACGGTACCAAGTGCACCATTTACACCGATCACAGGAGTCTCGAGCATATCTTCAAGCAAAAGGAGTTAAACATGCGACAACGCCGATGGGTCGAACTCTTGAACGATTATGAATGCGCCATCAAATACCATCCAGGCAAGGCCAATGTTGTGGCCGACGCCCTCAATCGAAAGGATACCCTACCTAAGTGTGTACGTGCTTTACAGCTTACCATCCAATCTAACCTTCCCTCTTAGATTCGCGATGCTCAGGTTGAAGCATTGAAAGCGGAAAACATCATGGCTGAGTCCCTACGAGGATCGAGGCAGCGGCTAGAACAAAAGGAAGACGGTGCCTACTATGTAAACGGACGCATCTGGGTTCCACTTTATGGCAACTTACGATAGCTTGTGATGGATGAAGCACATAAGTCTCGTTATTCGGTACACCCTGGTTCGGATAAGTTGTACCACAACCTAAAGACTACATACTGGTGGCCTGGCATGAAAGCCCACATAGCAACCTACGTCAGTAAGTGCTTGACTTGTGCGAGAGTCAAGACTGAATATCAGAAACCATCAGGCCTACTTCAACAACCGGAGATCCCGAAATGGAATTGGGAGCAAATTTCCATGGATTTCGTTACCGGCCTACCCAGATCTCAATGCGGAAACGATGCCATTTGGGTGATCGTAGATCGACTGACCAATTCTGCACATTTTCTGGCTATCAAAGAAACGGATAAGTTTTCTACTCTTGCAGACATTTACCTAAAGGAAGTGGTATCAAGGCACGGAGTGCCAACCTCCATCATTTCTGATCGTGACGCACGTCCTTTGGCTCACGATTAGATATGAGCACCGCTTATCACCCACAGACGGATGGGCAATCTGAACGCACCATCCAAACCCTTGAAGACAAGCTTAGGGCATGTGTAATCGATTTTGGTAATGGCTGGGAAAAGCACCTCCCACTAGTGGAGTTCTCATATAACAACAGCTACCACACCAGCATCCAGGCTGCTCCGTTTGAGGCATTGTACGGACGCAAATACCGATCACCTCTCTGTTGGGCAGAAGTTGGTGACAGCCAAATCACTGGCCCAGAACTCGTGGTAGATACCACCGAGAGAATTGCTCAGATACGACAGCGAATGGCGGCAGCTCGTGACCGTCAGAAAAGCTATGCTGATAAGGGAAGAAAACCGCTCGAGTTCCAGGTTGGGGATCGAGGGCTACTCAAAGTCTCACCTTGGAAAGGTGTAGTCCACTTTGGCAAACGAGGCAAACTCAATCCGCGTTATGTCGGACCATTCGAAGTCACCGAGAAAATTGGCAAAGTCGCCTACAGGTTGAATTTACATGAAGAACTCAGCGGAGTTCACAATGTTTTCCATGTGTCGAATCTGAAGAAGTATCTGTCAGATGAGACCCTCATAGTTCCCTTAAAGGAGCTCACAATCAACGACTAGCTGCGATTCGTCGAGGAACCAGTAGAGATTACGGATCGAGATGTTAAGATCCTCAAGCGTACCAGGATACCTCTGGTCCGAGTTCGTTGGAATGCTCGTCGTGGCCCAGAGTATACCTGGGAACGAGAAGACCAAATGAAACTCAAGTATCCCCAACTGTTTAAGAAAAACGCAACCACTACTGAGGCTGAAGCTACTACAGAATTTCGGGACGAAATTCCAAATCAACGGGGGGATGATGTGACACCCCAGGAAAATCAGGAAAACAACGCAACTTAGCTAGCTTCCTCAGTAACCACACGCTAAATTTCGGGACGAAATTCTCTTAACAGGGGGAGAATGTGACAACCCTCAAAATCCCATGTATTCCGTACAATTCATTAATGATAATTAAAGTGCTTGACGACTGTGTGGAATTACTTAACTGCTTTCTGATATCTGTGTTATACTTACATGTATTTGTTAACATACTAGTAGGATACAGAAAAGTTACTAAATAGTCCGGTATGCCTTCCTGAGTGTTAAAAATTAAAAACGTTGCAAAAATATATATGTAGGACGCTTTACGGATTAATTAAGCAGTTTAACGAAACAGTGTCGAACCGAACAACCGGACTTAACCCGGAACATAAAAATATTGTCATTGACATTATTTCTTTTTCTGAGCCAGTTAGGGTCCCCGAATACCCTAACACCCGTAACAAAACACTTCATACTAGTAACTAGTTAATCACCTAATTAAGCTTAACTAATACTCTAACTATTTAGTTAGAATCCAACCCAAACACCCCCCCCCCCCATGTAACCGATCGGTCACCACAAAGGGGGACACACCTTGTCCTCTATTGATTATTTTAATCATTTTGTTAAATATCTTGGCTACACTTTGTTTAATGGACAACAAGAATGGATGGTTTTAAAATCGAACCATAGGATCACATCTTACATTCATTCAAACACTTAAACAATTTGGCACTTTCTTTCTCCCTTGCCAAAACTCTCGGCCGAACATACATACACACCCACCATCACTTTTTAATTTCATACTAGCCAATTTACATACTTACAAGTGTGAAGGATCACGTATAAGGAAGCTCGGTGCTTACGGATTGCCAAGGACCTCACCACAACGCTATTAACCACCCATTTTTCGTCTAGTTTCTTCCCTAGCCTTGTGCTAGTTGTAAGTGCTTCTAAACACCTTCTTGATCTTGTCTAAAGTGGTTAATAAGAGATTTGTCGGATAAAAATCATGAACATATAAGATCAAAGTTTAAAGTCTACTAAAAATGATGAACATGGTGGTTAATGAGAAAATATTAGTGTAAAACTCTTGGATCTTGTTTTGTTATGATTCTTGGTTGATTATCTGATGTGTTGCTGGTTAAAAATTGATGTTTGATGTTGTTACGATCACTAATCATGCTAACGGAATCAATCGAACGCGTCTTAGAAGATTAAAGAATGAAAACAGAATCTGTCCAAGTTTTACAGCCAACTTCAGTTGGCTGTAAACAGGTCATAAACTCTACGAAAAACTGATATTTTGAGTCTAAAACGTGTTATTTTGAAATACGGTTCTAATGGCACCAGAATCGTAATTTTTGGACTTCGTTTACTATTTTTAAAGCATCATTTCGTAACAGCAGCTAGAGCTGCATTTTTCTGCTGAAAATATGAGTTTTGTTTTCTGTCATAACTTGGGTTCGGTGTAGAGTTGGATCATGAAACTTGTACTGTAGATGACCACCTATGTATTTGTAATTACCCCACTGGAATTTCGTAAATCGGACTCTCGATGAATTTTAAATAAATTATCCCGTGGACTGTGGTCAGAAAAATATAAATCTGAGTTTAGTCGGGAAAATGAATTTTTATAAAATATTGGTAATGAACCGGACCCCAATATTTTTACACAATAAAATTTGGGACGTTTTTGACACTCTATAAAAATTTGGGAATTTTTGGAATAATTTAACTATTTTATTAAAATATCCAAAAACAGCCCGGTTTTGAATATTAATGCGGAAATGACATAAGTTGTGATTTGCGTGTCTAAATGTCGAGTATGCTATCTGTGAAAGATCTAACATGTTATATGTGTTACGTGCACTATCGTATGTTTGCTTATGAGTGGGAAATGGATGGGAAGTATATATGGGCATAAACAGTTAAAATAATGCATGCTATGTGATAGATACGTGTAGAAACTTTGTGCTCTATTTGAAAATCACTAAATGAATAACTGGTAAATCATACAAGGACGTGATTGACCGACCTTGACTGTTAGCTATATTTGAGAATCTAACCGAGCAAACCGAGGTGAGTTCACACTTTCTACAAGGCATGGGATTCCCGGTGGTTTGGGAATGGGTTAAAGAATTTAAAACTAAATCTACATATCCCCTTGGGAAGATATGTACGGCCATCCTCCATAGATAGGATGCCATTATTAAATCCTACGAATTCTCCTGGTGCAGAATACGTACGTTCGTCCTCCTGGTGCAGGACAACAACCTTAAAACTAGCTAGACAAAACTCTATCAATAAGTCCCTCTTCATTATATCGACTTAATCGCCGAGGCCAATGGCGAGCGAGTCATTAGTTAATAGCGCTATTAGGTTTAACAAACCTCACACCGTGCCGGTCGGACGGGCGTGTACTAATGGACTATGGCAAACTGTCAGTGATGATAGACACTGATGTAGGGCACAAACTATTGTACGTAGTAGTCAATATCATACCGTCTAGTAGTTCACACGGGGAAAGCCCCCCACTGATTATGGTTATGGTTTGGGTAATGACAAAGGAAATGGTTAAACATACTTTCAACTACGGGGTAACCCCCACGGCAATTAAGCCAACGAAAGTCAATCCACGTTTTTCAGAAACAACTTAAAATTAAACAACCAGAAGTGAACTCACTCAACTTTGTTGTTGACTAGTTGTTACATGCCTTACAGGTCACTAGGTGCTTTTGGAGCTTGCATGAGGAGAAGGTTGTTGTGGAATGTGGGTTGTTATATCCCATACTTAATAGATGAACTTTATAAACCTATGGAACTTATGTTTGAAACTTTAAACTTATGAACTGTGAACTTATGTTTTGAACTTACGTTTTATGCTTCCGCTGTTATCTTAAAATCGGTTTCCTTCTTTAGGTCACCAATCGTATTGCAGTTGGTTTCATTTACTTAATTGTGTTGTTCAATATGATTGGTGGCTCGATCCTGGTCACGTCACGCCTCCAAGCGGTGGTACTCCGCATGGTGGATTTTGGGGGTGTGACAAACGTTCCAAACACTGAAGCAGAAGTTATGTAATGCTCCTGTTCTATATCTGCCCGAGGGAAGCGATGATTTCGTTGTCTATTGCGATGCGTCCAACTTAGGCCTTGGTTGCGTCCTTATGCAACGAGGTAAGGTTATTGCATATGCATCTAGACAGCTGAAAGTTTACGAGAAGAACTACACTACTCAGGATCTTGAGTTAGGAGCTGTGGTTTTCGCGCTTAAAATCTGGAGACACTACCTCTATGGAACGAAGTGTGTGGTTTTCACAGACCACAAAAGTCTCCAGCATATTCTTAATCAAAAAGAGCTGAACATGAGGCGACGACGTTGGGTTGAACTCTTGAACGACTATGATTACGAGATTCGCTACCATCCTGGTAAGGCGAATGTCGTAGCTGATGCGCTTAGTCGAAAAGAACGAGTCAAGCTTCATTCTGTTTGAACTCTATCTGATATTCAATCTCGTGTACTTCAAGCTCAGCAATTTTGTGTTTCACAAAATTTGATGCGTACGGAATTACCACGTCAACTTGAGCTTATGCTCGAAGCGAAAGACGATGGTTTGCTCTATTTTAAGGATCGATTGTGGATTCCGAAACAAGACGATCTTCGCACCTTGGTAATGGACGAATCTCATAAGTCTCGATATTCTATCCATCCTAGTGCTGATAAAATGTACAAGGATCTTCGTACTCAGTGCTGGTGGCCTGGTATGAAGAAGGATGTTGCCTTGTATGTATCGAAATGCCTAACTTGTCTCAAAGTCAAGGCCGAACATCAACGACCTTCTGGCTTGCTTGTACAACCAGAGATACCGGTTTGGAAGTGGGAGAACATTGCGATGGATCTCATCACTAAGTTACCGCGTACGTCTAAAGGTCATGATGCTATTTGGGTTGTTATCGATCGATTAACGAAATTAGCTCATTTCATTCCGATTTGCGAGGATCTATCTGCTGATAAACTTGCAAAGATTTATGTTGATGAGATTGTGACACGACACGGTGTGCCCTTAGATACCATCTCTGATCGTGATGCTCGATTTTCATCTCATTTCTGGAAGGCCGTGCAATCTGCTTTGGGAACCCACCTGAATCTAAGCACTGCTTATCATCCCCAAACAGATGGCCAATCTGAGAGAATGATTCAAACTTTGAAGGATATGCTTAGAGCATGCGTGATAGACTTTGGTGGTAATTGGGATTCTTATCTTCCACTGATCGAGTTCTCTTACAACAATAGTTATCATACTAGCATTAATATGGCACCATTCGAAGCTCTCTACGGTCGAAAATGTCATTCACCTGTCTGTTGGAACGAGACCGGTGAAGCTCAGCTTACTGGACCTGAGCTCGTTCTGGAAACAACTGACAAAATCAAGAAAATCTGCGATAATCTTGTGACAGCTCGAAACCGTCAAAAGAGATATGCGGATTTGGGACGCAAGCCCTTAGAATTTCAAGTCGGAGATCGTGTCCTACTCAAGGTTTCACCTTGGAAGGGAGTCGTGAGATTTGCAAAGAAAGGAAAACTTGCACCTCGATATGTGGGACCATTTAAGATTGTGGAAAGAATTGGAAAGAAAGGAAAACTTGCACCTCGATATCGACTAGAGCTACCTCCACAGCTTGGAAATATTCACCCGACTTTTCACGTGTCCAATCTGCGAAAATGTTTAGTTGACGCTGATCTACACATTCCTCTCGACGAGATTCGAATCGATGAAACAATGCACTTTGTCGAGAAACCCGTGGAGATCGTGGAACGTACATACAAACAGTTGAAGAACAAACGGATTCGTTTGGTTAAAGTTCGCTGGGAATCCAAACGTGGCCCAGAGTTTACTTGGGAATGTGAGGACCAGATGAAGATGAAATATCCGCATTTGTTTTCACAAACTTCCTCTAGTTAAAATTTCGGGACGAAATTTCCTGAAGTAGGGGAGACTGTGACAACTGTGTTCTGTAATCGATGTACAATGTAAAACAATGATATTTATTAATAAAACAATGTGCTTTGGTGTTATTATATGTGTTTTGGTGTTTCTATGTGTGTATTTGTGTTTGGTGATTTTTCAATTCGATTCGATTCCGATTGCAAGCTTTAAATCGCGTTCTGGAAGGTTATACGCAAACTGGTGCGTAAACGCAGTCAGTATAACGCAACAAACACTCCGGAATAGTGACATAGGCTTAACATACCTTAAATAACCTCCACATAACTTAGAAATAAGTTTTGAATGGTTTGGTGTGTCGAAATCAACTTTGTTCGATCGCAGGGACTATTTGTGTCAAACTGCGAAACTATGCCGATTTGTGTAGTAACGAACATTCCAGAACTTGATCATAAGTTAAACATACCCTAAATAACCTTTACATAGCTTAGAAATAGGCTTTGATGGGCTCGGTATGCTAAAATAAACTTTATGGTCATTCAGGGACTAATAGCGTCAAAAAGTGCACAAGTTTGCACTTTCACGCATATCTTACGTTCTGAATACATCCGGACCTCCAAAAATTTATGTGATCATTAAAATATTATGCTTTAATGATTGGCTTGTCAAAAATCCATTCGTCGCGCAATTTGGATCGTTTTTGCGTTCGTTACGACTTCCGTCGTAATTAACCGAACAACGCAATCGTACGGCCAAACGAACCGACATCTGACATATTTTTGGGCATGTTTCATGTTCCCTATGCTTTAACATCCTTGTGAAGCTTAATAATGGGCTTGACGGGTGTTAGAAGTGCCAAAACACGACCATACGCGCACAGGGACCAAAACTGCCAAAACTGAAACTGCTGGTCTGCAGGGTCCTTACGGTCCGTAAGCATGTCCCAGAACATGAGAAAGCTGTTTCCAGCCTGTTTCCAGCTGTTACACTCACAAAACCCAATTGCACATGTCTCTTCCTGATAATGGGGGGCCATTTTTATGTACCATGGTATTGCAACAAGTGTAGGGATGAGATTGAAGCACGATTTTCGATAAACGATCGTAACGGTTCAAGGAAAACTATAAATACCCCTCACCCCCATTGCAAAACCCACTTGATTTCTGAAATTTTCTCTAAGTTGATGTGTTTGAAACACTTCATACCTGAGTAATACTTGGAAATCAAACTTGCGGGGACCTTCTGTAAGTGTTCTTTCGTTCTTTTCATTCATTTTAGCGTTAAAGTCAAACTGCGTTTGACTTTCTGCATTGACCAGTTTATGGTCAATGTGAAGTTCGTTTGAACTTCATAACGTGAGCGTAATCACGATGGTTATAGTCCCTAGTGACTATACCTACTGATTACCACGTTATCTAGGCTCAGTGACGAGTCGTAGTTTCGGCCAAATTGCGTATTCTTGTGTATTTTGTAACCAAACTACTCTTAGGTATCAAAACCGTTTGTTTTGATACCAAACTTGTTTTCTAACTTAGTTAAGCATGTTTTAAGCATGCTTAGCTCATCACTTTTTAGTTTAGTGCTTGTGTAGAGTCGTAAGTCAAGCGGACTAAACACCCACTTAGACTTTCGAACACGACCCATTTGGTCGATCTTAGGATCCGACCAAACATGTTTTGTGACCATAGTAGCATAGGGAATAACCTTCCGAGGTTATACCTTATGGTCACCTAGTTTAGGTAGTTATATGATAAGTAGATTATATACCTTAGGTAAATTACCAAAATACCCTTTTCATGTATAATTGGTAATTAAGCTTATGTAACCTAAACTTTTGTCACATAACTGATTATACAACATGATTAAACATGTATTGGCATATAATACTTGTCATAGGACTAGTTAGACGTCTCGAACGCGCTTTGCGCGCACGACGCGTTCAAGTAGCGTAAGCTACCTTAATGGGTCGCGATGGGTCGAAAGCACTTAGGTTAGGTTTCATTTAGGATGTAGGCCTTGTTAAACCATATCACATGAGTTCCAACACTCATTTGGGTTACAAGACCTCATTATGTCCGATCTTCCGATTTAGGCGTCTATTGTTTGACTAGTGAATCAATTACTAGGTGCTACTTGATTTCTCTGGTTTACTCGAGTTTGTTGAAGTACTATTGATTGAGGATACCTTGCACTACATGTGAGTACATAGTTCCCCTATTTTACAACTTTCAATTGTTTTGGGGTGATTCATATGTACAAAATGTTCTCAAGGTTTAAACGATGATTTCAAAAACGAATAGAACGATTTGTACTAAACTAATAACGATTTCGATAATGTGAACGAACTTGTTGGTTGTAGTTACATAACGAACGACATTCATTAGCATTGATCAAGCCGACCAGTATTAGGTTATGGTACCATAGGATATGACAAATCCCGTTATTGCACTATACCCATGGTTATGTGTGGGTGTTGTGGGTAACGACTGAATCTGATGATTGTTAACTTACCCTTTGGAGGTTTGTTAATGCAAGAACGAGTTGAACGATGAACGAGTCACAAAGGTTTGAATGTTATTAACGAGACGACCATATATAAGTTTTCACAATTAAAACGAGGACGATTTAAACGATCTAAACGAGTAAACGATTTGGGAACGATTTGGAAACGATGTTAAACGATTTGGGTAAACGATTGGCTTCTGGGCTAGTGTTTAGATAACGGGACGGGTGTAATGTGGTGAAAACATGGTAGATACGCCGCTGATACTTCTTATATATAAGTGTTTTCAACATATTACATACCGTGGCGTTATTTAGTTCACTTGGGTAAACGATATTGAAACGATGTCACTCAACGATGTTTTCGAAATAATATACGAGTTTTATTAACGAGTTTATACGAGATGTTTTACAAGATGGTTTTCTAAAACAAAAAGCTTTTGGGTTAAGAATCATGGCTACGATATTTTATAAGTTATAACCATCTTGATTTGAGTTGGTTAATCATGTTGCAATATTATACACTTTTAAAAACAAGGTTTTCGAGGTATTGCAATATAAGTAAACAAGCCATGATTCCGATACTCTTATAAAACCTATGTACTCGCCAGCATTTCTTTGCTGACTTTGTTTTTACATATGTTTCAGGTGTTGTTGCTTGATTGACGTTCTAGGATGCATGCGTCACATAGGATCTGGACGAGGCCTTAGTGACATATAACTATGATAGACGATATAAAACTTGTTTGTTATATGTTAAGACAATGTTAATGTTTAATATTATCAATAAAACGAAACACTTTTGCATCCATGGTTATGAAACGATAATTCTGTTACAACACCCCCCGACGTTTCCGCCACGCTTTGTTGTTTTACGTGGTCGGGGTGTGACACTACCTTTGCCTGGAAACACGAAGATATGACAGGTATCTCTAAAGATATAATTACTCATAAGCTTGGTATTGACAGGTCATTCAAACCCATGCACCAAAAGAGGAGAAAGTTTGCACCTGAGAGGAATGCCATTATCCAGGAGGAGGTAGACAAGTTGTTCCGAGCAGGTATGATTAGAGAGGTTAAATATCCAAGATGGTTAGCCAATGTTGTCACACCCCCAAAATCCACACGCGGAGTATCACCGCTTGGAGGCGTGACTGACCAGGATCAAGCCACCAATCATATTGAACAAGCATATAAGTAAACATAATTCAACCAAATAATATGAAAGGTGTTCAAAAACCCAAAGCATAGTTAGTGTTAGCGGAAGCATAATTTGTAAAACCCATAGCAAGTATTATGTATGAAATAAAGTAATGATTAAAGCATGGCACACATCGCCATGTCCCACAACGACCGTTCCTCCCTGTGCAAGCTCCATGGATACCTAATGACCTGCAAGGCATGTAGCAACGATTCAACAACAAAGTTGAGCGAGTTCACAGTTGGTTGTTTGGTTATAGTATTCATTTCGTAAATCGTATGTTCGTTTTGTAAACCATGTATCGTATTAATCCTTATCGCAGCCAATCCAGGCATTTGTGCGATGATTAGTGGGGGCTTCCCATTTGTTACTAGACCACGCGTATCGACTGCTACGAAAATGTAAGAGGTGCCCTAAGTCAATGTCTATCAGCATTGACCCTTTGCCCATAGTCCATTAGTACATGCCCGTCCGACTGGCACGGTGTGAGGTTTGTTAAACCTAATAGCGCTATTAACTAATGACCCGCTCGCCATAGGCCTCGGCGATTAAGTCGATAAATGAGGGACTTCCTTTGATAGAGGTGATGGTCTTATGATCGTGTACGTAGGCTTTACGTACGTTCCCTTAAATACGAGGATAGTAGTAAGTATAACTGTACGTAGGTTTTACGTACGTGCCCTTCAATCCGAGGACAGTAATAATTAGTTTAATAGTAATGGCTGTACGAGTAGTTATTCAATCCCATTCCCAACCCCTGGGAATCCCATGCCTTGGCTAGTGTGAACTCACCTTGGTTTGCTTGGCAGATACACAGAAAGGTCAAGTCTAGCTGCTAGTGGTCAACCACGTCCTAACATGGTTACCATACAAGTCAGGTTTTGGTTTCGAGTAGTGCACATAAGTATCACATAAGCTAACAGGTGATTAACACAAATAGATCATGGTAAACACACAATGCACGTAAACATATTAGCAGTCAATTCCATAACATCTGATACTTGTACGATCCAACGATAAAGCCCAATAACAGGCGGCCCAACATGTTGTGCGTTCAGCACAGTCTTGTGCGATCCACAACATGTTGTGCGATTTAGTTAATATACCCGGCCCAAATAACAAACCGACCCAACATACATACGGCCCAAATAAAAAAACAATAAACAGCTTGTGCGGTCCAGCTCGTCTTGTGCGACTGGACAATTCTTGTGCGACCGAATTTGGGCTTCAAGGCCCAACAATACAATACTTTGGTCTTGTGCGGTCCGGATCTCTTGTGCGATCCGGACGACTTGTGCGATCGGTTAAATCCTCCACAATTCATGCAATTCAGTTACATTGTTTCCATGTTTGATTTAGTCAACAGTCAAACCGTTATCTATTGATTTTTACCAATCAATTCCAATAGTTACCATACTTGCAATTTAGAAATCACTAAATCAACAGTTTTTAATTATTCAGTTAGTATACAATCGATCAAACTAAGAAATTTATCATTAATTCATACTCATAGCAATACCATTCGATCCATTCATAAAGTCATTATGCCATCCACACACACATTACATAGCAACATACATGATCCACATTCGACATCTGCAAATATTCGACATCTAGCATGAACCCTATTCTGTGTATTCATCAACATATCACGATCATTCACATCGGATCATCATCATCATTAAATTAATCAACAATGGCCAGCAATCTATAACACCTCAAGATGGTATTGGACCGATTTTTTTTATATAGTATATATGTAGTGGACAAATATTGATTATTATCATATTACCATTACATGCAATACAACACAATGGCCGACAACTATGTTTATCACCTCAAGGGTTAGTGGACCAAACTATGGCATGTAATATTTATTAAGATAATATCGATCATCATCACATCAGCCACATTCCCTAGGTTAAAACGTGTGTACAGAGTCATGTTTCTGACAAACCCTAGATCTATTTACACCTCTTACAATACTACAATAATTCTAATAGTTTAATATGCCAAGAACCATAATATCGAATGCCAAGCAGGGACATAATTCACAACACAATATCATATCATGCAACCAAGTACGATAAGAAAACTCAATTCAATCAGTGGCAAAAGTGTACTAACCGAAGGGGACCAAGATGGCATCAAAAGGTCTTCGAGGGACATGGAATGACCGTTGGCTTCAAAAGTGAAGGAGGGCTGTTGCCGTCGGATTTGAGAGGGGAAGAAAGAAAGTGTAGGGTTTGCAAGTTTTCTTATATTGCAAATAATGAAGGAACAAAAACCCATAAAGGTTATGTATCGGTTTAAATGGGAAAAGTGGGCCGAACCCTTGCATGGGCTGCCTCTTGTCTCGAGTTCAAGCGTAGTGGGCCGAGTGGGGAAGAATGGGTAAAGACATAGTGTGCGGCCCAAGAGATGTTGTGCGATTGGCTAGTGTTGCGCGACCAAGAGTTATTCAATATTCTCACTTATAGTACAATCACACAAAATACGTAACATACAATTTATAATCATTCATTAAAACCAATATATCACATAGCCACACAAAGTTCACATACGTTACGTTATACACAAGGATAGGTTCTGAAATACGAGTTGTCACAAATGTGGTTGTTGTTCAAAAGAAAAATGGAAAGTGGAGGGTATGTGTCGATTTTACTTATTTAAATAAGGCATGTCCCAAGGATCCTTTCCCATTACCCCGCATTGACTCCATGGTGGATGCTACCGCGGGTCATGAGTTGTTGACTTTTATGGATGCTTCATCTGGATTTCAACAAATTCAGATGGAACCATTGGACCAAGAGGATACATCCTTTATGACCCCAACTGGTATCTATTGTTATATTGCTATGCCATTTGGACTAAGGAATGCAGGTGCTTTTTTTTTGGGTAAAGGGTTACCCCGGTTAAATTTCATTCATAACCAAAAAATACAAGTGAGGCATATAGCATACCTCAATTCTCTAGAATGACATGCCATTTCTAGAGTCAACTACAAACAAATAAAAACACGCAAAAACCGCAAACAAGACACACAAGACAAAACAAGAACCCACACGGTCCACTCCATAATCTCTAACAAGAATCAGCCACATTCATCTTGATCCATCAGTAATTCACGAGGAAGACTCCAGTCGCTCAACACTTTAGTCATGCTACTTGTTCTCTTGAACTTCATTGTGTGTAATTTCATTCTGATCGTAAGTAGAATCACCTCTAAAAGTTGAGTTACATTCCTTTTCTTTTTCGAGAACAATCTATTGTTGCGTTCTTGCCAAATAAAATAAGCCGAAGCCGCCACCACTAGCTTACCAATTATGTGAGATGCCCGTTTAGACTCCACATGTTGCATTAGGTACTCCATAATTTCGCTCCACTGTTTCCCTACATTATCCATACCCGCCTTCTCCCGAACTCCATACCATATTTGAGATGCAAAGTCGCATTGGAAAAATAAATGATCATGAGAATCCGGTCCCGCTGTGCATAGCGAACAACACATAAGGTTATAATTTGCATTACCCGACGATCTCCATTTGCACATAATATCGTGTGTCTTTAGTTTCTTGGAGACTATAAGCCACATAAGAAAAGAGTGTCTAGGGATCGCTTGAGGAAACCACACAATACGCTCCCAAGCTACCTTATCTTGAGCTAGCCGAATATCATTCCACACTCCATATGAACTATACTCCATGTCTTGCCCATCTCTCGATCTCCAAATTATCCTATCTTGCACATGAGGTTCTAACGTTACATTAGAAAGCTGATGCAAAATTGGGAATCTACTCACCCAAGAGTTCGGCCAACCCCACACGCCATTTTGATACACCTCCGCAACATTGACCCGCAAATTAAAACCGGCATTCGCTATCATTCTTGGCGTAATAAATCGATTCAGCGGACATACGGTATCCCATATATCAAACCACACTCGAGTATTCTCTCCATTACCCATCTTAATCCAAATGTGTTGGCGAATAATTGTTCTCAATTGAAGCATCTTCCGCCAACCCCACGTAATATTGTTCCGAACCGGCACATCCCAGAAACTTCTATCCCGGATACGATACGAATGCACCCATTTAACCCATAAGGATTCCCTATTAGTCAAGAGACTCCAAATATGGGCCACCATAAGCGCAGTATTCATGTCAGATATTTTCCGGATACCCAAACCACCTTCTTCCTTAGGAAGACATACACGACTCCATTTAACTTTAGCCTTTCCCTTTATACTATTACCTTGAGTCCAAAGAAATCTTCTCATTTTATCTTCAAGATCATGAATAATTCTCTTTGGTAAAATAAAGACGAAAGACCAATACACATGCATAGATGATAAAACAGATCTAATAAGCTGAAGACGACCTGCAAAAGACAAACTTTTTGCTTTCCAATCCGTGATTCGAGACTCCAAACTTTCAACGAGCTTTTTACAATTTGAATAAGTCAATCTTGACGATATGAGTGGCACACCAAGATACCGAACCGGAAGGACACCTTCATCAAACTGCATGATACTTCGGATTTGCTCTTTAACATAATTCGGAACACCCCCAAAAAACACAGTGCTCTTCGTCATGCTAGGAACCAATCCAGACATATTCTTGAAGAGATTCAACGAATCTAAAATAACAGCAGCTGAAAGAGGATCACCACGAGCAAATAAGAATAGATCATCTGCAAAGCATAAATTAATAATCCTTTGCTCTTCACATTTATGATGAAATTTAAAATCAGCAGTGTCATCAACTTGCTTTTGAAGAATCAATGTAAGAACCTCCATTACCAATGTGAAAAGATACGGAGACATAGGATCTCCTTGGCGTAAGCCCCGCTTTCCCTTAAAATAACCATGAAGATTCCCGTTAACGGACAAAGAAAACGTAGTAGAAGTAACACACGCCATCACCCATTTGATCATCTTTTGGTGAAAACCAAAACCATGTAAAATAGTCTCCAAGAAACCCCAATCAACAGTATCATATGCCTTTTGAATATCGACTTTGAATGCACATCTCGGAGGGCCATGATTATGATGATAATTGTGCATTAATTCCTGGGTTAGGATGATATTATCAGAAATCTTCCTACCCGGGATAAATGCTGACTGATTGATGTTAACAATATCTCCTAGGCCCTCTTTTATTCGGTTAGTGATAATCTTGCTTATACACTTGTAAAGAGTGTTACAGCAAGATATAGGCCTATAATCCGTTACTGAATCAGGAGTCTTCACCTTTGGAATAAGAGAAATTACCGTATGATTTAGCTGATTCAGAAGCTTTCCATTTTGAAAAAACTCTTGAATCGCTAAACAGACATCCTTTCCAATAACATCCCACGCTTTTTTAAAGAAAACAGAAGTATACCCATCCGGTCCCGGAGCCTTATTCCCAGCAATTGAGAACATTGCATCTTTTATCTCATCATCGGTCACTAAACGGATCATGTTATTCGCTTTCATAATGGATAATTTATTCCGAAAAATATCCATATTTGGCCTACAAACAATCTGGCCTACACTCCCAAAAAATTTCGAATAATGGCTCACCAAAGCTAAAGCCGCTGCCCCCCCTTCATGAACGACTCCATTAGTATCATGAATTAAAATAATTCGGCTTCTGTGGTTTTTAGCTTTCACAACGTTATGAAAATATTTGGTGTTCGAATCCCCAAGAGTTAACCAATCAACTTTTGATTTTTGTTGTAAAAACACAGCTTCATCATGAATAGCATCTTTATACTTTTTTAGAAGCGAACTATGCTTAGCTAAAACATCCTCATTTGCCGTATTCTGATCCAAAACGATCTGACATTCATCAAGTTCCTTTCTCGCTTCCTTCACTTTCTCATGCAAATTTCCTTGTTTAAAGAAGAGTTTTCGTAAAGGGGTCTTTAGCAACTTAAGCTTCATAACAACTTGGTACATACGAAAACCTGTAATATCTTTCTTCCAGATCTGATTAATAGCTTCCATAAAACCATCCTTTTCAGCTATTAGATTAACGAACTTAAACGGCCTTGGTTTGTCTCGAGTAACACTCGGCAACTTCAAGATACACGGAGCATGGTCCGAGACCCGAAAAGGATGAAAATAAGCTCCCGCGTTTGGAAAATCAGCGAGCAAATTTATATTGCACATAATTCTGTCCAATTTTTTATATATAATACCTCTTCTTTGCTGATTATTTGTCCATGTGTAGTGTAAACATGTGCTATTAACATCAAACACATCAATGGACTCAACACACTCTCTAAATTCACGAGTACCAATGCTATAGCTTGATGAACCTGTACTCGAATCATCGTGAAATAAGGAAGCATTGAAGTCCCCCATAATTACCCACGGCTTGTCTTTCATAAAAGAGCTATGTGTACACAAATTGTTCCATAAATCTCTCCTATTTTTATAATTATTTTCCGCATATACGAACGAGCAAAATAAGGATTTTCTATCAAGTTTAAACACCACTTGTGTATGAATTACCTGGTCCATTTGCGAGAGGACCATAACATCAACCAGATTCGGATCCCACCCAAGCATGATCCGAGTCCCTTTAACACAACAACTAGCATTCGAATTCCAAATCCACGAGCTGAAAACTTTATGACAGACCTTTGATACCTTTGACATGTCAACATGAGTTTCCATGATAGCACAAACCTGAACATGATTTTCCACAACTACTTGACGAACCTCCTTCTGTTTAAGGGGGCGGTTCAACCCCCTAATATTCCACGAAGCCACACTACCCATTAACACCCTTTGAACCGGGTGTGCTTGCACCCTCAGATTGGATCTTGTTCTCCATATATTTTGGAATATCAGCTAGAAGATTATCAACATCTGTTTCATCGTTCCACATCTCATCCGTGTTATGGTTCTTTCCTTTAGGTTGCACTTTTTCTCTTGAAACATCTCCTTCCCTCCTTTCATCTTCCATATTATTCGTATCCTCGCCTAAGACATGAAAAGGATTAGATGTTTCAATTTTTTCCAGATTCGGGCCTTTATTATTCGGATTTAACTTGGGTTTTACCACCGGCCTATACGTAAACTTCTGTTTCTGGTTCTTAACATTCACACCTTGAAAGTTCTGTTTTTTTGTTTTCACGACATTCTCCTGAAAGTTATCATTATGTTTGCTATTATCATCATTCCTAACCTGAACAGGTTTCTTTGGACATGAATTATCATTATGGCCAAATACACAACACAAAGAGCATCTCATAGGTTCCCAATCATAATCAATTTTTACCTCCACTTTTGCATGACCATTCCCATCCAAGTTTGGAATAGCAACGTTAATACTTTTCTTTAATTCCTTATCCGCATGTATTTCAACCATGGCTCTTGCAAAACTACTCCTCCCCCATGATTCAGTACACATAGTCGCAGTGTAAGAATCTAGCATTTTTGGAACAAATAGGACACAAATAGGACACACTATGGAAGTCTACATAGATGACATGGTGGTTAAGTCCAATGAAGTTGAATCCTTCAAAGTGTCACTTTGGTGTTAAAGCAGGCAAATTCCTAGGCTACATGGTAACAAAAAGAGGCATTGAAGCAAGTCCAGAGCAAATTAAGGCAATTGTGAATATCAAATATCCTGCCAATGCCAAGGATGTGCAAAGGTTGACAAGGAGGATCGCAGCCTTGAATAGGTTCATATCAAAGTCATCAGAAAAGTGCAAAGAATTCTATGACATTTTGAGAAAGAACAAGAAATTTGAGTGGACTGAAAAGCATGAAAATGCTCTCAAAGCCCTTAAGGATTACCTATCCTTAACTCCTGCCTTGATGAAACCAAAAAAAGGGGATATATTATCCTTATATCTAGCGGTATCCTCTAAAGCATTAAGTGCAGTCCTTGTTAAGGATCACGAAGGTACACAACATCCTGTTTATTATGTAAGTAAGAGTTTGCTTGATGCTGAATCCAGGTATTCACATTTAGAAAAACTTATCCTTGCTTTGATTATGGCATCTACTAAATTAAGACATTGTTTTGAAACTCATGCCATTATTGTTAAGACTAACTTTCCAATTAAGAATGTTCTCAGGAAACCTGAAATGTCAGGAAGGATGGCTAAGTGGGCAGTGAAGCTTAGTGCTTATGATATAAGATATGAACCAAGGACTGCCATCAAATCCCAAGCCTTAGCTGACTTTGTGGCAGATTTTAGTAGTGACTTGCAAAGAGAAGCTGAGTTGGAAGTTCAGCAGCTTGAAGAGACTAAGGATCCTTGGATACTCTTCACTGATGGAGCCTCTAATGTTAAAGGGACAGGACTTGGAATACTACTAAAATTGCCACATGGGGACATAATACCCCACTCAATAGCTTGTGAGTTTCAAACTACTAATAATGAGGCTGAATATGAAGCCTTGATAGCTGGTTTGCAAATTGCCAAACACATGAGGATCAGGTATCTTGAGGTACATGTAGATTCACTGTTAATTACTAATCACTTTAATGGATCCTATGCTGTTAAAGGTGAAAAGCTAATCAAATATTTAGAGATAGTCAAAGAATTGGCACTCTCTTTTGTTTCTTTTAGTTTGACACAGGTACCTAGGGAAGAGAATGCAGAAGCTGATGCATTGGCCAACCTAGAATCATCCTTGAAAATTCCAGAGGATATCAAGATCCCTATCATCCATATTTTGGCTCCTGCTATTGAGGATCACATGGCTATAGAGATAGAGGAGGATTCTGCAGTGGTTCCCAGTGATAGTGCACAATCTCATTCAGGATCATGGATCCTTCCAATCATGAGATATATACAACATGGAGAGATTCCTACAGGAGAAAACCCCAGGGCTTTCAAAATCAAGGTATCCCAATTTACAATATTAAATGATATGTTATATAAACGATCTCTTGCAGGTCCATATCTAAGGTGCATAGAGGATCCTGAAATTCAAGAAGTCCTAAAGGATTTTCATGAAGGAGATTGCAGAAACTACACTGAGGGCAGGGCATTGTTCTCAAGGATCCTTAGGACAGGATACTATTGGCCTACAATGAAGAAGGATGATGTGGATTATGCCAAGAAGTGTGATCCTTGTCAGAGACATAGTAATATCCTTCATCAGCCAGCAGAACTCCTGCATCCTATATCCTCTTCTTGGCCATTCATGAGATGGGGAATGGATATAGTTGGTAAACTTCCCAAAGCACCAGGAGGAAAGGTGTTCATGCTTGCCATGACTGATTACTTCTCTAAATGGATAGAGGCTGAAGCCTTTGCTCAAGTCAGAGAAAAAGAAGTGATATCCTTTATTAAAAGAAACATTATTACCAGATTTGGTATCCCTTCTGAAATTGTTTATGATAATGGATCCCAATTTATTGGGAGTAGAACTACTAACTTTTGTGACAGCTGGGGGATTAAGATGATAACATCAACACCAATCCACCCACAAGCTAATGGTCAAGCAGAATCATCCAACAAGATCATCATCAACAACTTGAAGAAGAAGCTTGGATCCAAGAAAGGAAAATGGGCAGAAGAACTACCTTATGTGTTATGGGCTGATAGGACAACTCCCAAGAATGCTACCGGCCAAACTCCATTTTCTTTGGTATTTGGAGCAGAATCAGTGATCCCTACAGAGATGGCGGTTCCTACTGCAAGAACAAGCATCCGTGATCCTGAAGGAAATGCTGAAAACTTGGTTCAAGACTTGGATACCATAGAAGAACTCAGGGATTTGGCAAGGATAAGGATGGCTAGTTATCAACAAAGGATGGCTAGAGCCTACAACAAGAATGTCAGGATCAGGAAGTTTCAAGTTGGTGATATGGTGTTGAGGAAAGCATTTCAAAACACCACAAATCCTGCTGATGGCAAGTTAGCACCAAAATGGGAAGGCCCCTATCTTATTGAAGCTGAGGCAAGAAAGGGGGCATATCGATTACTGACAATGGAAGGTGATTTGCTACCAAGAGCTTGGAATGCTGTCCACTTAAAGAGATACTTTATGTGTGACACCTGTGTCACTTCAACCATCAAACAAATACCAAGCCAATGAAATATTGTATTTCATACTTGGGATCTGTATAAATATGTGTATCTTTTGCACATATCAACTCTTGTTCGATTTCAAGCTTTAAATCGCTTTCTGGAGGGTTATACGCGCACTGATGCGTAAATATAACCAGTTTAATGCAACGAACACTCCGGAATAGTGAAATAGGCTTAACATACCTTAATTAACCTTTACATAACTTAGAAATAAGTTTTGAAGGCTTTGGTATGGCAAAATCTAGTTTATTCGCTTACAGGGACTAAACTTGACAAACTGCGAAAGTATGCCAATTTGAACTGTAACGAACATTCCGGAACATGACCATAAGTTAAACACACCCTAAATATCCTTTACATAGCTTAGAAATAGGCTTTGAGGGGTTCGGTGTGCTAAAATAAACTTTTGGCTCATTCAGGGACTAAAAGTGTCAAAAAGTGCACAAGTTTGCATTTTCACGCATAACTCACATTCTGAATACATCCGGACATCCAAAAATTTATGTAAGCACTAAAATATTTTATTTTAGTGTTTGGCACAAGAAAAATCCATTCGTCACGCCATTTGGATCGTTTTTCGCGCTTGTGCGCATTCCGTCGTAATTAAGCGAACATCGCGTTCGTACGACCAAACGAACCAACACCCGGCATATTTTTGAGCATGTTTCATGTCCACAATATTTAGGCATCATTTTAGGGCCTTAAAGTAGGCTTTACGGGCCTTGGAAGTGTCGGGAATGGCTTAAATACACAACAGGGACCAAAACTGTCATTTTTGAAACTTATTTTCTGATCAGAACCCCCATGCGGCCCGCATTAGTTTTGGTGTATCCTGAAGCGGGCCGCGTCAGCCTTCCAGAACAGATAAGATCGATTAGTCAGCTGATTCCAGCTGTTTAATCCACACCCACACATTCTAACTTGCCCTTTCAGCTCATGGGGGATCATTTTTAGCCACCATAACTTTCCAACAAGTGTACGCACAAGATTCGAGCACGGTTTCCATGAAACGATCTTAACGGTTACCCGAAAACTATAAATACCCATCCACCCCCATTGCAAAACCCACAAGAATCTGATTAAAAAGACTCTAAGTTGGAACCATTGTTTCATACCTGAGTTATTTTGATCACGATTAGCATTCAGGGACCCTTCGTAAGTATTCTTTCGTTCTTTTATTGCTTTTCGAGTCTTTTCGAGTCTGAAAGTCAAACTTTGTTTGACTTTCTACGTTGACCAGTTTATGGTCAATGCGAAGTTCGTTTGAACTTCGCAACGTGAGTGTAATCACGTTGGTTATAGTCCCTTGGGACTATGCCTACTGATTACCACGTTGTCTAGGGTCGTAGGGTAAGCGATCTAATAAATCGCTTATACCTTCGAACCTGACCCATTTGGTCGATCATTAGGATCCGACCAAATACATTAGGTGACCATAGTAGGTAGGGAATAACCTTCCGAGGTTATACCCTATGGTCACATCGTTTGAGTAGTTGTATGATAGGTAGTTTATATGCCTTAGGTAAATTACCAGAATACCCTTTTCATGTATAATTGGTAATTAAGCATATGTAACCTAAACTTTTGTCACATAACTGATTATGTAACATGTTTAGGCATATAACACTTGTCATAGGACTAGTTAGACGTCTCGAGTGTGCTTTTGCGCGCACGACGCGTTAAAGTAGCATAAGCTACCTTAATGGGTCTCGATGGGTCGAAAGCACTTAGGTTAGGTTTCATTTAGTATGTAGGCTTTGTTAAACCATATGACACGAGTCTCTATACTCGTTTGGTTTACAAACCCTCATTCTATCTAAATCATCCGATTTAGGTCCGGTTATTAACATAGTTACCTATATTAGGTGCCGTTTGATATCCGCGATCTCTAGCATTGTTTGGTTGTTACTCAAGGACTACGAAGCAATCTCATGTGAGTACATAGACCCCTCTTTTACTGTTTTCCAAACTGTTTTGGGGTGGAACACATGTGCCTACTTGTTACCTTCTTGCTTTCCTGTTTTCACATCATATACTTGCTATGTTCATTAGTACATTTATAGTACATGATTTCAATACATTTTATGCTATGTATGTCCATTTAGTGCATATTTAGTACATTGTTTTACATTACAATTTGTTGCATATACTCATCCAGCATATGAACACATTATATTGCATTTGAACCGTTTATAACTATTTGACTATGTGAACCGTTGTAAACATTTGACTATGTGAACCGTTTGTATCTGTGAACCGTTTGTATCTGTGAACCGTTTGTATCTGTGAACCATTTGTATCTGTGAACCGTTTGTATATGTGAACCGTTTGTATCTATGAACCGTGTGAACCGTATTTGACCATACATAAACATTTCTACAATTGTTAAACATTACATCTTGATGGTTTGGTTTGAGTAAGTGATTTAAGTAACGAGGCGTGTGTAATATGATACAAGCATGGTGGATACGCCGCTGGTACTTCCTATATATAAGTGTTTGTATGGTATTACATGTCGTAACGTTATTTCAATCATTTCAATTTGAGACATATAACATTTTATACAAATAACATACTTTTCACAAGACATTGTTTTACAAACAACATATCTTATACAAACTCATTTTACATGGTTATTCATTTAACCATACATTATTCTCTTATTTATACATATCATCTGATCTTATCGATTTTCAAATGATTTACAAAACAAAGCAAATAACAAGGTTCATGACTAAACATTTTCTCAAACATAAGTCATGAATCTTATTTTCACAAAACCTATGTATCTCACAGGCATTTTTATGCTGACGTACCTATTTTCACATGTGTTTTTCAGGAGATGATGCATAGGACTTATCAAGACATACTTAGGCGGACCTGTGCCTTAGTGACTTAAAACGAGACAAGAACTAGTTAAATTTTGTTATGTACTCTTTATTTCTTGTTTAAAGACAATGTAACTCGCTTGTTTGTTGAATAAAACGAAACTTTAATTTCCATTGTTGTGAAACATTAATTCTGTTACAACACTCCCCGACGTTTCCGCCACGTTTTGTATGTTCTACGTGGTCGGGGTGTGACAGAAAAGATGGTATCAGAGCCAATGGTTATAGGGAATTAGGTTATTAGTAATGCTTTGACCTAGTCTATAACCTTTCTAGGACCCTAACGCGAGTTTACTTGCGTTTAGTCATAAAACAATACCGTCACCTATCCTTAGGCGACTACCACAACAAGAACATAATTTTCGAAACCGCTTTGAAAACTAATCATCTGTTCTAGGATGATTGATTACTAGGTTTTGAACCCTCTATTGTAAGGTTTTGAACCCTCTGTTATATGGTTTTGAACCCCTTTGAGTTTTCAAAATCTCGTCAAGGTTCTGGGTTTTAAATAATGTGAACACGTGCAAACTGGAAGGGTGAATGCCTGTATTCTGGGTTTTCTGTCTAGGCAAGCACTTCGTATACATCTCATCAGACGCGAGACCAGTTGTGCTTACCGGGGAATTCTTGGGATGAGTGTTCACTTATAGGCGAGCATGTCTTCGCGATACATTATTTTTGACCCATTTACTTTGATTAGTCACTGTGTGTCGTTTGTTTACCTTGTGGTAACAAACAAATGACCACTACCCTTGCTTTCATCAGATTTGTTTCATCTCATTCTTTTCTTCTAATTCTCTCACTCGTTTCATTTCATGTTTCCTCTTTTAGAATGCCTCTTCGACGCGAAAGCCAGATAGCGACTGCCGAATTGGCAGAAATCATTGCGCAGCAAATGGCTGCTCAATTCCCAAACCTCTTTGCTCAATGGAATCAAGCCAACAACAACAACAATGGTCCATGCAATTTCAAGAGTTTTAACTCGGCGAAACCACTCAAGTTTAGTGGTTCTGAGGGAGCGACTGGGCTTCTTCAATGGTTCGAGAGCATTGAGAATACTTTCCACCATGTGCAGTGTCCTGACAATCGCAAGGTCGAGTTTGCTTCAAGTGTGTTCCAGAAGAGAGCCCTTACGTGGTAGAACGGGGTTATGAGAGATCGTGGTGCAGAAGTTGCTCTAGCACAGACATGGGCTGAACTTAGGGCCCTTATGATGAAGGAATTCTGTCCTCGTCACGAGATCAGGGCCTTGGAAAGGGAATTCGACAATCTTGAGCAAGACAGCGGTGAGCATCGAGCCTACACGGACCGTTATGAGGAGTTAAGTCTGTTATGCCCAAACATGGTCACGCCTTTGGATAAGGCAATCGAAAAGTACATTGATGGCCTCCCTGACTCAATACAAGACATTGTGACTGGCAGCAACCCTATAGACAGGCCATTGAGCTATCTGCAACCTTGACTGAATCAAAGATCAGGAAAGGTAAGCTTTTCCGAAAAGGTGACAAGAAACCGGTCGAGGAATCGAACCCAATCGAGGAATCAAAGACCATGAATGAACAGACTGGATCCCCTAAGAGGTCAAAGAAGCGAAAGGCTTCTCAGAACTTCGCCATGGTTACTCACAATGATCAAGCCGTCCCCAACCAACCAGCTCAACCCCCTGCTAGGAAGCCATACAATGGAACTGCACCCTTGTGCAACCAATGTAGCCTCCATCATCATGCCAATGTAAAGTGCCGCAAATGCCAAACTTGTGGACTTATAGGCCATACAGCAAGAGTTTGCCCCGCTGCAGCTGCACCAAACCAAGCTGGCAACAATACCGCTCAAGGTCGTTTTCTACCAGGTTCTTGCTTCAACTGTGGCGAGATGGGTCATTTCCGAAGAAATTGCCCAAAGCTTGCTAATGCAAATCCAGCACAGGGATGAGCATCTGACCGAATGTAAGACAATGCTGTTTAGAAATAATCAATCCTTATGTATTATTTTCTTTAGTTGTCAAGGTCCAAGAAACAGTTGTTATCATTGTTTATAAATAAACCTTTTATTTACATTGCAATGTATTTATGTGGTTGCATGTATAAACAACATATCTTTTACAATACCGACAATCAAGGAACCGTATTCCTTGAAGAACAAACTACCCCCAAAATTTTCCCATCATATGATCTCTTGCGTTTTCCACGAAATTCCTAAGTACCCGTTTATTCTAAGGAAACGAAGTACAAGGCGCAAATTACAACACTGGACGAATACCCAAAGTACCACTGTAAATCTTTAATAGGGTACCTAAGGGTATTTCCGTAAATCCTAACATTGTTGTGTTCCTTAATTCGACTATTACGTTTCTTTGAAAACAAAATCGAATTTTGGGAGATCTTCATATCTTTTCAGATAAATCCCAGAGGACATTGAAGTCAATTGACTGGTTTCCATATCCGTTCTCAATCGATAACAAATTATTAACAAATTAATAACCAAGTTAAACAACTATGTGATTATGTGCTTATGAACATTACAAGACAAATTGTGCGGACTGTGCAAGGAATTACGTAATTATGGATGCATACATAATTATGGAATTTAGTGCACAGAAACCACAGCGAGCTTTGTCATGTGCCTAGAAGTTAACTCTATTCATTTCCATTTCTGATGAAGCACCCGTTTAAAATGACTCCGTTTATTCATTTTCGTTTCTGAAGATTTGTCCATTAAGGAAATGAATATCCGTTTGTCTCTCCTTTTCATTTCCATTTCTGATGAAGCACCCGTTGAAAAAGACTCCGTTTGTTTATTTTCGTTTCTGAAGATTTGTCCGTTAAGGAAATGAATATCCATTTGTTTCTCCTTTTCATTTCCATTTCTGATGAAGCACCCGTTGAAAATGACTCCGTTTGTTCATTTTCGTTTCTGAAGATTTGTCCGTTAAGGAAATGAATATCCGTTTGTTTCTCCTTTTCATTTCCATTTCTGAGGAAGCACCCGTTGAAAATGACTCCGTTTGTTCATTTTCGTTCTGAAGAATGTCCGTTAAGGAAATGACAGGATTATGCCTTACATATCTCTGGTGGTTATTTGACACAAAGTCACAAATAGACTCCTACGAATAAATTTCGGGACGAAATTTCCTAAAGTAGGGGAGACTGTGACACCTGTGTCACTTCAACCATCAAACAAATACCAAGCCAATGAAATATTGTATTTCATACTTGGGATCTGTATAAATATGTGTATCTTTTGCACATATCAACTCTTGTTCGATTTCAAGCTTTAAATCGCTTTCTGGAGGGTTATACGCGCACTGATGTGTAAATATAACCAGTTTAATGCAACGAACACTCCGGAATAGTGAAATAGGCTTAACATACCTTAATTAACCTTTACATAACTTAGAAATAAGTTTTGAAGGCTTTGGTATAGCAAAATCTAGTTTATTCGCTTACAGGGACTAAACTTGACAAACTGCGAAAGTATGCCAATTTGAACTGTAACGAACATTCCGGAACATGACCATAAGTTAAACACACCCTAAATATCCTTTACATAGCTTAGAAATAGGCTTTGAGGGGTTCGGTGTGCTAAAATAAACTTTTGGCTCATTCAGGGACTAAAAGTGTCAAAAAGTGCACAAGTTTGCATTTTCGCGCATAACTCACATTCTGAATACATCCGGACATCCAAAAATTTATGTAAGCACTAAAATATTTTATTTTAGTGTTTGGCACAAGAAAAATCCATTCGTCATGCCATTTGGATCGTTTTTCGTGCTTGTGCGCATTCCGTCGTAATTAAGCGAACATCGCGTTCGTACGACCAAACGAACCAACACCCGGCATATTTTTGAGCATGTTTCATGTCCACAATATTTAGGCATCATTTTAGGGCCTTAAAGTTGGCTTTACGGGCCTTGGAAGTGTCGGGAATGGCTTAAATACACAACAGGGACCAAAACTGTCATTTTTGAAACTTATTTTCTGATCAGAACCCCCATGCGGCCCGCATTAGTTTTGGTGTATCCTGAAGCGGGCCGCGTCAGCCTTCCAGAACAGATAAGATCGATTAGTCAGCTGATTCCAGCTGTTTAATCCACACCCACACATTCTAACTTGCCCTTTCAGCTCATGGGGGATCATTTTTAGCCACCATAACTTTCCAACAAGTGTACGCACAAGATTCGAGCACGGTTTCCATGAAACGATCTTAACGGTTACCCGAAAACTATAAATACCCATCCACCCCCATTGCAAAACCCACAAGAATCTGATTAAAAAGACTCTAAGTTGGAACCATTGTTTCATACCTGAGTTATTTTGATCACGATTAGCATTCGGGGACCCTTCGTAAGTATTCTTTCATTCTTTTATTGCTTTTCGAGTCTTTTCGAGTCTGAAAGTCAAACTTTGTTTGACTTTCTGCGTTGACCAGTTTATGGTCAATGCGAAGTTCGTTTGAACTTCGCAACGTGAGTGTAATCACGTTGGTTATAGTCCCTTGGGACTATGCCTACTGATTACCACGTTGTCTAGGGTCGTAGGGTAAGCGATCTAATAAATCGCTTATACCTTCGAACCTGACCCATTTGGTCGATCATTAGGATCCGACCAAATACATTAGGTGACCATAGTAGGTAGGGAATAACCTTCCGAGGTTATACCCTATGGTCACATCGTTTGAGTAGTTGTATGATAGGTAGTTTATATGCCTTAGGTAAATTACCAGAATACCCTTTTCATGTATAATTGGTAATTAAGCATATGTAACCTAAACTTTTGTCACATAACTGATTATGTAACATGTTTAGGCATATAACACTTGTCATAGGACTAGTTAGATGTCTCGAGTGTGCTTTTGCGCGCACGACGCGTTAAAGTAGCATAAGCTACCTTAATGGGTCTCGATGGGTCGAAAGCACTTAGGTTAGGTTTCATTTAGTATGTAGGCTTTGTTAAACCATATGACACGAGTCTCTATACTCGTTTGGTTTACAAACCCTCATTCTATCTAAATCATCCGATTTAGGTCCGGTTATTAACATAGTTACCTATATTAGGTGCCGTTTGATATCCGCAATCTCTAGCATTGTTTGGTTGTTACTCAAGGACTACTAAGCAATCTCATGTGAGTACATAGACCCCTCTTTTACTGTTTTCCAAACTGTTTTGGGGTGGAACACATGTGCCTACTTGTTACTTTCATGCTTTCCTGTTTTCACATCATATACTTGCTATGTTCATTAGTACATTTATAGTACATGATTCAAATACATTTTATGCTATGTATGTCCATTTAGTGCATATTTAGTACATTGTTTTACATTACAATTTGTTGCATATACTCATCCAGCATATGAACACATTATATTACATTTGAACCGTTTATAACTATTTGACTATGTGAACCGTTGTAAACATTTGACTATGTGAACCGTTTGTATCTGTGAACCGTTTGTATCTGTGAACCGTTTGTATCTGTGAACCGTTTGTATCTGTGAACCGTTTGTATCTATGAATCGTGTGAACCGTATTTAACCATACATAAACATTTCTACAATTGTTAAACATTACATCTTGATGGTTTGGTTTGAGTAAGTGATTTAAGTAACGAGGCGTGTGTAATATGATACAAGCATGGTGGATACGCCGCTGGTACTTCCTATATATAAGTGTTTGTATGGTATTACATGTCGTAACGTTATTTCAATCATTTCAATTTGAGACATATAACATTTTATACAAATAACATACTTTTCACAAGACATTGTTTTACAAACAACATATCTTATACAAACTCATTTTACATGGTTATTCATTTAACCATACATTATTCTCTTATTTATACATATCATCTGATCTTATCGATTTTCAAATGATTTACAAAACAAAGCAAATAACAAGGTTCATGACTAAACATTTTCTCAAACATAAGTCATGAATCTTATTTTCACAAAACCTATGTATCTCACAGGCATTTTTATGCTGACGTACCTATTTTCACATGTGTTTTTCAGGAGATGATGCATAGGACTTATCAAGACATACTTAGGCGGACCTGTGCCTTAGTGACTTAAAACGAGACAAGAACTAGTTAAATTTTGTTATGTACTCTTTATTTCTTGTTTAAAGACAATGTAACTCGCTTGTTTGTTGAATAAAACGAAACTTTAATTTCCATGGTTGTGAAACATTAATTCTGTTACAACACTCCCCGACGTTTCCGCCACGTTTTGTATGTTCTACGTGGTCGGGGTGTGACATTATGTAATAAGGAACCAGGATCCTTAGCAATATTCATGACCGATGTTCACGAAGGATCCTTAGAGGATAGATGATCCTCATTCTGGTAATGATCTAATGTCAATCTATTTAATTCTTTAATTATCTTGTATACGAGGAGAAGGATCCTGGATCCTTCATCCTTCTTTCACTTAGTTCTGAGTTTTGCAGAAGGTTAATATATCCTTAATAAAGGATTGAGTATCCACAGAAGTTTCCAGTTATTTGGGCTTGACCCCAGTTATTTGGGCTTGACCCCAGTTATTTGAGCTTGACCCCAGTTATTTGGGCTAGTCCCCAGTTTTTGGGCCTGTCCCCAGTATCGCCAGTAGCGCACGATGATCCTGATGCAGTTCAAGGCAATGGGACCAGTACCCGCTTTAGGGGCTCACAATTTCATTGTACTGGCTGTATTCGGGATCTTACGTATAATGGTAGACGTACCATACATCTGTTCCTAAGGTTTCTAACGTTTTCACGTTAGCTAAGGTTTTAGCATTTTCATGTCACTAAGTTTGGATAGTCGCCAGTGAGGGCCATACTCCAGTTTACACAAGATCCTTTGGGCTTGTCCCCAGTTTTTTGGGCTTGTCCCCAGTTTTTTGGGCTTGTCCCCAGTATATTGGGCTTGTCCCCAGAATTGTTTGTGACAACCCGAACTTTCGTGGTTAGTATCGTGTAATCTGGCGATCTTAACTCCATTAAACTTAAACGATATTCTGATTAACTAACTTAGTGGTATTGGATCGGGCCGTGTATATCTTGGGCTTTATGACCATACCTTACAAACAAATACCATGTCGGCCCAAACAGATTTCATGAGCCCAACTAGTCTTTGATGTGCTTTAATTGTTTCTTGTGTATGTTTTAATTGTCCGGCCCAAAGAAACCCTTGTGATCGGGCCACTTGTTTCAATTAGATATGTATATATGTTTTATCATGCACCTCACTCCCATATTAACATATTAACGTAGAAGATAAAGAAACCCTAGTAATACCCCTCTTGCATTCGGTGACCAGCAACAGGAAACAACCCCTTCGAAGCCTTGTACATCTCCCTTTATCTTTTGGTTAGTGTTTCCCTATCTATTGACAATCGTATGGTTATAGTATTGTGCATTTATGCGATAAAGGATTCTCATGATTTCTGATTATGTGGTATATGCTAAGTGATGATTAATAAAATTATGTGATGATGATTATATGATATGAATGTGTGTGAATTACCAAACTGTTGTACATGCTATCTATTACATGGATTAGTAATGATTGCAACATGTGAATGTGGACCAAGAACATAGGCATGTGCAATAACCTAGGGGCGATAGACATAAGCTGTCATGATAGTTTGGATGTTGAGTGATGACTGCATGTTATAATGAATGCCACATGATTAATGCTGATCTATGCCACGTGATTAATGATCTGGTTGTGTGGAATTTATACAATTATACATAACAAGAATTAGTTCATGAATACAAGATCACCCTATGATGAATATATGTTGAATTTTTATTATCGATAATATACAGACTGTTTTGGGGGCTGATGACTTAATCGGATAACATACAAGGATTGGGCTGTGCATGTTAATGGGCCACTATTTAGTTTAATGTAATACAATTGAGGAGTCTTTGGTTTAGTGGGCCGAAGACTTGTTACACATGGACTCAAGTAACAGCGATAGTAAATATGATATGTTTGGATAATCTTTTCATGATTTTGTTTTATTTGTATGATTTGATCTTAAGGGGGTGGGGGGGGGGCTGCTGTAATCGACTAAAGCTAGGTTGCAACTATAAATTCATATTAACTGAAAATTTGGTCGAACATTAATTGAATACACTATGTTGCTCACTGTTCAAGATAATTGTACAGAATTTCATAATCAATTAATTTGATGGTCGGCCACTTATTGAGCACATACTTTGTTTATATTGATTTGCTATTATGTGATAGTTGAAAATGGGGTATATAATGGGCTGGCATAATAGCAGGCCACATCACACAAGGTAATGGATCTGAATTAAGTGTGGAACGAACTTGTTTAATAGTTGGACCAGTTGGGTTAAAACTGGTGTGATGGGCCATGAACTGTTTTGATTAAGAGTTTGATGCGATAATGTTAACTGGGTTAGTTATATGTCGTTAAATGTAACTCATGTGAATATGCGATTAACTGTTTAATGCTATGAGTCGTTTGTTATTTAATTGATACCGTATGATCATGAATGATACGTGAACTATGTGGATATAAACTGATTGTGAATACGTGCATAACTATAGGACTTGATTGATTACTTGCGAGCACATAATTTAGCATACCGAGCAAACCAAGGAGAGTTCACACTTTCCACAAGGCATGGGATTCCCAGGGGTTGGGATTGGGTAAAGGATTTAAACTGAAACTGCGTGATCTCCTGGTTTGGAACACGTACACACCCTCTTTATTGAAGGGTGACAACACGTGATAAGGATATAATTGGAACCTGCGTAATCTCCTGGTTTGGGGATTACGTACACACCCTCTGTATTGAATGGTGACAACATGTACACACCCTCTTTATTACGTACACACCCTCTTTATTGAAGGGTGACAACACGTGATAAGGATATAATTGGAACCTGCGTAATCTCCTGGTTTGGGGATTACATACACACCCTCTGTATTGAAGGGTGACAACATGGATACTAGACCAAAATCTCTATCATGAAGTCCCTCCTTTTTATATCGACTTAATCGCCGGGCCAATGGCGAGCAGGTCATTAGTTAGATAGCGCTATTTAGGTTTGACAAGCCTCACATCGTGCCGCGGAGGGCGGGCGTGAACTAATGGATCTGGGTACTAGTCAATGATGATAGACATTGACGTCAGGGCACCAACTTACTTTAGTCAGTGGTCGATATGGTAAACAGGTCTAGTGGTTAACATGGGGAAGCCCCCACCAACTATGGATATGTTTGGGAAACAGGGTAAACTGATTAACTTACAACTTACAAATGAATTCCTGGTTTTTGAAACAACTTAACAATGAACACCAACTGTGAACTCGCTCAACATTGTTGTTGATTCGTTGTTACATGCCTTGCAGGCCTTTAGGTGCTTAACATTGGAACTTGCTGTCTGGGAAGCTGGAGTGGTCATGGGTCGAGTTACATGGAAACGCAACGCAAGACTAAGAGCTTTTATATGTGGTTTATAAACACTTAATGAATTAAATATGCTTCCGCTGTAAACTATGAAGTATTGTAACGTGTAACACTTGTTGTTAATTAAATGAAAGATTTATTCAAATATAGACATGAGTTCAATGTGATTGGTGGCTAAGATCCTGGTCAGTCACGCCTCCAAGCGGTGGTACTCCGCATGTGGATTTTGGGGGTGTGATAGATTGGTATCAGAGCCATTGGTTATAGTGAACTTGGTTTTAAAAAGGGGAGAATGTTTTTGTAAAACCAGACTATAACCGAACAGTTCTGAAAACTTGGATACGACCATGACACTCAGCTCCAGATTGCAAGGTTCGTCCCTCTTACTTGTATGCATTGCGTAACTAGTACACATTTGTTTATGACGAAACATACGAAGACACACTCGTTACTATAGCATGATGGCATGGATTGCTTGCTTACCTTATGTGCGTTGATAGTATGCCATAGATCTTGGATTTTTGTGATCTTATTACCTTGACGACCTCCGTTTGACACCTGAGTTTGAGGAACCATTTGACATGAGTTGGGAGGAACTGAGATGAACATGGAAATCACAATATTATTGTGGGTGCACACATAATAATAATGTGGGGTGCATGCGAGTCCCAGTGAGCCTTAACAAGTGGAAAAGGGGTTCCGTTCTGTTATTTGATCAATGTGAAACATAACAAACCTATAGAGGTCATAGCAATGATTGTCTCCTACTTGAACGTGATCTTCTCACTCCTCTCTGAATTCTTACGAATCTCGATGCTATCGAGTATTACCTGTACACCTATCTGAACGCCTAGCGGACTACGCAGAATATTAGGTGCTTGTACGAACATCCCCGAGTTGGATGTTGCAACGACAATGGTTGGTCCATGTCTTTCTCACCTTTCTTCGTTTGCTGGAACTTAACGTATTGACGCCTTGGATCCCGAAGTGCGATCACTTCTGCAACACTCTCGTAACACACCATGTATTACTCAAACAACATCGATGGACCGGAGGATGACCGTAATACTTTATCAACCTCAGTACTTTGACGACCCTGATTACCGGCAACAAGCACAGCGAATTGGCTTCAATCGAATCCTTAACCCCCGTCAGCGACTCATGGGAGTCAACACCTGCGAACCAATCGAGGCATAAATGTTAATCATTGACCTTAGTGTGGTATGCGTAACTGCCAGCACAGTGAGTAACGCTTTAGAACGCGGTTCAGGATGCAAAAAGATGGACTATGATGGTGAAGAATCGTAGGGCATGTTTCAAGCAACGACATCGGGGTCAGCAGACACAACGACAAAAAGGTGCTCGTAACCCTAGCTTCCAGTAAGGAAATAAAGGTGTCCACATCACGGATTGGCGGTGGTTAAGATAAGAGGACAACGAATGGCGGCGTCTCATGACCGTCAGAAAAGCTACGTTGTTAAGCGCAAGAAACCACTCGAGTTCCAAGTTGGGGATCGAGTACTATCTAAAGTCTCACCTTGGGAAGGTGTACTTCGTTTGGTATACGAGACGAAACTCAAACCGCGATATGTTAAACCGTTCGAAATCATCGAGAAAATAAGCAAGGTGACCTACAAACTGAACCTACCGAATAACTCAGTAGAGTTCACAACGTATTCCATGTGTTGAATCTGAAGAAGTGTCTGTCAGATGAAACCCCCACAGTTCCTTTTAAGGAGCTCACCACCGACGATCAGTGGCGATTTGTCGAAGAACCAGTGGAAACCTTTGACCGGGAGGTCAAGATCATCAACGCACCAGGATACCTCTTGTTCGAGTTCGTTGGAACTCCCGTCGTGGCCCAGAGTTTACCTGGGAACGAGAAGACCAAATGAAACTCAAGTATCCCCAGTTGTTCGGGAACAGTGCAACCCCTACTGAGGCTAAAGCTACTACAGAATTTCGGGACGAAATTCCAAACCAACGGGGGGATGATGTGACACCCCAGGAAAACCAGGAAACAACACAACACAACTAGATTCCTCAGTAACTACGTGCTAAATTTTGGGACGAAATTTCTTTCAAGTTGGGGATGATGTGACAACCCGAACTTTCGTGGTTAGTATCGTGTAATCTGGCGATCTTAACTCCGTTAAACTTAAACGATAACCTGATTAACTAACTTAGTGGTATTGGATCGGGCCGTGTATATCTTGGGCTTTATGACCATACCTTACAAACAAATACCATGTCGGCCCAAACAGATTTCATGAGCCCAACTAGTCTTTGATGTGCTTTAATTGTTTCTTGTGTATGTTTTAATTGTCCGGCCCAAAGAAACCCTTGTGATCGGCCCACTTGTTTCAATTAGATATGTATATATGTATTATCATGCACCTCACTCCCATATTAACATATTAACGTAGAAGATAAAGAAACCCTAGTAATACCCCTCTTGCATTCGGTGACCAGCAACAGGAAACAACCCCTTTGAAGCCTTGTACATCTCCCTTTATCTTTTGGTTAGTGTTTCCCTATCTATTGACAATCGTATGGTTATAGTATTGTGCATTTATGCGATAAAGGATTCTCATGATTTCTGATTATGTGGTATATGCTAAGTGATGATTAATAAAATTATGTGATGATGATTATATGATATGAATGTGTGTGAATTACCAAACTGTTGTACATGCTATCTATTACATGGATTAGTAATGATTGCAACATGTGAATGTTTGTGGACCAAGAACATAGGCATAAGCAATAACCTAGGGGCGATAGACATAAGCTGTCATGATAGTTTGGATGTTGAGTGATGACTGCATGTTATAATGAATGCCACATGATTAATGCTGATCTATGCCACGTGATTAATGATCTGGTTGTGTGGAATTTATACAATTATATATAACAAGAATTAGTTCATGAATACAAGATCACCCTATGATGAATATATGTTGAATTTTTATTATCGATAATATAAGACTGTTTTGGGGGCTGATGACTTAATCGGATAACATACAAGGATTGGGCTGTGCATGTTAATGGGCCACTATTTAGTTTAATGTAATACAATTGAGGAGTCTTTGGTTTAGTGGGCCGAAGACTTGTTACACATGGACTCAAGTAACAGCGATAGTAAATATGATATGTTTGGATAATCTTTTCATGATTTTGTTTTATTTGTATGATTTGATCTTAAGGGGGTGGGGGGGGGGGCTGCTGTAATCGACTAAAGCTAGGTTGCAACTATAAATTCATATTAACTGAAAATTTGGTCGAACATTAATTGAATACACTATGTTGCTCACTGTTCAAGATAATTGTACAGAATTTCATAATCAATTAATTTGATGGTCGGCCACTTATTGAGCACATACTTTGTTTATATTGATTTGCTATTATGTGATAGTTGAAAATGGGGTATATAATGGGCTGGCATAATAGCAGGCCACATCACACAAGGTAATGGATCTGAATTAAGTGTGGAACGAACTTGTTTAATAGTTGGACCAGTTGGGTTAAAACTGGTGTGATGGGCCATGAACTGTTTTGATTAGGAGTTTGATGCGATAATGTTAACTGGGTTAGTTATATGTCGTTAAATGTAACTCATGTGAATATGCGATTAACTGTTTAATGCTATGAGTCGTTTGTTATTTAATTGATACCGTATGATCATGAATGATACGTGAACTATGTGGATATAAACTGATTGTGAATACGTGCATAACTATAGGACTTGATTGATTACTTGCGAGCATATAATTTAGCATACCGAGCAAACCAAGGTGAGTTCACACTTTCCACAAGGCATGGGATTCCCAGGGGTTGGGAATGGGTAAAGGATTTAAACTGAAACTGCGTGATCTCCTGGTTTGGAACACGTACACACCCTCTTTATTGAAGGGTGACAACACGTGATAAGGATATAATTGGAACCTGCGTAATCTCCTGGTTTGGGGATTACATACACACCCTCTGTATTGAAGGGTGACAACATGTACACACCCTCTTTATTACGTACACACCCTCTTTATTGAAGGGTGACAACACGTGATAAGGATATAATTGGAACCTGCGTAATCTCCTGGTTTGGGGATTACGTACACACCCTCTGTATTGAAGGGTGACAACATCGCTACTAGACCAAAATCTCTATCATGAAGTCCCTCCTTTTTATATCGACTTAATCGCAGGGCCAATGGCGAGCGGGTCATTAGTTAGATAGCGCTATTTAGGTTTGACAAGCCTCACACCGTGCCGCAGAGGGCGGGCGTGAACTAATGGATCTGGGCACTAGTCAATGATGATAGACATTGGCGTCAGGGCACCAACTTACTTTAGTCAGTGGTCGATATGGTAAACAGGTCTAGTGGTTAACATGGGGAAGCCCCCACCAACTATGGATATGTTTGGGAAACAGGGTAAACTGATTAACTTACAACTTACAAATGAATTCCTGGTTTTTGAAACAACTTAACAATGAACACCAACTGTGAACTCGCTCAACATTGTTGTTGATTCGTTGTTACATGCCTTGCAGGCCTTTAGGTGCTTAACATTGGAGCTTGCTGTCTGGGAAGCTGGAGTGGTCATGGGTCGAGTTACATAGAAACGCAACGCAAGACTAAGAGCTTTTATATGTGGTTTATAAACACTTAACGAATTAAATATGCTTCCGCTGTAAACTGTGAAATATTGTAACGTGTAACACTTGTTGTTAATTAAATGAAAGATTTATTCAAATATAGACATGAGTTCAATGTGATTGGTGGCTAAGATCCTGGTCAGTCACGCCTCCAAGCGGTGGTACTCCGCATGTGGATTTTGGGGGTGTGACATTGTTGGGCTTCTCCCCAGTTGCTAACTCTTCTCTTATATTGGCTTAGTCCCAAGTTGTGTTCCATTTCAGGTTTTTGAAGTTAAACAGCTAAGGATCCTTGATCTTAACCTTTTATCAAGGTTTGTCTTTTGGTTATCCTGATTGTAAGTATTAAAGGTTTAGGATCCTAACTTGGATTCTCAAGTATGATCCTTGATCACTTTGATTTTATTCTTTATTTATCTAAGTGTTATTCTTTGACAACAGGACACATGATCCTTAAATTTCACTACTTTTTTGAATTTATCGATTATAGGATATTTGATCCTTGATCATATCCTAAACTTTTTGACATAATCTATTAAACTTTTATTCTCAACTTATGAATTCAAACAAAGTATATAATAGCAACTGAAAGGTAAAGTATTCACAAATGAAACAACACATGAGATAGTCAAAAGATTAAGATTTTATTTACCAAAAGTTAAACCCTTTATAGGTTGTCAAAATTGCCAACCCAAGTTTCTACCAGCAAAACGTGGCACGTCCACTTGGGTTGGCAAAGGGTGTCCATATTAACAAGGTCTAAGTGCAGGAAATAAAGGCGGAAGGATAACAAGTGGTTTCATCCCCCAAACAGAGGATCCATCCACCACCCATTATCCTACCTATTATTCAAGGATCCATGATCCTAAACCCTAAAAACTATTATCTAAGTTATTACAGACCATCATTGTTCAAGAAAAACACCATCAAACAAAAACCTTAAATCCTAAAAAAAATGGGCTCCGGCCGCGTCTAGATAAATCCATCATCGCCCATTTTTGCAGCTCACACATTTGCTGCATCACCATCACCATCATCTCCAGCCCCAGCATCACCAGCCTGATCCTTAGCCCCGCTGCCGCTTGCCTCAAGTATCAAGACTTCTCCTGTCACACCCCCAAAATCCACCATGCGGGGTATCACCGCTTGGAGGCGTGACGTGACCAGGATCGAGCCACCAATCATATTGAACAACTCAATTAAGTAAATAAAACCAAACATAATACGATTGGTGACCAAAACTAGTTAACCTTGTTTGGTTTAAACAGCGGAAGCATAAACGTGAGTTCAAAAGCTTAAGTCCATAGTTCATAAGTTAAAGTTTCAAAACGCAAGTTTAGTAAGTTCATAAGGATTTAAACGTTAAGCACGGAACATAACAGTCCGTACACCACAACGACTCCTTCCCCGTGCAAGCTCCAAGCATTTAGCGACCTGTAAGGCATGTAACAACGAGTCAACAACAAAGTTGAGTGAGTTCACGTTTGGTTGTTTGGTTTTAAGTTGTTTCTGAAAAACGTGGTTTGACTTTCGTTGGCTTATTTGCCGTGGGGGTTACCCCGAAGTTGAAAGTATGTTTAACCAGTTCCTTTTTCTTTACCCAAACCATATCCATAATCAGTGGGGGCTTTCCCCGTTTGAACTACTAGACGGAATGATATCGACTGCTACGCAAATAAGTTGTGCCCTATATCAGTGTCTATCATCACTGACAATCTGCCATAGTCCATTAGTACACGCCCGTCCTACCGGCACGGTGTGAGGTTTGTTAAACCTAATAGCGCTATTAACTAATGACCCGCTCGCCATTGGCCTCGGCGATTAAGTCGATATAAATTGAGGGACTTCATGATAGAGTTTTGTCTAGCTAGTTTTAAGGTTGTTGTCCTGCACCAGGAGGACGAACGTACGTATTCTGCACCAGGAGAATTCGTAGGATTAACAATGGCATCCTATTTATGTAGGATGGCCGTACATATCTTCCCAAAGGGATATGTAGATTTAGTTTTAAATTCTTTAACCCATTCCCAAACCACCGGGAATCCCATGCCTTAGAAAGTGTGTGAACTCACCTCGGTTTGCTCGGTTAGATTCTCAATATAGCTAACAGTCAGGGTCGGTCAATCGCGTCCTAGTATGATTTACCAGTTAGTCATTTAGTGGCTTTCAAATAGATCACAAAGTTCCTACACGTATCTATCACACAACATGCATCACTGTAACGGTTTATGCCCATCTAAGTTTCCCGTCCATTCCCCACTCAAAATCAAACATACGATAATTCACATAACATATATAACATGTCAAATCATTCACAGATAGCATACTCGACATTTAGACACGCAAGTCACAACTTATGTCAATTCAGCATTAATACTCAAAACCGGCTGTTTTCGGACATTTAAATAAAATAGTTAGATTATTCCAAAAATTCCCAAATTTTTATAGAATGTCATAAACATTCCATGTTTTATTGTGTAAAAATATCGGGGTCCGGTTCATTACTCATATTTTATAAAAATTCATATTCGGGACTGAACTCAGATTTATGTATTTCTGACCACAGTCCACGAAACAATTTATTAAAAATTCATCGTAAGTCCGATTTGCGAAATTCCAGTGGGGTAATTACAAATACTTCAGTTGTCATCTACAGTAAAATTTTCATGGTCCGATTGATCACAAAACTCAGGTTATGACTGAAAGTACGACACCCATTTATTGCTGTAAAAAATTCAGCTTAAGCTGTCGTTACAAATCGACACATTAAAAATAGTAAACGAAGTCCAAAAATTACGATTCCGGTGCCATTAGAACCGTATTTCATAATAACATATTTTAGATTCAAAATATCGGTTTTTCGTTGAATTTAAGACCTGTTTACAGCCAACTGAAGTTGGCTGTAAAAGTTGGACAGATTCTGATTTTAAGTGTTTAACCTTCTAAATCGTGTTCGATCGATTCCGTTAACGAGTTTAGTGACCACAACAATCATCAATCATCAATATTAACTAACAAATCACCAGATAATCACAACTATGCAGGATTTATAAGATTTACACACATATCTTTTCTTTATCCATCATTAAACACTTATGTTCAAGACTTTATATCATGTTCTTGTGTGTTCTTCATATATCATCATACAAACATCTATTAACCACTAAAATCAAGAACAAGATAGTGATTTAGAACACTTACTACTAGCACAAGGCTAGGGAAGAAATAAGATGCAAATGTGGTGGATAAAAGGATTCTAGAGTGGTTCTTGAACTTCTGAAAGCACCGAGCTTAGTTGTCGACCTTCTAACACCTTTGTGTGCTTATAAAATGCTTGAAGGTGATCTAGTAATGGTGGTGGTGTGGTGATGATGGGGCTGCCGATTTCAAAGAAAGAGAGGAGAAGGAGAGCTTGTTGGGTTGAGGTTGTGATGAAAGAGAAAGCTTATCTCATGGGTTTATTTATAATCCAATTTCCTCATTGTCCATCATATAATATGTCTTCAAGATACTAAACAGGATTATTAAAATAATCAAGAATGTGTAGGTGTGTCTCACATGGGGGAACCGATCGGTTGGGGGGGGGGGGGGGCAATATGGTTTGGTTTGAACTAGATAGTTAGGTGATATTTAGTTTAGTTAGGAGTTTAAACTAACTACTAGTGTGTTATGTATTGTAGCGGGTGTTGGGGTATTCGGGGACCCTAATTGGCTTAGAAAAAGAAAAACAATGGTAATGACAATATTTTTATGTCCCGGGTTAAGTCCGGTTGTTCGGTTTGACACTGTTCCGCTAAACTGCTTAATTAGTTCGTAACGTGTCCTATGTATATATTTTGTAACGTTTTTACTTTCTAACACTTAGGAAAGTATAACGGACTATTTAGTGACCTATCTGTACACTATTGGTATATTAACAAATACGTGTAAGCATAACACAGATATCAGAAAGCAGTTAAGTGATTCCACACAGTCGTCAAGCACATTAATTATTATTAATAAATTGTACGGAATACATGGAATTATGAGGGTTGTCACATTCTCCAGCCTCTTCTTCATCATCAAGTTCAGCCAGCCTAGCCTTCCAGCCCTCTTGGTCCCAATTGGTCCTGTCAAAGCCAGGATCCTCAGCTTCTTGGGCCATCTGCAGTTTGGTCTTGTAGATAGCAATGGCGGCAGAGAGTTTAGCATCCTCCATCACCTCATTCTTCTCTTGATCAGCAGTGATGTGGGCCATGACCAACTATTTCTTTGCCAAGTTGAGCTCTTTCTCGAGGTTGGAGATGGTTTGATCCTTAGCCAGGAAGATCTTCTGGAAGTCCAGCTCCTTCAGCTCAGCCTCTTCAACATACGCATCAAAGAGCATCTGGATCTCAGCAAATTTCTGCAAAGAAAGAAGGGGACAATTCAGGATCTGTTATCCTTAAATGGGCAGGATAAAATTAAGGATCAGGGATCCTTACATCAGCGAAGTATTCTTCAAACTGATGATGGATGAGGGGCAGGCCTTCAAGGTTATCAGCTTCAGTGGACTTCCTCTTCTTTCCTCCCTTGCCCTTGGAGATGACAGGCTTAGGAACTGGAACACTTGGGCTAGCAGCAGATTTCTTCTTTCCGGACCGGGGAGCGACAGTACTAAGATCACTGACGCTGAAGCGAGTGGCTGATTTCAAGGATTTTCTAGCACCTACAAAGGAAAAATAACAGATAAGTATCCTTAATCTATATCTATTTAATCATACATAAATTTAAACACTTACTTGACATTGTGACTGAACCGGAGGATACTTCTTGTGAATCCTTTGTGTTTGCCTGGAATGATCTAACGGCAGGATCAAGGCTCCAAAAAGCAGCGATCCTTTCTTTGGTTGCAGGTGACTGAATGATATGAGAGACAGAGATAGCTGCAAAACAGAAAAGGGTCAGTTATCCTCAACAGAAACAGGGTTATCCTATGATCCTTCTATAAGGATCCTCTATCCTACCGTGGGTGGTCCACTTTCTAGGGAGATCCTTCCCATACAGGATAGAATCCCTCCTAACAAAGAAGAAACTCCTTTTCCAGTTGGTATCATTTTTGTGGTCTTGAGGATTGGGTGTGCATCACCGGGTTTATGTTTGAACAAGTAGCGGTGTGAACCATGGCGCACAAGGTTATACAGTTCAGCCAGTTCCGACAATCCCAACTCTAAGGTACTGTGTCGGGAACCCTTCAGCTAGGTAAACATAGTATCTATGTGTTATTCGATACAGGAGCGACTCATTCTTTAGTATCCCACTCGTTTACTAAGTACCTTCCGATAAGACCAACTCTCTTAAATCATACTTTAACCATTTCCACTCCCATGGAAAATTCATCTGTAATCACTTACGTATATAAAGATTATCCGATCCGTATTGAATCTATTGTGTGTAAGGCAGACCTATTTCCAATACATATGTGTGACTTTGATGTTATTCTAGGAATAGATTGGTTGTCTCGACATCGCGTAACTATAGATTGTCATTCCCGCCGAGTTATTTTCGGTGATCTTCATCATCCTGATATTATATATCAGGGACCTCAAGCTCATAAATCTCTTAAAATTATCTCCGCATTCAAAGCTCGAAAATTCATATCAAACGGCTGTGCTGGATTTTTAGCATCGATTAAGGATACTTCTGCTAGTGTTAATAGTATCGATAGCCATTCTGTTGTCCGTGAATATCCTGATATATTTCCGGATGAACTACCGGGATTACCTCCCGACCGTCAGGTAGAATTCACCATCGACTTAATCCCTGGTGCCGAACCTATTTCTAAAGCCCCATACCGTATGGCTCCAATGGAACTGAAGGAGTTGAAGGAACAATTGCAAGAATTGTTAAATCTAGGATTCATAAGACCCAGTGTTTCACCTTGGGGTGCTCCGGTCTTATTTGTGAAGAAGAAAGACGGTAGTATGCGTTTATGTATTGACTACCGAGAGCTGAAGAAGATTACTATTCGTAATCAGTATCCTCTACCTCGCATTGATGATCTCTTTGATCAACTTCACGGGGCTCAGTTCTTCTAAAAAATCAACCTGAGGTCAGGGTACCATCAGCTAAAGATCAAAAATGATGATGTTCCCAAGACCGCCTTTCGTACTCGTTATGGTCATTACGAATTCTTGGTTATGCCCTTTGGGCTAACTAACGCACCCGCAGTCTTCATGGATTTGATGAATCACGTATTTCACAAATTCCTAGATAAATTCGTTATTGTTTTTATCGATGACATTCTGGTATATTCTAAGAGTCGTGAAGAGCATGAAGCACATCTACATGCAGTACTTGGAACCTTGCGGCATGAGAAATTATACGCTAAGTTTTCCAAATGTGACTTTTGGCTTAGCCAAGTGGCATTTCTAAGTCATGTCATATCAGCAGAGGGAATTATGGTAGACCCAACAAAGGTTGAAGCTATTACAAAATGGCCAAGACCCACTTCTGTTACCGAAATATGAAGTTTCTTGGGTCTTGCTGGCTATTACCGAAGATTTGTTGAAAGATTCTCGGTAATTGCTTTACCACTCACAAAACTCCTAAGGAAAGGGGTGAAGTACTCATGGAATGAGGAACAAGAGAAAAGCTTTGAAGAATTGAAGAAACGACTCGTATCCTCTCCGATACTCGCTCTCCCTTCTGGATCAGGAGGTTACCAAGTCTATAGTGATGCCTCAAAGAAAGGATTAGGTTGTGTGCTAATGCAACATGGGAAGGTTATGCCTCCCGTCAGTTAAAGCCTTATGAAGTTAACTACCCTACACATGATTTAGATCTAGCCGCAGTCGTCTTTGCACTTAAGATTTGGCGACACTATCTGTATGGTGAAAGTTGTGACATTTTTACCGACCATAAGAGCCTCAAGTACATATTCACCCAGAAAGAGCTAAATATGAGGCAAAGAAGGTGGTTAGAACTTTTAAAAGATTACGACGCAAATATTCAATACCATCCAGGTAAAGCCAATGTTGTAGCTGACGCGTTGAGCCGAAAGAATTCCGGGACTATATCTTGCTTACAAATTCAGCCTCGTATTAGGAGGGATCTCGAAAGAATGAACATTTGGCTTCAGGTTAGTAAATCTGATGGATATCTAGCTAGAATGCAGATTGAACCCGACCTCATATCACGGATCAGAGATGCACAAAAGCAAGATGGAGAACTTTGGGCAATTGTGCAAAATCTTGAGGTGGGTAAACAATCTGAATTTCGTATAGACCATCAGGGGGGATTTGGTGCGGTAAAAGACTTTGTGTACCCGATGACTCCACCCTTCGTGAGTCATTGTTAGCCGAAGCTCATAGCTCACCATTTTCAATTCACCCAGGATCTACCAAGATGTATCAAGACTTAAGACAGAACTTCTGGTGGAATGGCATGAAGGAAGACGTTGCTCGATACGTAAGTAAATGCCTCACTTGCCAACAAGTGAAAATTGAACACAAACGAGCAAGCGGTCTGTTGCAGCCATTGGATATTCCCATATGGAAATGGGATGAGATCACAATGGATTTTGTTACCGGTTTGCCTAAGACTTTCAAGAAGAATGATGTAGTATGGGTTGTTATCGATAGATTGTCAAAATCAGCACATTTTCTACCGATTCAGCAAGGATTTTCGGTTAATAAGTTATCCGAAATATTTCTTCAAGAAATTATTCGACTCCATGGCACACCATCTTCCATTGTTTCCGATAGAGACCCACGTTTCACCTCACGATTTTGGAAAGGTTTTCAGGCAGCTTGGGGTACACGACTGAAGTTTAGTACGGCTTTCCATCCACAAACAGATGGGCAGTTAGAACGCACGATTCAGACCTTGGAAGACATGCTCCGAGCATGTGCACTTGAATGGTCTGGAAACTGGGATGAATATCTATGCCTTGTTGAGTTCTCTTAGAACAATAGTTGGCAATCAAGGATTGGCATGGCACCTTTTGAGCTTTTGTACGGTCGGAAATGTCGAGCACCGATATGCTGGGATGAAGTTGGAGAAAAGATTATTGAAGGGCCAGAACTAGTTCAGATTACAAATGAAAAAGTCACTATGGCACGAGAAAAACTGAAAGAAGCTCAGAGCAGACGAAGAGCTATGCAGATCAAGATAGACGACCACTCGAATTTAAAATTGGTGACCACGTATTCTTAAAGGTATCACCTTGGCGTGGCGTTCGTAGATTTGGAATTAAAGGGAAGCTTAGTCCCCGTTTCATCGGTCCGTTTGAAATCCTTGAAAGAATTGGAGAAGTGTCATATCGACTGGCTTTACCTCCTCAGCTCTCTCACGTTCATAACGTTTTTCATATCTCCTCGTTAAGAGGATATAATTATCATCCACTCCATGTCATTAGTTATCCGTTACTTACAATTCACGAAGACTTGTCCTACGAAGAGGAACCAGAAGCCATCTTAGATCGACAAGAAAGGGTTATGCGTAGGAAAGTAATTCCTTTTGTTAAAATCCTCTGGAAAAATCACTCTAAACACGAAGCAACATGGGAATCTGAAGAATCAATTCGCTCTCTATACCCTAATCTATTCTAATAATAGAATTTTAGTCGAGTAACGGTAAATCTTGCTCTTTGATATATGTTCATTTGTTTCTGTTTACGGTCATTTATGCTTTACCTTATGTGAATATATCTTAGCTATGATTAAGCATATCTATGTAGGAAATATCAGTACCAATAGTCACCCTAGTATCTGTAAGTCTCCATTGACTTTTCGTACGGTAAGATATTTTATTAAGATGCGTTATAGGAGGACCATTAGGACACATATGTAAGGTAATTGACAATTATAGTCATGAACATAATTATGAATTTCAGATACATGTGTGTGTTTAGGAGATTATTGTTATATAAGTTAGTAACTCTGCTATGAAAGTTCCGTTTCTGTTACTTATGCGATAGGTTATATTCTTAATTGAAAATTTTCGAGGACGAAATTTCTTTTAAGGGGGTAATAGTTGTAATGACCATAAATTTAAAATCATTATTCTAGAAATAAAAAGAATAATATTAGTATTTATAAATTACCCACTAGGAAACCCTAATTAAGACACCCAAGTAATTCCGTACAAACCCTAGAATTTTCAGAATTTTCAGAATCAGGATTAGGGCCCCTAAAACTCAGGGAGGGTATTCCCTACTTGACGATTATCTTAATAACTTGCGGACGAAGTTGAAATTTAAAAATCTGTCGACTCAGCTAGGCTAGTCCCACACGTGGCAACCCTATACATAAAATAAGTTGTCTCGCGGGCCGCGACAAGTTCAAAATTCACCTATAAATAGAGGATGTTGGGACTTGAATCTGGGCACAAAAACGATGAAGAAACTCAGAATACACTCTGAAATATCGTCCAATTACTCAATTAACACACACGAAACACTAATTAAGTATAGCGGGGTGCTGCAGAACAGGGTAATAACTCGATCGCTATTACGATTCATTGTCCGATCGATCAATATATCCAATGGATGTTTAAGTGCTGCCCACATTAGGGTTATACTTTGTCGTTCGTCGTTAATTCGATGGATGTTTAAGTATCATACTTTGTCGTTATTCGTTAATTCGATGGATGTTTAAGTATCGCACTTTGTCGTTCGTTGTGAGAATTTGATCTCGTGAGTTATCGTTAATGCTGTGTTAAGTTACTTACCTAGTTTGTGTGCATGTTATTTAAATTAGGTTGAAAGGCTAATCAGTAGGCTAAACTCTGACCGTATAAATCTGAAATATTATCACAAGGTAGCATCACTTTGGAATTTCTAAGGTACGGATCCTTACCCCACTTCTTATTGCTTCATATTCAAATTGTTATAAACCCATTAAATTCGTACACTCTTCACGTCTTTGATTATCGATTCATTTGACAGTCCGTTGAATTCCTATTCTAAAACTTTGAATTTAGCTTTCATGTCATGCGATAGTTTTCTGTTAAGTTGTACTCATTATCGCATGTTCCAATATAAGTTATGTTTTGTTATGAAAAATATTTTGATAAGTTATGTAAATAAGACTATTTGTACTCTGTTACCCTGAGTATCGCTTCTCGTGGAGTGTCCCACGAGCATGTTGTTGCGGCATCGACATCATGTGCTCCACCCGTGACGGAGAGATCAGTTCACGGCGTCTCTTAAGTACAAGTGTGGTACATAAGGCTATTAGGAGGCGTATGGATCGATCCTAGGATTTAAGTTAAGGAGGTGGATAGCGGGTATGCCAACTCGCCATCTCGTGTGATAATTATGCAGGAGTAGCTACCTGTGTATTGTCACGTTTTAAGTTTGGCTCATGGGTACATCCGTATGATATGATTATGAAATTACGTTACTTGTATCGTATCATTTTCGCATAAGTTCCGTTCGGATAACATTTCATATAAAGCGTTATTTGTTATTTGAACCTATTATTCCGTACTGAGCATTCGGCTCATTCCGTAAATTTTTGTATATACAGGTTCACAGGTTACTTCGGGCGGGGGAAAGAGAGAAGAATAAAGCCTAGGAATAAATCTGAAGATGTTAGTTAATCAAGTCGAATGTTTCCGTTTGTATATTAACCTTAAGTTTAGTTGTCGTGTGGTTGTATCCTTATAAAATAAATAAATGGAATTATGACTTTTGTTTATGATATCACTGTTATTGTGACACGTCAGCCCCTTCCGGGTTGGGGTGTTACATGGCGTGTCTGATTCGGGCATGCCCTTGTTCTTATTTTTTCATTTATAAAATTTACCTGGGGTAATCCCTTTACCCAAAAAAAGTAATCACACACAATGTCTTTAATATATATTCATCCATTTTTATTTGTAAAAACCAACCTCCAATATTTGTATTTTTGTTACAAAAATTATGGCAAAGTTTATATTGAAAACCAAAGTTAAAACACACTTGTAAATACTTGTTTAGAAATATTTTTCTAAGTGTTTGTATTTTTAGAAAATTTCGCCATAGTTTTCCCTAAAAATGGAGATGTCCATGCTATTAAAGCATATCATTTTCTTTTCAAAATCATCACAACAATCAACAATCAAACTTTAAACAGCTTATACTTACCAAGAGCAAAAACTATACATTTTACATAACAATATGAACTTGATCTTTTCGCAAAAACTTGTAGTAAAGTGTTTAGTTGGTTTAGTTACCCTTCAAAGTGTGTTTATTCCTTTAAAAATCTCATTCTTAAAGAAACTAGGTGTTTACAACTTGTAAACATATTCTACAAAAAGGTTTATTTATAACATCTTCTTGTTTCTCTAGTATTTCTACACTTGTTTTTCCACTAAAAATAGTGTAGGTTTAAGTAAAAACCATGATCTTCCAAAAATCATATTTTGAACTTGGTTTTCTTGGAAAATCATTCATAAATCTTGAATCTATAAGTTTACTAGCTTACTTTGTTTCTTATTTTTCAAGAAACCATTTCATTGATCTAGTTTATGTTTTCACAAGAAGATGATCATCCTATGTTGTTACATAATCATCCTCCCACTTGCTAGATTATGTGTTTGATCACCTTCTAGCAAGCTCCATGTGATGATTAACATCATCATCTCAAGAAATCAACAAGCAAGCATTATACATACACTAAACAACCTTATTTTAACAAGATTTCATCATATGTAAGCTTTATGTTCAAGATTGTTGATTATGTCTTTTAATGTTCTTCATGTTTACAACATATTACATCTTTAAACTAACTAAAATTAGAAGTAACAAAGGTCAAGAGAGTCTTACTACTAGCTTTAAGCTAGGGAAGAACACAATAGATTGAAGATGACAAAGATGGTGGATAAAAGCAATTGATGGAGGTCCTTGATGATCCACAAGCTTCAAGCTTCATAAAACACCTTGTTACACTTCAAAATGATCTTGGAATGGAGGATGGATGATCGAAAATGGTGGTGGTGTTTGGATGGGGGTCGGTCGAGATGAGAGGGAGAGAGTATGAGGGAGTTGTGGTGTGTGTTGTGAAGATGATCATGTATTTATTAACCACTAATCTCTATTGTCCAATGGGTTAAGTGTTTCAATAAGTACAAGCAAGATCCAATCAAATCCATGAGAAGATCAAGAGGGGATTTAGGAAGATTGTGGTGATCTTGGTGGTGGGGTCCTTGTGACCGTAAATCCCAAGGGGGGGGGGTGTAAATGTAAGTTTAAATGGTAACTTGTGTAATTAGTTGGAGGTTAAATGTAAAGTCTAGTGTTTATGTGTAGGATGCATTATATACTGTGTTAGGGTGTTCGGGAACCATAACTAGCTCAAAAATAACAAAGCAATGCTTCTAGCAATATTTTGGTGTTCCGGGTAATGTCCGGTTGTTCGGTTAGATACCAGTTCGTTAAAGTGTCAAGTTGTTCCGTTTAGTGTTCATTAAGTACCCTTTTGTGACACTTTTAATTCCCGGCACTTAGGAAAGCATTCAGGACCATTCTGCCATATTTTTGCATGATACAAGTATGTTATAATGCTGAATTTTGCTGAAATGTGCAGAATTCTGCACTTTGGGTGAGTTTTAGGCACTTTCCGACACTTAAACTATCACCTAGTGACGCAGTTTTATGGTCCTTACTTCCCTACACTCCATACTAGTGTAGTACCTTGTCCCTGGCTCATACTGGGCCTCAAAACATTGTCTGTCTATGTACTGAACCTCGTCAGCATATTTTCTGAGTTATCCGCTAACTGTGCTAACTGTGCTTTGTGCATCATTTATGTCACCAAAGGTTTGTATGCAAGAATGATTTGACAATATGAAGTGAGATGCACATGTATGTATGATGCAGTAATCAGATAGCAGTTTAAGTCATCAGTTGTAATTTAGCACAGTCATTAAGCACTAATTTATATAAATTAAATTGTACGGATACCTGGATTTATGAGGGTTGTCACATTCTCCCCCTGTTAAGAAAATTTCGTCCCGAAATTTAAGTTCTGCTACTAGATGCAGGGGTCTTGGGGAACAAATGTGGGTATTTTGCCTTCATATGATCCTGTCGTTCCCAAGTGAACTCTGGACCGTGTCGCGCGTTCCAACGAACCTTGACGAGTTTGACACTACTCCTGCGTGTCTTGTTAACCTTCTAATCAGTAACCTCAACAGGTTCTTCAGTAAAGTGGAGTGTGTCGTCAATATGAATTTCATCGGCAGGAACGACAACTGTTTCTTGAGTTGTACTCTTTTTCAGGTTAGATGCATGAAATGTATCATGAACGACATTCAGTTCTGCGGGTAAATCCAACTTGTAAGCTACAAGACCAATCCTCTCCAGGATTTTGAATGGTCCAATGTATCGCGGGTTCAACTTCCCACGCTTCCCAAAGCGTGCTACACCCTTCCAGGGTGAAACCTTTAACAAAACCATATCTCCTACCTCAAACTCCAGAGGTTTCCTTCTTCGGTCTGCGTAACTCTTTTGTCGATCACGAGCCGCCCTTATGCGCTCTCGGATCTGTGTAATCTTATCAGTCGTCTCTTGAACCAATTCCGGACCAACAAGCTATCTATCACTCGCGTCTGTCCAGCATAACGGTGATCGACACTTGCATCCATAGAGAGCTTCAAATGGTGCAGCTTGGATACTCGCATGGTAGCTGTTGTTGTATGAGAATTCTACCAAGGGTAAGTGAGTGTCCCAACTACCACCCAAATCCATTACGCAAGCTCGTAACATATCTTCCAAAGTTTGAATCGTTCGCTCGCTCTGGCCATCTGTCTGCGGATGGAATGCAGTACTCAGATTCAACTGAGAACCTAAGGCTTCTTGGAAGGATTGCCAAATCCTTGACACGAACCTTCCGTCTCTATCGGAGATAATTGAGAGAGGCAGTCCATGTCGTGCAACTATCTCTCTCAGGTATAGCTCAGCAAGTTTGCTAGTGTTGTCTTTCTCCTTGATGGGCAAAAAGTGTGCAGATTTGGTCAGACGGTCCACGACTACCCAAATCCTATCGTAACCTCTGGGTGTCCTTGGCAGCTTCGTTATAAAGTCCATTGAAATCTGCTCCCATTTCCACATGGGTATTTCTGGTTGTTGCAGAAGACCTGAAGGCTTCTGGTATTCGGCCTTTACCTTGGCGCAAGTCAAACATTTGCCAACATATGTTGCAACATCGCCTTTCAATCTCGGCCACAAATAAAAATCCTTTAAATCTTGGTACATTTTATCCGATCCTGGATGGATCGAGTACCGTGACATGTGAGCTTCATAAAAAATAACGTCTCTCAAACCACCAAAGAGAGGAACCCAAATTCGTTTCATGAAGCACAACGTTCCTTTATCATTGGGTACCAACTGCTTCTCCATCCCATGGAGATATTCATTCTCATGATTTTCTTCCTTAAGAGCTTGTCTCTGCACGGCACGAATACGCAATGAGAGATCCGTTTGAACAATCATTTCCAAAGCTCGAACCCTTATAGGCCTGATTCTTTCCTTCCGACTCAAGGCATCTGCGACTACATTCGCCTTCCCTGGGTGATACTTGATTTCACAATCATAATCATTTAACAACTCTACCCATCGTCTTTGTCTCATGTTAAGCTCTTTCTGATCGAATATATGTTGTAAGCTCTTGTGATCAGTAAAGATTGTGCATCGCGTGCCATACAAGTAATGTCGCCAGATCTTTAATGCAAACACCACCGCGCCTAACTCCAAGTCATGCATGGTGTAATTCTTCTCATGGATCTTCAACTGGCGTGAAGCATAAGCTATAACTTTCTGTCGCTGCATCAACACGCAGCCTAAACCTGACGCGAGGTGTCGCAATACACCACGAAGTCGTCAGTGCCTTTGGGTAGGGATAAGATAGGTGCATTGCAAAGCTTGTTTTTCAACAACTGAAATGCTTCTTCTTGCTTGTCTCCCCATTCATACTTCTTGTCTTTCTGGGTAAGGGAGGTCAAAGGTTGAGCGATTTTCGAGAAATCCTCAATAAATCTGCGATAATACCCAGCCAAACCTAGGAACTGTCGAATCTCGGTTGGCGTCTTCGGAGTCTCCCAATTCTTGATCGCTTCAATCTTTGTAGGATCCACATGGATTCCATTTCCGTTAACCACGTGACCAAGGAACTTAACCTCGCGCAACCAAATTTTGCATTTCGAGAATTTCGCGTACAACTTTTCTTTCTTAAGCAGCTCTAAGATGGCCCTTAGATGTTGCTCATGTTCTTCCTTCGTCTTTGAATAGATTAAAATATCGTCGATGAATACGATCACAAACTTATCAAGGTACGGCTTACAAACTCTATTCATCAAATCCATGAATACTGCCGGTGCGTTCGTCAACCCAAATGGCATAACCAGGAACTCGTAATGTCCATATCGAGTCCTAAAGGCCGTCTTTGGAATACTCTGCTCTTGAATTCTCAACTGGTGATAACCTGATCGAAGATCGATCTTGGAGTAACAGCTCGAACCTTGTAGTTGATCGAACAGGTCATCAACCCTCGGCAAAGGATATCTATTCTTGATAGTCAACTTGTTAAGCTCGCGGTAGTCGATACACATGCGGAAACTACCATCTTTCTTCTTAACGAACAAAACTGGAGCTCCCCAAGGCGAGAAGCTTGGCCTGATATATCCTTTTTCCAATAGTTCCTGAAGTTGTGTTGACAGCTCTTGCATATCGGAGGGCGCAAGTCGATAAGGTGCCTTAGCCACAGGCGCAGCACCCGGGACTAAGTCAATGTGAAACTTGACTTGTCGCTGCGGCGGCAATCCTGGCAAGTCTTCGGGAAAGACTTCAGGATATTCCTTCACGACTAGAATGTCTTCTAGCTTTGGCTCAGCGGCTTCTTTATCCACAATGTGTGCCAAGAAGGCGACGCATCCTTTCTGCAAACACTTTCGAGCTTTCAAACAACTGATGATCCTGAGGGGTGTATCGTGCTTCTCTCCATGTACCACAATTGTTTCTCCATTCGCCATCGGAATGCGAATAACCTTTTCGTGACACACAATCTCTGCTCGGTTGCTTGACAACCAATCCATCCCCACTACCACGTCGAAGCTTCCCAACTCGACTGGTAGCAGATCCAGTGTGAACTCATGCTCCCCAAGCTCTATTACGCAACTCCTAATAACTTCATTTGCTTTTACTAGCTTCCCATTAGCTAGTTCTATCGAATATGGAATGTCTAACTTACTGGCTACCAATCCAAGTATATTCTTAAATTCTAGCTATACAAAACTATAATCGGCTCCGGTATCAAACAGTACAGATGCAAAGCGTTGATTGATAGGGAACGTACCAGTAACTACATTTGGATCTTGGTGTGCTTCCCTTGCACCGATGTTGAAGACTCTTCCATGTGCTTGATTGAGCTTTGGGCACTCTCTCTTGAAATGTCTAACGTCTCCACAATTAAAACAACCTGGTCCTCGACCATTACCGTTCCCATTACCGCCTTGATTGTTATTCGCCCCACGGTTTCCATTACCAGCTTGATTCCCAAAATTCCACGATTTCCGTTACCACCATTTCCTCCTTGAGGGCGGTTTCCGTATCCATGACCTCCACGGTTGTTGTTTCCATTACCAAAACCTCTTTGACCACCACGACCAGTACCAACCCAGCATGTTTCTTTCGAGTGACCAACTTTCCCACAAGATTCACATTTTCCAGCTCGGCATTGTCCATTGTGATGCAACTGACATGCATCACATTTGGGCAAAGTGCCCCTATAACCCTTTCCTTTGTTTTTAACCCCAGTCTTGGCTTCAGCCGGTAAGTACGACTCTTTCTTCTTGTTGACGTTGCTGGTGCCCTTCTTAAAGTTTGAGAACTTCCTCTTGTTCTCACCCGATGACTCCACGCGAGTCTCCTTCTTTTTCTGGTCAGAGATCGAAAACTTATTTAACCTGACTGCTTCCTCAGTAAGTGCCACGCTGAGATCAATGGCTTCGGTAATTGTCGGAGGCTTTGTCGTTGTTACCATACTCATAATCTTAGGCGCCAACCCCCAAATGAAACGCTCAACGCGCTTGAATTCCGGAGTAAGCATATATGGTACCATGTGAGATAATCGTGAAATCTCTGCACATATTCGGCGATCTTCGGGCCGTCCATCTTGAGGTTCCAGAATTCAGTTTCTAACTTTTGGATTTCAGCCCTGGAGCAGTATTTCTTTCGCATGAGCTCCTTCATTTCATTCCAAGTCAAAGCGTATGCTGCTGCCTCTCCCAGAGTTTGGACTTGGAGATTCCACCATGAAAGCGCTCCGTCTACGAACAGTCCGGAGATGTAGGTGACTTGTTGTTCCGGTGCACATTTACTCATTCTTATCACCGAATCGGTCTTTTTCGTCCATCTAACAAAGGCCACAGCACCCCCGGTGCCGTCGAAATTCAGCGGTTTACAGTCTAAGAACTGCTTAAAGGTACAGCCTGTACATGTAACGTCATTCATAGAAAGCATTAGCGAACGCACATGGAAAATCCAAATGTAACGTAATGTGTCTCAAGCGACTTAAACATTACCATGGGGTGGGTTGTTCCTTGAGGTACCCCCGCTAGTTTCAGCGCGTGAGGCCTCGTAATCTGCTATCGCTCGTGAAATGCGTTCTTGTAACTCGGCCTTAGTAGTGGTCAATCGAGTCTCTCTTCGTGGAGGCATCTTCTATAAGAAGATTGTATTGGTCAGGTCTTTATGTATCTCCAAGTATGTAGTATGCGTATGTAATAACATTCATCAACACAAGTTAACACTGAATAATATCTTTTATCATTTGTAACCTCTTGGATGTTATGTGTTTACTTACTAACATCCCAATAACAACGTAAGCAAGTAATTCAACAATGCATGTAATGAGAATGCTGCGATTGAGCTTTCATATATCAAGACCACAAGTACAGTTTACAAGTTTCACAATTGTATCATACATCAAAAGAGACTAAGGGTCACATCACCCTTGTCCAAATCGTCTACCAACTACAATAATCAAAAGTCAAAAGTCAAAAGTCAAAGTGTGGTCTCCCAAAAGGCTGTGCAATCTGGCTCAATAGCTGCACTCTCACTAAAAGTATGCTACCTGCATAAAACCAAAAACTGCTACGCTGATGGTGGTGGAGGAGGAGGTGTAGGAATGAAAAGCAAACGGCGCATACGCGCTAACTCCTCCTCGAGAGTATGGACGAGATGTAACAAACAGCTAATCTGCTGCTCCATCGTAAGAAATCGAATACTGAAATCTGGGTAAGGCAATAGTGGAGCAGGTGGGGTAGCAAACTGTGATGGACCAGTACCAGGTGGAAGACGCGGGATCCTCTCTAGCTCAGTGACTCTACGACTCAACATATCCTGTAGGGGCTGTAATGATAAAAGCAGATCATCCCTCGTATAACCAATGTGGAAGGGATGGTATGGATCAGAAACATGCATCGTGTTGGGCGGAAACCAAACCAGTGGCTCACCCGATGGTGCTGAAGCAAAAGGAGCAGTATGTGCAAACGGTGGCATGAAAGGAAAGGCTGCCGACACAGGTGGTACGTGACCGGGCTGCTGACTCGATGGTCCTTCCCCTGGACGGGGAGGAGGGATATCCTGAAGGAATGTGACTGGTAGATCTGTGCGGTGAATTTTAGACACATGCGGGTGAAATGGAGTAATATCAACGGGTGCATGTACAGGTGCAGGTGGGGGAGTAACAGGTCTAACAAAAGGAGGAAAGTCGTCGTCATCCTCTATCCACCCATTGTGGGTGAACGCATATCTGGGGTCAATCTGGGCTGCAAAAGGAGCATGATCAACGGCCGCAGGTATAGGGTCAGGCAAAGGTGGTGCAACAACAGGAACATCGGCAGGTGCAAGGTCATGCTCAGGTAAAAGATCGTGAGCAGGTATGGGCTCAGGTACAATCCCAGGCTCAGGATCAGCTGGTGCAAGCTCATGATCAGCGGGTATATCAAGGAGCTGATTGTCAGGAACGACAGGTGCATCAATGGGCTGCTCAGCAGGAATATAATCAATCTCCTGCTCAGGATCGAAATCAGGATCAACAGGTGCCTCAAAAGGCTGATCATCGGGGACAAACTCAATCTCATGATCAGGGTCAAAGTCGTGACGAAAGACAGGATCAAACTCATCATCAAACTCAAAATCCTGATCATCGTCGTGTGGACCAACAGGTGTGGTGGACATAGCTGTGTCCGAATCAGAATCGGTGGGATATCGCTGTAATCCCAATGCGTGTAAGGTACTGGAAGACAATGACTCGAATGAATCAGGGGCTGAATGATCAGAAGACATCTCAGCAATAGGAACGTCAACAAGTGGGGAAACAACGACATCAATGACTGGGATCTCGACAAGTGGAACGACAACGTCATCATCAACTGGAACTCCATCATCCTGGGCACCCTCAGGGGGACCCTCAATAAAAAGATCGACGTCGTCGTCAGACATGGCATCAAGTCGTAGATCCTCAAGATGAAATGCAGCAAGAGGAAAAGGAGCAGGGATCTGGACAAGAGGTAGATCCCCATCAGGAAAACCATCAGCTAGCGGTATAATATCGCCAAGATCGGGTAAAGCAAACGATTGGAAATCGTCAGTATCATCTGAAAGCATCTCTGGATCACTCTCCGAGTCAGAGATAGGAATCTCGGGTGCAGGGATGATCTCATCATCCGAAGTGATAGTTATGGGATCAATGGTGTCGGATACTCCGCTCTCTGAAGAGGACATGATGTCTGTAACAAAGCAATCACAAGTATGCACATATATCAACAATCATCAATTAAGCATGTAAGTAATAACAATGTAAGCATGTATGCAATCCTAGTCTTCCCAAGACTATCCCACCCAGTCTCTCAGACTGAACTACTTAGTCTCTCAGACTAGACCTCCCAGTTTCTCAAACTGAACTACCCAGCCTCTCAGGCCAAACCTCCCAGTCTCTCAGACTGAACTACCCAGCCTCTCAGGCTAAACCTCCCAGTTTCTCAGACTGAACTACCCAGCCTCTCAGGCTAAACCTCCCAGTCTCTCAGACTGCCCCAACTAGTCTCTCAGACTACCCAGTCTCTCAGACTGCACTACCCAGCTAGTCTCTCAGACTAACTCCCTAGTCTCTCAGACTGTACTACCCAGCTAGTCTCTCAGACTGAAATATAAATGAATTCTTTGAAATGTATTTTGTGTCTTTTATTTGTAAAAATGTTTGTTTCATGGATCTGGACGCTTTGTGTATGCAATGAAAATATGTTTTGAAAACATGTTCGTGAGAGCCCTAGTGATCGTAGTCTAGACTCGAGAAAGAATCCTAGTTCGCTACGACCGAAGCTCTGATACCAAGTTGTCATACCCTGACTTTTGCGGAAGCGTGGGTTTTTGGTGTGACTTCTTAATTCCATAGCATTCAATCATAACAACGCTATATGATAGCAAACTCTTGCTCGGCAGGTTTGTTTCCTTTCAGCAAACTCTTGCTCTAGGGTTACGGCCGGTTGAAGTTTAGGCTGTCTTTTCTGTGGTGATTGTTATGGATGTCCAAAATGCAGACAAATCAAATGTGTTTGCGAGGAAGATAAAGAATATTGACGGAAAACCTTTTGAGCCAAAACCAACATCAAATATAGCTGCTAGGGTTTCCGATCTCACCAAGAAGGTAACCTTTATGCTACCTTTAGAAGATGATGAACATGTTAATGGTAGGCCTGATTCTCCTAATCAGAAGTACGCTAAGGTGTTTGATAGAAGAAAGGTAGCGTTTGTGCTCCCGTTGAATGATGTCAGCCCCATCTCTCGAGCTCCTTCTCAACATCAATCGTATGCAAATATTGTGTCAAACAAACAAGCTAACCAGGGCGGTGTTAACATGGATTCAGGTTTGGCTGCTCAAAATTCAGCCAGGAATGCTAATGAGTCGGCTGATCAAACTCCTCAAATTAACTTTAGGTCTTTAAAGTCGGATGTCTCCTTGGAAGGAGTGGATGTCGTGTTACCAATTGATTCTGTCCGTCAGCTTAACAGCAGGTTAGCAAATACTCTCTATGGTTAGTTCCTGGGGGATAGAATTGCTTATCCGGTTGTTGAATATTTTGCGAAAACAAATTGGAAGAAACATGGTATTCAGAAAATTATGATGAATTCCAATGGGTTTTTCTTCTTCAAGTTTGAAGATAGTAGGGGTATGAATAATGTCCTTGAAGGGGGTCCTTGGCTGATTCGTAATAAACCTCTTTTCCTAAACACTTGGTCCCCCACAAACACTCTTAAAAAAGAAGATATTAAAAAGGTTGCGGTTTGGGTGAAATTGCATGAGGTTCCTCTAGTGGCATATACTGATGATGGGTTAAGCATGTTGGCATCTAAAATTGGTTCACCTAAGCGGTTGGACTCGTATACTATTGATATGTGTAACGAGGCTTGGGGACGTAGCAGCTATGCTAGGGCCCTCATTGAAATATCTGCTGAACATGACTTTAAAGAGGTTCTAACCATGGCTATTCCTGAGTTGGATGAGAACAAGTATGTCAATGAGACCATTCGTGTGGAATATGAATGGAAACGCCCGAGATGTGCCCACTGTTGTGTATTTGGGCATGACTCTGAGGAGTGTCCAAAATGCATTCCTTCGACAGTGAGACTTTCCACTAACAGTCCGAAAGTAGATGAGGATGGTTATACGGAAGTTAAGGCTAAGAAGCGTGCTAAGAATAGCGGTTTTCAAGTTAACAATCAGAAGCCCAAGTTTGAATATAGGTCTGTGGATAAAAAGAAAAAGGCAGGGAATTCATCTTATGTGAATGCGCAGGGTACTAGTTCATCCAAGGTTCAAACTCACAATTCGTTTGGTGCTCTTGGTTTTGTTGGGGGGAATGGGGATTCCGTACAGGGGAACCATAAAGGGGGAGGTGAGCTAAATGAGGAGTCTGAAGAGGACGAGGTAGAGGTTGTTTATGATGAAATGAATGACTTTATGACATCGGGTACACATCCTACGTCTTCCAGTACAGGGGCAAGCACCTCTTTCACAGAGTTATCCAATGGATAGTTTGTTTCTGTCTCATGCTAGGGGGCTGCCATATGGTGGCAACTTCATTTTTTATGATGGTGGTTGATGTCGTTTGTTTTGGTTGTTTCGAGTTGTCTACTAGTTAGTCATTATAATCATGATTGTAGTAGGCTAGGTCGAGGTGGTATATTGGTTTATTGTTTTTTTGCTTACATATATGGGGCATGTCCTGTATATGAACTAGTGGGGAACTCATCCTCACTACTTATACTTATTTGACGGTTGTCTATAATAGAATCACTGGGGTAACCCTTTACCCAAAAAAAAAAAAAAAACAACGCAATATGATAAAAACATGAGATGTTCATCCATTAATTAAGTTTAGAAAATACCACAACATACTTGTCTTGAAAACATCAACACCAAAATAAGTTACAAACCATGACATGTTCAACTGAGTTCATAAAGACTCCACAAAAGACTTTAAATATAACCTGAGTTTAGAAACATGTATCCCGTCCAGGAATAGGATACACCCCCTAAACTCAACAACCATGGATAACATCTTTTATTCACAACGCAGCTTGAAGACACATGCATACACCTGCCAGATCCACTTAGTTCCCTGAAATACATGTAGTTTAAAAATATCAACAAAAGTTGAGCGAGTTCATGTGTTCGTGAGTATGTATAAAACCTTTGTAAACAGTGTAAGTACGAATGTCCCGATATGATAGCAAACAAGGAAAAGATCACCAATGGTTTGCAAGGCCACTGATATGTGTGACGGTGTAGGAAGACTCAAACCTAGCAAAGTTGTACCGGGCTTCCGGCTGGAAGACATAGTCACCACTATGGGCCACCCTGGTCCCCATGGGTGTGGGCTCGCTACACCCAAATAGATCTATCACTCATGCCCCTCGGTCCTTATACGAGGATTAATGGTCCCAAGTATCCGCCTACCCAATCACATGATCTATGGATCTTTCCTAGGCTAACCATACCAATAGTATTGTATGTAATTCTTTTGTAACATGTATTTCACCCCCGAAGTAAATAAACAAAACAATTTAAGAAAAGGGGGACATGAACTCACAGTATTGCGTCTTCAGAACTAGTAACTCCGATCTCGTCAGCAAACACGACTATGTACAGTGTACTAACGTCTATTAGACGAACGGGTCGTGCCTTTGCTTAGTATTAATGTTTTGGAGTTACGTTTCTAATGTTATTCCAAGTTGTATAATTATTTGTCAAAATAATTAATATTTCAACCTAAATTATATTTGGTTTTGGAATAATTGTTTAAACAATATTTTGTGACAATACTTCTCAAGTATTTAATTTCGTATTTCCTTCCCAAGTATGGGGGTATTTTATACATGTACTTTCGTATTCTCGTATTCGTATTCTCAAAATAATATATTTCTAGAACAAAATATTTTCAAGTCTCACTTTAGAAAATATATATAACTTATTTGTCAAAAATAATGTATTTCAAGAAAATATATATTTTCCCAAAAATCATATATCTTCTAAATATACTAGGATAATATATTTTAATTTCCAAAAAAATAATATATTTTTCTCCTTGTCCAAAATATGATATCACTTTGTAATATTCACGAAAATCATATTTTCATTTCTTGTACCCAAAATAATATTTAGCAAAAATATAATTGTAACGGTATTTTTCGGAATATTTTGTAAGTTACGTTCTTGAGTTTGGTTTCACAATATAAGCGTGTAACTTGTGTATTTATCCCTTGTGATCTTTGGAATTATTTCGGATTGTAAATTCTTGTATCTTGTTAAGTTATATCATTTTAACCCTTAAAACAATATAACTATTACACGAAATATTCACATAATCACACACAATGTCTTTAATGTAAATATATATTCTAAATATATATTCATCCATTTTTATTTGTAAAACCAACCTCCAATATTTGTATTTTTGTTACAAAAATTATGGCAAAGTTTATATTGAAAACCAAAGTTAAAACACACTTGTAAATACTTGTTTAGAAATATTTTTCTAAGTGTTTGTATTTTTAGAAAATTTCGCCATAGTTTCCCCTAAAAATGGAGGTGTCCATGCTATTAAAGCATATCATTTTCTTTTCAAAATCATCACAACAATCAACAATCAAACTTTAAACAGCTTATACTTACCAAGAGCAAAAACTATACATTTTACATAACAATATGAACTTGATCTTTTCGCAAAAACTTGTAGTAAAGTGTTTAGTGGGTTTAGTTACCCTTCAAAGTGTGTTTATTCCTTAAAAAATCTCATTCTTAAAGAAACTAGGTGTTTACAACTTGTAAACATATTCTACAAAAAGGTTTATTTATAACATCTTCTTGTTTCTCTAGTATTTCTACACTTGTTTTTCCACTAAAAATAGTGTAGGTTTAAGTAAAAACCATGATCTTCCAAAAATCATATTTTGAACTTGGTTTTCTTGGAAAATCATTCATAAATCTTGAATCTATAAGTTTACTAGCTTAATTTGTTTCTTATTTTTCAAGAAACCATTTCATTTATCAAGTTCATGTTTTCACAAGAAGATGATCATCCTATGTTGTTACATAATCATCCTCTCACTTGCTAGATTATGTGTTTAATCACCATCTAGCAAGCTCCATGTGATGATTAACATCATCATCTCAAGAAATCAACAAGCAAGCATTATACATACACTAAACAACCTTATTTTAACAAGATTTCATCATATGTAAGCTTTATGTTCAAGATTGTTGATTAAGTCTTTTAATGTTCTTCATGTTTACAACATATTACATCTTTTAACTAACTAAAATTAGAAGTAACAAAGGTCAAGAGAGTCTTACTACTAGCTTTAAGCTAGGGAAGAACACAATAGATTGAAGATGACAAAGATGGTGGATAAAAGCAATTGATGGAGGTCCTTGATGATCTACAAGCTTCAAGCTTCATAAAACACCTTGTTACACTTCAAAATGATCTTGGAATGGAGGATGGATGATCGAAAATGGTGGTGGTGTTTGGATGGGGGTTGGCCGAGATGAGAGGGAGAGAGTATGAGGGAGTTGTGGTGTGTGTTGTGAAGATGATCATGTATTTATTAAGAAAAAATTGCAGAAAACAACCTTTATGTATGCCCCAAACTGCACTTTATACCTTTCACTATGAAATCCGCCAAAACCAACCTTTACGTTCATGTTTTGTTACACATCACAACCTTTACACCTAACCTAGTCAAAAAAGTCAGTTAAATGCAGTCACATGCCTTGCATGTGAGGGTATTTTAGTCTTTTTCCACTTTGTCTTCCCCAATTCATCCCCTCAATCACATACACTTGATCAAACCCAGATTTTAATATTTATGTTTGAAATAATGCAAAACAGTTTATGTATATGATAGAAAAACGGCATCATCATCACCATCGTCAAATAAAACACCAGTTTGCTCTGATCGTTTCACAGACAGATGACGCCTTCGTCAAACTCACCGGAATCTTCATCATCATCCTCATCAATGACGTCAGTCGCCTCCGGCAATCTTCAACTGAATACCATTTTTACACATCTATCAATCATTAATCTTGAATGACCACCCCCAAACTGGGTATCCAAGAAATCATCTAAAAATCACATAAAAACAAGAAAAATCCAAACTAATCCAAGAAACAAAGTGGCACTGATATGAATTGGTTTGAGATTGATATTGGTTATTTTAATCACCCCTTTTACACTTATATTCATTAATCAAATTTGGGGAGTTTATGGTTGGAAAGAAGGTTGAAACAGAGTACCCTTTCAGTCTTTCACCACCATATCTCCGCCTCGCAACCCTATACGGCTATACCCTCCGCCTTTCACCACCGTATCTCCGACCCTTAATCTAGCCCAATCTTCTTTGATTCCTCCTATACCCCACCCTCAAATTTGGGGAGTTTACTGATGATTAACGAAAACAAAAAAGAAGAAACAATTTAACAACCATTGATCTGTGATGGTTTTGTGTTGGAACTGAAATTTATTTAATTTAAACAAAAATGATTTTGTCTCTTTGAATATCCAGCCAAAAACAAACGAGACCCAGCCACTGTTATGATTTCTTTTCATTTGATCTTGATAAAAACCTTTCCATAGTCCACTAAATCTAAAATAAATAACTAGAACATAAAATGGATTGGTGGGAAGAGTATACCAAGAACGAGGGAGATGACACTTCTGAAACTCTAGTGACACTTCTGCAACTCCGGCGAAATGCTTGGAGCTCTAGTGACACTTCTGAAACTCCGGCGACGTCTAGATTATTCCGGCGTTGCTTTGCAGTGGATTTGTGTGTGTAATTTGAAAGATAGCTGGGTGTTTTATGTGTGTGTGAGTTACGAACAGGAAGAGGGATTCTAAGAGTGATGTGATATGTTGGAGGAGATGAAGTTGTAAAGGACATTTGAGAAGGAGAAATGGTTGTAACGGCTGACCAAAAGAAAGGAGGAAAAAAAAATAGGGTTTTACTGGTTAAAATAATACATTGAATAAAAGACATGTGAAAAGACATATATGCCCTCACGTGCAAGGCATGTGACTGCATTTAACTGACTTTTTTGACTAGGTTAGGTGTAAAGGTTGTGATGTGTAACAAAACATGAACGTAAAGGTTGGTTTTGGCGGATTTCATAGTGAAAGGTATAAAGTGCAGTTTGGGGCATACATAAAGGTTGTTTTCTGCAATTTTGTCATTTATTAACCACTAATCTCTATTGTCCAATGGATTAAGTGTTTCAATAAGTACAAGCAAGATCCAATCAAATCCATGAGAAGATCAAGAGGGGATTTAGGAAGATTGTGGTGATCTTGGTGGTGGGGTCCTTGTGACTGTAAATCCCAGGGGGGGGGGGGTAAATGTAAGTTTAAATGGTAACTTGTGTAATTAGTTGGATGTTAAATGTAAAGTCTAGTGTTTATGTGTAGGATGCATTATATAGTGTGTTAGGGTGTTCGGGAACCATAACTAGCTCAAAAATAATAAAGCAATGCTTCTAGCAATATTTTAGTCTTCCGGGTAATGTCCGGTTGTTCGGTTAGATACCGGTTCGTTAAAGTGTCAAGTTGTTCCGTTTAGTGTTCATTAAGTACCCTTTTGTGACACTTTTAATTCCTGACACTTAGGAAAGCATTCAGGACCATTCTGCCATATTTTTGCATGATACAAGTATGTTTTAATGCTGAATTTTGCTGAAATGTGCAGAATTCTGCACTTTGGGTGAGTTTTAGGCACTTTTCGGCACTTAAACTATCACCTAGTGACGCAGTTTTATGGTCCTTACTTCCCTACACTCCATACTAGTGTAGTACCTTGTCCCTGGCCCATACTGGGCCTCAAAACATTGTCTGTCTATGTACTGGACCCCGTCAGCATATTTTCTGAGTTATCCGCTAACTGTGCTAACTGTGCTTTGTGCATCATTTATGTCACTAAAGGTTTGTATGCAAGAATGATGTAACAATATGAAGTGAGATGCACATGTATGTATGATGCAGTAATCAGATAGCAGTTTAAGTCATCAGTTGTAATTTAGCACAGTCATTAAGCACTAATTTATATAAATTAAATTGTACGGATACCTGGATTTATGAGGGTTGTCACATATGACCCGTTATGACTCGTTAAGGTATTTTACGCTACTTTAACGTGTCGTTCACGCAAAAGCGCGTTCAGACCGCATAACTAGTCCTATGACAAGTATTATATGCCTTAACTTGTCTAGTAACATTGCATAATCAGTTTAGATGTCAAAATTTAGGTTGCATATGCTTATAATGAAATTATGCGTAAAAAGGGCATTTTGGTCATTTTCCTAAGGCATATAAACTACCTATCATACAACTAACTAAACGAAGTGACCATAAGGTATAACCTCGGAAGGTTATTCTCTATACAACTATGGTCACAAAACATGTTTGGTCGGATCCTAATGATCGACCAAACGGGTCGGGTTCGAAAGTCTAAGCAGTTGTTTAGACCGCTTAACTTACGACCCTATATAAGCACTAGACTAAAAGTGACGAGTTAAACATGTTTTACGAGTTAAACATGTTTAACTAAGTTAGAAAACTATTTGATAACAAAACAAAGTGTTTTGATACCCGAAAATAGCTTCGTCGCAAAATGTGCATAAATACGCATTTTGACCAAAACTATGAGTCGTCACTATGCCTAATCAACGTGGTAATCAGTAGGTATGGTCACAAGGGACTATAACCATCATGATTACGCTCACGTTGAAAAGTTCAAACGAACTTTGTGTTGACCAATCATGGTCAAACAAGAAAGTCAAACACTGTTTGACTTTCATGCTTGAAATAAATAATCAAGCATGAAAGAACACTTACAAGAGGTCCAAGCTTGAAGAAAGAACAAAGAAAACTCAAGAATGAAGCCTTCAACCAAGAGGGATAGCTTCAATCAGATCCAAGGTGAAAGAAAAATGGAATGAGCAAGTTGGAGTTGTGAAATGAGGTGGGTATTTATAGATTTCTTGAATCAATAGGATCATTCCAAGTGTTTTAAAACATGATCATGTGTGACACATGTGTCTCTACGACCATCATACAAATTCAAATCCAATGAAATCTTGTGTTTCATTCTAGGAATTTGTACAATTTCATGTGACTTTTGCACATATCAATCCTAGTTCAATTTCAAGCTTTAAATCGCTTTCTAGAAAGTTATACGCGAACTGATGCGTAAACATAATCAGTATAACACGACAAACACTCCAGAACAGTGACATAGGCTTAACATACCTTAAATAACCTTTACATAACTTAGAAATAAGTTTTGGAGGGTATGGTGTGTCTAAAACAAGTTTATTCGATCGTAGGGAGTATTTGCGTCAAACTGCGAAACTGTGCCGATTCGTATAGTAACAAACAATCTGGAACTTGATCATAAGCTAAACATACCCTTGCTTCGGTATGCGAAAATAAACTTATTGGTCAATCAGGGACTAAAGGCGTCAAAAAGTGCATAAGTTTGCATTTACGCGCATATCTTACATTCTGAACATATCCGGACATCCAAAAATTTTTGTAATCATTAAAGTATTTTATTTTAGTGATTGGCATGCTAAAATTCCATTTGTCGTGTAATTTGGATCGTTTTTACGTCCGTTCGAGTTTCGTCGTAATTAACAAAACAACGTGACCGTATGACCAAACGAACCGACATCCGTGATATTTCCGAGCATATTTCATGTCCCCTATACTTAAACTTCATTATTGAGCCTTAAAAATGGGTTAACGGGACTTAAACGCGTCAAAAATGGCTTAAACATGCTACAGGGACCATTTTTGCCAATTTTTGAAAGTTTCTGGCTCAGGTAGGCCGTGGCGTCGTGTCACAGCAAAGGGGGTGTGCCGTCGCAGCACGCGACGCCCCTGTTTTGACAGAAACTCTGTTTTCAGCAACCAGCTTGATTTCTAGGGTCTTTTGTGCAACATTTTCAATACTTTGAGCTAGTTTTTGGCTTCCCATTGTATTCTAAACCATGTTCCACAAGTGTATGGTTAGGATTGAGCTTTGATTCTTGCAAAAACACTTGGAATGATCTCCTTAATCCTAACTTCCTATAAATAGAAGTGGGTTCTTCACTTCATTCCTCACACTTGATTCTAAATCTGCTCTAAGTTGGAGTTTTATACTTCATACCTGAGTAATTTGAATCAATTCTTCCTTGCTTGGACCTCTAGTAAGCTTCTTTCATGCTTTTTATGCATTTCAAGCATGAAAGTCAAACAGTGTTTGACTTTCTGCTTTGACCAAGAATTGGTCAACACAAAGTTCGTTTGAACTTTGCAACGTGAGCGTAATCACGACGGTCATAGTCCTTTGTGACTATACCTACTGATTACCACGTCGATTAGTCGAAGTGACGAGTCAAAGTTTCGGTCAAAATACGTGTTTATGCGTATTTTGCAACGATGCTATTTTTGGGTATCAAAACACTTTGTTTTTATATCAAACTTGTTTTCTAACTTAGTTAAACATGTTTTAATATGTTCAACTCGTCACTTTTAGTCTATTGCTTGTATAGGGTCGTAAGTCAAGCGGTCTTGACAACCGCTTAGACTTTCGAACCTGACCCGTTTGGACGATCGTTAGGATCCGACCAAGCATGTTTTGTGACCATAGTTGTATAGGGAATAACCTTCCGAGGTTATACCTTATGGTCACTTAGTTTAATTAGTTGTATGATAGGTAGTTTATATGCCTTAGGTAAATGACCAAAATGCCCTTTTCATGTATAATTGGATTTTAAGCATATGTAACTTAACTTTTGTCACTTAAACTGATTATGCAACATATTTAAACATGTTAGGGCATATAATACTTGTCATAGGACTAGTTAGGAGTCTCGAACGCGCTTTTACGCGAACGACACGTTAATGTAGCGTAAGCTACCTTAATGGGTCGTAACGGGTTGTAAGCACTTAGGATAGGTTCCGATTTAGAATGCAGGCTTTGTAAACATCAACAAAAGTTTCATGAAATACATGTAAGTTTGAAAACATCAACAAAAGTTGAGCGAGTTCATGTGTTTTAAGTTCGTAAGTATCAAATGAATCTCCAAAAACATTTGAAAGTTCAAGTGTTATAAGTAGGTATGTAAAGCGTCTATGAATTTAATGACCATTAATGTTTTGCAAGGACATTAATATGTGTGCCGACATAGGAAGCACTCAACCCGGTAGACGATTTAAGTGTCGATTCACTTCGACAGGGGCACAAAAGCACTCTAGGTGGCCGCACAAGGACCGTGAGTGGGGCTCGCCCATACCCGATAGATCTACCCCTGTTCCATGGTCCTTAAAAGGATTAATGGTGCCTAAGTTAGCGCCTATTCGCACGTGATCCAAGAATTCATTCCATAGCTTAATCATACCCTTGTTACATGTATTTCCCCCCGAGAGTTGTAAAACCGAAAACGTTAAAAGAAAAGGGGGACATGAACTCACAGTATTGCATCCAGCAATAAGTTCTAGCAACTGTGTTCCGTAAGCGTGAGTCAACCTACAAGGGTTCTAACTCATTAGACACGTCGTTCTTTCCCAGACCTTATACTTGTTGTTCATCTTGAACATTTATTATATGTGTTTTGTTTTTGGAACACTTATGTATTTTTAGTAATATGTTGGCATTTGTTTTATGTGTATGCTTTGGTTCAAGGCTTTATACTTGTTACTCAAATATAGTTGTATATCCTTTATATATATAGGTGTTAAAAATATTTTTTTTAACGTCATCAATACGTTGTCGTACGTGTACGACATTCTTATGAGAGTATACTTCAACAAGTGTATGTGAGTACATCATCATGTACGTGAGTCTTTTATATGTATGCGTATACCATATTTATACGTGTCGTATACCGTATTTTATACGTGCGGTATACCGTATTTATACGCGTGATATACCGTATTTATACATGTGTATACCGTATTTATACGTGTGGTATACCGTATTTTAATGTATTATTACAATATATATTTATAAATATATATATTTATAAAAATATATATGTATTTTACATTGGGCCTAGCCCACCTTTTATGGTATTTGGGCCTTTATAAGTGTTTATCAAAATGGGCCATTGCCCATGTATTTAAGATATTGGGCCTAGCCCCATCTTTATGTTATGTAAGTGGGCTTTAGCCCCATTTTTTATATAAATGGGCCTTTATTAGCCCATTATATGCCCAAATATTTTTATACTTTTACAAATGTATTTTATACGAATTACTATACATGTATCCTCACATGTATATGTATACTTAGTAATATTTACTTTATACTTTCCGGATTTTTATAAGTGTTAAAATATGTAGGTATACTTTTCTTGTCTAAAAATATACATTATTTTTAGAGTTCCGTCGTAGAGTCGAAAATTTATATCCCCGTGTTGAAAGTGTCCATTTGTCGTCCGCAATGAGTGCACGCTTCGTGCCGATACGTGGAGGTGTTCGATGTCGGTGGCGACGCGTTTCATTCGATGGAGCGTTTATTGTATTTATTTTACGTCGGTTCCAACATATATATAGTCTTGTTGTTACTTATGGTTAAAATTAGTTTCGTTCGGTGTCCGTTCGTCCGCGTTTCATTGTCCGTTTATTTGTTTTAACCACAATATATATGGAACCTCATGTGTATAAGCTTGGTGTATTTTCCAAGTGTAGTGTATTTTTATATTTGGTATGTATTCTTCCTATCACTAATACTGTGACACCTGTGTCACTACGACCATCAAACAAATACCAAATCAATGAAATATTGTGTTTCATACTTGGGATTTGTATAAATATGTGTATCATTTGCACATGTCAATTCTTGTTTAATTTCGAGCTTTAAATCGCTTTCTAGAAAGTTATACGCGAACTGATGCGTAAACACGATCAGTTTAATGCAACAAACACTTCGGAACAGTGACATAGGCTCAACATACCTTAAATAACCTTTACATAACTTAGAAATAAGTTTTGAAGGGTTTGGTGTGTCAAAAACAAGTTTATTCGATCGAAGGGACTATTTGCGTCAAACTGCGAAACTATGCCGATTTGTATAGTAACGAACATTCCGGAACTTGATCATAAGTTAAACATACCCTAAATATCCTTTACATAGCTTAGAAATAGGCTTTGAGGGGTTCGGTATGCTAAAATAAACTTGGGTAAAGGGGATACCCCGGTGAATTTTATAAATGAAACAATAAAGTACACGAGTGAGCCAGAAAAGCACACTAGGCTAGACTTGGCATACCAAGACTAGGAAAACAAGCGAAACAAAACCAACCAAGAAACACAACTCGAGCTAACAACCAAAACAAGACCCAAAAACACCTATATCATAAACACAAACAACCCTAGACTCTAACCCGGGCCGTCCTCATCTCCATTCATTGGAATCTGCCATGTCTTCAATATCCGCTTGTGGTTTGAATCCCCACTGAACTTGAACCCCATTAATTTTAATCTAACCGTGTTCTTTATCCTTTCAATGATTGTAGAGACACCGCTTTGGCTTGTAGAAAATAAACGATTATTCCTCTCTTGCCATATGAAATACGTGGCCGCTGCAACCACCAACTTACTAACAATATGATCAATCTTCTTAGAATTTGAATTGCTTTCCATCCATGATAAAATAGAAGCCCAGGAATCGTTTACAGCCCCCATGTTAACCATCGCCTTGATGCTATTCCATACTTACGAAGAGAAAGAGCATTGAAAAAATAAATGATCCCTGCTTCCCATACAGCTAACCGATCTTGAGTTTTCAACTTGTTCTTGATTACTAGCCAAAGATGGAACGAGTGTCTCGGAATACAAAGATTAAACCAAACGATGTTGACCCATGAAACTTGATTACTCCTGTTCCGAATATTATTCCACACCGCCGATGAACCAAACGGACAAAAAGTGCCATCCAAATCTTTCCAAAGAGTCCGATCATCCTGGTTATGAACCAAGTTTGGAACGTTAACATTTATGAGTACCGGGTAAATGTCAAACCACGCTTGAGGCGACCTCCACTGGGCATTATCATCAACCAGGTCTGCAACAGTAGAGTTGATCGTAAAACCTGCATTGGCAATAGCTCGCGGCGTAATAAAAGACCTGATCGGACTAACCGGACACCAGTTGTCACTCCACGCATTTGTTTGAGCACCGCTACGAACAGTCTTCCAAATGAAAGGACGCATGATGTTTCGGATAGATAAAATCTTTCTCCATCCCCAACTCATGTTCCCTCGACTCGGAATATCCCAAAGCGAATTACCCTTTAACTTGTAAGCATGAATCCATTGAACCCATAACGAATGCCTATTGTTGATAATACTCCACACATGGTTAGATATAAGAGCTTTATTCATCTCCGAAATGCTCCTTAATCCCAATCCACCCTCATGCTTAGGCAAACATATATCTTTCCATGCCACTTTAGCTCGAGCTTTACCCTGACTACCAGCATTCCACAAGAAACGCCGCATTCTTTTCTCTAGCTCCTTAATGATCGAAACCGGTAAAATAAATACTGATGCCCAGTATATGTGCATAGACGAGAGAACTGATCTGATTAATTGCAACCTACCCGCGAACGATAATGACTTAGTCATCCAACTATCAACTTTCTTCTCCATACGATCCACAAGAAGCTTACAATCTTTAAAGTTCAGCTTAGAAGATATTAAGGGAACCCCCAGATACCGAACCGGAAGCACATCTTCTTGGAAAGGCATCATTCTAAGAATTTCCTGTTTAACTGTTTGCGGAACATTGCTGAGAAAACTGTGCTCTTCGGAGAACTGGGAACCAAACCAGAAATACTAGTAAAGGTCTCAAGCGCGTCCTTCACTTTTTTCACTAAAACGATATCGCCATGCACAAAAATAAACAAATCATCGGCAAAAGAGACATTTATAATTTTTTGCTTCACACAATGGGCATGGAATTTAAATGATGAGTTGGTTCGAGCAGCACGCTGAAGAAATAAAGAAAGGACCTCCATAATAAGAGTGAAAAGATACAGAGACAACGGGTCTCCTTGTCTCAAACCCCGTTTACCTTTGAAGTACCCATGCAGCTCACCATTAATACTCAAGGAATAGGAGACCGTAGATACGCAAGTCATAATCCAAGCCACCATTTTATGATGAAACCCAAACCGGATAAGAACTTCTTCCAAAAAAGACCAACTGACCGTATCATAAGCCTTTTGGATGTCAATTTTGAACGCACATCTGGCTGGGCCTCTATTCAGATAGTAATTGTGCATCAGCTCCTGGGTGAGGAGAATATTATCAGAAATTTTTCTCTCTGGCACAAACGCAGATTGGTTTATGCTCACCAACGACCCTAAACTCCCCTTTATCCTGTCCGTAACGATCTTGCTGATACATTTATATAAAACATTGCAACATGAGATAGGACGATAATCTAACACCGAATCTGGAGTGTCCTTTTTCGGGACCAACGCCAAGATTGTGTGATTTAATTGTTTCACGAGTTTACCATTTTCAAAAAAAATCCAGAATAGCATTTGTCACCTCATCGCCAACTATATCCCAAGCGTGCTTGAAGAAAGCAGATGTGTACCCATCTGGGCCAGGCGCCTTATTTTATCCAATGCTAAACATAGCTTTTTTAATCTCCTCCCGAGTCACCTGCCTCACCATATTCTCCGCAATAGGAGCACTTAAAACATTAACAAAAAGGCTCTCCATGTTTGTCGTACCAATGATATCCTCCTTGCCCAGAAAATTCGAGTACTGAGTAACTAACGTTGTTGCAACTTGGTCACCTTCAAAGCGAGAACCCTGAATATCTATAACAGAATGGATCCTACCCCTGGCATTTCTACATTTTAAAGAGTTATGAAAAAACGTGGTGTTAGAATCCCCTTCACATAACCATTCCACCTTGGATTTTTGTTTAGAAAACTCTCCTCATCATAGACAGCACCTTGAAACTCTTAGAGGCATTGCACCTCTCTTTGTCGTAAATCAGCATCCATCGGGTTCTTGTCAACTAAACTTTGGACATCATCCAGCTTCTTTCGTAGATCCGAAACCTTAGTGTGAAGATTGCCCTGTTGGAACAGAATTCTCCGTAAATGAGGTTTTAAGTTTCTAAGCTTTTTTGTTACAGAGAACATAGTGACACCCTCGATATTATTCTTCCATTCCTGCTCAACACATTTCCTAAAATCTGGTTTAGAGGTGATAAAGTTTGCAAACTTGAATGGCCTAGGCCGATTTGCAATCGAGTTATCCAACTTAATGACACAAGGAGTGTGATCGGACATTCGATAAGGGTGATACATGACAAACGCATCCGGAAAAAGCTCTAATAATTTCACATTGCCCATAACCCGATCAATCTTCTTAAGTAAACCGACTCCTTTTTTGGGTTTCTGGTTCCAGGTATAATGCATACCATGACCTTTAATATCAAGCAACTCCGTATAGTGGATACACTCATTAAACTCCCTCATACCAATCGTAAAACTGGACGGCCCAAACAAAGAGTCTTCAATATCCAGAGTATCATTAAAATCGCCCATAACTAACCAAGGCTTGTCATGGCAGAAGCTCTTGTGTCTACATAAATTCTCCCAAAGAGATCTCCTCTCTTGATATGTATTTTTCGCATAAACAAAAGAACAAAACATAAGTTTTTTGTCAACTTTAGATTGGAGCTGAACATGTATCACCTGGTCAGATTGTGATAACACCATAATATCGACCATATCTGCATTCCACCCCAAAATGATTCTAGTACCTTTACTACAAAGACCTCCATTCGATGTCCAACTCCATTTCCGGAAAACATTTTTACAAACTTTAGCAAGCTTCGAAATATCCACATGAGACTCAAGAATTGCACACACATTTAACTTATTTTCTGCTAAAAGAATGCGAACCTCATTTTGTTTTAGAGGCCGGTTCAAACCCCTAATATTCCTAGACATAATGCTACCCATTGAGACCATTGGAACCGGGAGTGCTTGCCTCCTCAGATTGATCTTTACTATAGACACCACCCATAAACCGAGACATTTCGGTAGGAATAACTTCCACAACTTCTTCAGTAAACCGCGAGGATTTCTCAGTCTCCTTTCTAGCTATTTCTTCATGTTCCATACGGGTTTCCACCTCCTCTCTATCCACACTAGCTAAAGCCTCAAATGCATTCTTTGTTTGAACATTACTAGCCGTGTTAATGGTGCTGGAATCAGACTTTGTACCTAAAGTACTAGGATCCTTCTTGTTAAATTTTGGTTTGTAAACAAATTTAGGTTTTTGTTTCGTTGGCCCCACACCAAGCTTTGCAACTTTCCTCTGATCCGTAATAAAGCCCTCTTCATCTATTATCACCTGTTTTGTCTTAGCTTTTGTATTTTTGGCACAACTATGATCATCATGACCGAAAATACAACACAAAGAACAACGTTGGGGCCTCCATTCATATTCCACAGTAATTTTCTCCATAACATGAGCTTCGGAATAGCAACGATAATATGATCTTTGAGCTCATTATCTGCGTTTACCTCGATCATGGCTCTAGCAAAACTACTTCGGCCCCAATTCTCGGCACACATATCAGCTGTATAGCTATCTAATCTTTTCAGAACACCAATTTTGGACGCCAACAAACTCAATCCATCATCAGTGTAAGCTACAATGGGTACGTTATGAAGCTTAACCCACATAGGGATCGTTTTTATACCATCTTTTTTTAGAGTCACCGAAGGAGACCAGATATTTAAAAATAATGGAACCTTTCGAATTAACCATGGTCCCCCCTCCAGCACTTTCATCATCCCGTTTTTAGAATCAAACTTGAAAAAGAAGAAACCGCTAGCATTCATCATTAGCTTAAAGAATCCAAATCTTGACCACACGTTTTTAGCAAAGTATTCAACCATAGGGTACGGAAGACGATTACCTAAGAAGTAGCCGTATGAAACATTCTCAAATCTTTCCTGTACTTTTCTGACCACCTCCCTAGGGATTACAACATCAGCATCCTGGCAAGTCTCCAAAGGATCCATTTGTCTGAAGTTAACAGGCCTTGAGGACACCTTGTTCTTCATTACCTTATCCGCATAAGAGAAATCCTTTCCATCCTGTTCGTGGGCAACCTTGTTAACCTTAGGTTGAATTCCACTGTTCAAAGCATGTGGTTTCCCATTCACTGGTTTAGATATTGCATTCAAACCATCCAATATGGAATCATTGTTAACTGAGTAAAACCCTCTCTTGGGTAACACCGTATTACCATCAATACTCTTGATTCTTAATCCAATCCCGCATACCGGAGCGGTACCCGGAGTTACTTCAGAGTCATCAAGCACCGTTTCAGAGCATAAGTTTTGAAGGTTGGGGTAATCAACCCCACCAGGATCCGTATCTCTCTCCATCAGCACAATAGAAAACAAACCAAGCAAAGAAAAAACAACGTGAACCAATCTGACCAAGAGTACATCGCACAAGCCAAACCCTAATCCTTATGCTAAAATAAACTTATTTGATCAATAGGGACTAAAAGCGTCAAAAAGTGCATAAGTTTGCATTTTCGCGCATATCTTACGTTCTGAATATATCCGGACACCCAAAAATTTATGTAATCATTAAAATATTTTATTTTAGTGATTGGCATGATTAAACTCCACTTGTCGCTTAATTTGGATCGTTTTTGCGTTCGTTACGAACCGACATCCGAGATGTTTTTGGGCATATTTTAAGTTCCCTAAACTTTAACTTCATTTTAGAGCCTTGAAATGGGGTTAACGGTGTGACACCTGGGTCACTGCGAACTTCAAACAAATACCAAGCCAATGAAATATTGTATTTCATACTTGGGATCTGTATAAATATGTGTATCTGTTGCACATATCAATATTTGTTCAATTTCAAGCTCTAAATCGCTTTCTGGAAGGTTATACGCGCACTGGTGCGTAATATAACCAGTTTAATGCAACGAACACTCCGGAATAGTGAAATAGGCTTAACATACCTTAAATAACCCTTACATAACTTAGAAATAAGCTTTGAAGGCTTTGGTATGGCAAAAACAAGTTAATTCGCTTACAGGGACTAAACTTGACAAACTGCGAAAGTATGCCAATTTGAACAGTAACGAACATTCCGGAACATGACCATAAGTTAAACATACCATAAATATCCTCTACATAGCTTAGAAATAGGCTTTGAGGTGTTCGGTGTGCTAAAATAAACTTTTGGGACATTCAGGGACTAAAAGCGTCAAAAAGTGCACAAGTTTACACTTTCGCGCATAACTTACGTCCGGACATCCAAAAATTTATGTAAGCACTAAAATATTTTATTTTAGTGTTTAGGCTTGAGAAAAATCCATTCGTCGCGTCATTTGGATCGTTTTTCGCGCTTATGCGCATTCCGTCGTAATTAAGCGAACATCGCGATCGTACGGCCAAACGAACCGACATCTGAGATATTTTTGAGCACATTTTAAGTTCCCTATACTTTAACTTCATTTTAGATCTTTGAAATGGGGTTAACAGGGCTTAAACGTGTAAAAAAAAACGCATCGAAAACCAAGTTTTGAGGTTGCAGGGACTGAAACTGTAAATCTGCCAAACTAGGTCCGTAAACAGGGGCCAGAAGCAGCAAAACGTTTTTTTCAGCTTTTAACAGCCCTTAAAACTCTCCAAAGGCCAAGTGCCAAGTGTCAAACTCTTATGGTGGATGGCAAATGAGTTACCACAACTTTCCAACAAGTGTACGGCTTAGATCGTGCCCTCTTCTCCAAGAAACGATCCTAACGGTGAACCAAAATCTATAAATACCCAACACCCACTTCACTCATTCCTCACACCTTTGAAATCTGAGTTTGCTCTCTAAGTTGTTGTGTTTAACACTTCATACCTGAGAGTACTCGGATTCAAACCTTCCATTCTTGGACCCTTTGTAAGTGTTCCTTCGTTCTTTTATTGCTTTCGAGTCCGAAAGTCAAACTTTGTTTGACTTTCTGCGTTGACCAGTTTATGGTCAATGCGAAGTTCGTTTGAACTTCGCAACATGATTGTAATCACGATGGTTATAGTCCCTTGTGACTATGCCTACTGATTACCACGTTGTCTAGGGTCGTAAGGATAAGCGATCTGATAAATCGCTTATACCTTCGAACCCGACCCATTTGGTCGATCATTAGGATCCGACCAAACACATTAGGTGACCATAGTATATAGGGAATAACCTTCCGAGGTTATACCTTATGGTCGCTTCGTTTAAGTAGTTGTATGATAGGTAGTTTATATGTCTTTGGTAAATTACCAAAATGCCCTTTTGACGCCAAAATTCATTTTAAGCATATGTAACATAACTTTTGGTATCTAAACTGATTTGGTAACAATATTAGATACGTTAAGGCATATGTTACTTGTCATAGGACTAGTTAGGCGTTCCGAACGCGTTTTACGCGAACGGTGCGTTAAAGTAGCATAAGCTACCTAAACGGGTCGTAATGGGTTGTAAACACCTATATTAGGTTTCATTTAGTATGTAGGCTTTGTTAAACCATATTACACGAGTCTCCATACTCGTTTGGTTTACGAACCCGCATTCTATCCGATCTTCCGATTTAGGTCCGGTTTATTAACATAGTTACCTATATTAGGTGCCGTTTGATTCCGTGATCTCTAGCATTGCTTGGTGGTTATTTTAGGACTTCTGAGCAATCTCAAGTGAGTACATAGACCCCTCTTTTACTGTTTTCCAAACTGTTTTGGGGTGGAACACATGTGCCTACTTGTTACTTTCATGCTTTCCTGTTTTTACATCATATACCGCTATGTTCACTAGTACATTTATAGTACATGATTTCAATACATTTTATGCTATGTATGCCCATTGTGTGCATACTTAGTACATCACTTTACAATACATTTTATGCTATGTGTGCCCATTCTGTGCATACTTAGTACATCTCTTTACAATACATTTCATGCTATGTACGCCCATTGTGTGCATACTTAGTACATTGTTTTACATTACACTTATGCTATGTATGTCCATTACGTGCATACTTAGTACATTGTTTTACATGGCATTTCTGTTGCATATGCTCATCCAGCATATGAACATATTATACTACATTCTGAACCGTTGTAACCATTTGACTATGTGAACCGTCGTAACCCTTTGATTATATGAACCGTTTGTAACTATTGAACTTTGTGAACCATTTGTATCTATTGACATGATTTACATTTGACATAAACATTAGACATAGACATTAGACATGGTTTTCACATAAACATTTTGACATTTGATTATACATAAACATTTTACTTTGGTGGTTTGGTTTGAGTAAGTGATTTAAGTAACGAGACTTGTGTAATATGATACAAGCATGGTGGATACGCCGCTGGTACTTCCTATATATAAGTGTTTGTATGGTATTACATATCGTAGCGTTATTTGAATCATTTCAATTTGAGACATATGACATTTTATACAAATAACATACTTTTCACAAGACATTGTTTTACAAACAACTTATCTTATACAAACTCATTTTACATGGTTATTCATTTAACCATACAATTATTCTCTTATTTATACATATCATCTGATCTCATCGTTTTTCAAATGATTTACAAGACAAAGCAAATTACAAGGTTCATGACTAAACATTTTCTCAAACATAAGTCATGAATTTCTGTTTTCACAAAACCTATGTATCTCACGGGCATTTTTATGCTGACGTACCTATTTTCACATGTGTTTTCAGGAGATGATGCATAGGACTTATCAAGACATACTTAGGCGGACCTGTGCCTTAGTGACTTAAAACGAGACAAGAACTAGTTAATTTATGTTATGTACTCTTTAGTTCTTGTTTAAAACAATGTAAACTCTCATGTTTGATTAATAAAACGAAACTTCATTTGCCAAGGATTTGAAACAATTAATTCTGTTACAACACTCCCCGATGTTTCCGCCACGTTTCGTTGTCTCACGTGGTCGGGGTGTGACAGAAAAGTTGGTATCAGAGCCAATGGTTATAGGGAATTAGGTTATTAGTAATGCTTTGACCTAGTCTATAACCTTCCTAGGACCCTAACACAAGTTTTCTTGTGTTTAGTTTTAAAACAATACCGTCACTTATTTTTAGGTGACAACCACAATAAGAACACAAATTTCTATCCCGCTTTGAAAACTAATCATCTGTTCTAGGATGATTTATTATATGGTTTTGAACCCTTTAAGTTTTCAAAATCTCGTCAAAGTTGATCTAAATAATGTGAACACGTGCAAACTGGAAGGGTGGGTGCCTGTACCCTGAGTTTTCTGTCTAAGGCTAGAGTGTTCGTACAAATCCACATAATCGGACCAGTCACTCTTACGTGGGAACTCTTGGGGTGAGTGTCCACTTATAGGCGAGCACGTCTTCGCGATACATTATTTTTGACCCATTTACTTGATTAATCACCGGGGTCGTTTGTTGCTTTGCAGTAACAAACAAATGACCACTATCCTTGCTTTCATCTGATTTGTTTCATCTCATTCTTTTCGTCTAATTCTCTCACTCGTTTCCTTTCATGTTTCCTCTTTTATAATGCCTCCTCGACGCGAAAACCAGATAGCGACTGCCGAACTGGCAGAAATCATTGCGCAGCAAATGGCTGCTCAATTCCCAAACCTCTTTGCTCAATGGAACCAAGCCAACAACAATAACAATGGTCCATGCAATTTCAAGAGTTTTAACTCGGCTAAACCACTCAAGTTTAGTGGTTCTGAGGGAGCGACTGGGCTTCTTCAATGGTTCGAGAGCATTGAGAATACTTTTCGCCACGTGCAGTGTCCTGAAAATCGCAAGGTCGAGTTTTCTTCGAGTGTGTTCCAGAAGAGGGCCCTTACGTGGTGGAACGGGGTTATGAGAGATCGTGGTGCAGAAGTTGCTCTAGCACAGACATGGGCTGAACTTAGGGCCCTTATGATGAAGGAATTCTGTCCTCGTCATGAGATCAGGGCTTTGGAAAGGGAATTCGACAATCTTGAGCAAGACAGCGGTGAACATCGAGCATACACTGATCGATATGAGGAGCTGAGCCTGTTGTGTCCTACCATGGTCACGCCTTTGGATAAGGCAATCGAAAAGTACATTGATGGCCTCCCTGACTCAATACAAGACATTGTGACTGGTAGCAACCCTACTACAGTTAGACAGGCCATTGAGCTATCTGCAACCTTGACTGAATCAAAGATCAGGAAAGGTAAACTTTTCCGAAAAGGTGACAAGAAACCGGTCGAGGAATCGAACCCAATCGAGGAATCAAAGACCATGGATGAACAGACTGGATCCCCTAAGAGGTCAAAGAAGCGAAAGGCTTCTCAGAATTTCGCCATGGTTACTCACAATGATCAAGCCGTCCCCAACCAACCAGCTCAACCCCCAGCTAGGAAGCCATACAATGGAACTGCACCCTTGTGCAACCAATGTAGCCTCCATCATCATGCCAATGTAAAGTGCCGCAAATGCCAAACTTGTTGACTTATAGGCCATACAGCAAGAGTCTGCCCAGCTGCAGCTGCACCAAACCAAGCTGGCAACAACCCTGCTCAAGGTCATTTTCTACCAGGTTCTTGCTTCAACTGTGGCGAGATGGGTCATTTCCGAAGAAATTGCCCAAAGCTTGCTAATGCAAATCCAGCACAGGGATGAGCATCTGACCAACCAGAAGACAACATCGTTTAGAAATAATCACGTCTTATGTATTATTTTCTTTTGTTGTCAAGGTCCATGAAACAGTTGTTATCATTGTTTATAAATAAATCTTTTATTTACATTGCGATGTATTTATGTGGTTATATGTATAAAGAACATATCCCCTACAATACCGACAAGCAAGGAATCGTATTCCTTGAAAAGCAAACTACCCCCAAAAATTTTTTTTCCATCTTATGATCTCTTGCGTTTTCACGAAATTCCTAAGTACCCGTTTGTTCTAAGGAAACGAAGTACAAGGCGCAAGTTACAACACGAGTCGAATACCCAAAGTACCACTATAAATCCTTAATAAGGGTACTTAAGGATATTTCCGTAAATCCTAAAATTGTTGTGTTCCTTAATTCGAATATTACGTTTCTTTGAAAACAAAATCGAATTTTGGGAGATCATCCTATCTTTTCAGATAGATCCCAGAGGACATTGAAGTCCAGCTACTGGTTTCCTGGTGTACTTTGAATATCCATATTCAATCACTAACAAGTTAATAACAAATTAATAACCAAGTTAAACAACTATGTGATTATGTGCTTATGTGTTCCTTTATATGTTTTTGTGTAATCCAAGTTTTGTTATCCAAATCCTCGTAGAACCTTTCGTATCTTCATATGAGGGATTCGTAGTAGGATACCCAAAGGTAGTACATAAAATCCTTAATGGACTACTACGTTGTAGTTAAGTCCCTTGGATTATAAAGTACTACTCCATAATTAGACCCCTTGAGTGGTCTAGTTAAACAGATTGATCAAAAAAATCTGGTTAGGAACATCATGTGATGAAATAGCTGAAAGGACTCCTTGGTGTCCTAATTAATAAGATCATCTATCGATCTAGTTAAAAGGACCCTATGGTAGTCTAGTCACCCTCATCACAGATTTGATTTTCCTCCCCTAAACATTACAAGACAAACTGTGCGGACTGTGCAAGGAATTATGTAATTATGGATGCATACATAATTATGGAATTTAGTGCACAGAAACCACAGCGAGTTTTGTCATGTGTCTAGAAGTTAACTCTATTCATTTCCATTTCTGATGAAGCACCCGTTGAAAATGACTCCGTTTGTTCATTTTCGTTTTTGAAGATTGTCCGTTGAGGAAATGAATATCCGTTTGATTATCCTTTTCATTTCCATTTCTGACGAAGCACCCGTTGAAAATGACTCCGTTTGTTCATTTTCGTTTATGAAGATTTGTCCGTTGAGGAATTGAATATCCGTTTGATTATCCTTTTCATTTCCATTTCTGACGAAGCACCCGTTGAAAATGACTCCGTTTGTTCATTTTCGTTTATGAAGATTTGTCCGTTGAGGAATTGAATATCCGTTTGACCATCCTTTTTCATTTCCATTTCTGATGAAGTACCCGTTGAAAATGACTCCGTTTGTTCATTTTCGTTTCTGAAGATTTGTCCGTTCAGGAAATGAATATCCGTTTGATTATCCTTTTCATTTCCATTTCTGACGAAGCACCCGTTTGAAAATGACTCCGTTTGTTCATTTTCGTTTCTGAAGATTTGTCCGTTGAGGAAATGAATATCCGTTTGACTATCCTTTTTTATTTCCATTTCTGATGAAGCACCCGTTGAAAATGACTCCGTTTGTTCATTTTCGTTTCTGAAGATTTGTCCATTGAGGAAATGAATATCCGTTTGTTTCTCCTTTTCATTTCCATTTCTGATGAAGCACCCATTGAAAATGACTCCGTCAGTTCATTTTCGTTTCTGAAGATTGTCCGTTGAGGAAATGAATATCCGTTTGATTATCCTTTTCATTTCCGTTTCTAAGGAAGCACCCGTTGAAAATGACTCTGTTTGTTCATTTTGCGTTTCTGAAGAATGTCCGTTGAGGAAAAGAATCCCCGGTTGTTTATTCCTTCATTTCTGTTTCTGAAGAATACTCGTTGAGGAAAATGACTCCGTCTGTTCATTTTCGTTTCTGAAGATTTTCCGTTAAGGAAATGACAGGATTATGCCTTGTATCTCTGGTGGTTATTTGACACAAAGTCACAAATAGACTCCTACGAATAAATTTCGGGACGAAATTTTCTAAAGTAGGGGAGACTGTGACACCTGGGTCACTGCGAACTTCAAACAAATACCAAGCCAATGAAATATTGTATTTCATACTTGGGATCTGTATAAATATGTGTATCTGTTGCACATATCAATATTTGTTCAATTTCAAGCTCTAAATCGCTTTCTGGAAGGTTATACGCGCACTGGTGCGTAATATAACCAGTTTAATGCAACGAACACTCCGGAATAGTGAAATAGGCTTAACATACCTTAAATAACCCTTACATAACTTAGAAATAAGCTTTGAAGGCTTTGGTATGGCAAAAACAAGTTAATTCGCTTACAGGGACTAAACTTGACAAACTGCGAAAGTATGCCAATTTGAACAGTAACGAACATTCCGGAACATGACCATAAGTTAAACATACCATAAATATCCTCTACATAGCTTAGAAATAGGCTTTGAGGTGTTCGGTGTGCTAAAATAAACTTTTGGGACATTCAGGGACTAAAAGCGTCAAAAAGTGCACAAGTTTACACTTTCGCGCATAACTTACGTTCTGAATACATCCGGACATCCAAAAATTTATGTAAGCACTAAAATATTTTATTTTAGTGTTTAGGCTTGAGAAAAATCCATTCGTCGCGTCATTTGGATCGTTTTTCGCGCTTATGCGCATTCCGTCGTAATTAAGCGAACATCGCGATCGTACGGCCAAACGAACCGACATCTGAGATATTTTTGAGCACATTTTAAGTTCCCTATACTTTAACTTCATTTTATAGCTTTGAAATGGGGTTAACGGGGCTTAAACGTGTCAAAAAAAACGCATCGAAAACCAAGTTTTGAGGTTGCAGGGACTGAAACTGTAAATCTGCCAAACTAGTTCCGTAAACAGGGGCCAGATGCAGCAAAACGTTTTTTTTCAGCTTTTAACAGCCCTTAACACTCTCCAAAGGCCAAGTGCCAAGTGTCAAACTCTTATGGTGGATGGCAAATGAGTTACCACAACTTTCCAACAAGTGTACGGCTTAGATCGTGCCCTCTTCTCCAAGAAACGAACCTAACGGTGAACCGAAATCTATAAATACCCAACACCCACTTCACTCATTCCTCACACCTTTGAAATCTGAGTTTGCTCTCTAAGTTGTTGTGTTTAACACTTCATACCTGAGAGTACTCGGATTCAAACCTTCCATTCTTGGACCCTTTGTAAGTGTTCCTTCGTTCTTTTATTGCTTTCGAGTCCGAAAGTCAAACTTTGTTTGACTTTCTGCGTTGACCAGTTTATGGTCAATGCGAAGTTCGTTTGAACTTCGCAACATGATTGTAATCACGATGGTTATAGTCCCTTGTGACTATGCCTACTGATTACCACGTTGTCTAGGGTCGTAAAGGTAAGCGATCTGATAAATCGCTTATACCTTCGAACCCGACCCATTTGGTCGATCATTAGGATCCGACCAAACACATTAGGTGACCATAGTATATAGGGAATAACCTTCCGAGGTTACACCTTATGGTCGCTTCGTTTAAGTAGTTGTATGATAGGTAGTTTATATGCCTTAGGTAAATTACCAAAATGCCCTTTTGACGCCAAAATTCATTTTAAGCATATGTAACATAACTTTTGGTATCTAAACTGATTTGGTAACAATATTAGATATGTTAAGGCATATTTTACTTGTCATAGGACTAGTTAGGCGTTCCGAACGCGTTTTACGCGAACGGCGCGTTAAAGTAGCATAAGCTACCTAAACGGGTCGTAATGGGTTGTAAACACCTATATTAGGTTTCATTTAGTATGTAGGCTTTGTTAAACCATATTACACGAGTCTCCATACTCGTTTGGTTTACGAACCCGCATTCTATCCGATCTTCCGATTTAGGTCCGGTTTATTAACATAGTTACCTATATTAGGTGCCGTTTGATTCCGTGATCTCTAGCATTGCTTGGTGGTTATTTTAGGACTTCTGAGCAATCTCAAGTGAGTACATAGACCCCTCTTTTACTGTTTTCCAAACTGTTTTGGGGTGGAACACATGTGCCTACTTGTTACTTTCATGCTTTCCTGTTTTTACATCATATACCGCTATGTTCACTAGTACATTTATAGTACATGATTTCAATACATTTTATGCTATGTATGCCCATTGTGTGCATACTTAGTACATCACTTTACAATACATTTTATGCTATGTGTGCCCATTCTGTGCATACTTAGTACATCTCTTTACAATACATTTCATGCTATGTACGCCCATTGTGTGCATACTTAGTACATTGTTTTACATTACACTTATGCTATGTATGTCGCTGGTACTTTCTATATATAAGTGTTTGTATGGTATTACATATCGTAGCGTTATTTGAATCATTTCAATTTGAGACATATGACATTTTATACAAATAACATACTTTTCACAAGACATTGTTTTACAAACAACTTATCTTATACAAACTCATTTTACATGGTTATTCATTTAACCATACAATTATTCTCTTATTTATACATATCATCTGATCTCATCGTTTTTCAAATGATTTACAAGACAAAGCAAATTACAAGGTTCATGACTAAACATTTTCTCAAACATAAGTCATGAATTTCTGTTTTCACAAAACCTATGTATCTCACGGGCATTTTTATGCTGACGTACCTATTTTCACATGTGTTTTCAGGAGATGATGCATAGGACTTATCAAGACATACTTAGGCGGACCTGTGCCTTAGTGACTTAAAACGAGACAAGAACTAGTTAATTTATGTTATGTACTCTTTAGTTCTTGTTTAAAACAATGTAAACTCTCATGTTTGATTAATAAAACGAAACTTCATTTGCCAAGGATTTGAAACAATTAATTCTGTTACAACACTCCCCGATGTTTCCGCCACGTTTCGTTGTCTCACGTGGTCGGGGTGTGACAAACGGGGCTTAAACGTGTCAAAAATGCATCGAAAACCAAGTTTCTAGGCTGTAGGGACCATTTTTGCAATTCTGCCAAACTTGGCTAGGCGGGCCGCGTAAGATGAGGCTGTATCTTACGCGGGGCGTGACAGCCTGCCAGCACAGAAACATTGAATCTGGACTTGGGGCTTGTTTTTTGATGTTTTTAACAGCTGATTTGGGATACCATATGCTGAATTCTGATGGTTTAACATGTCCCCATGGTATTGAAAACCATTAGCCCACATGGATGGCCAAGATTGTTCCCTCTTTAGCAAGGAATGATCTTAACGGTTTACCGAAAACTATATATAACCATGCCTTCACTCCATTTTCTGCACCCTTGATCATTTTAATGCTCTAAGTTGAAGCCTTTGCTTCATACCTGAGTGTTATAGATCAAGTTCTCCCTAGCTTGGACCCTTTGTAAGCTTCTTTCATTCTTTTATCGCTTTTCAAGCGTGAAAGTCAAACAGTGTTTGACTTTCTGCTTTGACCAGTCCTTGGTCAACACAAAGTTCGTTTGAACTTTGCAACGTGAGCGTAATCACGATGGTTATAGTCCCTTGTGACTATACCTACTGATTACCACGTTGACTAGGCGTAGTGACGAGTCGTAGTTTCGGTCAAAATGCGTATTTATGCGTGTTTTAACATGTTTAGCTCGTCACTTTTAGTTTAGTGCTTGTTTAGAGTCGTAAGTCAAGCGGTCTAAACCACTTCTTAGACTTTCGAACTCGACCCGTTTGGTCGATCATTAGGATCTGACCATGCATGTTTAGTGACCAGAGTTGTATAGGGAATAACCTTCCGAGGTTATACCTTATGGTCACATAGTTTAATTAGTTGTATGATAGGTAGTTTATATGCCTTAGGTAAATGACCAAAATGCCCTTTTTCATGCATAATTAAGTTTTAAGCATATGTAACTTAAACTTTTGTCACTTAACTGATTATGCAACATATTTAAACATGTTAGGGCATATAATACTTGTCATAGGACTAGTTAGACGTCTCGAATGCGCTTTCACGCTAACGACGCGTTAAAGTAGCGTAAGCTACCTTAATGGGTCATAACGGGTCGTAAACACTTAGGATAGGTTCCCTTTTAGAATGTAGACTTCGTTAAACCATATCACATGAGTTCCAATGCTCATTTGGTTTACGAGACCTCATTCTACACAATCTTCCGACTTAGGAGCCGATTGTTTAACATAGTGATTCCATACTAGGTGCCACTTGATTCCTTGATTTCCCGAGCTTCGTTAGGACACTTAATCAAGGATACTTGCAATCTCAAGTGAGTACATAGTCCCCTCTTTTACTACTTTCAAATGTTTTGGGGTGAAACATATGTGCCTATTAGTTATTTTCATGATTTCAACTATATGATTATACATGTTAGTACTTATCTTTTGACGAATTGAACAATTAACTATGGTTTAAACACAAATTTTCAAAGATTTTAAAACTAATTGTTGGATTGTACTCTCTTTATACATTCACCAAGCCGGTTGGTAGTATGATATAGCGCTATAGGAGTAGACACCCCATTCCTGTTGTATGGAATGTCAGAAACCAAATTTTAACCAAATAGAAATTGCCTTTGTGGTATTTCTATAGTCTCCAAGGTGTAGTTTGATACACTAAGGTTTGAATGAATGCTAAATCACGTTTTCTTTGTATATTTTGATATACTACCAAGGTACAGTTTGATGTGCTCCCAAATGTGATATTATCCAAAGTATATTTTTGATATACTATGTACAAAATCCAACATATGTTTTAATATACTACTGACTTTGTTATTTGCCAAAGCATAGTTGATATGCTATTATCAAAACCAAAGCATAGCTGATATGCTATTTCCAAAACCAAAAAACATAGTTGATATGTTATTTTCAAAACCAAAGCATAGTTGATATGCTATTATCAAAACCAAAGCATAGCTGATATGCTATTTTCAAAACCAAAACATAGTTGATATGTTATTATCAAAACCAAAGCATAGCTGATATGCTATTTTCAAAACCAAAACATAGTTGATATGTTATTTTCAAAACCAAAGCATAGTTGATATGCTATTATCAAAACCAAAGCATAGCTGATATGCTATTTTCAAAACCAAAACATAATTGATATGTTATTTTCAAAACCAAAGCATAGTTGATATGCTACTTTCAAAACCAACGCATAGTTGATTTGTTACTCTCAAAACCAAAGCATAGTTTGAGATGCTATTTGCAAAACCAAAGTATATTTGTGATATACTACCAAATCTATTATTTTAGTGACAAAAGTATACTTTTGATATACTATACATTTAACTATTTCCAAACCAAAGTATATTTTTTTTGTATATACTACAAACCTTTTATCAAAAGAATACATTATTTTAGAAACAAAACTTTTACAAGGATTCATGGCTATTTTTGTAAAACATAAAACCTTTTTCTTATGTTAACTAAAGCCATGAATCTAAATCAACAAAACCTATGTTACTTACAGGCATTTTTATGCTGACGTCCCTATTTTCACATATGTTTCAGGTGCTGCTATGTGATGATTGTTGATGCATGCTATACATAGGATGGACTCGTGCCTTAGTGACTTTAAACTTTGAAAGACAATATTTGTATTTTTCTGAATTGTAATAAAACAATGAGTTCAATAATTCAACTAAATGAAACAATTTAATCCATGGTGGTGAAACAATGATTCTGTTACGACACTCCCCGGCGTTTCCGCCACGATTTGTTGTTTTACGTGGTCGGGGTGTGACAGAAAAGTTGGTATCAGAGCCAATGGTTATAGGGAATTAGGTTATTAGTAATGCTTTGACCTAGACTATAACCTTCCTAGGACCCTAACATAAGATTCTTGTGTTTAGATTTTTAAAACAATACCGTCACCTATCCTTAGGTGACAACCACAACAAGAACACAGATTTCAAATCCGCTTTGAAAACCAATCATCTATTCTAGGTTGATTTATTATAAGGTTTTGAACCTTCAAAGTTTTCGAAATCTCGTCAAAGTTTGGGTCTTATAATGTGAACACGGGCAATCTGGAAGGGTGGATGCCTGTACTCTGAGTTTTCTGTCTAAGGCTAGAGTGTTCGTACAAATCCGCAGTATCGGACCAGTCACTCTTACTTGGGAACTCTTGGGGTGAGTGTCCACTTATAGGCTAAAGCATGTCTTCGCGATACATTATATTGACCCAATTACTTTGATTGGTCACTGCGTGTCGTTTGTTTGTTCGAGGTAAGATTGAATGATCGCCTTCCTTGTGTTTTGCTGATGTTTTCAATACCTCTTTTGTTTTTCCAATTGTCGACCTCACTCGTTTCTCATGTTCCCTTGTTCCTTTTAGACAATGCCTCCTCGACGAGATGCACAACCTCTAACCAACGAAGAAGTCGTAGCCCTTGTCTCTCAACAAATGGCTGTAGTGCTTCCGAACATAGTAACCCAGATCCATCAGTTATACAACAACAATAACAACAACAATGCTCAGTGTAGTTTCAAAACCTTCAATTCTGCTAAACCTTTGAAGTTTTCTAGGTCTCAAGAACCAACGAAGAAGTCATAGCCCTTGTCTCTCAACAAATGGCTATAGTGCTTCCGAACATAGTAACCCAGATCCATCAGTTATACAACAACAATAACAACAACAATGCTCAGTGTAGTTTCAAAACCTTCAATTCTGCTAAACCTTTGAAGTTTTCTAGGTCTCAAGGAGCAACTGCGCTCCTGCAATGGTTCGAAAGTTTGGAGAGCAAATTCAGACATGTGCAATGTCAGAATGAGCGCAAGGTTGAGTTTGCATCCAGTGCATTCAAGAAGCGTGCTCTTACATGGTGGAACGGTGTGATGCGTGATAGGGGTGCCGATGTGGCAATGGCACAAACCTAGGAAGAGCTTCGGGCTCTAATGATGAAGGAATTCTGTCCTCGTCATGAGCTCAGGGCTTTGGAACGGGAATTTGACGATCTTAAACAAGACAGCGGTGAACATCGAGCCTACACTAATCATTATGAGGAGTTAAGTCTGTTATGTTCTACCATGGTTACGCCTTTGGAGAAGGCAATTGAAAAGTACATCGATGGCCTCCCTGACCCAGTTCAGGACATTGTTACTGGTAGCAACCCTACTACCGTCAGATAAGCCATCAAACTATCTGCTACCCTGACTGAATCTTAGATCAGGAAGGGTAAACTTTTTCAAAAAGGCGACCAGAAACTATCTGACAAGTCAGCACCAGAAAAACCAAAGGATAAACAGACCGAGTCCTCTAAGAAGTCGAAGAAGCCTAAGGCTTCACAAAACTTCGCAGTGGTTGCTCAGAATGATCAGGTTGCACCAAATCAGTCAGCACAGCCTCGTGCTAGGGAAAAACTATATTGGTACTGCACCCTTGTGCAACAAATGCAACCGTCATCATCAGGAGCAAACACCGTGTCACAAATATACCCACTATGGACAATTGGGACATTTGGTCAATACATGCCGTTATCCTACCCAAAACCAAAATGCTGCAAATCCTGCCGCTGCTCAAGCACAGTTTCCACCTGGGTCGTGTTATAACTGTGGTGACCTTACTCACTACCGAAACAATTGCCCAAGACTTGTTAACGCAAATCCAGCGCGTGGATGAGTGTTTAACATAAACGAGGCAAATGCAAACGACAATGCAGTAGTGAACAATTAGACTTTTGTATTTCCTTGTTTGTTATCTTTTGACGTTTGAAACAATTCAGCTGTTATATAAATAAAATTGTTGTTCCAATTTTATTTTACGAAACAGTTATGATTGTGTGTCTACGTGACATACCCCTACGATACCAAGACCAAGGGACCGTGTTCCTTGCAGAACAAACTACTCATGTGGTTCTTTCATTTTATGATCACTTGTGATCTCCCCTAAAATCCTAAGTAGTCGTTTCTTTTAAAGGAACAAAGTACAAGGTACAAATTACAAGTTCTTAAACAAATATGTGAAGTACCATTTCAAATCCTTGATTTGATATCTAAAGGTACTTTCATAAGTCCTTAACTAGACCCATGTTATGTGACTATGTACACGATTATCAAGTACATTTTTGCTTCGTGTATCCTTATAAGATCTTCCTATCTTCATAGTTAGATTCTTGGGGATATTTAAAGTACCAATTAAAGTCCATGATTGGATTTCTGGTGTACTTTAAATGCATTAATTCAAATTAACGAACGAGCTAATAACTAAATTAACGAATACACGATTATGTGATTATGTGTTTATGTGTAATTCTAAAGCTCGCTATCTAAGTGCTGATAGAATCTTTCGTATTTTTATATGTTAGATTCTCAGAAGGATACTCAAAGTACTATCTTAAATCCTTAAGGGGCTATCTATGCAAATAGTCAGACCCTTGGATTCCAAGTACTGTTTCAAAACGATTATTTGGTTCAAAGTTAAAAAGACCTTTTGGAGGTCTATTTAAAGAGATCATACGACGATCTAGTTAAGGAGATCATGTGTTGATCTTGTTAAAAAGATCGTTCATTGATCTAGTTAAAAAGAGCCACTGGTGGTCTAGTCAAGTCATTTCATATGTGTCCGATTGATTTTCCCTACACATTATAAAATGAACTGTGTGGACTGTGCAAGGAATTACGTAATTATGGATGCATACATAATTATGGAATTCAGTGCACAGAAACCACAACAAGTTTTGTCATGTGTTGAGACCTATAGTGATGAGAATAACGAGATGGGAACAATGTAAAAAGGGCATGGTGGATACGCTGCTGGTACTTCCTATATATAAGTGTTCCTTATTACATTGCAAGCGTAGCCTTATTTGAGTTACTAGAATTCCTTGACCTTGACCATTGTTATTTTAATCTTGCATTCTCCGGCTCTGATTTCAAGCACACACAAGTTTCCTATAATAGTCTTCATGGGAAACATTCTCCTATCCGTTGTTCAAAGCTCCATGCTTTTGTTACAACAACGATAACATTTTGGCAATTAACAGATTCGCTAAGAATCCAAACGTGACCTAGAGTTTTACTTGGGAAACGGAGGATTCATTCGAAAGCAAAACAATCACAGTTGCCATCACAGGTTTCCTCTAAAATTAAATTTCGGGACGAAATTTCCTAAAGTAGGGGAGACTGTGACACCTGTGTCACTACGACCATCAAACAAATACCAAACCAATGAAATATTGTGTTTCATAGTTGGTATTTGTATAAATATGTGTATCATTTGCACATGTTAATTCTTGTTCAATTTCGAGCTTTAAATCGCTTTCTGGAAAGTTATACGCGAACTGATGCGTAAACGCGATCAGTTTAATGCAACAAACACTCCGGAACATTGATATAGGCTCAACATACCTTAAATAACCTTTACATAACTTAGACATAAGTTTTGAAGGGTTTGGTGTGTCAAAAACAAGTTTATTCGATCGCAAGGACTATTTGCGTCAAACTGCGAAACTATGCCGATTTGTATAGTAACGAACATTCCGAAACTTGATCATAAGTTAAACATACCCTAAATATCCTTTACATAGCTTAGAAATAGGCTTTGAGGGGTTTGGTATGCTAAAATAAACTTAATTGATCAATAGGGACTAAAAGCGTCAAAAAGTGCATAAGTTTGCATTTTCGCGCATATCTTACGTTCTGAATATATCCGGACACCCAAAAATTTATGTAATCATTAAAATATTTTATTTTAGTGATTGGCATGATTAAACTCCATTCGTCGCTTAATTTGGATCGTTTTTGCGTTCGTTATGACTTCCGTCGTAATTAACCGAATAACGCAACCGTACGACCAAACAAACCGACATCCGAGATGTTTTTGGGCATATTTTAAGTTCCCTATACTTTAACTTCATTTTAGAGCCTTGAAATGGGGTTAACGGGGGCTTAAACGTGTCAAAAATGCATCGAAAACCAAGTTTCTAGGCTGCAGGGACCATTTTTGCAATTCTGCCAAACTTGGCTAGGCGGGCCGTGTAACAGGAGGTTGTATCTTACGCAGGGCGTGACAGCCTGCCAGCACAGAAACATTGAATCTGGACTTGGGGCTTGTTTTTTGATGGTTTTAACAGCTGATTTGGGATACCATCTGCTGAATTTTGATGGTTTAACATGTCCCCATGGTATTGAAAACCATTAGCCCACATGGATGGCCAAGATTGTTCCCTCTTTAGCAAGGAATGATCTTAACGGTTTACCGAAAACTATATATAGCCATGCCTTCACTCCATTTTCTACACCCTTGATCATTTTAATGATCTAAGTTGAAGCCTTTGCTTCATACCTGAGTGTTATAGATCAAGTTCTCCCTAGCTTGGACCCTTTGTAAGCTTCTTTCGTTCTTTTATCGCTTTTCAAGCATGAAAGTCAAACAGTGTTTGACTTTCTGCTTTGACCAGTCTTTGGTCAACACAAAGTTCGTTTGAACTTTGCAACGTGAGCGTAATCACGATGGTTATAGTCCCTTGTGACTATACCTACAGATTACCACGTTGACTATGCGTAGTGACGAGTCGTAGTTTCGGTCAAAATACGTATTTATGCGTATTTTCCAACCAAACTACTCTTGGGTATCAAAACCCTTTGTTTTGATATCAAAAACCTGTTTTCTAACTTAGGTAAGCATGTTTTAACATGTCTCGTCACTTTTAGTTTAGTGCTTGTTTAGAGTCGTAAGTCAAGCGGTCTAAACCACCGCTTAGACTTTCGAACTCGACCCGTTTGGTCGATCATTAGGATCCGACCAAGCATGTTTAGTGACCATAGTTGTATAGGGAATAACCTTCCGAGGTTATACCTTATGGTCACATAGTTTAATTAGTTGTATGATAGGTAGTTTATATGCCTTAGGTAAATGACCAAAATGCCCTTTTTCATGCATAATTAAGTTTTAAGCATATGTAACTTATACTTTTGTCACTTAACTGATTATGCAACATATTTAAACATGTTAGGGCATATAATACTTGTCATAGGACTAGTTAGACGTCTCGAACGCGCTTTCACACGAACGACGCGTTAAAGTAGCGTAAGCTACCTTAATGGGTCATAACGGGTCGTAAGCACTTAGGATAGGTTCTGTTTTAGAATGTAGACTTCGTTAAACCATATCACATGAGTTCCAATGCTCATTTGGTTTACGAGACCTCATTCTACCCAATCTTCCGACTTAGGAGCTGATTGTTTAACATAGTGATTCCATACTAGGTGCCACTTGATTCCTTGATTTCCTGAGCTTCGTTAGGACACTTAATTAAGGATACTTGCAATCTCAAGTGAGTACATAGTCCCTATTAGTTATTTTCATGATTTCAACTATATGATTATACATGTTAGTACTTATCTTTTGACGAATTGAACAATTAACTATGGTTTAAACACAAATTTTCAAAGATTTTAAAACTAATTGTTGGATTTTTTTTTTTGGGTAAAGGGTTACCCCGGTGATTTATATATTCACAAAGAAATACAAGTAGTGGAGAAACACCTCCACTAGTTCAAACTAGTTTGGGTAAAGGGTTACCCCATGAATGTACACCAAAAACCAAACACAAACCAAATAAAGACACCACTAGACTAACATCTAGAAAAAAAATAAAAACTTTAACTTCAATTAACTCCCATTATCAATTACTTCATCGGCTCCAATATCCCAATTTCCAAGCAACCTCCTAACGTTCGCACACTCCTTGAACTTAACCCCCATAAGCTTGTACCGAATTGTCTTGACAATTAAGTCACAAATGACATCGGGGGGTCTCGTTTGATTCTTAAACAATCTAGCATTCCGCTCCTGCCGAATGAATAAGCGACCGTAGCAATGAGCAATTTACTAACATAATTGGCTGCAGATTTTGACCGAGCACGAACCAACATCCAATTCATAATAGCGCTCCATTTGGACTCAACACTATCCATAGACACCTTATGTCTAACGTTATTCCAAATATGCGTAGAGAACTTGCATTCAAAGAAAAGATGATCATGAGAATCTACATTCGCATAACACAAAACGCAACACATCATGTTCATGTTCTTCCGTCTCGAAAAATCCCACTGTAGAATTTTATCCTGAGTTAACAGCTTCTGGCGCACAATCAACCACATAAGAAACGCATGTTTAGGGATACTCTGAGGAAACCAAACAAGCTTAACCCAGTTAACCTCCTGCTCTCTCTTACGAACCGAGTGCCACACAATTGTTGGATTGTACTCTCTTTATACATTCACCAAGCCGATTGGTAGTATGATATAGCGCTATAGGACTAGACACCCCATTCCTGTTGTATGGAATGTCAGAAACCAAATTTTAACCAAATAGAATTTGCCTTTGTGGTATTTCTATAGTCTCCAAGGTGTAGTTTGATACACTAAGGTTTGAATGAATGCAAAATCACGTTTTCTTTGTATATTTTGATATACTACCAAGGTACAGTTTGATATGCTCCAAAATGTGATATTATCCAAAGTATATTTTTGATATACTATGTACAAAATCCAACATATGTTTTAATATACTACTGACTTTGTTATTTACCAAAGCATAGTTGATATGCTATTATCAAAACCAAAGCATAGCTGATATGCTATTTTCAAAACCAAAACATAGTTGATATGTTATTTTCAAAACCAAAGCATAGTTGATATGCTATTATCAAAACCAAAGCATAGCTGATATGCTATTTTCAAAACCAAAACATAGTTGATATGTTATTATCAAAACCAAAGCATAGCTGATATGCTATTTTCAAAACCAAAACATAGTTGATATGTTATTTTCAAAACCAAAGCATAGTTGATATGCTATTATCAAAACCAAAGCATAGCTGATATGCTATTTTCAAAACTAAAACATAGTTGATATGGTATTATTAAAACCAAAGCATAGCTGATATGCTATTTTCAAAACCAAAACATAGTTGATATGTTATTTTAAAAACCAAAGCATAGTTGATATGCTACTTTCAAAACCAAAGCATAGTTGATTTGTTACTCTCAAAACCAAAGCATAGTTTGAGATGCTATTTGCAAAACCAAAGTATATTTGTGATATACTACCAAATCTATTATTTTAGTAACAAAAGTATACTTTTGATATACTATACGTTTAACTATTTCCAAACCAAAGTATATTTTTTTGTATATACTACAAACCTTTTATCAAAACAATACATATATGTAAACACAAAAAGCAAACAAACCAATGAAGTACAAGTAGTGAGGATGAGTTCCCCACTAGTTCATATACAGGACATGCCCCATATATGTAAACACAAAAAGCAAACAAACCAAGTTACCACCTCAAACTAGCCTACTACAATCATGATAATGACTAACTAGTAGACAAACGAAAAGATCAAAACAAACGACGTCAACCGCCATCATCAAAAATGAAATTGCTACCAACCGACAGCCCCATAGCATGAAACAGAAGCCACCTATCCATTAGACAACTTTATGTGAGAGGTGCTTGCCCCTGTACTGGAAGACGTAGGATGTGTACCCGATGTCATAAACTCATTCGTTTCATCATATACAACCTCTACCTCGTCATCGTCAGACTCCTCATTTGGCTCACGTCCCCCTTTATATCTCCCCTGGAAGGAATCCCCGTTCCCCCCAACAAACCCAAGAGCACTAAACGAATTATGTGTTTTAACCTTGGACGAACTATTGCTCCGCGCACTCACGTAGGAAGAACTCACTGCCTTTTTCTTTTTATCCACAGGTCTATATTCAAACTTGGGCTTTTGATTATTAACCTGAAAACCGCTCTTCTTTCCATTCTTCTTTGTCTTGACTTCAGTATAACCATCCTCATCTACTTTCGGATTGTTTGTAGGAGGTTTCACTGTCAATCGAATGCATTTTGGACACTCCCCAGAAACATGCCCAAATACACAGCAGTGGGCACATCTCGGAGGTTCCCATTCATACTCCACCCGAATAGTCTCAGTAACATATTTGTTCCCAACCAATTCAGGAATAGCCATGGTTAGAGTATCTTTCAACTCATGATCAGCTGATATTTCAATGAGAGCCCTAGCATAGCTGCTCCTTCCCCAAGCCTCATTACACATATCACTAGTATACGAATCCAGGCGCACAGGGGATCCAATTTTTGATGCCAACATGCTTAAACCATCATCAGAATAAGCCACTAGCGGAACATCATGCAATTTAACCCAAACTGCAACCTTTTTAAACTCTTCTTTTTTAAGGATGTTTGTAGGAGACCAAATGTTGAGAAACATAGGTTTGTTACGGATCATCCAAGGTCCCCCTTCAAGAACAGTATCCATACCCTTTCTATCTTCAAACTTGAAGAAAAAGAAACCATTTGAATTCATCATAGTTTTCTGAAGACCATATTTCTTCCAATTTGTTCTGACAAAATATTCAACTACTGGATATGCAATCCAATCCCCCAGGAAATAACCATAAAGAGTATTAGCTAACCTGTTATTAACCTGGCGAACCGAATCAATCAGGAGCACTACATCCACTCCATCCAATGATACATCTGAATTTAGAGATCGAAAATTGACTTTAGGAACTTGATCAGCCGCATCATTGGCCTTTCTAGTGTTTTCATCTTCATTCTGAATCTGAATTGAAACACCACCCCGCTTAATATCACCCTGCTCGACCTGTTCATTTAGGACCACATCCGCATAAGATTGGACATGAGCATTATCATCCTTATTCTGATTTTGAACTCGAGTAGGACTAACATCATTCACCGGTAAGACAAATGCTACCTTTCTCATGTCAAAGACCTTCGCATAATTCTGATTGGGAGAATCAGAACAGCCAATAACATGTTCAGTATCGTTAAGCGGCAGCATAAAACATACCTTCTTACTCGGTATTTCAGAAACCCTAGCCGCCATAAGTGAAGTTTGTCTTGGCTCAAATGTTTTGCCGTCAATGTTCTTGATTTTTTTCGCAAACACATTTGAGTTTTCTGCATTTTGGCCATCCATAACAGCACCAGGGACTGAATGACCAGAACTGATTGGCAAATGAACGGCAATCGATCAGCAAATGATTCGCCGAAAGAATTAACGGTCAGCCGCACAAACTTGTGAACTGATCTTCAGTCGAAACGCAAACAAGACAAGAACCTTAATACGAAACCCCTGCTCAAACAGACCAAGTTCTAACCCTAATCAAAGCCTTAGATCAAAAGCGGACAGGAGATGTATCACAAACCAGCCGATCAATCAAACCAAAACTTCAGGCAGGACGTATAATCAGATAAAACAAACATACGAAAAAGAAACCCTACTCACAAAAGAACAACTTGAAACCCTACGTCGATCTTCATTCCTTCTCTACATTGGATCTGGTTAGCTCACTAAACCACATATTATAAAGCTAATAAAATGGTAAAATGAGATCTTACAACTTTACAAAAGACTAATGGATTGTAGGATGAAAATTATGAAGGTAAGAAAGCTCCAAAATAAGCTTTAATGGTTCTCCATGCATGCAAGTTCCTTAAACTTCCTTAAAATGGCTTAACAAGGCTTTAATAGGTGAGATTAGTGAATGAAAAAGGAAGGAATTGTGGGTGTTGTGGCTGCCGTGAGTATGTAAAAGAGAAAGGGAAGGTTTTGTTGTTGTTATATTTGTTGCAATGTAAGGAAAATGATGATGAATGTTTTCTTGGTTTCTCTCTCTCCTTAGGCGATCTTGTTCTTCTCGAAACCCTAGTTTTTCTTTGTGATCTTTTGTATAACAGTCTGTTATTGAATGTTTGATTCATTAAACATTGAGTACGAACTAGTTAGCAATAGTGACCAGTTTGAATCTAGGGTTCCTGTTCTTTGTTTTTTCGTCCAATCGCCACCTTAGTTATCTTTACGAAATCCTGATTGATTACATTGGTTGTTATTGATTGCGGTTAACTGAGATTAATTTAGCTAGATTGATATGTCGGTGTAATCATTCAAGGATAGAAGATTGATCCTAGGGTTTAAGGATTAGGGTTTTCGGTTGCTTTTTTTGCGTTCTTGGTTTGCTGGTCTTCTACGTGGATTACTATTGCATGGGTGTCTGGTTCACGTGTTAATGGAGAGAGTTGCAGATTATGATGGCGATGGGATTTATTCTTTGAATGATGATCTCGAATCAACCCCTGGAACAGCTCCGGTTCGAGGTATTGGTCTTAGGGTAACGAATATTGAAGGCAATCCACTGCTCCCAAGGAGAGGTATGTACTCGACAAACAACGTGTCAGTCATTGATGGATTAGAAGCTATCTCCAAACCGGTTAACTTGGAGTATAGGGGGAGTGTAGGAATGTCTCATGCTGGTCATGTAGGGGAGAAGTCGGCTACAAGGTCGTTGTTTGATAATACTAATATGGATATACCCGGTAATATTGGAAAGAGTGGAGTTTCTTCTTCTTATGATCCTATGAATTCTGGACCGAAGGTAGGAGAAGAACCTGTGTCGTTTGCTAATATTGTTCAGTCTAAAAAGGAGGCGGCTAGGGTTAATTTTCGTCCTATGGAATCATCAGAAAATGTAGATGGAGTGGATGTGGTTATACCTATGTCATCGGTGAAACAGGTCAATGAAAGGTATGCAAATACGCTGTATGGATATTTCTTGGGTAAAAGACTTACGTTTCTGGTTGTAGACTATTTTGTTAAGAAGAACTGGGTGAAATATGGTCTTTCAAGGTTGATGATGAATGCAAAGGGCTTCTTTTTCTTTAAGTTCAAAACTAAGGAAGGGATGGACCAGCTGGTGGAAGATGGACCATGGATGATTAAAAATGTGCCGATCATTTTGAATGAATGGTCACCAACTGTTATGGTGGAGAAACAGGATATCAAAAAGGTTCCGGTCTGGATTAAAATGCATGATATTCCCCTGACAGCGTTTACTGAGGATGGCTTAAGCTTGCTTGCATCAAAAATAGGAACTCCGAAGATGTTAGACTCTTATACTGCGACGATGTGTGCAGAATCATGGGGTAGGAGTAGTTTTGCAAGGGCGTTGGTTGAAATTCAGGCAGAAAATGAGTTAAAAAAGGCGATTACTATTGCTATCCCGTCGCTGAATGGGAATGGTTATACAAAATCTGAGGTAAAGGTTGAATATGATTGGGAACCGCTTCGATGTTCAGCATGTTGTGTCTTTGGTCATAGTGATAGTGAATGTCCTAAGATCCCGACTCCTGTTACCAATGAGGATTCTAAAAAGAGCAATGATGAATTCCAGGAAGTTAGAACGAAAAACAAAAAAAATACCTAACCAAGGTTTACAAGTGAAGAATCAAAAACCTAAGTTTGTTTACCGCCCGGTTGTTAAACCAAAGGGTAAATCGGTGATCAATGGTCAGCCAATGCAACATGTGAAAATGGCTAATTCTTTTGATGTTCTTAAAGATGATGATGGGAACCAGGTGGAGGACGATTCTATAAGAGCTGGAAAAGGAGAGACGTTGAAGTATTCACGGAAAAAACACAACTCGGAAGAAATTAGTGTTGATAATGTTGAGGTTGATGAATTGCTTGCTGATATTCCAAGGTGTATGGACTCGGTTATGGAAAACAATGATTCTGAGGGTGCAAGCACACCCGGATTATCAAGTTCCCATGGGTAGTATAGCGTCATGGAATATAAGGGGGTTGAACCGCCCTCTCAAACAGAAGGAGGTTCGTCAGGTGGTCGTTGATAATCATTTACAGGTTTGTGCGATTATGGAGACTCATGTTGATGCTTCCAATGTGTATAAGGTTTGTAACAAAGTTTGTCGGTCTTGGAGCTGGGCTACTAATACGGATTGTTGTTCCAAGGGTACTAGAATAATAGTGGGATAGGATGCCACGTTGGTTGATGTTATGATATTATCACAAACGGATCAGGTGATTCACACTTAGATTGTGTTTAAGATGGATCGTAAATCTTTATTTTGTTCCTTTGTTTATGCTGATAACTATTATGCGAATCGGAGAGCCTTGTGGCATAATCTCAGGGCTCACCACTCACATGTCCATGATAAGCCGTGGGCAATCTTGGGGGATTTTAATTCCTCATTAAGTCTGGATGACACGGTTGATGGATCTTCGGTGCTAGGCATTGGTGCGAGGGAGTTCAAAGAATGTGTTGATGACATTGAAGTGTTTGATGTTAATGCTTTGGGTTTACACTTTACGTGGACTAATAAGCAAAAGGATGGCCACGCTGTTTTTAAAAAGATTGATCGTATTCTAGGGAATTCTCAGCTGATTGATGACTATCCGTCTGCAGTGGCTTATTTTCTTCCCTATCGGATTTCTGACCATACTCCGTGTATTTTAAAGTTTCCAAATGTTACTAGAGATAGACCGAAACCGTTTAAGTTTGCTAACTTTCTGGCGGAGAAGGGTGGATTTATGGAAGCGATGAATCAAGTTTGGAATAAACAACAATCAGGTTATCTTATGTTTCAGGTTGTTAAGAAACTCCAGTTACTTAAACGTCCTCTTTGAAAATTGCTGATCCAGCAAGGAAATTTGCATGAAAAAGTTAACAACTCTAGGAAAGCTTTGGAAACATGCCAGATTGCTATAGATGGGGATCCGCTGAATGCTGAATTACTCCAGCAACATGGCCAATTACTTCAGAATTATAAGGAGGCGGTGCAGGATGAGAGTTTGTTTCTTAAGCAGAAGTCTAAGGTGGATTGGTTATCCTTTGGTGATTCAAATACAAGGTTCTTTCACAATGTTATCAAAGCTAAGAATCATCGTAGCCGGATCTTTTCGGTCCGTGACACTGGTGGTAATTTGCATGAAGGTGGTTCGGTGCCTAAAGTGTTGGTTGATCATTATGCGGCTTTCTTTGGGAGTTTGGGTGAGAGAGATATGATTCCAACCCCGGAGCTTTTTCGTAATGTGTTATCTCCAAATGTTGCTAATAATATGGTAAGACAAGTTACGGATGATGAGATCAAAGCTGCCATGTTTTCTATTGCGGGGAATAAGTCCCCTGGTCCAGACGGATTCACATCGGTCTTTTTCAGAAAAGCTTGGGATGTCGTTGGAAAGGATGTGTGTGGTGCAGTGAGAGGTTTTTTCACTAATGGCAAACTTCTTCGTCAATTGAATCATACGGTAATTTCGCTAATTCCAAAAGTTATTACTCCTTCGATCACTGATTATAGGCCTATCTCTTGTTGTAATACGCTCTACAAGTGTTAATGTAAGATCATCACTAATCGTATCAAGGAAGGGTTAGATCAAATTATGAGCATCAATCAGTCTGCTTTTGTGCCGGGTAGGAAAATCTCAGACAATATTTTGCTCACTCAGGAACTGATGCATAATTACCATCGTAGCAATGGTCCTCCTAGATGTGCTTTTAAGGTTGACATCCAAAAAGCTTATGACACGGTCGATTGGCAGTTTCTTGAGCATACTTTGAGGGGATTTGGGTTCCACGAGAGGATGGTTTCTTGGATCATGGATTGTGTAACGACGACTTCTTTTTCTTTAGCGATAAATGGGAATCTCCATGGTTTTTTTAAAGGAAAACGAGGTTTACGTCAAGGAGACCCAATGTCTCCCTATTTGTTTACATTGGTTATGGAAGTCCTCACCTTAATCTTGCAGCAAACGGTGGCTCTTTCGAATGACTTCAGATTTCATAGTAAGTGTGAAGTGCAGCGAATTATTAATATTTGTTTTGCTGATGATCTTTTCTTGTTTACTCGGGGAGATCATAGTTCTGCTAAAGTTGTGCTTCAAGCCATAAACACCTTTAAAAGCATGTCGGGGCTTGTGCCTAGTATGAATAAAAGCACGGTTTTCTTTGGAAATGTGCTGAATGTGGTGAAAGCCAGGATCCGTAGCATCATGCTGTTTGAGGAGGGTACTTTGCCGGTTCGGTACCTTGGGGTGCCTCTTATTTCTACTAGATTGCGGTACAAAGATTGTTCTAAGCTTGTAGAAAATATGGAAAATCGAATCTCGAACTGGAAGAACAAGAGTCTTTCTTTTGCAGGGCGTCTTCTTCTTATTCGATCGGTCTTGGCATCCATGCATGTTTATTGGGCTTCGGTTTTTATCTTTCCTAAACGGCTTATCCAGGATCTTGAAGGAAAAATGAGACGATTCTTATGGACTCATGGTAATGAGATTAAAGGTAAGGCAAAGGTGAGGTGGGATCGTGTATGTCTGCCAAAAAGAGAAGGAGGCCTGGGTATTCGGAGATTAGAGGATATGAATAATGCCCTTATGATAGCTCATATCTGGAGCCTTTTAGCTCGTAGGGAATCTCTTTGGGTGAGATGGATCCATTATTATCGTATTCGGGGTAGAAGTTTTTGGGATGTGCCAGATCGGAATAATGTAACGTGGACGTGGAGGAAGTTGCTAAACCTTCGACCTTTGGTTCAGCATCACATTTGGACAAAACTAGGAAATGGCTCTAAAACTCTAGTGTGGTTTGACAAGTGGGATGATGGCTGCCCGTTAAGCTCCTTTATCACTCCGAGATTGATCGCTAATGCGGGGTTTTCTTTGCAGTCTACTGTTGCCGAGGTATGGGATGAAGGGGGATGGGTATGGCCTGACGCGTGGCGAGCACGGTTTCCAGCTCTTTTAAACTTGCGAAATGTTGTGCTTACTTCTGAGCGAGAGGATATGATTGTTTGGAGATCTAGAGATGGGGAAGATGGTGAATATAGCTCGTCCACTGTTTGGGATGATATCCGAGGCACCCAGAATGAAGTGCCATGGGCTAATATAGTATGGTTTCCGCAGTCTATTCCACGGCACTCATTTTTTATGTGGCTCCTTGTTAATAAGAGATTAAAAACGCAAGATGTCATGCAAGCATGGTATGCCATGGGTAATGCCAATTTTAATCTTCTTTGTTGCTCATTATGTACTTCGGGACCAGATTCGCATGAACACTTGTTCTTTGAGTGTGACTTTGCTGCTGAGGTATGGAATGGTGTTAAAACCGAAGCAGACATGGGAAACATTACAAGCTCTTGGAACGTAATTTTTGACCAACTGGTTACCGTGGCAAACTCAAAAAAGGCCCAGCATGTTATTGCTAAGCTGGTTATTGGAGCTGCGGCTTATTTTGTATGGCAGGAACGAAACCAGAGACTATTTTCGAATAGAAAAAGGACTCCTGATCATTTGGTGGAGGTGATTCTGACAACCGTTCGGATGAAGCTTCATACTATGCGATTTAAGAGGACGGAACATGTTAATGGGATCCTTCAGCGATGGAGCTTGCCTCGTGGTCTTCTGATGAATGATGATGATTGTGGCTAGTTTGAGATGTTTTTAATTCTGCATGTGTTAGTCTTTTGATAGATTTGTTTGGTTGTTTAACCTTGTTTTCTTGTTTACTCTAGTATGGTATGCCATGCTTGAGAACTGACGGATGCTTTGTCCCCCACTTGTTTTGATGTGTTGATTGTTATAAAATTTACCGGGGTAACCCTTTACCCAAAAAAAATGTAAGGAAAATGATGGTGGTGTGATAATAATAATTTCCTACTTTTACACTTAGTCAAATAATGGTCATTTTCACCATACTTCCATCACCATCAAATCTATGGTAGCCTACGGGAGGTATGGCTGAATATTTGGGGGGAGTTATGGTGGTTAAATATATATTTTTTTATAAATGAAACATGTGATGAAATGATGAATTTTTAGATATTTAGGGGATTATGCTAGTTAGATTAATTAGTGTGTTAACGATAGTTTAGGGTTATAAATAAGGTCTAACTAGTTTATTAGTTTAGTGGGTATAAATTTCGGATGGTAAAAATACCACTAGTTCGCTCACCGGTTCGATATCGGGTGATATACGAAGGTCGTAGTTTAATACCGGGAGCGATGGTTTTAATTTACCACTAAAGTCATGGCGTCTATTCAAGGCATTTATGACGCCAAAAAATGGCTAACTAGTTCGCTAGCTTTTTGGTTTAGGCAATCGGATGGTAGAAATTTAATTTATTCGCCTATTGGCTCGAATTTGGACATTGTGTGAAAGTTGCGGCGTAACACCGGGAGCTTGTGTTTCGAATATCCCATTGATATCCCTAAGCTTATTTAGGATGTAAAATATTATTTACAAGTTCTACGGACAATAAAATGTTGTATTTTTGTGTTGCGGACAATTTATTTTTGTTACAGTTTTAGCGCGATTCGGATGAATTTTAACGACATGTATTTTCAGGAAAGTTGAGGTGTTTAAATGATTTAGTGTCCCTAGTTAGGGATTTTTATTTGTATTCCATCTACCAAGTGCGTTCATGCCTTTCGTCGCTCGTTCAGACAGTTTTCGAAACTTGCTGGCATGAATAGTGTGCTCAGGTGAATAGTGTTTTCAGCAATTTGCCAACATATTAGGACATAGTTTGCTGTTTTATCGCGACGTGACGATTGTGTTAATATTGTTTAGCATATTTAACCATGTCCTATGATCGCTAGACTTTATACGACCTAATCATGCAATAATTAAATCGTAATGAGAGAAATTAAGCGTTAAATCAAGTGTTTAAGTTGTACGGAATTACCATAATTTTCGCCAGTTGTCACATTCTCCCCCCGTTAGAAGAATTTTGTCCCGAAATTCAAGTCGTGTTACCGGTTGCAGGGGAGTCTTGAAACAAATGAGGGTACTTGGACTTGATTTGATCTTTACGTTCCTATGTATACTCGGGACCGTGACGCAAGTTCTAGCAAACTTTAACTAGCTTTATACGACTCCCCCGTGTCTTGTGGACTTTCCAGTCCGTAACCTCAACAGGTTCTTCAGTAAATTGGAGTTTGTCGTTGACATGTATCTCGTCCGCTGGGATGACGACCGTTTCTTGAGTAGGACTTTTTCTTGAGATTTGACACGTGAAACGTGTCATGTACACTGCTCAGTTCTTCTGGTAGTTTTAACTTGTACGCAACAGTTCCGATCTTTTCCAGGATTTCAAAAGGTCCAATGTAGCGTGGATTTAACTTTCCACGTTTACCAAATCTTACTACGCCCTTCCAAGGCGAGACTATAAACAGTACCATGTCTCCGACCTCGAAAGCTAATGGTTTGCGTCGCTTATCAGCGTAGCTCTTTTGTCTATCGCGAGCCGCCTTGATGCGGTCTCGTATTTGAATGATCTTATCTGTAGTCTCCTGAACTAATTCCGGACCGATGAGTTGTTTATCCCCGGTCTCCGCCCAACACAGCGGGTGTCACACCCTGGCTTTGCGGAAGCGTGGTTAATTTTGGTGTGACTTCTTAATACCATAGCTTAATCATAACAAAGCTATATGAATTTAAAACCATGCAAGTCATCATTAAGTTTAGAAATCAACATACATTACCATTGTTTAACGCGGACATACTCTAGTATCCATAACCTTGTTCAATAATATTACAACTTAAAATAAAACATAAACGTGATTTAGGGATTATGCCTTGTCCAGGAAAGAGGCACAACCCTAAACCCAGATGACTTCATGAAAGGTTGCAGCGGAAAACGTTCATACCGTGCCAGAATCCGTTAATTTCCTGAAATACATGTGAGTTGAAAAATCAACAATAATGTTGAGCGAGTTCATGTGCAAGTGAGTAAGTAAAACACTTGTAAGTATAAAAGTTTCCTGGTATGTAGCAGTGTAAGAGGACTTGTGATCACCAATGGTTTGCAAGGCCATTAGCATGTCGTGAAATGCAAGTAAGTAAGACACAACCCTAGCCGATTTTGCGTTGGGTACCAAGTCACTCCGGATCCGTTCTGTTAGTCCTTCGAGAGGCCTGTTCTGTTGGACCGGGAGCTGGGCTCGCTACACCCAAATAGATCTACCGCTCGAGTCCCTCGGGGTTCTAACTACCCATTCACATGATCTAAACCTCCTTACGTTATTCATACCGTGTATAAAGTACTTGTAAACGAAGTAACATGTATTTCACCCCCGCAGTTAAGAAAACTGAAAACAGTTAGAGAAAAGGGGGACATGAACTCACAGTGGATGCGTAAACTCTATCAAGCGTCTCTGAAGCAGTAATCTGTGCAACGACCTACAAGTGCTAATTCTATTAGACGGACGGCCGTGCTTTAGCTTTACAGTTTATGTTTGCGGGAAATAGTTAGACAACTATTTCGTGTTACATTTTGTATATGCTTGATAGTTATTCTTCTTCCCAAGGATGGGGGATACAATACATGTGCGTAAGTTACGTTTTATCAATCTTGTGGTAATGTAATTACCGGTGTAACTTATATGTTTGTGGAAGCGTTCGCAAAGTTTTGGAATCATTAACGCTTGTAAATATTATTTTCACTCTAAAATAATATTTATGTATTTCACAAAATAATCATAAACAGTGTTGTGACTAATATATTTATCACGTTAATCTTTGTGAAAATCCCACCTCCGAATGTTTAGTAAAATATAGTACTGGCGAAATTTATGTTTCAAAAGTATGCCCAAAAATAGTTCTAACACTTGTTGTGTAAAAAGTCTAAGTGTTAGGTTTTTAGAAAATTTCGCCAGAGTTTCCTCTGTAACTGGAGGTGGCCACGCTTTTAAGCGTATCATTTTCTTTTAACAAATCAACTCAATCAACTTCTTTATTCAATCAAACAATTTCCGACACATCAAACTAGTCAACAAGTATGTAAATTTGCTTAATCGCATGAACTTGCAGTTTTTCCGCATCAATAATGTAAATCACCTTTATATATGTAGATTTCTGTATAAAGTAACTTTAATCTCGTAAAAACCTCGTGTTTAGAGAAAACCGTCTTTACAACTTCTAGTAACAAGTGACAAATACAATACTTTGTCGGATCTTTCCATTTCACAAGTGTCTACACACTTGTGGTTTATAAAATCATATTTATTAGTGTAAGATCCATCTTTAGAAAAACATGATTTCTTTAAAGTGTGGTCTTTCAAAAATACCACTTGCGGATACGTAGATCCGCTAGTTTTAAACACCATTTTACCGGTTAAAATACTTTTACACAAGTAAAATACTTCTTTACAAGTTCATGTCTCTAGAATGTGGTAGTGTTCTCCTTTAACCCTTGTATCTTTCAAAAACAAGCTTATGTGAAGATACGTGATTTTACAAAGTCGGGTTAAACGAAGATTTGAGCTACCACATTATAGATCGGGTCACAATAAGCACAAATTTCAAGTCCTACGACTTTTACACAAGACATATGCTATTAACCTCCATTTTAGTGATTTTACTAGACTTTAAAGATTCAAAACGCATGTTAACGATATTTAACCGACGAAAGTTCTTTTAACCACTTTAGATGAGTGTAAAATCAAGTTTTAAAGGTTATACCTCTAGCTCAAGGCTAGGGAAGAGTTGTGACGAAAACCGCGTGGATAAAAGCCAACGAGAGTGGTCCTTCGCGTTCCGCTTGCACCAAAGCTCCTTATACGTGTCTTGTGATGTTTGAATGGTCTTGGAATGATGAGGATGAATGTCGAAAGTGGGTGTAGGGGGCTGGGGTGTTTCGGCCGAGAGTGGGAGAGACAAGAGAGTGAAAGTGTGTTGGTGAAAATGTTAAGTAATAATCTCATGTATTAGTGTTTATTTATAGGCATGATTTAAGGGTTTTATCCAATGGAAATTGTGCCTTCAAGATATTAAACACACACCATAAAATAATAATTTACTAGTCCTTGTGTGTCCCCCACATTTGTGGACGGTTAGGGGCTTGGGTGGGGGGTTGGTTCGATCCTAAACATTAGTTAGGGGTTTAGTTTAGGTTAACTAAGTTAGTTTAGGTGTTAACTTAGTTAGTTATAAGTTGCGTGTTATGACGGGTGTTAGGGTAATCAGGGACCCTAACTGGCTCAGAAAAATAGTGATAGTGAAAATAGTAAAGTTTTCATGTTCTGGGTAAAGTCCGGGTGTCCGGTTGGATAGTAATCCGTTAAAGTGTTACAAAAGACTTTAAAGTGTCGTTATTACATTTTAGTGACACATTTTGTTTTCCCGACACTTTAGAAAGTGTCTAGTAATATTTTCTCATTTTTGGCACTTTACTAGTCAGCTAGAAGCTGGTTAAATTATTTAAAGTGCTGTGTTTGGTACTTAAAGTACGTTCTGGCACATCCGAATCAGTGTATCCTATCCCCTAGAGACGCGGTAACACAACCCTGATATCCTACACTCACTACCAGTGTAGCCAAAATATATGAGGCTCTTAACAGGCCTTGAGGCAGTATTTGCCTGATGCTGGTTATATCAGCATGTTCACTGTGTATCCGTTTGGTGCTACTGTGCTTTTTGTGCATCATGTTTGTCACTAGGGTTCAGCACGTAAATAATGTAGTGACAGCAAATAAAGTATGATGCAAGTAAGTGCATGTATCAGTATGCAGGTAGCAGTTTATCAGCTAGTTTCAATCAAGCACAGTAATCAAGTAATAATTAATCATTAATTAAGTTGTACGGATACCTGGTTTTGTGCGGGTTGTCACATTCTCCCCCCGTTAAATAAATTTCGTCCCGAAATTTTAAGTTCTGCTTGTAGATGCAGTGTTCTTGGGAAATAAGTGGGGGTACTTTTCCTTCATCCGGTCCTCACGCTCCCATGTGAATTCAGGACCATGTCTGGCATTCCAACGTACCTTGACGAGTTTGACACTGCTCCGGCGAGTCTTGTTAACTTTCCAATCCGTGACCTCGACAGGTTCTTCAATGAAGTGGAGCGTGTCGTCAATATGAATCTCGTCGATAGGAATGGCAACGTCAACTTGAGTTGGACTTTTCTTTAAATTGGATACATGAAATGTATCGTGAACACCATTTAGTTCAGCAGGTAGGTCCAACTTGTATGCTACTGTCCCAATTCTTTCCAGAATTCTAAAGGGACCAATGTAGCGTGGATTCAACTTTCCTCGCTTTCCAAAGCGCGCTACCCCTTTCCAGGGTGAAACCTTCAATAATACCATCTCTCCGACTTGGAAGTCCACATGCTTCCGGTTTGGATCCGCGTAGGCCTTTTGCCTGTGGCGAGCGGCTTCGATGCGTTTAAGAATTTGCGCGATCTTATCTGTCGTCTCTTGGACGATCTCGGGACCAGCAAGCTGCCTATCACCTGCGTCAGACCAACATAGTGGGGATTGGCACTTGCGTCCGTATAGGGCCTCAAAAGGCGCAACACCAATACTGGTGTGGTAGCTGTTGTTGTATGAAAATTCGACCAAGGGTAAGTGTTTATCCCAGCTACCTCCTAAATCCATAACACATGCCCTCAGCATGTCTTCCAATGTTTGTATTGTTCGCTCGCTCTGGCCATCAGTTTGCGGATGGAATGCAGTGCTCAGATTTAATTGTGAGCCAAAAGATTCTTGGAAAGATTGCCATATTCTTGACACAAATCTTCCGTCTCTATCAGAGATGATCGAGAGTGGTACTCCATGTCGTGCTACGATCTCTCTCATGTAAATTTCCGCAAGTTTACTAGTACTGTCTTTCTCCCTGATTGGCAGAAAATGTGCGGACTTTGTCAGGCGGTCAACGATCACCCAAATCATATCCTGGCCTCTTGGCGTTCTTGGCAGTTTTGTAACAAAATCCATTGAGATTTGTTCCCATTTCCATTTGGGAATCTCAGGTTGTTGCAGAAGTCCCGAAGGCTTCTGGTATTCTGCCTTGACCTTAGCGCACGTTAAACATTTGCTCACATAGACAGCAACGTCGCCTTTCATCCTAGGCCACCAATAGTAATCTTTAAGATCCTGGTACATCTTATCCGATCCAGGGTGGATAGAGTACCGTGACTTGTGCGCTTCGTCGAAAATAACTTCCCTTAATCCACCAAACAGAGGAACCCAAATCCTTTTCTCAAAATGTAACGTCCCTTCCTCGTTTGGTACCAAAAGCTTCTCCATTCCCCGGAGATATTCTTCCTCAAGGTTTCCCTTCTTGAGAGCTTCCTTTTGTGTAGCACGAATGCGCGAGGGAAGGTCGGTTCGTACAATCATTTCCAAAGCTCTAGCCCTTATGGGCTTGATTCTTTCTTTACGACTTAGGGCATCGGCAACTACATTTGCCTTCCCCGGGTGATACTTGATCTCGCAGTCGTAATCATTCAATAATTCGACCCAACGTCTTTGCCTCATATTTAACTCCTTCTGGTTAAATATATGTTGTAGGCTCTTGTGATCTGTGAAAATTGTGCACTTCGTACCATACAGGTAGTGCCTCCAGATCTTTAGTGCAAAAACCACTGCGCCAAGCTCTAAATCATGTGTGGTATAATTCTTCTCGTGCACTTTCAGCTGGCGTGATGCGTAAGCAATGACCTTTTGGCGTTGCATCAACACACATCCCAATCCCTGACGCGATGCGTCGCAGTATACCACAAAATCGTCGGTACCTTCCGGTAGAGCTAAGATTGGCGCGTTGCAGAGCTTATCTCTCAATATCTGAAACGCTTCGTCCTGTTTGATTCCCCAATCAAACGTCTTATCCTTCTGGGTCAGGAGCGTCAACGGTTGAGCGATTTTCGAAAAATCCTCGATGAACCTTCGATAGTAGCCAGCCAAACCCAAGAATTGTCGAATCTCGGTTGGCGTTGTAGGCGTCTCCCAATTCTTGATTGCCTCGATCTTTGTGGGATCAACATGAATTCCATCCCCATTAACCACATGTCCAAGAAACTGGACTTCGCGTAGCCAAAACTCGCACTTGGAGAATTTGGCGTACAGTTGTTCCTTCTTTAGTAGCTCCAAAATGGTTCTAAGATGTTGTTCGTGTTCAGCCTTCGTCTTTGAGTAAATCAGGATGTCGTCGATGAATACAATCACGAACTTGTCTAAGTATGGCTTGCAAACTCTATTCATCAAGTCCATAAACACTGCAGGCGCATTGGTTAAACCAAATGGCATCACGAGGAACTCGTAGTGTCCATAACGAGTTCGGAAGGCTGTTTTCGGGATACTTTCCTCCTGTATCCTTAATTGGTGGTATCCAGATCGAAGATCGATCTTAGAGTAACAGCTTGAACCTTGGAGTTGATCGAACAGATCGTCGATCCTTGGCAGTGGATACCTGTTCTTTATCGTCAGCTTGTTCAATTCTCTGTAGTCAATACACATACGGAAACTTCCGTCTTTCTTCTTGACAAACAAGACCGGAGCTCCCCAAGGTGAGAAGCTTGGTCGGATAAAACCTTTATCTAACAGCTCCTGAAGCTGTGTTGACAATTCCTGCATCTCTGATGGAGCAAGTCTGTATGGTGCCTTAGCCACAGGCGCGGCGCCTGGAACTAAGTCAATGTGAAACTCCACTTGCCTCTGAGGTGGCAGTCCAGGTAAGTCTTCTGGGAAGACTTCTGGATACTCCCTTACGACAGGGATGTCTTCGATTGTTGGCTCGGCAGCCTTCTTGTCTACGATGTGTGCCAGAAAAGCAACACATCCTTTCCGTAAACACTTCCTTGCCTTCAAGCAGCTGATGAACCTTAGCGGTGTGTCACGCTTCTCTCCGTGAACCACAATTGTCTCACCATCGTCAGTTGGGATACGAACAACTTTCTCGTGACATACTATCTCCGCCTTGTTCCTGGATAACCAATCCATTCCTACTACCACGTCGAAGCTTCCCAATGGGACCGGTAGTAGATCCAGAGTAAACTCGCGTTCTCCCAATTCTATCACACAACCTCTGATTACTTCGTCGGCTCCAACTAACTTTCCATTAGCTAATTCGATCGAGTAGGGTATGTCTAACTTATTAGCAGCTAACCCAAGCATATTCTTAAATTCTAGCGATACGAAGCTATAATCGGCACCAGTATCAAATAAAACGGATGCATAGCGTTGATTGATAGGGAACGTACCAGTAACAACATTTGGATCTTGACGTGCTTCTCTAGCTTCAAGTTGGAACACTCTACCACGGGCTTGATTCAGTGTTGGGCAATTCTTCTTAAAATGCCCGATTTCCCCGCAATTGTAGCATCCGAGCCTTTGCCCATTACCATCCCCATTTCCAGCTGGGATGTTGTTCTGGTTGGCATTGCCAGCCTGGTTTGCATTGTTGCTCCGGTTTCTGTTTCCTCCAAGATTTCCTTGCTGGCGATTCCCATTTCCACCACGGTTATCATTCCTATTTCCATATCCTCCCTGGCCTCCACGGCCGGCAGAGACCCAACAAGTATCCTTAGAGTGACCACGTTTCCCACACGCTTCACATACTTTTAGCCCACAATGACCAGAATGGTGGCGCTGGCAGGCATTACACCTGGGATGGGTGCCCATATATCCCTTTCCTCTTCTTCCACTGCCAGCTGCACCCTGAGCTGGCGTGCTTGGTGCTCCTCTCTTACCATCACCGCTAACACTTAGCTTGAAGTTCGAAAACTTTCTTTTGTTACTTCCGGACGACTCAACATGCGTCTCTTTCTCCTTTGCCTTTACATCACCAAACTTGTTTAAACGAATCCCTTCCTCGGTGAGAGCCACGCTCAAATCGATGGCTTCAGTGATAGTCGCTGGTTTGGAGGAGGTTACCATGCTTATTATTTGGGGAGCCAAACCCCAAATGAAGCGCTCGATTCGTTTGTATTCAGGCGTAACCATGTAAGGAACCACTTGAGATAGGTCATGAAACCTCTGAACGTACTCTGCTACTTTCGGACCATCCATCTTTAAGTGCCAGAATTCAGTCTCCAACCTCTGAATTTCTGCGCGTGAACAGTACTTCTTGCGCATCAGTTCTTTCAATTCGGCCCAAGTCAGGGCGTAGGCGGCAGCTTCGCCTAAGGTTTGGACTTGTAAGTTCCACCCAGATAGGGCTCCGTCGAGAAATAGCCCTGAGATGTATGTGACTTGTTGATCCTCAGCACATTTGCTCATGCGTATGACAGAGTCGGTCTTCTCAGCCCAGCGGGTAAAGGCAACTGCACCTCCCATGCCATCGAAGTTAACTGGTTTGCAGTCTAAGAACTGCTTGTAGGTGCATCCTGCACGTATGTTAAAACATGTGGTTGGCATTAGCATCATCGCTAAAATCTCCAACTAGTTCATGGTAGGTTCGAATGGCGTAGTATTACCGTGAGGTGGATTGTTATTGCCTTGATTAACACTTCCGCTCCCTCCTGGCTGAGAGGCTGCGTACTGCGCTATGGCAGCAGCAATGACTTGTTGAAGCTCTTCCTGAGTGGTAGGCATAGGCTGCTGTTGTCGTCTTGGCGGCATCTTTCTAAAAGATGGTTTAAGTTGGTTAGGCCATAGAAGGCTCCGATGTTATAATACGTAATTCAGTTCGTAATATAGTGTACGTATATAACGGTAGTAATAGTATAATCACACAGTATCTCATGTTATCACATAGCACAAATATCAATCACACACAACCCATACCATAACAATGCAAATAAGTAATCAAGCGAATCCAAAATATGGTGAGAAAACTGCGATTGCCATAATAATGAGACCACATCGTAAGTGTATACATACAATCATGAATCACTGGGGCTACATCACCCCTGTCAAAAGCTACATCAGTATCAATACAACATCAAGTACATAACAAAAGTCAAATCATAACGTAGTCTCCTCAAAAATGCTGTGCAAGTAAAAGCAATCGCCGCCTTCTCACTCGCCTACCCATGTGGCATCGATGAGCTCAAGCAGATGGTGGTGGAGGAGGAGGAAAACGGGTATAAAACAAACGGCGCATCTCTAACCAATCTGCCTCCATCGCCTGCTGCGTGCGAATAACGGAGGCAATCTGCTGCTCCAAAGTAGCAAGACGAGCAGCATAGTCAGGGGGTAACGGTCGAAACGGCTGTAACGGAGAGGGTACCCGGCCATGGCACTGACATGGCTGCAGGCGGGCTCTCTCCAACTCCTGTAGTCGCTGCTCATGCGACTCATGCTGGTGTACAAATGACATCAATACATCCTCGATAGTGTGTCCCACGTGGAACCTGTGGTACGGATCAGTGGGTGGCATAGGGGAAAATGGTGACCACAGCAGTGGCTCACGTGTGGGGTCAAAGGGTGTCATCCCAAAAGGAGCAGTAATAGGTGGAACAAAAGGCATCTGTGGTAAGAAAGGCATGGGCATCGGTACATGCCCTGATGGGTGGGCTGAAGAGCCCTCTCCAGGCCCTGCTGGAGGTATGTATGTGGGAATCTGAAACGAAAAGTCAGTGTGTCTAGCGTCTGGAATCTGTGGGGGTAACGGTGGGACGTCCTCATCAGCCGGGATCCACCCGTGCTGTGCGGCCTCGTCCGGTGGATCCATCTGTGCCGCGAACGGTGCATGTCCGGGCTCTATGGGAACGGGATCAAATAAAGGGGCTACAACAGGGTCGACAGGTGCCAAGTGCTCAAATGGTGGGTCAACAGGTGCAGCAACAAGGGGTAGAGGATCAATGGGATCGACAGGGATATGATCGTCTGTAATCAAAGGAACATCTAGGTGGTGATCAACAGCAATGGGCTCAAGGGGTATATCGGCATGCATAGGGTCATGCTCCGGTAACACATCAAGAGCAGCTGCCTGCTCAGGGGCAAGGGCAGGCTCCAAGTCATCGAATGCCATATCAAAGTCAAAATCAGGATCAATCGGGTCGAAAGGATCAATAGGATCAGCAGGATCCTCCATCATCTCGTCCATAGGGACAAACTCCAAATCACGATCAGGGTCGAACCCTGGGGGAAACATAGGGTCGGAATCCTCCACGTCCTCGTGGTCAAAAGTGGGACTGGGGATGGGGGCGACAGAAGATGCATGATCAGAATCTGACTCGTGAGAGTAGTGCTGCGCACTAAGGGTATGTGTCGGTGCAGAAGCCACAGACTCAGAGGAGTCCTGGGCTGGGGAATGTGCAGGTGCCTCCGCAGCCGGAGCATCTGCAATCAGTAGAGGGGCAACAGCGGGTAGGGCCTCGCCCTGAACGTCCTCCATAGGCTCCTCCTCGAACAAGTCGACGTCGTCCTCGTCGCCGTCGAATGGTAACTCCTGAACAGGGTAAGCAGCGAGGGGTATGGGAGCAGGGATCACCGCTAGTGGCAAATCCCCGGCCGGAATATCAATAGGGAGCTCATCGTCGCCATCAGGTAGGGCGAATGGCTGGAAGTCATCATCGTCGGTACTGGTAAAGTCTGACGTGTACACCTCGTGCTCCGAGGACTCTAAATCATCTGACACAACACGCCTGGGGTTGGTGATGTCTGAACCACCTGAATCAGCCGGATCCATGTATCTGTAACATAAACACAAGTATGCACAAACAGTCAATCGCATAATCAGTTAATCACATAAGTCACCAAGTGGGGCATCACATAATTTCTCCTAGTCTTGCTAGCCAAAATCATCTAGTCTACAAGACTGTTCTATCCTTCACTTAAACCAGACCTCGATCCTCCAGATCGAACCTTATAACAAATCAACGTGCTCAACTACCTTGACCATCTCGATCCTCCAGATCGAACCTTATAACAAATCAACGTGCTCAACTACCTTATTCACCTCGATCCTCCAGATCGATCCTATAACAAACCCACGTGCTCAACTACCTTAACCATCTCGATCCTCCAGATCGATCCTCAGCCCTCCAAGCTGAACTTATAATTAATAAAATGTGCTCAACATTTGTTTGTAAAAAGTGTGGATCTGGACTTAAGTGGTATGCAGAAAAATGTTTTCGTGAGAGCCCTAGTGATCATAGTCTAGACTCGAGACAGAATCCTAGTTCGCTATGATCAGAGCTCTGATACCAAGCTGTCACACCCTGGCTTTGCGGAAGCGTGGTTAATTTTGGTGTGACTTCTTAATACCATAGCTTAATCATAACAAAGCTATATGAATTTAAAACCATGCAAGTCATCATTAAGTTTAGAAATCAACATACATTACCATTGTTTAACGCGGACATACTCTAGTATCCATAACCTTGTTCAATAATATTACAACTTAAAATAAAACATAAACGTGATTTAGGGATTATGCCTTGTCCAGGAAAGAGGCACAACCCTAAACCCAGATGACTTCATGAAAGGTTGCAGCGGAAAACGTTCATACCGTGCCAGAATCCGTTAATTTCCTGAAATACATGTGAGTTGAAAAATCAACAATAATGTTGAGCGAGTTCATGTGCAAGTGAGTAAGTAAAACACTTGTAAGTATAAAAGTTTCCTGGTATGTAGCAGTGTAAGAGGACTTGTGATCACCAATGGTTTGCAAGGCCATTAGCATGTCGTGAAATGCAAGTAAGTAAGACACAACCCTAGCCGATTTTGCGTTGGGTACCAAGTCACTCCGGATCCGTTCTGTTAGTCCTTCGAGAGGCCTGTTCTGTTGGACCGGGAGCTGGGCTCGCTACACCCAAATAGATCTACCGCTCGAGTCCCTCGGGGTTCTAACTACCCATTCACATGATCTAAACCTCCTTACGTTATTCATACCGTGTATAAAGTACTTGTAAACGAAGTAACATGTATTTCACCCCCGCAGTTAAGAAAACTGAAAACAGTTAGAGAAAAGGGGGACATGAACTCACAGTGGATGCGTAAACTCTATCAAGCGTCTCTGAAGCAGTAATCTGTGCAACGACCTACAAGTGCTAATTCTATTAGACGGACGGCCGTGCTTTAGCTTTACAGTTTATGTTTGCGGGAAATAGTTAGACAACTATTTCGTGTTACATTTTGTATATGCTTGATAGTTATTCTTCTTCCCAAGGATGGGGGATACAATACATGTGCGTAAGTTACGTTTTATCAATCTTGTGGTAATGTAATTACCGGTGTAACTTATATGTTTGTGGAAGCGTTCGCAAAGTTTTGGAATCATTAACGCTTGTAAATATTATTTTCACTCTAAAATAATATTTATGTATTTCACAAAATAATCATAAACAGTGTTGTGACTAATATATTTATCACGTTAATCTTTGTGAAAATCCCACCTCCGAATGTTTAGTAAAATATAGTACTGGCGAAATTTATGTTTCAAAAGTATGCCCAAAAATAGTTCTAACACTTGTTGTGTAAAAAGTCTAAGTGTTAGGTTTTTAGAAAATTTCGCCAGAGTTTCCTCTGTAACTGGAGGTGGCCACGCTTTTAAGCGTATCATTTTCTTTTAACAAATCAACTCAATCAACTTCTTTATTCAATCAAACAATTTCCGACACATCAAACTAGTCAACAAGTATGTAAATTTGCTTAATCGCATGAACTTGCAGTTTTTCCGCATCAATAATGTAAATCACCTTTATATATGTAGATTTCTGTATAAAGTAACTTTAATCTCGTAAAAACCTCGTGTTTAGAGAAAACCGTCTTTACAACTTCTAGTAACAAGTGACAAATACAATACTTTGTCGGATCTTTCCATTTCACAAGTGTCTACACACTTGTGGTTTATAAAATCATATTTATTAGTGTAAGATCCATCTTTAGAAAAACATGATTTCTTTAAAGTGTGGTCTTTCAAAAATACCACTTGCGGATACGTAGATCCGCTAGTTTTAAACACCATTTTACCGGTTAAAATACTTTTACACAAGTAAAATACTTCTTTACAAGTTCATGTCTCTAGAATGTGGTAGTGTTCTCCTTTAACCCTTGTATCTTTCAAAAACAAGCTTATGTGAAGATACGTGATTTTACAAAGTCGGGTTAAACGAAGATTTGAGCTACCACATTATAGATCGGGTCACAATAAGCACAAATTTCAAGTCCTACGACTTTTACACAAGACATATGCTATTAACCTCCATTTTAGTGATTTTACTAGACTTTAAAGATTCAAAACGCATGTTAACGATATTTAACCGACGAAAGTTCTTTTAACCACTTTAGATGAGTGTAAAATCAAGTTTTAAAGGTTATACCTCTAGCTCAAGGCTAGGGAAGAGTTGTGACGAAAACCGCGTGGATAAAAGCCAACGAGAGTGGTCCTTCGCGTTCCGCTTGCACCAAAGCTCCTTATACGTGTCTTGTGATGTTTGAATGGTCTTGGAATGATGAGGATGAATGTCGAAAGTGGGTGTAGGGGGCTGGGGTGTTTCGGCCGAGAGTGGGAGAGACAAGAGAGTGAAAGTGTGTTGGTGAAAATGTTAAGTAATAATCTCATGTATTAGTGTTTATTTATAGGCATGATTTAAGGGTTTTATCCAATGGAAATTGTGCCTTCAAGATATTAAACACACACCATAAAATAATAATTTACTAGTCCTTGTGTGTCCCCCACATTTGTGGACGGTTAGGGGCTTGGGTGGGGGGTTGGTTCGATCCTAAACATTAGTTAGGGGTTTAGTTTAGGTTAACTAAGTTAGTTTAGGTGTTAACTTAGTTAGTTATAAGTTGCGTGTTATGACGGGTGTTAGGGTAATCAGGGACCCTAACTGGCTCAGAAAAATAGTGATAGTGAAAATAGTAAAGTTTTCATGTTCTGGGTAAAGTCCGGGTGTCCGGTTGGATAGTAATCCGTTAAAGTGTTACAAAAGACTTTAAAGTGTCGTTATTACATTTTAGTGACACATTTTGTTTTCCCGACACTTTAGAAAGTGTCTAGTAATATTTTCTCATTTTTGGCACTTTACTAGTCAGCTAGAAGCTGGTTAAATTATTTAAAGTGCTGTGTTTGGTACTTAAAGTACGTTCTGGCACATCCGAATCAGTGTATCCTATCCCCTAGAGACGCGGTAACACAACCCTGATATCCTACACTCACTACCAGTGTAGCCAAAATATATGAGGCTCTTAACAGGCCTTGAGGCAGTATTTGCCTGATGCTGGTTATATCAGCATGTTCACTGTGTATCCGTTTGGTGCTACTGTGCTTTTTGTGCATCATGTTTGTCACTAGGGTTCAGCACGTAAATAATGTAGTGACAGCAAATAAAGTATGATGCAAGTAAGTGCATGTATCAGTATGCAGGTAGCAGTTTATCAGCTAGTTTCAATCAAGCACAGTAATCAAGTAATAATTAATCATTAATTAAGTTGTACGGATACCTGGTTTTGTGCGGGTTGTCACAGCGGGGACCGACACTTTCGTCCATACAAGGCTTCAAACGGGGCGGCCTGAATGCTAGTGTGATAACTATTATTGTATGAGAACTCCTGTAAGGGCAAGTGAGTATCCCAGTTTCCACCCAAATCCATCACAAAAGCACGTAACATGTCCTCCAAAGTTTGTATCGTTCGTTAACTTTGGCCGTCAGTTTGAGGGTGAAAGGTCGTACTAAGATTTAGTTGTGATCCAAAGGCCTTTTGAAATGACCATCTCGGTCCGATATAATAGAAACAGGCATTCCGTGTCGTGCCACAATCTCCTTGAGATAAATTTCGGCCAGTTTCTTAGTGTTATCTTTTTCACTGATTGGTAGGAAATGCGTGGACTTTGTAAGTCGATCAACAATTACCCAAATCATATCATGGCCTCTCGAGGTTCGGGGTAACTTAGTATTGAAGTCCATCAAGATTTGTTCCCATTTCCATACGGGAATTTCAGGCTGTTGTAGTAAACCTGATGGCTTTTGATATTCTGACTTAACCTTGGCGCATGTTAGGCATTTTCCCACATAAGTAGCAATATTGGCTTTAAGCTTAGGCCACCAATAAAATTCTTTTAAGTCTTGGTGCATCTTATCCGATCCTGGATGTATAGAGTATCTTGACTTATGAGCTTCGTCCAAGATAATTGCTCGTAGGTCGCCAAAGAATGGTACCCAAATTCGTCCCATAAAATACAGTGTTCCATCCTCCTTTGGCACCAATTGTGCTTCCAATCCCCGTAAGGATTCGGCTCTTATATTTTTCTGGTTTAAGCGCTTCTTGTTGAGCATCGTGAATCTGAGAGGTGAGATCAGTTTGTATGGTCATCTCTAAGGCTCACACCCTTAGAGGTTATTCACGTTCCTTGCGGCTCAAGGCGTTTGCTATGACGTTCGCCTTGCCTGGATGGTACTTGATCTCACAGTCATAATCGTTCAATAATTTGATCCATCGTCGTTGCCGCATATTCAAGTCCTTCTAATCAAATATGTGTTGTAAGCTCTTGTGGTTTGTAAAGATTGTACAACGGGTACCATATAAGTAGTGACGCCAGACCTTCAATGCAAATACCACTGCACCTAACTCGAGATCGTGCGTGGTATAATTTTTCTCATGTACCTTCAACTGACGAGATGCGTACGCGATGACCTTGTCTCGTTGCGTCAACACACAACCAAGATCTTGATGCGATGCATCACAATAGACCATGAAGTCATCGGTACCATCGGGTAAGGATAAAATAGGCGCGTCACAAAGTTTATCTTTCAGCAGTTGAAAAGCCGCCTCTTTTATTTTTTTTTTTTTGGGTAAAGGGTTACCCCGGTGAATTTTATTAATCAAACCATAAAAAACAGAAGTGTGGCTGAATTACCACACCCAATCTAGCATTGGCATACCAACACTAGGAACAAACATCCCAAAAAACACAACTAGGCACTCAAGGCCACAAACCAGCTAACAAAACCAAACACGGCCGAAACCAAAAACAAACTACAAACAAAGACAACTAACTAGCCGGGATCAATCTCTAAATTGTTTCCAGGAATCTTCCACTTTGCCACCAAGCTACCATTTTCAAATCTCCTTTTAAACTTGAAGGAATAAGCCGCAATCGAACCGTATTAATAATCTCCTGAGACACTACCATAGCCGTCCGATGGTTCCGAGAAAACAACCTGCTGTTGCGTTCTTGCCAAATAAAGTAGGTTGCAGCCGCAACTACCAACCGACTAATAACATTATCAGGCTTTTGTAAGGATGAGTTTTGGTTCATCCAAGCCATAATATCGGTCCAGCTTCCATTAACATCTTCCATATTGGTGAGACTCCTAACATTGTTCCAGACCTGTGTAGCAAAAGAGCATTCAAAGAAGAGATGGTCTCTCGAATCCCTGTTGTAACAGCATAAAGGGCAACACATAAGATTCAAATTTGTTTCACTTCCCGCTTCCCAGACATGAAGCCGATCCTGTGTCTTCAATTTGTTTTGAATAACTAACCATATATGGAACGCATGCTTAGGAATGCATTGTTTAAACCAAACCATATTCCCCCATTGCACTTTACTCGCATTATGCCGAATATTATTCCAAACCTCCCACGAAGAAAATGGACGATTGTTCCCTTCCAAGTCTTTCCAAACCAACCTATCTCGAGAATTGTCACATAAAGTAGGAACCATCAGGTTAATTAAGACTGGAAACAGGTTAAACCAAGCAGTCGGCCAACTCCATTGCCCATCTTGAGACACCAGATCAGCTATGATTGCAAGCTGAAGCCTGCATTAGCGATAAGACGAGGAGTAATAAAAGCACGAAGAGGACCCACATTGCACCAAGTATCACTCCAAGCATTAGTTTCAGCACCATTCCCTATAGTTTTCCACATGAAAGGACGAATGAGGCTCCGACTAGCAAGGAGTTTTCTCCATCCCCATGTCATACGGCCTCTACAAGGGATCTCCCAGAAACTTCGACCCTTAAGCTTATAAGTATGAATCCATTGGACCCATAAAGATTTCCGATTGGATAGGATGCTCCAGACATGTGAAGATAAGAGGGCCTTGTTAACATCCGATGTGCTACGAATACCCAATCCTCCCTCATACTTCGGTAGACAAACAACCTTCCAAGCAACCTTTGGCTTCACAGTCTTATGGTAATTACCAGACCATAGAAAATCTCGCATACGTTTTTCCAACTCTGTAACAATTCTAGCTGGTAATAAGAATACTGTAGCCCAGTAAATATGCATCGCCGACAGGACCGAATTAACCAACTGTAATATACCTGCAAAAGATATAGATTTTGTCGTCCAGTTATCAATCTTCTTTTCCATTTTCTCTACCAGCACCTTACAATCCTTATACGATAGCTTAGATGATACTAGAGGAACTCCCAAATAGCGAACAGGAAGCACACCCTCTTGAAATGGCATAATGCTCAGGATTTCTCTTTTAATAGATTGAGGAACGTTACCAAAGAAGGCCGTGCTTTTCATCATATTGGGAATCAGGCCCGAAACCCTGGAGAACCGATTAAGAGCATCTCTCACTATCTTAGCCGAAACGGCATCAGCATTCACAAAAATGAATAGATCATCAGCGAAAGTGACATTTATAATCTTCTGTTTTTTACAATGGATATGGTATCTAAATGCATTACTAGAGGTAGCTGCATTGTGTAGTAAAAGCGATAGAGCCTCCATAACCAAAGTAAATAGATAAGGAGATATCGGGTCCCCCAGTCTCAACCCCCGTTTGCCCTTGAAATACCCGTGAAGATTACCATTAATGCTCAAAGAGTATGAAACAGTACTAACACACGTCATAATCCAACTAACCATTTTGAGAGGGAATCCAAACGCAATCAAGATATCCTCCAGAAAGGTCCAGCTAACTGTATCATAAGCCTTCTGAATATCAATCTTAAACGCACATCTAGGAGGCCCAACATTCAGGTGATAGTTATGCATTAATTCCTGAGTAAGAAGGATATTATCTGATATCTTTCTACCAGGGACAAAGGCAGATTGGCTAATATTCACCAGAAAATCCAGGCTACCTTTGATTCTATCAGTAATTATTTTGCTGATACACTTATAAAGCACGTTGCAACAAAACATAGGCTGATAATCACTTACCGAATTAGGGGTAGTAACTTTTGGGACCAACGCTATGATGGTGTGATTGATTTGTTGCAGCAGCTTCCCATTATTAAAGAATTCCAAAATAGCTTTCGTAACCTCATCCCCGATAATCTCCCATGAATTTTTAAAAAACACCGAAGTGTAACCATCAGGACCTGGGGCCTTATTCTCACCAATAGAAAACATAGCACTTTTTACCTCCTCCCGCGTAACCTGACGAATCTTAGAAGCTGCAACATTTGAATCCAGCCTATTACAGAACAAACCATTTGCATCTAGTTTTTCCACATTATGAACCGTTCCCAAAAAATCAGCATAGTGACTAACCAACACTGCATAAACATCATCGCCTTTGAACTGGTTTCCGTTAATATCTTTGACTTGGAGGATCTTATTGCACACGTTCCTCGTTTTCACACAGTTGTGGAAAAATTTAGTATTTGAATCACCCGCCGCCAACCAGTCCGCTTTGGCTTTTTGCTTAAGAAAGCACTCTTCATCATAAGAAGCTGAACGAAACTCTTTAAGACGGATAGACTCTTCCTCTCTAAGCCCAGCATCAAACGGATTAGCATCTATAGCCTTTTGAACCTCATCTAACTTCAATCTCAAAGACTTAACCCTTTCATGGAGATTACCTTGCTTGTATAGAAGACGTCTTAGAGGAGATTTCAAAGAGGTGAGCTTTTTTACAACCGAAAACATGGTTACCCCTTGAACCTCCTTACTCCATTCATTCGAAACACATTGGATGAAACCCTCCTTAGTTGCTAGGAAGTTAGCAAACTTAAAGGGTTTTTGCCGATTATGTTTAAAGCTGGATAGGAAAAGTAAGCAAGGTGTATGATCCGAAATACGAAAAGGATGAAAGAGAGCATAAGCATCAGGATACATATCCAAGAAGTGAATGTTCCCCATGATCCTATCTATCTTTTTAACCACACCTATTCCTTGTTTCGGTTTTTGATTCCAGGTAAAATGCATTCCATGGCTCTTGATATCAACCAGCTCATTACATTGGACACACTCATAGAACTCTCTCATGCCAATAGTAATAGTAGAAGAGCTAACTATACAATCTTCCATTGATATCGCCGAGTTAAAGTCCCCCATTACAACCCACGGCCTATCGCTAACAAAGTTTTTGTGCATACATAAATTTTCCCACAGAACTCTTCTATCCTGGTACTTATTCTCGGCATAAACAAATGAACAAAAGAGGATCTTGTCCTCCGACTTGAGACGGGATTGCACATGGATAACCTGGTCAGTTTGATGGATCACCATAAGGTCCACTATCTCCTTATTCCAGCCCAATATAATCCTAGTACCCCTCGAACAATTACTACTATTAGAATACCACTCCCAGTTCCCAAATACCCCTTTGCAAACGCTATCCAGATTAGAAGTGTTAACATGCGACTCCAAAACAGCACATATATTAAGATGATTTTCAGTAATTAATTTCCGAACCTCTCGTTGTTTCAAGGGATGGTTCAAGCCCCTAACATTCCAAACCATTAAACTACCCATTAACACCCTTTTGACCGGGAGTGCTTGCCCCCTCAGCTGATTTTGTATGAATGTCCGCAACCATAAACTCTGATATTTCAGTTTGTAGGTCATCTATAACCCCTTCATCATCATTTGGAATCCGTATCGGCTCATTCTTATAGCTCAGGTCCACATAGGGAACCCCCTCCAAAGTATCGTCACTAGATAATGCATCAAACGAGTTCTGGATTTTTATATTACTATGATTAGTATCATTACCTCCATTAATTCTCTTACTCATAGCATCCCTATTGAGAAGCTCATCATCTTGTTTCGTTCCAGACGTACCAGCACCAGACGTACCATTACCTCCATTAACTCCCTTACTCATAGCAGCCCCAGACGTATTAGTTTTTTGCTTATAAACAAATTTAGCCTTTTGCTTCTTCTGAGGAAAAACGTGTTTAGCCGTTTTCCTTTTATCGGTCACAAATCCATCCTGATCAATGGAGACTTTTTTGGGCATCTCCGGTTCTACCTTAGGACAAGACGAGACATCATGGCCAAATAGGCAGCAAGTAGCACATCTTTTCGGTCTCCATTCATATTCAACCTTGACTTCCTCCATAACATAACCCTCTTCAACTAGTTTAGGAACAGCTACAACTACATGTTCTTTCAATTCCTTATCAGCTGAAATTTCAATCATAGCACGTGCAAAACTTGTCCTACCCGAATTATCAAGACACATATCAGCAGTATAGTTGTCCAACCTCTTAGGGATACCAATCTTCGATGCCAAAAGACTCAGGCCATCATCAGTGTATACAGCAATAGGCACATTATGAAACTTTACCCACACAGGGACCAATTTGATCCCATCCTTCCTAAGTGTTACTGCCGGGGTCCAAACATTGAGAAATAACGGAACTTTCCTGATTAGCCAAGGACCACCTTCAAGTACCTTATTCATTCCTTCAGATGAATCAAATTTAAAAAAGAAGAACCCATTGGAGTTCATCATAGCCTTAGAAAATCCATACTTGTTCCAGACATTTCTTGCATAATATTCAACCACAGGAAACGGAAGTCTACTGCCCAAAAAATAACCATACAAGACATTAGTAAACCTATCCTGCACTTTCCGAACCGCTTCTTTAGGGATAACAACATCAGCATTCTCCATTACTTCTTGAGCCTCGAAAAGTCTAAAATTAACCACCCTTTTAGTTCCACCAGAAGACTGAAGCTTCTCAGCATAAGAGAGAGGCTTTGTCATATTCACACTCGGTTCAGCTTGACAACTAGCTTTAGCATCAGATGTCTGAACAGGTACAGTCACCTTCTCCAATTCATCAATAACGTTAATTACTTTTTGTTCATTCCGTAAAGCACCACGTCTAGGCAACAACGGGTTCCCATCAATATTCAGCGGCTTAGAAAACATGGGAGATTTTTCTCTCAAATCCTGAACACCCAAAGGCTTCGAGCTAATGAACACATCCCCATACATTTTTTCAGAAAAAGACTTAAACCCTAAATCCTCCAAACCATTATCTCTGCTAAGGTTTTCCGCATCAATACTCTTAACAGGTAATGGCGGCTTACCCCTATCATCTTTAGGAATATTATCTCGCAGATCCATGTTAGTAAATGCAGCAGACCATGCACTAGAAAGACCACTCAAGCAAATATCTCCACGTCAAGTTAACATGCAAACGTAAAGATTCAGCAAAAACCCTAAACAGCCGACAAGATCAATCCCGCAATAAACAAACACCCGAAAACCCAAGAAAAACAGAAACCTTACCCCTCTAAACCCTAGAACAAAACCTCAACCCTTGATCGATTAAACTAGTGTCATCAATCTAGCTAAGTTAATCTCAGTTAACCGCAATCAATGGCAACCAGATTAATAAATTAGGGTTTCAGAATTAATTACTAGGGCAGCGATTTACAAGAAAACAAAAGAAAACCCTAGCTTCTTAATTGATCCCTAATGCTAACGAGTTCGTTATAGATACTTGAAGATCAAGATCCAATCACAGACTGTTATGCATAAGATCACAAGAAAAAAACTAAGGGAAATCAAGAAGAAGAAAAACAAAAATCGCCTCAAGGGGAGAGTATTTTCACGGCCACAGCCTCTTGTTTCTCTCCCCAATCAAATTTCTTGTCCTTTTGTGTTAGGGACGTTAGCGGTTGAGCAATTTTCGAAAAGTTCTCTATGAATCGTCTATAATAGCCCGCTAATCCCAGAAACTGCCGTATCTCAATAGGGGTCCTAGGCGCTTCCCAATTCTTAATCGCTTCAATCTTAGCTGGGTTGACATGAATTCCCTTCTCATTTACCAGATGACCTAGGAATTGTACCTCGCGAATCCAAAATTCGCACTTCGAAAACTTTGAATACAGTTGTTCCTTTTTCAAGAGTTCCAGAATAGCTCACAGATGTTACTCGTGTTCCTCCTGGGTCCGCGAATATATTAGAATATCATCAATAAACACGATTACAAACTTTTCCAAATACGACTTGCACACGCGATTCAAGAGGTCCATGAATACCGCCGGTGCATTAGTCAAGCCGAACGGCATAACAAGAAACTCGTAATGTCCATAACGAGTTCTAAAAGCCGTTTTGGGGATACTTTCCTCTTGTATTCTCAATTGATGGTATCCCGACCTTAGATCGATCTTGGAGTAGTAGCTGGAACCTTGTAGTTGATCGAACAAGTCATCTATTCTCGGTAAGGGATATCGGTTCTTGATAGTCTGCTTGTTTAACTCCCTATAGTCAATGCACATGCGAAAGCTGCCATCTTTCTTTTTAACAAATAATACCGGAGCTCCCCAAGGTGAGAAACTCAGTCTAATAAATCCTTTATCTAGCAGCTCTTGTAGCTGAGTAGCTAACTCCTGCATTTCTGATGGAGCTAACCGATATGGTGATTTCGCCACTGGTGCCGCTCCTGGCACCAAATCAATCTGAAACTCCACTTGTCGCTGTGGAGCAGTCCAGGTAAGTCTTCTGGAAAGACTTCTGGAAACTCTCTTACGACAGGGACGTCTTCTAACTTTGGCTCCTTAGTTTCCTTGTCAACTACGTGGGCGAGAAAGGCTATACAGCCTTTTCGGAGACACTTTTGTGCCTTCATGCAATTAATGATTCGTAAGGGTGTCTCGCGCTTCTCCCCATGAATTACAAGCGTTTCTTCATTTGGCAGTGGGATGTGGATGGTTTCTAGTGACAAACCACTTCCGCCCGGTTGTCGGACAACCAGTCCATTCCGACAACTACATCAAAACTACCTAAACCAACGGGTAAAAGGTCGATAGAAAATTTTCGCTCCCCAATCTCAAGTGTACAACCCTTAATAACTTCATCCGCCTCGACTAATTTTCCGTTCGCCAATTCTGTAGAATACGGGACGTCCAGTTTACTCGACTCTAGACCAAGTATTTTCTTAAATTCTATAGATATAAAACGAAAGTCGGCGCCAGTATCAAATAGAACGGATGCAAAGTGTTGGTTTATAGGGAACGTACCCGTAACTACGTTCGGGTCCTGGCGTGCCTCGCGTGCTCCTATCGTAAAAACTCCTCCATGGGCTTGGTTCTCCATAGTTGTAGCATCCTTGCCCATTTCCGGCTCCATTTCTGTTGCCATTGCCATTTCCACCCTGATTATTGTAACCATTTCCTCCACGGTTTGCGTTTCTTCTTCCCGTTCCTACCCAGCATGTTTCTTTGCAGTGCCCATCCTTACCACATTTTTCACACTTAACACTCGTGCAACAGCCTACATGATGAAGCTTGCACCTATCACATTTGGACTTGGACCCCAAATAACCTTTACCCCTGGTTTCGTTGGTTGCCACGTAAGCTTTAGTACCACAGGGTGAGTTCACTCCACTTCGTGTGACAATTGTGCTCTGTAATCGATGTACAATGTGAAACAATGTTAATTATTAATAAAACAACGTGTTTTGGTGTTATTATGTGTGTATTTGTGTTTGGTTATTTTACGATTTGATTCGATTCCGATTTCAAGCTTTAAATCGCTTTCTGGAAAGTTATACGCAAACTGGTGCGTAAACGCAGTCAGTTTAATGCGACAAACACTCCAGAATAGTGAAATAGGCTTAAAATACCTTAAATAACCTTCACATAACTTAGAAATAAGTTTTGGATGGTTTGGTGTGTCGAAAACAAGTTTGTTCGATCGCAGGGACTATTTGTGTCAAACTGCGAAACTATACGATTCGTATAGTAACGAACATTCCGGAACTTGATCATAAGTTAAACATACCCTAAATATCCTTTACATAGCTTAGAAATAGGCTTTGAGGGGTTCGGTATGCTAAAATAAACTTATTTGATCAATAGGGACTAAAAGCGTCAAAAAGTGCACAAGTTTGCATTTTCGCGCATATCTTACGTTCTGAATATATCCGGACACCCAAAAATTTATGTAATCATTAAAATATTTTATTTTAGTGATTGACATGATAAATTCCATTCGTCGCTCAATTTCGATCGTTTTTGCGTTCGTTACGACTTCCGTCGTAATTAACCGAATAACGCAACCGTACAACCAAACGAACCGACATCCGAGATGTTTTTGAGCATGTTTTGAGTTCCCTATACTTTAACTTCATTTTAGAGCCTTGAAATGAGGTTAACGGGGCTTAAACATGTCGAAAATGCATCAAAACTCAAGTTTCTAAGCTGCAGGGACTAAAACTGCAAATCTGTCATAGTTACTAGGCAGGCCGCGTAAGCTGAAGGGTATTCCTACGTGGGGCGCGATAGCCTGTCAGACAGAAACATTGCACCTGGTCATTTGGGCTTGTTTTTGACGGTTTTGGCAGCTGATTTAGCATACTTTGGGCATGTTTTGATGGTTTTTATCATACGCCTTGTATTCCAAAACCACTAGCCCACATGTATGGCCAAGATCTTTCCTCCTTTAGCAAGAAACGATCCTAACGGTTAACCGAAAACTATATATAGCCATGCCCTCCTTCCATTTTTTTTGGGTAAAGGGTTACCCCGGTTAAATTTCATTCATCAATCAAAATAAAACAAGTGAGGAGTAAAGTAAACCTCAGTTCTCTAGAATGACATGCCATTACTAGAGTACACTCACAACCAAGAACAGAACTAACACGCAAAAGAAGCACACAAGTCAAACCGGACAGACATGTAACCAAACAGTTACAACAAGACGCTCTCAGAAATTAGCCGCATTCATCTTGATCCATCAGCAATTCTCTTGGTAAACTCCACTCAAGTAAAACTTGATTCACATGCCTTGTCCTTCTAAACTTCATTGTATGTAATTTCATCCGAATGGTCGTTAGAATCACCTCGATAACTTGAGCTGCATTCCTTTTTTTGGGAGAGAATAACCTGTTGTTTCGTTCCTGCCAAACAAAATAAGCCGATGCCGCCACCACTAACTTGTCAATGATGTGAGAAGCTCGCTTTGAATCCGCACGCTGCATTAAATGATCCATAATTTCCTCCCACGTATTTCCAATAGCTCGCATACCCACCTTCTCTCGAAACCCATACCAAATTTGAGATGCAAATTCACATTCAAAGAAAAGGTGATCATGAGAATCCGGTCCGGATGTACATAAAGAACAACACAAAAGGTTGTAGTTTGCATTACCCGACGATCGCCATTTGCACATCTTATCCTGAGTTTTTAGCTTCTTGCAAACAATAAGCCACATAAGAAAGGAATGACGAGGGATAGCCTGAGGAAACCACACTAAACGATCCCATGGAACTTGATCTTGCACTTGCCGAATATCATCCCACACACCATAAGTGCTATAATCCATATCCTTACCCTGTCTAGACCACCAAATAATCCTATCTTGAGCATAGTAGTTTAACATTACCATAGGGAAATTTTGCAAAGCAGGAAATCTAGTAAGCCAAGAACTGGGCCAAGCCCACCCACCATTCTGAACCATATCCGCAACCGTGCACCTCATATTGAAACCCGCATTAGCTATCATTCGAGGTGTTATAAAAAGATTCAACGGACACAAGGTATCCCATGTATCGAACCAAACAAGAGTATTAGCGCCATTACCCAGCTTAATCCATACGTGCTGTCGTATGATTGGACGCAGTTGTAACATCTTTCTCCAACCCTAAGTGACATTATTCCTAAGAGGCACATCCCAAAAACTTCTATCCCGAATACGATACGAATGGACCCATTTTACCCATAAGGATTCCCTATGTGTCAGGAGACTCCAAATATGAGCTACCATAAGCGCGTTGTTCATGTCAGAGATTCTTCGAATACCCAAACCACCTTCATTCTTAGGCAAACACACGCGACTCCATTTCACCTTCGCCTTACCCTTAATATTATTACCTTGAGCCCAAAGAAATCTTCGCATCCTGTCTTCAAGATCATGGACAATTCGTTTTGGTAAGATAAACACAGAAGCCCAATAAACATGCATAGAAGATAACACTGATCTGATTAGTTGGAGCAGGCCAGCAAAAACAAGCTTTTAGCTTTCCAATCAGTGATTCGAGATTCCATATTTTCAACCAGCGTTTTACAATCACTATATATCAATCTAGAAGAGATTAGAGGGACACCCAGATACCGCATCGGGAGAACACCTTCCTCGAATTGCATTATATTACGGATTTGGTCTTTAACATAATTCGGAACCCCACCAAAAAAAGCCGTGCTCTTCGTCATGCTAGGAACCAACCCCGACATATTCTTGAATAAATTCAAGGATTCAAGAATAACAGCAGCTGAATTAGGATCACCACGAGCAAACAAGAATAAGTCATCTGCAAAACATAAGTTAATAATCCTTTGCTTTTCACATTTATGATGGAATCTAAACTCAGCGTTTACATCAACTTTGTTTTGAAGGATCAGAGTAAGGACCTCCATTACCAAATAAAAAGATATGGAGACATAGAGTCCCCCTGACGTAGACCCCGCTTCCCCTTAAAATAACCATGTAGATTCCCGTTTATAGCCAAAGAAAACGTAGTGGAGGTAACACACACCATAACCCATTTGATCATCTTCTGGTGAAAACCAAACCCACGTAAAGTATTCTCCAAGAATCCCCAATCAACCGTATCATATGCCTTCTAAATGTCAACTTTAAAAGCACATCTCGGCGGTCCATGGTTACGATGGTAATTGTGCATTAATTCCTGGGTAAGAAGGATATTGTCTGAGATCTTTCTACCCGGGATGAATGCTGACTGATTAATGTTGACAATATCTCCTAGGCCCTCCTTAATGCGAGTCGTAATAATCTTACTGATACACTTATACAGAGTATTACAGCAAGATATAGGCCTATAATATGTAACAGAAGCGGGAATCTTTACCTTCGGAATTAATGAAATAACCGTGTGGTTTAACTGATTTAGAAGCTTGCCATTCTCGAAGAAATCTTGAATCGCCATGCAGACATCCTTTCCCACAACATCCCAAGCCTTTTTAAAGAAAATAGATGTATATCCATCCAGACCTGGCGCCTTGTTCCCGGCAATGGAAAACATAGCTTTTTTAATTTCATCCTCAGTCACTATGCGCACCATATTACTTGCTTTAACCGTCGACAACGTGTTACGAAATAGATCCGGATTGGGACTATCAACAACCTGGCCTTCACTCCCAAAAAAATTAGAAAAATGATCAACTAATACCTGGGCCACTGCTCCCCCTTCGTGTAAATTACCACCAGTATCACAAATTGTGAATATTCGGCTACGGTGATTTTTAGCTTTCACAACATTATGGAAGTATTTCATGTTCGAATCCCCAAGAGTCAGCCAATCAACCTTCGATTTTTGTTGTAAGAAAAGTGCTTCATCATGAATTGCATCCTTGTATTTCTGAAGAAGTAAACTATGGTTCGCTAGCACATCATCATTAGCCGGATCTTGATCCCTAACGAGCTGACATTCGTCCAGCTTCTTCCTCGCCATCCTCACATTCTCATGCAGATTACCTTGCTGAAAAAATAGTTTTCGTAACGGTGTTTTTAGTAACTTGAGTTTCATGACAACTTGATACATTCGAAACCCTGCAATATCTTTACTCCAAATTTGATTAACTTCATCCAAAAAACCATGTTCTCGGCAATAAGATTCACAAATTTAAATGGTCTTGGTTTATCTCTGGATACACTCGGCAACTTCAATATGCATGGAGAATGGTCCGAGACCCGAAAGGGATGGAAGTACGCTCCAGCATTAGGGAACTCAGTAACACAGTTAATATTGCACATGATTCGATCCAGTTTTTTAAAGATAGTTCCACTGTGTTGCTGATTATTCGTCCACGTATAGTGTAAGCCCGTGCTATTAACATCGAAAACTTCTATGTTGTTGACACACTCCTTAAATTCACGAGATCCGATATTATAAGTGGAAGCACCCGTACTCGTATCATCATGAAATAAATAGGCATTAAAGTCCCCCATAAGTACCCACAGTTTATCTTTCATAAATGAGCTATGACCACACAGATTGTGCCACAAGTCCCTTCTATTTCTATAATGGTTATCTGCATAGACAAACGAACAAAATAACGACTTTCTGTCTAACTTAAACATTACTTGAGTGTGAATCACCTGATCAGTTTGCGAGAGAACCATTACATCAGCCACATTAGGATCCCACACAAGCATAATGCGAGTTCCTTTTAGACAACAACTCGCATTCGTTGTCCAAAACCACGAGCTAAAAACTTTCTGACAATCCTTTGACACATTAGACGCGTCAACATGAGTCTCCATAATTGCGCATACCTGAACATGATTATCCACTACTACCTGCCGAACCTCCTTCTGTTTGAGGGAGCGGTTCAACCCCCTTATATTCCAAGAAGCAAGACTACCCATGAGCACCCGTTGAACCAGGTGTGCTTGCACCCTCAGAATTCTTATCAACCTTATTTTCCATATACTTCGGAATATCAGCTAGTAGATTATCAACATCCGTATCCTCGGGAAGCACCTCATCCTTGTTATGGCTTTTTCCTTTTGATTTCAATATACCTCCTGAATCGGCTCTCCCACTTGTTTCCTCATCCAAATTAGCAGCATCGTTATTTAGAATATCAAAAGGATTTGATGTTTGAACTCGGTTCAGGTTTGAATCCATATTCCCGGATTTAGACTTGGGCTTTACCACCGGACGGTAGGTAAATTTGGGCTTCTGGTTCTTCACATTCACACCCTGGTTATTAGTTCTTTTAGCTTTCAAAACAGGTTCCTGAAAGTCGTCCTTATGTTTACTGGTTACATCATTCTTATTTTGAATAGGTTTCATCGGACATGAAGTATCTGTATGGCCAAACACACAACACGAAGAGCATCTCATCGGTTCCCAGTCATAATCAATCTTTACCTCAACTTTTGCATGGCTATTCCCATCCAAGGATGGTATGGCAACAGTAATACTCTTCTTCAATTCTTTATCCGCATGAATCTCTACCATAGCCCTTGCAAAGCTGCTCCTACCCCACGATTCCGCACACATAGTCGCTGTGTATGAATCCAACATCTTCGGGTTACCTATCTTCGACGCCAACAAGCTCAACCCATCCTCTGTGAAAGCAGTCAATGGTATATCATGCATTTTAATCCAAACCGGTACCGTTTTGATATCTTGTTTCTCAACCGTCACATTCGGAGACCACTCATTTAGAATGATAGGAACATTCCTTATAGTCCACGACCCATCTTCCATCAATTTATCCAGTCCCTCTTTCGTTCTAAACTTAAAGAAAAAGAATCCTTTTGCGTTCATCATAAGTCTGGAGAGACCATACTTGACCCAATTGTTTTTCACAAAGTAGTCTACAACCAAAAAGCTAGACCTTTACCCAAGAAGTAACCGTATAACGTGTTTTCATATCTATCACTCACCTGCTTAACCGAAGAGATAGGAATTACAACATCAGCTCCTTCAACAGTTTCATTCGACTCCATCGATCTGAAATTAACTTTACTTGGCTCCTTCTTTGACTTTATGACGTTAGCAAAAGATATAGGTTCCTCCACGATGTTGGTTGTTGCCGCAGGCATATCTCCAGATGATGTTCCACTATCAAGATCGACCGGATCCAGTTTTTCCAAGTTCTGGGCATCAAAGAACGATACATTCTCTTGCAATACTCCATCTAATCGAATCTCTGTAGGCTTCTGAGCATTAAAGTTTGCAAAGGCAGTAGGTTTCACATACGGATTAGCAACCGACTTAGATATCTTCTCCAATCCATCCAGAATCGATGCATCAGATGTTGAAAACATTCCCCTTCTCGGCATTAACGGGTTTCCTTCTATGTTTGTTATCTTCAATCCAATCCCTCGAACAGGACTTGCACTAGCCTCACCTTGCACCGGTGACGTACCCCCTTTATCAGGAACTTGTTCAACACCCCTATTCCTTCCCATGCAGCCCCAATGTTACGTAAACCAGAGTACCCCAACACGCCAAAAACAAAAACAGGAAAAAACAAAAACCCTACTCCTTAAACCCTAGAATCAACCTTTAATCCATAACTGATTAAGATAACGTATCAATCTAGCTAAATTAATCTCAGTTAACCGCGATCAATAATCGTCAAATTAGTAAGTCAGGATTTCGGATTAATATCTATGGCGGCGATTGAAAGAAAAACATAAACAGAAACCCTAATTCAAATCGGTCACTTATGCTAACGAGTTCGTTATAGAATTTTGATAAATCAAAGTTCTAATCACAGACTGTTATGCAAAAGATCACAAGAAAAACTATGGTTCCCCTCCTTCCATTTCTACTCACCCTTGATCTGGTTTTTTTTTTTGGGGTAAAGGGTTACCCCGGTGATTCTATTGAAACAAACCGCAAATAAGTACAAGTAGTGAGGATGAGTTCCACACTAGTTCATATACAGGACATGCCCCATATATGCAAACCAAAGCAACAAATGTATCAATGACACCACATAACCTAGCCTACTTTACATCATGAAAATAAAGCAGACAAAACAATAGACACTAAAACAAAAACCGTCAACCTCCATCATCAAAGACAAAACAGTCACACGCCATCCGCCTCTTCACACAAAATAAAAAACGACTATCCATTGTAGAGCTTTGTGGAAGATGTGCTTGCCCCGGCTCTTGAAGATGAAGAACGTGTACCCAAAGTCATAAAATCATTAGTTTCATTATAGACTTCAATAACCTCCTCCTCATCCGAATCCTGCTTGTCACTAGTCTGTGTAGCCTTCTTCTCCACTCGACCCATAGTGATACCTCCCTGATCTCCATTATCATCCTTAAGGACATCAAAAGGGTTAGACGTTGAAACCTGGTTCGAATTCCTCAAGGACTCTTTTGGTTTAGGTTTGATAATTGGTCTATAAACTAACTTGGGTTTCTGATTTTTCATGTGGAGGCCTTGGTTGTTATCTTTCTTCTTTTTGGAACCCACAACCTGAAAATCATCACTCATCTTTCCATATTCCCCATTCGAAACAACCTGAGGGTTCTTTGGGCACGAGCTATCATCATGACCAAACACACAGCAAGAAGAACACCTTAAAGAATCCCAATCATATTCAATTTTAACCTCCACCTTTGAATAACCATTACCATCTAAAGATGGAATTGCAACAGTAACACTCCTTTTTAAATAAGCCCCCGCCTGAACTTCAATAAGTGCCCTAGCATAACTGCTTCTACCCCAAGACTCAGCACTCATCGTGGCAGTATAAGAATCCAACATCTTGGGCACCCCTATCTTAGAGGAAACCAAGCTAATACCATCCTCAGTATATGCCGCTAACGGCACATCCTGCATCTTTACCCAAACTGGAATAGCTTTAATATCCTCTTTCTCTAATTTGACAAAGGCCGACCACTCCTTCAAAATTATCAGAACATCTCTTATCATCCATGGCCCATCCTCTAACATTTTGTCCATCCCTTCCTCTGTTTTGAACTTAAAGAAAAAGAATCCGTTTGCGTTCATCATTAATCTAGACAGACCATACTTAACCCAGTTGGTCTTTGCAAAAAAATCCACCACAGGAAACGCTAGACGTTTACCCAAGAAATACCCATAGAGATTGTTTGCATACCTGTCCGTGACTTGTTTAACCGAAGACAACGGAATGACAACATCAGCTCCCTCAACAGCCTCGGTAGACTCCATCTCCCTAAAATTCACCTTCACCTTCTCCTTAGTGTTGTTTACAACTTTAGCAAACGATAATGGTACTGTCGCCCCCGAAGATTTTGTGTTCCCTTGACCACCCGACGAAGCAACATCAAAATCAGAAATTGGCGCATATCTCATGCTAGACTGATCAATCCCATCCCTATCAGAAACCCTAGTAACTGGCCGTAGATTTTCAGCCATGGTTGGAACAGAAATCTTAGACAATTCATCGATTATATTAATCTTACGGGGTTCAGTTGGAGACGTCTGAACTGTGCCCCGTCGAGGTAACCACGCATTACCATCTACATCAATAACTCGGCTGGCCAAAACCTCAAACGAGTATGAAGGTCTGCCGCCGCCATCAATGTTTGTGTTATGCTCATCCATTTAGAAAAACCAACTCTCTTTAACCGTATGTAAAATCAAACTCGAAAAACCAGAACAACAATCAAACCCGTCGAACCAACAAAAAACGAAGAACAAACAGAAACCCTAAACTAGCAAGAAACCCTAACCCATGAAATCAAATAAATCAGATAGCTTACTTGGAAAATCAGGCCGATGACCAATGAACAAACTATTCGAAATATGGAATTGGGTGGCGATTGAAAGGAAACTAAAGAAAACCCTAAATGAAAATCGAACAGATCTGCTAACAGATTTCGTTTTAGATGTTAGAAACTTCTAAAAACTAATCTGCATCAGAAGTGATGATGAAAAACTAGCGTTTCGGGTGAAGGAACAGAATCGCCATTTGCTAGAGAGAGAATTTGATCTGATTTCTCTAAGTTGAAGTTACAATACTTCATACCTGAGATTTTAAGATCAAGTTCTCCCTAGCTTGGACCCTTTGTAAGCTTCTTTCGTTTTTTATCGCTTTTCGAGCGTGAACGTCAAACAATGTTTGACTTTCTGCTTTGACCACGAGTTGGTCAACATGAAGTTCGTTTGAACTTCGCAACGTGAGCGTAATCACGATGGTTATAGTCCCTAGTGACTATACCTACTGATTACCACGTTGGCTAGGCGTAGTGACGAGTCGTAGTTTCGGTCAAAATGCGCATTTAAGCGTATTTTGCAACCAAAATCAAAACACTTTGTTTTGATATCAAAACCTGTTTTCTAACTTAGTTAAACATGTTCCAACATGTTTAGCTTGTCACTTTTAGTTTAGCGCTTGTTTAGAGTCGTAAGTCAAGCGGTCTAAACCACCGCTTAGACTTTCGAACTCGACCCGTTTGGTCGATCATTAGGATCCGACCAAGCATGTTTAGTGACCATAGTTGCATAGGGAATAACCTTCCGAGGTTATACCTTATGGTCACATAGTTTAAGTAGTTGTATGATAGGTAGTTTATATGCCTTAGGTAAATGACCAAAATGCCCTTTTCATGCATAATTGGATTTTAAGCATATGTAACCTAAACTTTTGTCACTTAACTGATTATGCAACATATTTAAACATGTATAGGCATATAATACTTGTCATAGGACTAGTTAGACCTCTCAAACGCGCGTTTGCGCTAACGACGCGTTAAAGTAGCGTAAGTTACCTGAATGGGTCGTAACGGGTCGAAAGCACTTAGGATAGGTTCCGATTTAGAATGTAGGCTTTGTTAAACCATATCACATGAGTTCCAATACTCATTTGGTTTACAAGACCTCATTCTGTCCGATCTTCCGATTTGGGTGTCGATTTATTTACTAGTGACTCGATTATTAGGTGCTGCTTGAGTTTCCTTGGTTTGATTGAGCTTTTGAGTTCTTAGATTGAGGATACTTTGCATTTCGATGTGAATACATAGTTCCCCTATTTTACTGTTTTCAAATTGTTTTGGGGTGATTCATATGTATTAAATGATTTCGAGGTTTAAACGATGGTTTCAAAAACGATTTAAATGGTTTATATTAAATTAATAACGATTTCGATAAGGTGAACGAACTTGTTGGTTGTAGTTACATAACGAATGACATTCATTAACATTGATCAAGCTGACCAGTATTAGGTTATGGTACCATAGGATCTGACTAATCCCGTTATCAGACTACACCCATGGTTAAGTGTGGGGGTTATGTTGGTAACGACCGAATCTGATGATTGTTAACTTACCCTTTGGTGGTTTGTTAATGCGAGTTTCGAGATAGTCTAGTCATGATGGTTTGAATGTTATTAGTGAGACGACCATAAGTAGTTTAACAGTTAAAAAGAAAACGATTTTGGGACGAGTTAAACGATTTGATACGACTTAAACGAGATAAACGAATTGGATAAACGATTGGTTTGGGTAGTGATTAGATAATGGGACGGGTGTAGCATAATAAAAGCATGGTAGATACGCCGCTGGCACATCTTATATATAAGTGCTTTTATCATATTACATTGCGTGTCATTATTTAGTTCACTTGGGAAACGATTTCGAACCGATGTCACACAACGAGGTTTTCAAAATGATTTAAACCATACGAGTTTTATTAACGAGTTTTTATGAGTTGGTTTACTAAAACAAATGTTTTGGGGTTAAGAATCATGGCTACGAGATTTTATAAACTATAACCAATTTGATTTGAGTTGGTTAATTATGTTGCAATACACTTTTCAAAACGAGGTTTGTACTTTTGACTCTTGTAGTCTAATAAGGTACTGCAACATATAAACGAGCCATGAATCCGATACTCTCCTAAAACCTATGTGCTCGCCAGCATTTCTTTGCTGACTTTGTTTTTACATATGTTTTAGGTGATGTTGCACGATGTTGATTGTTAGGAAGCGTGTTCACTTAGGATCTGGACGTGGCCTTAGTGACATAAAAACAATAATAGACGATATGTAACGTGTTTGATTGGTTTTAAGACAATGTACATTATTTAATAAATCAATAAAACAAAACTTTTGTATCCATGGTTGTGAAACAATAATTGTGCCACGACACTCCCCGACGTTTCCGCCGCGGTTTTGTTATTTTGACGCGGTCGGGGTGTGACAGAAGAGTTGGTATCAGAGCCAATGGTTATAGGGAATTAAGTTATTAGCAATGCTTTGACCTAGACTATAACTTTCTAGGACCCTAACGCAAGTGTACTTGCGTTTAGATTTTAAAACAATACCGTCACCTATCCTTAGGTGATAACCACAATGAGAACACAATAACAAATCCGCTTTGAAAATTAATCATCTATCCTTGGATGATTGATTATAAGGTTTTGAACCCTTCTAGTTTGATTCATTTTTGGCTTTGTGCCCTCTGAATTTTCAAAATCTCGTCAAAGTTTGGGTCTAAATAATGTGAACACGTGCAAACTAGAAGAATGAATGCCTGTACCCTGAGTTTTCTGTCTAAGGCTAGAGTGTCCGTACAAATCCACAGTATCGGACCAGTCACTCTTACCTGGGAACTCTTGGGGTGAGTGTTCACTTATAGGCGAGCATGTCTTCAGTGATACATTATATTGACCCATTTACTTTGATTAGTCACTGCGTGTCGTTTGTTTGTTCGAGGTAACAAACGAATGATCGCCTTCCTTGTGTTTTGCCGATGTTTTCAATACCTCCTTTGTTTTTCCAATTATCGACCTCACTCGTTTCTCATGTTTCCTTGTTAGACAATGCCTCCTCGATGTGATGCACAACCTTTAACTGCTGAAGAAGTCGCAGCCCTTGTCGCTCAGCAAATGGCTGCAGTACTTCCTGGCGTAGTAACCCAGATCCATCAATTATACAACAACAATAATAACAACAATAATGCACAGTGTATTTTCAAGAACTTCAATTCGGCTAAACCGTTGAAGTTTTCTGGGTCTCAAGGAGCAACCGCGCTCCTGCAATGGTTCGAAAATTTGGAAAGCACATTCAGACATGTGCAATGTCCGAACGAGCGTAAGGTTGAGTTTGCATCAAGTGTGTTCGAGAAGCGTGCTCTTACATGGTGGAACGGTGTGATGCGTGATAGGGGTGCCGATGTGGCGATGGCACAAACTTGGGAAGAGCTCCGAGCTCTCATGATGAGAGAGTTCTGTCCTCGTCACGAGATTCGAGCTTTAGAACGAGAATTCGATGATTTGAAACAAGACGGGGGAGAACACTGTGCTTATACGGATCGATATGAGGAGCTCAGTTTGTTGTGTCCTACTATGGTTACCCCGTTGGAGAAAGCGATGGAGAGGTATATCGATGGATTACCTGATTCTGTGCAAGATATTGTTACTGGCAGTAATCCTACCACTGTCCATCAAGAGATTGAATTGGCTGCTACTCTGACCGAGTCGCAGGTCAGAAAGGGTAAATTGACCCGTAAGGGTGATGAAAAGAAGTCAGCCGATTCTGCTCAAGAAAAGGGTAAGGGTAAGAAGAAGGGTGAGTCTTCTAAAAAGTCGAGGAAGCGCAAGGCTTCCCAGAACTTTACAGTCATTGCACAGAACCCTCAGAACCCACCAGCCCTACCTCCCGCGAAGAAGCAATATGCTGGTACCGCACCTCACTGTGCTTGATGCAATGGTCACCATGTTGCCCAACAGGCCTGCAAACAGTGTACTACGTGTGGTAAACTTGGGCATCTGGCCAACATTTACCGTTTTGGCCAAAATCAAGCTGCTCAGGTTCCAGCACAAGCTCAAGGGAATGCTGCGAGATTCCCACCTGGTTCGTGTTTCAATTGCGGAGAAATGGGTCATTTCCGTAACAACTGCCCGAGGTTGGTAAATGCGAATGCGAATCCGAACGCGAACGCAAATGTGAATCCCGCTCTTGGACGAGCATTCAATCTGAATGCAAATGAGGCGAGGGCGGACAACGAGGTTGTTAACGGTACGTTCCTTGTTAACAATCAACTTGCATCTGTTCTTTTCGATTCTAGTGCCGATAGGAGTTTTGTTTCGTTATCTTTTGAGCCTTTACTTGCGATACCTAGAACTAAACTGAGGAAACCCTTATCTGTCGAAGTTGCTACTGGTAAACCACTTGTACTCGATTCTGTTATTCGCGATTGTCAGTTGAACCTCGATAACCATCTTTTTCCTATTGACCTCACACCAATGCAACTTGGGAGTTTTGACATTATCGTGGGGATGGATTGGTTAACCAAACATCATGCCGAAGTTGTTTGTTTCGACAAGATTGTTCGTATTCCTCTTTCGTCTGGCGATGTCCTAGAGGTTCGTGGCGAGAAACCTTCAGTTGGTTTGAAACTCATGTCGTGTACGAAGGCCCAACGTTATTTACGAAAAGGATATGTTGCTTTCCTAGCACATGTCACCGAGGAGAAAGGCAAGAACAAGAGTATTCAGGGATATTCCGATTGTTCGGGATTATCCAGAGGTGTTTCTTGATGAACTGCCTGGTTTACCTCCAGTTCATCAAGTCGAGTTTCATATTGATCTTGTACCCAATGCCAACCCGATTGTGAAAGCACCTTATCATCTTGCACCGTCTGAGATTCAAGAGTTATCGAAACAGCTTCAAGAGTTATCTGATAAAGGATTCATCCGTCCGAGTTATTCACCTTGGGGAGCTCCTGTCCTCTTTGTGAAAAAGAAAGATGGATCTTTTCGAATGTGTATCGATTATCGTGAGCTTAATAAGCTTACCATCAAGAATCGATATCCCCTACCTCGAATCGATGATCTCTTTGATCAGCTGCAAGGTGCTACCTGTTTTTCTAAGATCGATCTGCGTTCTGAGTATCATCAACTTCGTGTACTCGAAGAAGATATTCCCAAAACTGTATTCCGCACTAAACTTGCAAAGATTTATGTTGATGAGATTGTATCTCGACATGGTGTTCCTTTGGACATCATATCTGATCGTGATGGTCGATTTTCATCTCATTTTTGGAAGACCATGCAATCTGCTATGGGAACCCAACTAAATCTAAGCACTGCTTATCATCCTCAAACAGATGGACAATCTGAGAGGACGATTCAAACTTTGGAGGATATGCTTAGAGCATGCGTGATAGACTTTGGTGGTAATTGGGACTCTCATCTGCCGTTGATCGAGTTCTCTTACAACAATAGTTATCATGCTAGCATCAATATGGCACCATTCGAAGCTTTATACGGTCAAAAATGTCGTTCATCTGTCTGTTGGAATGAGATCGGTGAAGCTCAGCTTACTGGACCTGAGCTCATTCTGGAAACGACAGACAAAATCAAGAAAATTCGCGATAATCTTGTGACAGCTAGAAGCCGTCAAAAGAGTTATGCGGATGTGCGACGTAAGCCTTTGGAATTTCAAGTCGGAGACCATGTCCTACTCAAGGTGTCACCTTGGAAGGGAGTGGTGAGATTTGGAAAGAAAGGAAAACTTGCACCTCGATATGTTGGACCATTTAAGATTGTTGAAAGAGTTGGGAAGGTTGCCTATCGACTAGAGCTACCTCCAGAGCTTGGAAATATTCATCCGACTTTTCACGTGTCCAATTTGCGAAAGTGTTTAGCTGACACTGATCTTCACATTCCACTCGACGGAATTCAAGTTGATGAAACGATGCACTTTGTCGAGAAACCTGTGGAGATAACGGACCGTGCTGTCAAACAGTTGAAGAACAAACAGATTCGATTGGTCAAGGTTCGCTGGGAATCCAAGCGTGGCCCAGAGTTTACTTGGGAACGTGAGGACCAAATGAAGGCGAAATATCCGCAATTGTTCTCACAAGTTTCCTCTAGTTAAAATTTCGTGACGAAATTTCCTAAAGTAGGGGAGACTGTGACAAATGTGCTCTGTAATCGATGTACAATGTAAAACAATGTTAATTATTAATAAAACAACGTGTTTTGGTGTTATTATGTGTGTATTTGTGTTTGGTTATTTTACGATTTGATTCGATTCCAATTTCAAGCTTTAAATCGCTTTCTGGAAAGTTATACGCAAACTGGTGCGTAAACGCTGTCAGTTTAACACGACAAACACTCCGGAATAGTGAAATAGGCTTAACATACCTTAAATAACCTTCACATAACTTAGAAATAAGTTTTGGATGGTTTGGTGTGTCGAAAACAAGTTTGTTCGATCGCAGGGACTATTTGTGTCAAACTGCGAAACTATACCGATTCGTATAGAAACGAACATTCCGGAACTTGATCATAAGTAAAACATACCCTAAATATCCTTTACATAGCTTAGAAATAGGCTTTGAGGGGTTCGGTATGCTAAAATAAACTTATTTGATCAATAGGGACTAAAAGCGTCAAAAAGTGCACAAGTTTGCATTTTCGCGGATATCTTACGTTCTGAACATATCCGGACACCCAAAAATTTATGTAATCATTAAAATATTTTATTTTAATGATTGGCATGATAAATTCCATTCGTCGCTCAATTTGGATCGTTTTTGCGTTCGTTACGACTTCCTTCGTAAATAACCGAATAATGCAACCGTACGACCAAACAAACCGACATCCGAGATGTTTTTGAGTATGTTTTGAGTTCCCTATACTTTAACTTCATTTTAGATCCTTGAAATGAGGTTAACGGGGCTTAAACGTGTCGAAAATGCATCAAAACTCAAGTTTCTAAGCTGCAGGGACTAAAACTGCAAATCTGTCATAGTTACTAGGCGGGCCGCGTAAACTGAAGGGTATTCCTACGCGGGGCGTGACAGCCTGTCAGACAAAAACATTGCACCTGATTTAGCATACTTTGGGCATGTTTTGATGGTTTTTATCATACCCCTTGTTTTCCAAAACCACTAGCCCACATGTATGGCCAAGATCTTTCCCCCTTTAGCAAGAAACGATCCTAACGGTGAACCAAAAACAATATATAGCCATGCCCTCCTTCCATTTCTACTCACCCTTGATCTGATTTCTCTAAGTTGAAGTTACAATACTTCATACCTGAGATTTTAAGATCAAGTTCTCCCTAGCTTGGACCCTTTGTACGCTTCTTTCGTTCTTTTATCCCTTTTCGAGCGTGAAAGTCAAACAGTGTTTGACTTTCTGCTTTGACCACAAGTTGGTCAACACGAATTTCGTTTGAACTTCGCAACATGAGCGTAATCACGATGGTTATAGTCCCTAGTGACTATACCTACTGATTACCACGTTGACTAGGCGTAGTGACGAGTCGTAGTTTCGGTCAAAATGCGCATTTAAGCGTATTTTGCAACCAAAATACTCTTGGTATCAAAACACTTTGTTTTGATATCAAAACCTGTTTTCTAACTTAGGTAAACATGTTCCAACATGTTTAGCTCGTCACTTTTAGTTTAGTGCTTGTTTAGAGTCGTAAGTCAAGCGGTCTAAACCACCGCTTAGACTTTCGAACTCCACCCGTTTGTTTGATCATTAGGATCCGACCAAGCATGTTTAGTGACCATAGTTGCATAGGGAATAACATTCCGAGGTTATACCTTATGGTCACATAGTTTAAGTAGTTGTATGATAGGTAGTTTATATGCCTTAGGTAAATGACCAAAATGCCCTTTTCATGCATAATTGGATTTTAAGCATATGTAACCTAAACTTTTGTCACTTAACTGATTATGCAACATATTTAAACATGTATAGGCATATAATACTTGTCATAGGACTAGTTAGACGTCTCGAACGCGCGTTTGCGCTAACGACGCGTTAAAGTAGCGTAAGCTACCTTAATGGGTCGTAACGGGTCGAAAGCACTTAGGATAGGTTCCGATTTAGAATGTAGGCTTTGTTAAACCATATCACATGAGTTCCAATACTCATTTGGTTTACAAGACCTCATTCTGTTCGATCTTCTGATTTAGGTGTCGATTTATTTACTAGTGATTCGACTATTAGGTGGTGCTTGAGTTTCCTTGGTTTGATTGAGCTTATTGAGTTCTTAGATTGAGGATACTTTGCACTTCGATGTGAGTACATAGTTCCCCTATTTTACTGTTTTCAAATTGTTTTGGGGTAATTCATATGTATTAAACGATTTCGAGGTTTAAACGATGGTTTCAAAAACGATTTAAATGGTTTATATTAAATTAATAACGATTTCGATAAAGTGAACGAACTTGTTGGTTATAGTTACATAACGAATGACATTCATTAACATTGATCAAGCCGACCAGTATTAGGTTATGGTACCATAGGATCTGACAAATCCCGTTATCAGACTACACCCATGGTTATGTGTGGGGGTTATGTAGGTAACGACCGAATCTGATGATTGTTAACTTACCCTTTGGTGGTTTGTTAATGCGAGTTTAGAGATAGTTGAGTCACAAAGGTTTGAATGTTATTAGCGAGACGACCATAAGTAGTTTCACAGTTAAAACGAAAACAATTTTGGGACGAGTTAAACGATTTGATACGACTTAAACGAGATAAACGAATTGGATAAACGATTGGTTTGGGTAGTGATTAGATAATGGGATGGGTGTAGCATGATAAAAGCATGGTAGATACGCCGCTGGCACATCTTATATATAAGTGCTTTTATCATATTACATTGCGTGTCATTATTTAGTTCACTTGGGAAACGATTTCGAAAAGAATGTCACACAACGAGGTTTTCAAAATGATATAAACCATACGAGTTTTATTAACGAGTTTTTACGAGATGTTTTACGAGTTGGTTTACTAAAACAAATGTTTTGGGGTTAAGAATCATGGCTACGAGATTTTATAAACTATAACCAATTTGATTTGAGTTGGTTAATTATGTTGCAATACACTTTTCAAAACCAGGTTTGTATTTTTGACTCTTGTAGTCTAATAAGGTACTACAACATATAAACAAGCCCTGAATCCGATACTCTCCTAAAACCTATGTGCTCGACAGCATTTCTTTGCTGACTTTGTTTTTACATATGTTTCAGGTGATGTTGCATGATGTTGATTGCTAGGAAGCGTGTTCACTTAGGATCTGGACGTGGCCTTAGTGACATAAAAACAATAATAGACGATATGTAATTTGTTTGATTGGTTTTAAGACAATGTACATTATTTAATAAATCAATAAAACAAAACTTTTGTATCCATGGTTGTGAAACAATAATTCTGCCACGACACTCCCTGACATTTCCGCCGCGGTTTTGTTGTTTTGACGCGGTCGGGGTGTGACAATTCGCTTGCTAGCATTCGAGTTGTCATTGTTTGCTCGGGTGCTTTTCTTAAAGTTCGAAAACTTCCGTTTGTTATCACTTGTAGATTCCACGTGAGTCTCCTTTTTGTTAGCCCCATACTTTGAAAATTTATCTAAACAAAGAGCCTCCTCGGTGAGGGTGACAGCCAAGTCAATCGCCTCACTGATTGGAGGGGGCTTAGAAGAAGTAACCATACTCAGAATTTCTAGAGCAAGTCCCCAGATATACCGCTCAATCCTTTCAAACTCTTGTTCCACCAGATATGGAACAACCCTTGACAAGTCATGGAAACATTGAGTGTATCTAGTAATATCCGATCCGATCATTCTTAAATTCCAAAACTCGGTCTCAAGTTTCTGAATCTCAGCCATCGAGCAATACTTTTTCCTCATCAGCTCCTTGAGCTCTTCCTAGCTCATAGCATACGCAGCTGTTTCCCCTTTAGTCTGAACCTGTAGGTTCCACCATGAAAGCTCTCCATCCAAGAATAGCCCAAAAATGTAGGTGACCCTTTGTTCAGGAAGACATTTGCTCATTCTCAGGACTGAGTCTGTCTTCTCGGTCCAACGTACAAATGCTACGGCACCTCCTGTGCCATCGAAGTTCCGAGGTTTGCAGTCTAGGAACTGCTTGTACGTGCAACCTGAAACATTTGCAATAACAAACCATGAATGAGCATTGTCAAAGCACGAATAGAACATACGTGAGTGTTGTACTGTGTCATAGACGACTTAACATTACCAGTAGGGGGATTGTTTCCTAATGAACCTCCAGTACCACCGCTATGCTCGGAGCGGTTGGCTTCGTATTGCGCAATCGCCTGTGAGATGCGCTCATTCAGTTCGGCTTCCATCCTTGGCAGTGGGTTCGCGTTGGTCCTTCGCCTTGGTGGCATTGTCTTCTAATAAAAGACAACGAAGGAGGTTAGACAAATATTTAGTAATAAATATTGTCTACGAAGGTGTGTATATATATATATATAATGTATAGGTAATTATCACGTTATCCAAACATGCAATCACAAAAGCAACACATGCATACATATCAACAACAATGTGTAGTAAGAAATTAAACTACTTCATTTTCATGAATTAGACAACTTGATACATTGTTTCGTAGAAGAAAACAAAAGGACTCGAAGCTACATCACCCCGGTCATACAAGTTCATAATACACAAAAGTAGTAAAGCCTTTTTCTTCCACATTGGTCTTCAAAATCTTCAAGTATCTTCATCTCATACTAGGTCTTCATATATACACTGAAAGTGGGTCTGCAACTCCCAAACAAAAGTATCTGCAATAATCACCTAAGGAGTAAGAGGGGTGGGGTGTGGTGAAGGATAGATCAAGCGGAGAAGATGGGCACTCTCATCCTCCTGCTCGTAGACACTGCGAGAGAGGGCACTGACTTACTGTTGGAGCACTAAGTCGAGCGCTCGAACAGAAATGTCAGGGTCGGCAGGTGCAGTATGGTGTGGTGGTGATGATGGCAGTGGAGGGTAGGCTGGTGGTGGCGGTGGCTAACAAATTTTGTTTGTTTAGTTGACTAGTCTTAACCGACTCGTGATATAAATCGAATGCTAGATGTGAAAAAAAATACGTGTGATCTTCTGGTGTCGTAGGGTGTTATAGTACCACCCCGGCTAGTGTTCTACCATATAGAACTTAAGATTTTCGAATAGATAGTGATCATTAGCTTGACTCGCAGAGCCCATCAGGATTTCCATGCACTACAAGTTGTAATTACGTGGGCCCCTGAAATAATAAATTGCCTTGCATAGTCACCCTAATGTTCTCTTATTCAAAGCAGATGATCAGTTTGAGGGGGGACACTACTGTCTTCATACCTTCAACATAGAAGGGACCTTCATGATGGTCCACGTGCTAACATCCGTTGTCATTACTCGCGAAATGGCACAACGTTAGACGAAGTAGAAATAAAGAGAATTTGTAGCAATAGTAGCTGGAGGGGCACCTTCAAGATGAGTACTTCATCTTCCTGGTCTGGACAAGAGTGTCGTCAATCAGGATTCGTAAAAGCCACAGTGACCTCGCCTCACAAATAGAGTTGTTGTCCAGGGTTGCCTCCTCCACCTCGTCGTCATCACTATCGAAGTTAGGAATCTTGCACATTCAAGGGAAGAACAACCATCTTCTACGGCATCAAGCTTAAGGTCTCACTTAGTAACTACATCCGCCATAAGCTCCGCAATAGATGCGAGGTCGATATTCTCAACACGCGAGTCAAGAACAACAATAGAATTTGAAGTCGAAGGTATTTCATTTTCGGCAAAATATTCCGTACAACATGCATATATATATATATATATATCAATAAATACTATCATTACTTATTATATATATATAATTAAACATAGCATATCAAATATAATCACATTGGTCTGCCCGAATCAATCTAGTTCGGCAAGTCTATCCCATATAGACTAAGCCCCAAATAATGTCCTCGCATTATTTTCTTGAAAAGAGTTTTGTTAGTGGATCTTGGTGTCTTTGTTTATGCAATGAAAAACATTTTTGTTGTTGTAAAAATGTTTTCGTGAAAGGATCCTAGTGATTGTAGACTAGACTCGAGAAGGAATCCTAGTTCACTACAATCGAAGCTCTGATACCAATCTGTCACACCCGTTCATTAGCGGAAGGACGCGGTGTGAACCTGATTAGTTTTCATCGCATACGATATAAGTAAACAACAACATGATTTCAAAACATACGATGTTCATCCATTAACATACGTTAAAAGTACACACCATAAGTTGTTTAAAATACAAAACGACAAAAGTTAGAACTTTTACAAAAGACGAGTTCAACATATTAATATGAGGCTTTGCATCCTATTCAATGAGATATATGGACCAAACCCTCCAAAAGGGATGACATCGATAACTTGTTATTCCAAAAGCTTCAAAAGACCACCAGCACCAAGATCCCATTAGTTTCCTGAAATACATGTAAGTTTGAAAACATCAACAAAAGTTGAGCGAGTTCATGTGTTTTAAGTTCGTAAGTATCAAATGAATATCCAAAAACATTTGAAAGTTCAAGTGTTATAAGTAGGTATGTAAAGCGTCTATGAATTTAATGATCATTAATGTTTTGCAAGGACATTAATATGTGTGCCGACATAGGAAGCACTCAACCCGGTAGACGATTTAAGTGTCGATTCACTTCGACAGGGGCACAAAAGCACTCTAGGTGGCCGCACAAGGACCGTGAGTGGGGCTCGCCCATACCCGATAGATCTACCCCCTGTTCCGTGGTCCTTAAAAGGATTAATGTTGCCCAAGTTAGCGCCTATTCGTACGTGATCCAAGAATTCATTCCATAGCTTAATCATTGATGGGATTTTAACATGTTCATCAAAGTAATTTCATCCATATGAAATAAAAACGCAGCGGAAAATAAGTTTAAAACATGTTACTTTTATAAGATATAAAACCACTTATATGCAAAATCCCAAAACCCGGATCCATATATGAGATGTATACTATCAAACACAACCATAGGATGTTTAGAAAACTACCTTCTTGAAGTGCAAGGATTATAAAACGGATGATGCTTCTTGAAATGGTTGTCTTCAAGAGTAGAAGACCTCAAGCTTGTATACCCCAAGCTTCCAACAAACACCACAAGTTTAGCTAGGATTTAACACTTGAAGATCAAAAATGAACACTTGAAAGAACCCTCTTATGGCCGAAAATTAGAGAGTAAAAATTCAGCTCACTCTATCATTTTTGGTCATCCATTTTATTTAAATATTAGAGAGAATATTATCAAAACCAAGACCCAATCAAAATCTCTTACACATGCAAAGTTGCATGTCATCACATTGGACCAACATGGGTCTTGGGAAGACCCCCAAAGTGGACGGCCCCTTAGGGGTTTTTTAAAAAAAAAATTCCAATTTTTTTATAACAAATAAAGTCTTGTTTAATTTTATAACTTTTATAAAATTATAACACTATGTTTGCAAGACTTTATATAATCTTTTATAATGTCATTTAACCTATTAAATAACAAAATAAAATATTCTCTAAAAATAAATTATGTTAATTTATTGGTTTCTCAAGTGTAATTATTTAGAAAACCAATTTCTAAATATTGTAAGTGTTAATATTTATTTGTTTGATCGTATCACAAATAAATAATATAACTGTTTGTCTAGCTTGTTATTGGGTATGAATCGACTTGGATCATAACGTACTAGCCACATCAATTTATTATGTGTCTTGGGCATACAGAGTCCAACAATCTCCCACTTGCACAAGATACATAGAAGATTGATGCAAGCAGTAAATGACGCCTAACTACGGTTTACTACCCCCAATACGTATGACTATATTTGCCATTCAATAACATCATCCCTTTCAAGTCCCTTACTTGAACATGATTTAGGTGAATCTATCATTTATCCTTTTGTTTCAGATGTCATGTTAAATCCAGAGACACAGAGTGATCACTCTCTGTTGATTTAACTTTAGCAGGCCTTAGACATCTTACTCTCAACGAATAAGAGGAACAAATCCCTTCTTGACTACATACGTCTCTCACAATCACCTTGTATCACACCTGAGCTCAGCCTCATGTACTGTCATATTACTGACAGCGAAGAAATAAGTCAAGGTATAATATTTGGTGAATATCAAGACCCAATATGTATCTCAGGTCAGAGGATATTATGATATTCGCCTTTACTCAAATTTACTTATGATCAATCACAGATGATTCCATGCAGTAATATTTGAGAGCGAGTCAGTCCAATATTTGTATCCTACAAATATCTATGAACTTTGGCAGCAACACTTTGCTCTATATTCATTCTAAATGAATATCCACCAATCCAAGTTCATAATAGTCTTACATTCATATTTGTTCCCACAATTATGATCGACTACGGACATTTAGAATAATTAACTTATTCACGGATTTAAACATGCTAATATGAAACATAACTCAAATACCATAAAAGAGTTAAATTAATAATTGTTTCAATATCCAAATACAAAATTAGATCAAATCCAATCACTAGAATATCGAAGTCCTAAGGAACATGTATGACCCTCATGTTTTCCCTTGTCAAGGAGCTTCGTGAGTGGATCCGCAATGTTTTGATCTGTGTGAACTTGGCGGATACATATCTTTCCCTTTTCAACTTCATCCCTTATGTAGTTGAATCTCCGCTCGATATGTCTGGTCTTTTGGTGCGCACGAGGTTCCTTGATTTGAGCAATCGCACCCTCGTTATCACAAAAGATCTCTAGGGGGTCTTGAATGGTAGGGACCACCCCTAGGTCGGCTATAAATTTCTTCAGCCATGCAGCTTCCTGGGCTGCCAATGAAGCGGCGATGTATTCTGATTCTGTAGTGGACAATGCTACCACGTCTTGTTTTGAGCTCTTCCAAGAGACTGCTCCACCATTTAAAATGAAGACATACCCCGATTGCGATCGAGAATCACTTCGATCGGTTTGGAAACTCGCGTCCGTGTAACCTTTTACAACGAGCTCCTCCTCACCAGATCCATATATTAAGAACATATCCTTAGTCCTCCTAAGATATTTCAATATGCTTTTAACAGCCATCCAATGACTGTTACCTGGATTCTGCTGGTATCTACTCGTCATGCTCAGGGCGCATGAAACGTCCGGTCTGGAGAATATCATTGCATACATGATGGATCCTATAGCTGATGCATATGGGATTCTTTTCATTTTCTCTTTCTCATCCTTTGAGCTTGGACATTGAGATGTGTTCAATATTGTCCCCTTTTGAATAGGTACAAAACCTCTCTTAGAGTTCTCCATTTGGAACCTATTCAAGACTTTGTCAATGTATGCACTTTGGTTTAAACCTATCAAGCGCCTTGATCTATCCCTATAGACCTTTATTCCCAGAATGTAGGCGACTTCACCAAGATCCTTAATGGAAAAACAACTTCCAAGCCAAGCTTTTACACCTTCCATGGTTGGAATGTCATTCCCAAATAGTAGAATGTCATCGACATACAGTACTAAGAAAGTGATGATGCTCCCACTAGCTTTCTTATACACACAAGCTTCATCACCGTTCTTGATGAATCCAAAATTCTTAATTTCTTCATCAAAACGATGATTCCAACTTCTAGATGCTTGTTTCAATCCATAGATTGATTTCTTTAACTTGCATACTTTGTCAGGATGTTTTGGATCGACAAAACCTTCAGGCTGAACCATATAGACATCTTCATCAAGATATCCATTAAGAAAAGCTGTTTTGACATCCAATTGCCAGATCTCATAGTCATAATATGCAGCTATGGCAAATAATATCCTGATTGACTTTAGCATCGCCACAGGCGAGAAGGTCTCATCCTAATCAATCCCTTGAGTTTGAGTGAAACCTTTTGCTACAAGTCTTGCTTTATAAGTATCCAAGTTACCATGCATATCCGTTTTCTTCTTGAAAACCCACTTACTTCCAACTACTTTGGAGTTGAGTGGTGGTACAACCAATTCCCAAACTTGGTTGTCATACATGGATTGCATCTCTATGTTCATGGCTTCAAGCCATTTGTCACAATCGGATTTTGACATTGCATCATGGTATGTGGTTGGTTCATCTGAATCTACCACGTAGCATCCATCCATGAAAAATCCATATCTTTCAGGTGGATTACTAATTCTACCAGATCTGCGAACATTTTGTGTGTTCTGATCAACCTCTTGATCGTTTTCAACAACCTCTTGTTGAGTGCTAGTATCAACCAAACGTGTATCGTCTTGTGGTTCTTGATCCTCTTTAAGTTCCACTGTTCTACTACTAGTTCCTTCCATAAGGAATTTAGCTTCTAAGAACTTACCCTTACGAGCAACAAATACCTTTTGCTCGGTTGGATCGTAGAAATAATATCCTATATCATCTTTAGGATATCCTACAAAGATACACTTAGTAGATCGGACTTCCAATTTATTTGGAGTGTATTGCTTAACATAAGCTTCACAACCCCAAACCCTTAAGAATGATAATGATGGAGGGTTTCCATGCCATATTTTTTTTTGGGTAAAGGGTTACCCCGGTGATTTTATAACACATCAAAAATCATACAAGTAGAAGGCTGAACGTACCCTCTAGTTCTCTTAGTGACATACCACTAAAGAGTGCAACAAGAAACAACCAAAAGACACAACCAAATACATCAAAAGAAAACAAAACATTGGTCTTCAATCTTCATCCAAGAAATCTTCTTTATCCATCTTCCACTCTTCCATAAATCGTTTAACATTTGAAGTTTGCTTGTACCTGAAAGAGATTAATTTTGTTCGAACCGTGCTAATGATTCTATCGGCCAGCTGCTCTGGAGGTCTTAGACGATTGCTGAAAAATCTAGCGTTACGTTCACTCCAAATTACATAAGCTGCGGCTGCCACCACCAATCTACTCGCAACAGAGAAAACCGATTTCTAGTTGGCTCTAGCGATCAACCAAGCTGAAATATCCTCCCATGACTCTTGAATCGCATTCATATCTACTTTATGCCTCACTTTATGCCAAACTGATTTCGAATATGGACATTCAAAAAACAAGTGCTCATGTGTCTCTAAACCTGATTGGCATAACAAGCAACACATCAGATTCATAGAACCCGTAACTGAATGATTCCACCTCATAATCCGGTCTTGAGTCCAAAGCTTCTTTTTGAAGATAAGCCAGCACATGAACGAATGTTTAGGAATAATAAACGATGACCACACCACTTTCGACCACGGTTGAGGCTGATCACGAGTCCGTATTACATTCCACACTTCTTTTGACGTGAAAGGAACAAGTTTGCCATCAGAATTCATCCATAATCTTCTATCCTGCATTTCGGAGATAGAGAGAGGACGAAGTTGAAACAAAACAGGGTACACACTTCTCCACTCTTCCGGCCATTCCCATCGGCCATCAATAAATGCCTCTGTCACTTTAGATTTGATCGTAAAACCATGTCGGGCCATTTGACGAGGGGTAACTATTTGCTGCAATGGGCACTCAGTCGACCATTTATCAAACCACAGTGAAGTGCTTTGACCATTGCCAATCTTAACCCATATATGATCACGAATACCATACCTACAATGCATCAATTTTTTCCAGCCCCACGGAGAGCTAGCTTGGACCGGTATATCCCATAAACTTCGACCCCGAAGCCGATGCAAAGCAACCCAATTCGTCCATAACGACTTCCTGCCAGAAACGATACTATAGATGTGATACGCCATTAACGACTTGTTTACATCCAATATCCTTCTTATGCCTAAACCACCTTCCGACTTCGGAAGACAAACCTCTTTCCATGCCACTTTAGCTTTACTTTTTGAACCCATACTCTGACCCCAAAGAAATCTTTTCATTTTGCTTTCCAACTCTTTTATGATACTGACTGGCAAAATAAAAACCGACGCCCAATACACATGAATAGAAGAAAGGACCGAAAGCACCAGTTGAAGCCTACCAGCGAATGATAGAAATCGGTTTTTCCAATCATTTATCCTTTTAGACATGCGCTCCACCAAAGCCTTGCAATCTTTGGCTAACAATCGCGAGGCGAGCAAAGGCACTCCCAAATATCTAATAGGAAGTTTCCCTTCTTCAAATGGCACCAATTCAGCGATCCTAGTCCTGGTAGAAACAGGAACATTACAAAAGAAAATAGAGCTTTTTGCATTGCTAGGAACTAACCCAGACGCCTCCTCAAAATCCTTTAGGGAACGCATAATAACTTTAACCGAGCCCATGTCTCCTCTAGCAAATAAGAATAGGTCGTCCGCAAAGCACACATTAATTATCATCTGCTTCTCACATTTATTATGGAACCTAAAAGAGGAATCGATAGCAGCCGCTTTGGTGAGCATCAGCGTAAGAACTTCCATGACCATTGTGAACAGATAAGGAGACATTGGATCCCCTTGACGCAACCCACGCTTTCCTTTGAAATATCCGTGGATATTACCATTAACACTTAGAGAAAACGAGGTAGAAGTGATACATTCCATAATCCACAATATAAATCGTTGACGAAATCCAAACCCATGCAAAACATCACGTAAAAATCTCCAATCGACTGTATCATAAGCTTTTTGGATGTCCACTTTCATGGCACACCTGGGAGGACCGACTTGACGATGATAGTTGAGCATCAACTCCTGAGTCAACATTATATTATCCGAGATTCTTCTTCCTGGCACAAATGCTGATTGGTTTTCACTTATAATGCTCTCTAAACCTTCAAGCATCCTGTTTGTGAGAATCTTACTAATTCCTTTATACACCACGTTACAGCACGATATTGGTCTATAATCAGTTACTACTCCCGGAGTCGAGACTTTTGGAATGAGAGCTAGAAAAGTGTGATTTATCTCCTGCAGTAATCTACCCGACTCAAAAAAATCAATAATTGCGATTGTTACCTCATCACCTACAATCGGCCATGATTTTTTAAAGAATTCGGACGTGTATCCATCCGGCCCAGGAGCCTTGTTTTTATTTATCGAGAAAATAGCCGCTTTTACTTCTTCCGGAGTCACTTGTCTGCACATAGAATCCGCAACTATAGGGTTAATAGTAGCCGAGAAAATATCTTGGTTAACTCGGTTAACCATGCTCCTATCCGAACCCAAAAACTCTCGAAAATGATTAACTAAAGCCGTGGAAACCTCATCCCCTTCATAAACATTCCAAGAACTATCTTTAATGACATTAATTTTATTAACATGATTCCGACATTTCACGACATTATGGAAAAAAGCTGAATTCGAATCTCCCACTTCAAGCCACTTCTGTTTGGCTTTTTGTTTCAGAAATCTCTCCTCATCACGAGTGGCCTCTAAGTACTTCTTGACACAAACAGACTCGGCTTCTTTAAGTAATAAGTTAAAAGGATCAGCATCCACCTTACTTTGCAAAGAATCCAGCTCAACTTTTAAATCGATCACCTTTTTGTGAATGTTTCCTTGTTTTCTAAGCAACATTCTCATCGGGTGTTTAAGACCCCGTAACTTCTTCACAACACGAAACATAGGAACCCCTTGAACCTCAACAGCCCAACCATTCGAAACGATATCCAAAAACTCCTTTTTCTGAGTCAATAGATTAGTAAATTTAAAGGGTTTGGGTTTACTTTTATTGGCCATCAAAATTTTAAGCAAACCCGGAGAATGATCTGAAATACCGCTTGGAAGAAACACCGCATAAGCATCCACAAAACTGACATTCGCCATAATCCTGTCCAATTTCTTTCGAATACCAACTCCTTTCTTCGGGCTTTGACTCCATGTATAGTGAATACCATGGGCTCTTACGTCAAAAACTTCAAGATACTTAACACACTCATTGAAATCTTTCATGGCCGCATTTATGCACGATGATCCCATGCAATTATCTTCTACATTCAACACCACGTTAAAGTCCCCCATGATTATCCATGGGCTCGAGTTAACCACCCCTTTATGCATTTTCAACGACTCCCACAACTGCTTTCTTTCTTGATCATTGTTACTACCATACACGAAGGATACATTTATCATGGCATTATCTTTTTTAAATCGAACTTGTACATGAATAACTTGATTAGTAGCATGCAGAACTACAACATCCACATTATCCACATTCCAGCCAACAATAACACGCGTACCTTTATCACACAAACTACCATTTGAGGACCAATCCCAATTCCGAAAAACCTTGTTACAAACTCTATCCAAATTAGCAACTTAAACATGTGATTCCAGCATAGCTACAACTTGCAAGTTATTAACCCTCACAAATTTTTGAACCTCCTTTTGTTTGAGGGGATGGTTCAAACCCCTAACATTCCACGCTGCAATACTATCCATTAACAACCTCCTGATCAGGTGTGCTTGCACCTGTATTATTCAAATTAATCGGTTGTGTGTCATTCATAAAATCATAGCCTCCCATTTTCGGGTTCAGTCTAACTTCCTCCGTCTCTGGCCCCCATTCATCCTCCACAGTATTTAAAACATCAAAAGAATTTTTTGTTTGAAAACCCAGCCCCTTGTTACTCGGCCCTTTAGATGAACTCGGTTTTGAGGACTCTACCTTCTCATTTGTTATCTTGGGCCTGTAAATAAATTTCTGCCTTTCTTTCATGTTAAAGTGTTGTTTCGCTCCCTTTTTCCGATTATTACCGCTCTTAAAACCCTGATCATCAATCATCTCTTTGTCATGACTCCCCTTTTCATTCACATCCTTAACTACTGTTGGGCATTCGTCGGTTCCATGACCAAACACATTGCAAAGATTGCAATGTGGTGGTTTCCATTCATACTCCACCCTAATACTACTTTTAAGGTACCCACCTTCTTCCACATTAGGAATAGCCACTGAGACACTCTCCTTCAGTTCTTTATCCGCATCTAGTTCTACTATCGCTCTAGCATATCCACTTCGACCCCACGAATCTAAACACATTCTAGTCGTCTCGTTATCTAGCATCTTTGGGGTACCCACCTTCGAAGCAATCAGACTGAGTCCATCCTCCGTGTAAGCTGCCAGTGGAACGTCATGCATCTTAACCCATACTGGTATCTTTTTCAGTTCCTCCTTTTTTAGCTTAGTATTCGGAGACCATTGTTTCAAAAAAAGCGGTATGTTTCTAATAAGCCATGGTCCATCTTGCATAACTTGTTCCATTCCTTCCTTTGACTTGAACTTAAAAAAGAAAAAACCCTTCCCATTCATCATGCACTTATCCAATCCATATTTTTCCCATCTGTGGCTCACAAAGTATTCAACAACCGGAAAAGCCAACCTTTTTCCCAAGAAATATCCGAATAAGACATTATTGAAACGATCCTGTACCTGTTTGACCGAGGCAATCGGAATAGTAACATCTACATCCTCATCTTCTACCGCTTTGGTATTTTCCATGTAACAAAAATTTACCTTCGGTGTCGGCTTAAGAGTGGATAGTTTTTCCGCATATGTCTGCCCTTTCTTGATACTGCCACCATTCCGATTAGTTGTTTCAGTATCCTTCTCCTCCAATTTGACCGGTACGGTAATTTTAGTGAGTTCATCAATTATGTTTATAGGTTCCCGATCAGACTTGGTTTGTTGAACAACACCCCTTCGTGGAGCCAAAATGTTTCCATCAACATTAACCACTTTACTCGCTAAACCCTGGAATGGTAAAGGCGGCTTGAATCGACCATCATGAATGTTTCCTTCCGATTTTTTACGTTCATCCATATTGAAAACAGCAAACTCTCTCAAAACTTAAAACAGCAGAACACCATGCACGATAAACCCTAGCAAGAATCCTGACGGCAACCAACAGAATACAAAACCCTAATTCCTATAAACCCTAGCTTGAAACCTGAACTCTTAATCGATTAAACCTGAGCACCAATCTAGCTAAATTAATCTCAGTTAACCGCAATCAGTGACTACCAGTTTAATAAATCAGGGTTCTTGAATAAAAAACTAGAGCGGCGATTACAAGAAAAAACGAAAAACAAACCCTAGTTCTGGATCGATCCCTAGTGCTAACGAGTTCGTTATAGAGTATTATGAAAAATCCTCTAATCACAGACTGTTATACACAAGATCACGAAGAAAACTTAGGATTCATGAAGAACAAGAAAATCGCCTATAGGAGAGAGAGCATTAGGGTGGGGTTTGACGAACCATGCCTTAATTCATTTTTGTCTTTTCCACTTTCTTGGTTGGGGCCATATTTAGTATACGGACTGCGGAGAGCAAGGCGTAACCCCAAAATGATAGAGGTAATGTGCTTCTAGCCATCATAGATCGAACCATATCTAATAGAGTTCGATTTCTCCTTTCGGACACACCATTGTGTTGTGGTGTTCCAGGTGGAGTAAGTTGTGAAATGATTCCACAACTTCTAAGATGATCTTGAAAAGCACCACTTAGGTATTCACCACCTCTATCGGTACGAAGGACTTTAATTGTTTTCTTGAGTTGATTTTCTACTTCACTTTTGAAGTCTTTGAACATTTCAAATGCTTCATCCTTGTGTCTTAGTAAGTACACATATCCATAACGACTATAGTCGTCGGTAAAGGTAATGAAGTATCTTTCACCATTCCTAGTCATCGGCTTAAAAGGACCACATACATCTGAATGTATGATGCCTAGTAAGTCTTTTGCCCTTTCAAAAGTTCCACTAAAGGGTGTCTTGGTCATTTTGCCTTGTAAACAAGATTCGCATACATCAAATGAATTATCTTCATTTGTATTCAGAAGACCATTTTTCTGAAGTGTATGTATGCGATTCTTGCTTATATGTCCAAGGCGACAATGCCAAAGATAGGAATCACTCAAATCCATTTTGAGTTTCTTGTTGGTTACTTGGTACATTGAGCTATCATATGATGCGTTATCATGATCTAATTCATAAATACCATTTAAAGACATAGCTTTAAAATAAAACACATCATTCTTAGAAACATAAATATCATAGTTAACAAATTCGAAATTGAAACCAGATTGTTTTAAAAGGGAAACAGAAATTATGTTCCTAGTCAAACTAGGAGCATATAAAACATTCCTCAAAATCACTTCCAAACCACTTGGAAGCTTTAAAACGTAGTCTCCTTGAGCTTCGACTTCAACTTTTGCTCTGTTGCCCATAAAGAGACTACTGTCTCCCTTCTTGTAATGTCTACTTCTTCTGAACCCCTGCAACGAATTGCAAATATGAGTTCCACATCCGGTATCTAGTACCCATGTGTTAGAAGAAATAACATTAAGCTCAACATGTATCATAAAGATAGTACCTGAGGTTTGCCCTGCATCCCTCTTGTTTTTCAACTCCTTGAGATAGGTTGGACAATTTCTCTTCCAATGTCCTATCTCACCACATTCAAAACATGGGTCATTTGTAGCAACCTTTTGCTTCTTCTCCTTCGGTTTGGTGGGTTCTGCTTTAGCCTTTCCCTTCCGTTTTCCTTTGACGTGTCCCTTTCTTTTAGCATAGGTTGCTTTAGAGTCGGGGTGGGGCCTCTTCTTGTTGCCTCCTTCATTGATCGCTAGGACGGGTAAAGCCTTTTTGCCCATACTTGCTTCGGCCGTCTTGAGCAATGCTCTTGTCCCATCCATTCATGTTGTAATTCATTACAATGCTCTTGTCCCATCCATTCATGTTGTAATTCATTACAAAACTCTCAAATTTCTTTGTTAAAGAGTTGAGGATCAAATCCGTAGCCAACTCTTTAGAGACGGGACAATTTAGCCATTCGAGGCGATCAATGTGGCTTTTCATCTTGAGAACATAAGATGATACCGATTGGGTTTCCTCCATTCGACATGCATGAAGCGCCCGAACAGTTTCGAAGCGTTCTACCCTTGCTTGTTGTAGGAACATTTCCTTTAACTGGGTAATCATGTCGTATGCCCCATGGTGTTCAAAATCCTTTTGAATTTCGGGAATCATAGTTCCCAACATGAGGCATGAGGCTTGTATGGAGTCCTCGGTATACTTAACCCAATCGTTGTAGGCTTCCACATCTTCCACGTTAGGTTCATCGAGAATAGGATCGTCCAACACATAGGATATTTTCTCTTGCTTGAGAACGATTCTCAAGTTTCGAAACCAATCCATGAAGTTGTTATGGTTGAGACGATCCTTTTCAAGGATGGTTCTTAGTGACAGGTTTCGGACGGTTTGGTTAATCGGGTTTGCATTGTTAGCGGCCATCTACAAAATTTAACAAGTTCAATTTTAGTATTTTCGATATTATTATATTTTAATCATTAATACCCTTTTGTGTCTTAAAGACAATTAATAATTAAAATCTAGAATCCAACGTTACATTTAAATATTGGTTAGGTGACCTTTATCCCTCTATTTAAATTAACAAGGTAGTCAACGTTTGACAATTGCAACTCTTTGCAACTTCTAGCCATATGGGATCGGTTAAACATCTTTATGTTTAGTTGGCATGTTTAATCCCATCAACACCTTTGTTCCCCATGCTTTGGTGACCCTAAGTTCATGGTTTCCAAATCAAGTCGTCCAACTTACACACACGTGTGAGTTTATTCACATAAGTGGTTAGGTGACCTTTATCCCACAAACATGGTAAACCCACCTCGAACATACAAGTTCCCTCAAATGTGGTTAGGTGACCTTTATCCCACAATAAGAGTTCCCAAGTGTTTCGAGTGTTGTATAAAAGGATGGTGTTTGACTTGTTTTATAAAAGGGTTTTTAATATTTCAAAATTCTAGTTAGAAAACTTTATGTACCATATATTTGCATGCATTCAAATCAATGGTACTTTAGTGAAAACAAATTTTCATGGTTCTTTTTAATAAAACCCATTTTATTATAAAATCATTAATTTTTAATAAAACCTTTATTAATCATTTTAATGATTTTGTCAAGAACCAATTTTACGCTTGTTGTTGATTATTAGTTTGTTAAGTCATGCATATGTACATATCATCTAAACAACAAAATAAACAACCACACAAGCATAACAATAGGTGCATAACCATAGCCAACTATTTTGACAACACTTGTTAGCCGAAACAAGTGTGTCAAAAGGTCCTTCCTAAAGGGTGAAAAATGACACAAGTAATGTGTCGATGAACTCCCACTTGATCCCGCATCCAAATGCTTCAAGTCTCCTTCTTGTGTTGTGATTTCTCCACCTTCTTTGAGCTTCCAAAAGTCTTTTATTTTCAGCTCCAAACTCCTTTGGACTTCAAAATGTGTTTTGGTTATCGGGTTAAAATCCCGTTGAGAACGATGAAGTTCTTTGGACCGAATATTATGGTCCAAACCAAAACCGCATTTTTGTGTGCATTTTCTTTTACAAAATATATCCTAATACATTTTTTCTAGTAAAATAAAATGCACCTAATATATTTATTTTACATACCAAATGAAATAAATAAATTACATATCTTCTAATGGAAGAACAAAATAATAATTATTACAACCCATTGAAATAATAAATCACAACACAATCATTCAACACAAGGTCATGGCTAGGTCATATGCACCAAAATATATATCCAAATATATATATATTAATTTCAAGAAGCATAAAAAAATGGTTCCCTTTTATAAACATTTTCGGCTATTCTCAAAAAACCGAAAAGTTAAGTTTTGTCCAAACAAACAAATCATCCATATGAAATAAATTTTTCAAGATTCTCTTATGCATGTAAGAAAATAATCTTGAAAAACAAAGGGTTAACCATGTTAAAATTTTCGGCCATAGGGTTTTCTTCAAACCCGAAACCCGAAATTTTTAATCTATTGAAGTATGCACTCATATAAGCGGCTCTAGATGCCATTGATTGGATTTTAACATGTTCATCAAAGTAATTTCATCCATATGAAATAAAAACGCAGCGGAAAATAAGTTTAAAACATGTTACTTTTATAAGATGTAAAACCACTTATATGCAAAATCCCAAAACCCGGATCCATATATGAGATGTATACTATCAAACACAACCATAGGATGTTTAGAAAACTACCTTCTTGAAGTGCAAGGATTATGAAACGGATGATGCTTCTTGAAATGGTTGTCTTCAAGAGTAGAAGACCTCAAGCTTGTATACCCCAAGCTTCCAACAAACACCACAAGTTTAGCTAGGATTTAACACTTGAAGATCAAAAATGAACACTTGAAAGAACCCTCTTATGGCCGAAAATTAGAGAGTAAAAATTCAGCTCACTCTATCATTTTTGGTCATCCATTTTATTTAAATATTAGAGAGAATATTATCAAAACCAAGACCCAATCAAAATCTCTTACACATGCAAAGTTGCATGTCATCACATTGGACCAACATGGGTCTTGGGAAGACCCCCAAAGTGGACGGCCCCTTAGGGGTTTTTTAAAAAAAAAAATCCAATTTTTTTTATAACAAATAAAGTCTTGTTTAATTTTATAACTTTTATAAAATTATAACACTATGTTTGCAAGACTTTATATAATCTTTTATAATGTCATTTAACCTATTAAATAACAAAATAAAATATTCTCTCAAAATAAATTATCCACATAATTTATTGGTTTCTCAAGTGTAATTATTTAGAAAACCAATTTCTAAATATTGTAAGTGTTAATATTTATTTGTTTGATCATATCACAAATAAATAATATAAGTGTTTGTCTAGCTTGTTATTGGGTATGACTCGACTTGGATCATAACGTACTAGCCACATCAATTTATTATGTGTCTTGGGCATACAGAGTCCAACAATCATACCCTTGTTACATGTATTTCCCCCCGAGAGTTGTAAAACCGAAAATGTTAAAAGAAAAGGGGGACATGAACTCACAGTATTGCGTCCAGCAATAAGTTCTAGCAACCGTGTTTCGTAAGCGTGAGTCAACCTACAAGGGTTCTAACTCATTAGACACGTCGGTCTTTCCCAGACCTTATACTCGTTGTTCATCTTGAACGTTTATTATCTGTGTTTTGTTTTTGGAACACTTATGTATTTTTAGTAATATGTTGGCATTTGTTTTATGTGTATGCTTTGGTTCAAGGCTTTATAGTTGTTACTCAAATATAGTTGTATATCCTTTATATATATAGGTGTTTAAAATATATTTTTTAACGTCATCAATACGTTGTCGTACGTGTACGACATTCTTATGAGAGTACACTTCAACAAGTGTATGTGAGTACATCATCATGTACGTGAGTCTTTTATATGTATGTGTATACCATATTTATACGTGTGGTATACCGTATTTTATACGTGCAGTATACCGTATTTATACGCGTGATATACGGTATTTATACGTGTGTATACCGTATTTATACGTGTGGCATACCGTATTTTAATGTATTATTACAATATATATTTATAAAAATATATATGTATTTTACGTTGGGCCTAGCCCACCTTTTATGGTATTTGGGCCTTTATAAGTGTTTATCAAAATGGGCCATTGCCCATGTATTTAAGATATTGGGCATAGCCCCATCTTTATGTTATGTAAGTGGGCTTTAGCCCCATTTTTTGTATAAATGGGCCTTTATTAGCCCATTATATGCCCAAATATTTTAATACTTTTACAAGTGTATTTTATACGAATTATTATACATGTATCCTCACATGTATATGTATACTTAGTAATATTTACTTTATACTTTCCGGATTTTTATAAGTGTTAAAATATGTAGGTATACTTTTCTTGTCTAAAAATATGCATTATTTTTAGAGTTCCGTCGTAGAGTCGAAAATTTATATCCCCGTGTCGAAAGTGTCCATTTGTTGTCCGCAATGAGTGCACGCTTCGTGCCGATACGTGGAGGTGTTCGATGTCGGTGGCGACGCGTTTCATTCGGTGGAGCGTTTATTGTATTTATTTTACGTCGGTTCCAACATATATATAGTCTTGTTGTTACTTATGGTTAAAATTAGTTTCGTTCGGTGTCCGTTCGTCCGTGTTTCATTGCTGTTTATTTGTTTTAACCGCAATATATATGGAACCTCGTGTGTATAAGCTTGGTGTATTTTCCAAGTGTAGTGTATTTTTATATTTGGTATGTATTCTTCCTATCACTAATACATACACACATTATACAAGTAACATATGCCAAATAGATTATTTTAACATATGTAAATATAATTTTGTCAAAAATTATATTTATTGTTTTATTTATAAACTTTACCCACTTTTATGTTATAAAAATATCTTTTTGAGTTAATAAAAACTCTTGGGTGGTCAAGACTTAACCATCGTCATTAGAGTTTGTCTAATCATGATTAGGGTTGCTAATCACAATTAAGGTTGCTAATCACGATTAACCATGCTAATCACCCCGTTAATTACATTTTAATCGCGATTAATATTTTAGAAAATTTCGCCATAGTTTCCCCTAAACTATGGCGTTTTCCCACGTTTTTAAAACGCGTTTTTAAGCATGTTTAGCACCCTTAATCATGATCAATTCAAACTAAGTTTCATTCCATCACTTAGCATGAATAATCCTACTTCTAACATCCTCATTTCCATGAACTTTCTATATATTTTTAAACACACTTTTAAAAATATATGGTGACATTTTAATGTTTATTTTAACAAGATCCAACAAAAAAAACATATTATTTCTTAAGAACTTCCATGTTGTTCTTCCTTTTAAACAAATTGTTTAAACCACTTTTTAAGATGCTCTTAGTGAAAATTATGGTTTTAATTTATATAAAAGTCACATATAAGTTGTAACTCATTTTTAAATCGTAGTAAAGTTCATTGATCATGAGATGAGTGATCTTGTCTAGATTTAAACATCAAAATGTTTATAGCATCATTATTGTTCTTAATCATGCAAGATCATCCATGTAAATAACCCACTTTAACAAGATCTACACATGTAAAAGCACATCTAGCAAATAACAACATAATCCACATAGTATACATCACATTTAGTGTGCTTTTATGGTGTGTTTAGAGTTTTAAATTTTTTATTATTGTTTTGTTCAAGATGATCAACATATTTTATACTAAACTACATATTATAACAAGCTAAAAAAATGGTAAAATGAGATCTTACAACTTTGCAAAAGACTAATGGATTGTAGGATGAAAATTATGAAGGTAAGAAAGCTCCAAAATAAGCTTTAATGGTTCTCCATGCATGCAAGTTCCTTAAACTTCCATAAAATGGCTTAACAAGGCTTTAATAGGTGAGATTAGTGAATGAAAAAGGAAGGAATTGTGGGTGTTGTGTGTCACACCCTGGCTTTTGCGGAAGCGTGGATTATTTTGGTGTGACTTCTTAATACCATAGCAACAATCATAACAATGCTATATGATAAAAATACAAGACGTTCATCCATTCATTAAGTTTTAAAATACCACAACATCAGTGTTTGGAAAAGTCGATACTTAAAATAATTTTACAAACCATACTTGTCTAAAACGAGTTCATAAGACACAACAAAAGACTTTTAATAAAACGAGGTTTAAGACATGCAACCCGTCCAGGTAAGGGTTACACCTCCCAAACCTACTGCCCTGGATGACATCTTATTCAACGCAGCTTGACTTATGCATACTTCGCCAAATCCGCTAATTCCCTGAAATACATGTAGTTTGAAAAATCAACATAAAGTTGAGCGAGTTCATGTGCAAGTGAGTATGTATAAACCTTTGTAATGTGTCTGTATGTATGAAAATCCCTGGTATGTAGCAATTAAGGAAAAAGAGATCACCATTGGGTTGCAAAGCCAATGATATGTGTGAAGTGATGCAGGAAGACTCAAACCTAGCAGATTTTGGCGTCGGGCTCATAGTCACCTCATGGTCCACTCAGCGGACTCGGGAGTGGGGCTCGCTACACCCGAATAGATCTATCACTCATGACCCTCGGTCCTACAACGAGGATTAATGGCCTTTAGTTCAACCTACCCACTCACATGATCTGAACGTCCTAACCCTCCTTAAGCTAACCATACCATGTATAAAAATGTCCTTAATAATTGTAACATGTATTTCACCCCCGAAGTTATAAAACTGAAAACAGTTAAGAGAAAAGGAGGACATGAACTCACTGTATTGCGTCTTCGTACTTGTAACCCAAATCTCCGCGGCAAACACGACTACCTACAATGGTCTAACGTCTATTAGACGAACGGGTCGTGCCTTGTCTTAGTATTTATGTTTTTGAGTTACAATTTCTTGACATTATTCCAAGTTAAAATCACTCGTTAACGTTTGTATTAATTGCTAAACAATATTTCATATTCCTACTTCTCAAGTATTTTAATTTCGTATTTTCCTTCCCAATGATGGGGGTATCTCATACATGTATTTTCGTATTTGTATTTGTATATCTTGCCAGGTAATGGCGTCGTATTTCGGTGTATTGTTCCAAATAAAAATATGTTAATATATTCCCAATATATATTTCCAAAACCATATATTTCAACTCTCACTTAAATATATATAAACTTATTTTGTTCAATCATGTATTGTCCCAGAATATATATATTTTTCTCAAAAATTATATATCTTCTAAATATACTAGGAAAATATATTTCTATCTCCGAAAAATAATATATTTTCTCGCCGTCAAAAATATGATATACTTGGTAATATTTACGAAATCATATTTTCACTTCTTTCATTCCCAAAATAATATTTACCAACAAAAAAATGTAGTGTAATGTTATATCCCGGAATATTTTCATAAGTTACGTTTTCTTGTTCGGTTTCACAATATTACGTGTGTAACTTAAATATTTTATTCTTTGCAATTTTTGGTATTCTTTTGGAGTTGTAATTTCCAGCGTATTTTGTAAGTTATATTATTTTACCCTAAAATAATATAACTAGTTCACAAATTATACAAATAATCACACAAGTGTCTCAGTATATAAAATATATATTCTAAATATATATTTACCCATTTTTATTTGCGAAAACCAATCTCCGATACTTTGTATTTTTGTAATAAAAATCATCGCGAAGTTTATTTTGAAAATAAATTTTAGAAATATATTTGTAAACACTTACTAGAAAAATATTTTCTAAGTGTTGGATTTTTAGGAAAATTTCGCCAGAGTTTCCTTTGTAAATGGAGGCGTCCACGCTTACTAGCGTATCATTTTCTTTTGTAAAATCATTCAATCAATTCTCAAACAACAATATACAACCCTTTTTACCAATCTTGTCATAACAAGCATAAACCATAAACTTATGAACTTGAAGATTTATAAAAACATGTAGTAACTTACTAGCACACTTAGTAAGTCTTGTTATCTTTAAAAATGTGATTGATTCTTTAAAAAACTTTACTTTTAAAGAGTTTGAACTCTTACAACTTCTAGTCACATTTTCCGAAAATATTTCTTTGTGAAATTTTCTTGTTACACAAGTGTTTCTACACTTGTTTATCCACTAAAAATGGGTTTAGTTTATGTAAGATCCGAGTTTTAACAAAACTCATACTTTTCACTTGGTTCTTTTGAAAAACCACTCATAGATCTTTAGATCTACAAGTTTATAACTTATTTTGGCCTTTATTTTTCAAGAAAACATGTATTTAATCAAGTTTATAGTTATGTATGGATGATTTCATCATCCTACACATCTTTAACCTTCACATCTTGCTAGTTCATGTCTTTAAACATGGTCTAGCAAGTCTATGTGATGAACCATAACATTTTTGCTAACAAACAACATACAATAATCATAACAACACAAGAACAACATGATTTCATCTCTACTTTAACCATACATCATCTCTAGTTTGTTTATACTTCAAGACTTTGATTATGTTCTTTAGAGTTCTCAATATTTCACCATCCTTTTCACTATTAACCAACAAAAATATGAACAAGATTAAGATCTAAGGCACTTACTACTAGCACAAGGCTAGGGGAGTTTCAAGGCGTAAAAGTGATGGATAAAAGAAAACAAGAGAGGTCCTTGAGCTTCCGAATACACCGAGCTTGCTTGTATGGTCTCTAGCACCCTTGGATATGTGTAGATTGCATGAAGGAAAGCTTGAAGGTGGTGATGGTGGGTGGTTGGTTCTCGGACGAACAAGGAGAAGAGAAGAGAGAGATGAGCTTGTTTGTGTTGTTTTGAAGATAAGAATGATAATGGTCCTCTAGGTTTACTTATAAACCTCCTAATCCTTTTTAACCCATGTATAATGTGTTCCATTATCCACCAACACAACCAAATAAAATATTGAAAGAATCATGGGGGTGTCCCCATTTCCCATAACCGGTTCGAGGGGGGGGGGTATGGGGTTGGGTTTCAATGATATAGTTACAATCTAGTTAGGATTTAAATGTTAAATTTGTAGTTTAAGGTGTGTTGTTAATTATGTAGTGTGTTAAGGTGTTCGGGGAACCTAACTAGCTCAGAAAAATAAAAACAATGTGTTTGGCAATATTTTTGTGTTCCGGGTAAAGTCCGGTTGTTCGGTTGGGTGTTGTTCCGTTAGAGTGCTATATTAATCCGTAAAGTGTCTTTTATATTACTTTTAGTGACACATTTAATTCCCAACACTTTGGAAAGTATCTAGGACTATTTTGCCAAGTTTTTGCACTTTGCTAGTATTATTAAATGCTGAATTTTGTTTAAAAGTGCAGAATTCTGCATTTAAAGTGTGTTTTAGGCACTTCCCGGCACTATAATTATCACCTAGTGACACAGTTTTATGGTCCTCACTCCCCTACACTCCCTACCAGTGTAGTATTCTAATTCTGGCTCATAATGTCCTCAAAACATTGTCTGTCTAGGTGCTGGCATTGCCAGCATGTTTTCTGGGTTATCCGCTCACTGTGCTAACTGTGCTTTGTGCATCAAGTTTGTCACTAAAGTTTGTGTGTAATAAATGGAGTGACAGTATGAATGTGATGCATGTGTATGTATGTATAAGAAATCAGAAAGCAGTTTAATCACAGTTGTAATCAAGCACAGTCATTAAGCACAAATTTAATATTAATTAATTGTACGGATGCATGCAAATTTGACAGTTGTCACATTCTCCCCCTGTTAAGAAAATTTCATCCTCGAAATTTGTACTACCTTAACTCCTTATGGTTACGTCACACGTGTATGTGTATGAATAATACCGAGGTAGATAATCTCCAACCCGAATCAAACCTTATTCACATTAGGTGAGTCTAAGAACATATAACAACCCGAACCCTATGGTACAAAAAAAAGGCATGTGCTTTTAGCATTTGATGTCAAAGGTACAAGACGTATTTGACGTATAGGTTAGTGTAATCCAGCTAGCAGGGGTTCCATAAAAGAGGAGATTTGACTAATAAGATTCTCAAACGATTGATTGCAATATGCAGATGAGTTTTCCACAAACCATAGCATCCGCTATATGGATTCAAATCGATAACTCAATTGTGATAGTAAAATGACCTGTCAGCTCCTGAATAAGTGACTGGTAAGGTTTGGTGTGTTGACATTCTTGAATTGCGAAAGTATGCCGAATGAAATTCAAGCGAATATGGTGTATCATTGTGTTGACAGGTCCAACAAAAGTATGTGTAGTTTTGTGTGGAACGGTGGACCATGATTTGTCACACCCTGGCTTTGCGGAAGCGTGGTAAATTTTGGTGTGACTTCTTAATACCATAGCTTAATCATACCAAAGCTATATGAGTTAAAAACATGCAAGATCATCCATTAAGTTTTGAAAATCAAACGCAATACCATTGTTTTAACATACCCTGACTACCATAATCTTGTTCAACAACCATTACAAACTGAAACACAACATAAACATGGTTTAAGGACTGTGTCTTGTCCAGGAAAGAGACACATCCCCTAAACCCCGGATGACCTTGGAAACTAGTGCAGCGGAAAACGTGCCATACCGTGCCAGATCTCGTTAATTTCCTGAAATACATGTAAGTTGAAAAATCAACAATAATGTTGAGCGAGTTCATGTGTAAGTGAGTATGTAAAACACTTGCGAGTATAAAAATAGTTGTGGTATGTAGCAGTTGTAAGAGGACTTGTGATCACCAATGGTTTGCAAGGCCATTAGCATGTTGTGAAATGCAAGTAGGAAGATTCAAACCTAGCGTATTTGGCGTTGGGGCACCAAGTCACCACCTGGTCCATTATGTGGGCTCAGGGGTTGGGCTCGCTACACCCAGATAGATCTACCGCTTAAGTCCCTCGGTGTTCTAACTACCCATTCACTTGATCTAAAACCTCCTTACGTTAATCATACCGAGTATAATAGTACTTGTAAACAAAGTAACATGTATTTCACCCCCGCAGTTAAGAAAACTGAAAACAGTTAGAGAAAAGGGGGACATGAACTCACAGTGGATGCGTAAACTCTATCAAGCGTCTCTGAAGCAGTAAGCTGTGCAACGACCTACAAGTGCTAATTCTATTAGACGGACGGCCGTGCTTTAGCTTTACAGTTTATGTTTGCGGGAAATAGTTAGACAACTATTTCGTGTTACATTTTGTATATGCTTGATAGTTATTTTTCCTTCCCAAGGATGGGGGATACAATACATGTGCGTAAGTTACGTTTTATCAATTTTGTGGTAATGTAATTACCGGTGTAACTTATGTGTTTGTGAAAGCGTTCGCAAAGTTTTGGAATCATTAACGCTTGTAAATATTATTTTTACCCTAAAATAATATTTATGTGTTTTCACAAAATAATCATAAACAGTGTTGTGACAAATATATTCATCACGTTAACCTTTGTGAAAATCCCACCTCCGAATGTTTAGTAAAATATAGTGCTGGCGAAATTTATGTTTCGAAAGTATGTCCAAAAATAGTTGTAACACTTGTTGTGTAAAAAGTCTAAGTGTTAGGTTTTTAGAAAATTTCGCCAGAGTTTCCTCTGTAACTGGAGGTGGCCACGCTTCCAAGCGTATCATTTTCTTTTAACAATCAATTCAACAATCTTCTTTATTTCATCAAGCAATTTCCGACACATCCAACTAGTCAATAAATATGTAAAGTTGCATAATCGCATGAACTTGTAGTTTTTCCGAATCTATATTATAAATCCCATTTATATACGTAGATCTTTATATAAAGTACTTTCAATCTTGTAAAAACCTCGTTTTTAGAGAAGTCCGACTTTACAACTTCTAGTTATTTTTCCCAAAAATAGTCACTTTGTCGAAATATGCGTTTCACAAGTGTTTACACACTCGTGTGTTCTAAATATTATTCTTAACATTGTAAGATCCGTTTCTTTAAAAACATGATTTCTTTAAAGTGTGGTCTTTCAAAAATACCACTTGCGGATACGTAGATCCGCTAGTTTTAAACACCATTTTACCGGTTAAATCACTTTTACACAAGTAAAATATTTCTTTACAAGTTCATGTCTCTAAAATGTGGTAGTGTTTCATTTTTAACCCTTGTATCTTTCAAAAACAAGCTTATGTGAAGATACATGATTTTACAAAGTCGGGTTAAACGAAGTTTCGAGCTACCACATTATAGATCGGGTCTAGATAAACACAAATTTCAAGTCCTACGACTTTTACACAAGTTATATGCTATTAACCACCATTTTAGTGATTTTATTAGACTTTAATGCATCATCTTTTAACATAACGAGATTCAACCGACAAAAATCCTTTTATCCACTTTAGATATGTGTAAAAACAAGTTTTAAGTGATATACCTCTAGCTCGGGGCTAGGGAAGAATCGTGACGAAAAACGGGTGGATAAAAGCTATCGGTTGAGGTCCTTCGCGTCCGCTTGCACTAAAGCTCCTTATACGCGATCCTTGAAGTGTGTATCACCTTGGAATAGCAAGATTGAAACTCGAAAGCATGATGGATGGCAAGAGGGTGTTCGGCCGAGATGGAGGAAGCAAGAGAGAGAGTGAGTTTGTTGGTGAAAAATGATGAAGGTTATCTCATGTGTTAGTGTATATTTATAGGAAGGTTAAGGTGCTATTATCCCATGGTCCAAATGTCCCCTTGATACTAAACATGGGTTAATAAATAAATTCAACTTTGTACTCTTGTGTTCCCTTGGTTGGGCCGATCCCATTAGGGGGGGTGGGTCTAGTTTGGTTCAAACTTATTTAGTTAGGTGATTAGTTTAGGTTAAATAAGTAGGTTAAGTGTCTAACCTCGTTAGTTGTATAAAGCGCGTTATGACGGGTGTTAGGGTAATCAGGGACCCTAACTGGCTCAGAAAAATAGTAATAGTGAAAATACTAATATTTTCATGTTCCGGGTAAAGTCCGGGTGTCCGGTTGGATAGTAATCCGTTAAAGTGTTACAAAAGACTTTAGAGTGTCGTTTTTGATACTTTTAGTGACACAGTTTAATTTCCAACACTTTAGTAAGTGTCTAGTGATATTTTTCCCAGATTTTGGCACTTTACTAGTCAGCTAGAAGCTGGTTAAATTATTAAAGTGCTGTGTTTTGTACTTAAAGTACGTTTTAGGCACATCCGAATCAGTGTATCTTATCCCTAGAGACGCGGTAACACAACCCTTATATCCTACACTCACTACCAGTGTAGCCAAAATATATGAGGCTCTTAACAGGCCTTAGAGGCAGTATTTGCCTGATGCTGGTTATATCAGCATGTTCACTGTGTATCCGTTTAGTGCTACTGTGCTTTTTGTGCATCATGTTTGTCACTAGGGTTCAGTATGTAAATAATGTAGTGACATCAAATAAAGTATGATGCAAGTAAGTGCATGTATCAGTATGCAGGTAGCAGTTTATCAGCTAGTTTCAATCAAGCACAGTAATTAAGCAGTAATCAATCATTAATTAAGTTGTACGGATACCTGGTTTTGTGCGGGTTGTCACATACTCCCCCCGTTAAATAAATTTCGTCCCGAAATTTTAAGTTCTGCTTGTAGAAGCAGGGTTCTTGGGAAATAAGTGGGGGTACTTTTCTTTCATCCGGTCCTCACGCTCCCAGGTAAATTCAGGACCATGTCTGGCATTCCAGCGAACCTTGACGAGTTTGACACTACTCCGGCGGGTCCTGTTAACTTTCCAATCTGTGACCTCGACGGGTTCTTCTACGAAGTGGAGCGTGTCGTCAACATGAATTTCGTCGATAGGAATGGCAACGTCTACTTGAGTTGGACTTTTCTTTAAATTGGATACATGAAATGTATCATGAACGCCGTTAAGTTCGGCAGGTAGATCCAACTTGTATGCTACTGTCCCGATTCTTTCTAGAATTCTGAGTGGACCAATGTAGCGCGGATTTAGCTTTCCACGCTTCCCAAAGCGTGCTACCCCTTTCCAGGGTGAAACTTTCAACAACACCATTTCTCCAACTTCAAATTCCACATGCTTTCTGTTTGGATCCGCGTAGGCCTTTTGTCTGTGGCGAGCGGCTTCGATGTTTTTAAGAATCTGCGCAATCTTGTCCGTCGTCTCTTGGACGATTTCGGGACCGGCAAGTTGCCTATCACCTGCGTCAGCCCAACATAGTGGTGATCGGCACTTGCGTCCGTATAGGGCTTCAAAAGGCGCGACACCAATACTGGTGTGGTAACTGTTGTTGTAAGAAAATTCGACCAAGGGTAAGTGTTTATCCCAGCTACCGCCCAAATCCATAACGCATGCTCTCAGCATGTCTTCCAAGGTTTGTATCGTTCGCTCGCTCTGGCCATCAGTTTGCGGATGAAATGCAGTGCTCAGATTCAGTTGTGAGCCAAAAGCTTCCTGGAAGGATTGCCATATTCTTGACACAAACCTTCCGTCTCTATCGGAGATGATTGAGAGGGGCACTCCATGACGTGCTACGATTTCTCTCATGTATATTTCAGCTAATTTGCTCGTGTTATCCTTTTCTCTGATAGGTAAGAAGTGTGCCGTTTTTGTTAATCGATCCACTATCACCCAGATAGTGTCATGGCCTCTTGGCGTTCTTGGCAGCTTTGTAACAAAATCCATGGAGATTTGTTCCCACTTCCATTTGGGAATCTCCGGTTGTTGCAGGAGTCCCGAAGGCCTCTGGTATTCAGCTTTAACTTTTGCGCACGTTAAACATTTGCTCACGTAAACAGCAACGTCGCCTTTCATTCTAGGCCACCAATAGAAATCTTTAAGATCGTGGTACATCTTATCCGCCCCCGGATGAATAGAGTACCGTGACTTGTGCGCTTCGTCGAAAATAACATTCCTCAAATCGCCAAACAAAGGAACCCAAATCCTTTTCTCAAAACATAACGTTCCTTCCTCGTTTGGTACCAAAAGCTTCTCCATCCCACGGAGATATTCTTCCTCAGGGTTTCCCTCCTTGAGAGCTTCTTTTTGTGCAGCGCGAATGCGCGAGGGAAGATCGGTTCGTATGATCATTTCTAGAGCCCTAACCCTTATGGGCTTGATTCTTTCTTCACGACTTAGGGCATCGGCGACCACATTCGCCTTCCCTGGATGATACTTGATCTCGCAGTCGTAATCGTTCAGTAATTCAACCCATCGTCTCTGTCTCATATTCAGCTCTTTCTGGTTGAATATGTGTTGCAAGCTCTTGTGATCTGTGAAGATTGTGCATTTCGTACCATACAGGTAGTGTCTCCAGATCTTTAGTGCAAAAACCACTGCGCCAAGCTCTAAATCATGGGTGGTATAGTTCTTCTCGTGCACTTTCAGTTGGCGTGATGCGTAAGCAATGACCTTTTGGCGTTGCATCAACACACATCCCAATCCCTGACGCGATGCGTCGCAGTATACCACAAAATCGTCGGTACCTTCCGGTAGAGCTAAAATTGGCGCGTTGCAGAGCTTATCCTTCAATATCTGAAACGCTTCGTCCTGTTTGATCCCCCAATCAAACGTCTTATCCTTCTGGGTCAGGAGCGTCAAAGGTTGGGCGATTTTCGAGAAATCCTCGATGAACCTTCGATAGTAGCCAGCCAAACCCAAGAATTGTCGAATCTCGGTTGGCGTTGTAGGCGTTTCCTAATTCTTGATTGCCTCGATCTTTGTGGGATCAACATGAATTCCATCCCCATTAACCACATGCCCAAGAACTGGACTTCGCGTAGCCAAAACTCGCACTTGGAGAATTTGGCGTACAGCTGTTCCTTCTTTAGCAGCTCCAATATGGTTCTAAGATGTTGTTCGTGTTCAGCCTTCGTCTTTGAGTAAATCAGGATGTCGTCGATGAATACAATCACGAACTTGTCTAAGTATGGCTTGCAAACCCTATTCATCAAGTCCATAAAGACTGCAGGTGCGTTTGTCAAACCAAACGGCATAACGAGGAACTCGTAGTGTCCATAACGAGTTCGGAAGGCTGTTTTCGGGATACTTTCCTCCTGTATCCTTAATTGATGGTATCCAGATCGTAAGTCGATCTTTGAATAAAAGCTTGAGCCTTGCAGTTGATCAAACAGATCATTGATTCATGGCAGAGGGTATCTATTTTTAATCGTCAGCTTGTTCAATTCTCTGTAGTTGATGTTTATTTGAAAATCATCATCCTTCCTTTTGATGGGTAGAAATAGGGTTACCCCAAAAGGAAATTTTGGTCTGTTATCTTCCTTCCCTAACCATTGCCAACACTTCTCTGTCAATCCTTGCATCTCCGAAAATGTAAGTTGCTATGATGCATCGACTACGGGTGCAGTGCCCGGAATTAAATCGACGCGGGATTCGATTAATCGTGAGGAGGTGATTTCGGCAAGTCTTCGAGGAAGACTTCGGGGTATTCTCCAATCACAAGGATATCTTCGAGTTTTGGTTCTTCGACTTCCTTTCCCATAACATGAGCCAAGAATGCAACACATCCCTTGTGCGAGAATTTTTGGGTCTTCTTAGTCTGATAATCCGTAGGAGCGTATCCTGCTCCATGAGCCACGATCATTTCTTCGTTCGTTGTCGGGGCGCGGATGACAATCTCCGCATGGTTGCTCGACAACCAGTCCATCCCAATCATCACGTCGAAACTCCCAAACTCAACTGGCAATAGATCTAGCGTAAACTTACGCTCTCCGGGTTCTATCATGCCGATTCCAGTTACTGCGTTGGCTTCCACTAGCTTCCCCTAAACTAGTTCTAATGGGTACTGGAATAACTACTCACTCACTACGTAAACCAATTATGTCCTTGAATACTAGAATTGTGGATCGTAAAATTTGCAACAGTAGTTGGCAATACAGACGCATAATATTGAGTAATGTGGGACGTACCGCTATCCATGCTTGGATCTCTGGCGTGCCTCCCTAGCTCCGATGGGGAGCTTTCATCCTTGCGTCTAATTGCTTTTCGGGCAATATCTTCTGAAATGCTTTCTGCTTCCACAGTTTAAACATCTTCGAGCACGCTTCTGTTTATCACTCATCCTGCCTTGACAATTATCATTGTCGTTGTCCCCTTCGTGATCCTCACTACCGTCTTGGCCCCCATTACTAAGTTCAGTATTATGCCAACAAGTTTCCTTGACGTGTCCCACCTTGCCACAGTTACCACAATTTCCATATTTGCATCGCCCGACATGGTAACGTAAACAATTGTCGCACTTAGGTAGGATACCCTTGTAATCTTTTCCCTTTTTGGCCTTCTTCTTGTTACTAACCCGAGTAACCATCTTGAAATTTGCGAGCCTCCTCTTGTTATCCCCAAATGCCTTTATAGCAGTTTCCTTTTTCTCCTCCGCAGTGGAAAATTTTCCTTGTCTAACCGCTTCTTCCGTGAGTGCTATGCTTATGTTGATAGCTTCGGTGACCGTTGAGGGTTTTGATGCTGTTACCAGGCTTAGAACCTGAGGTGCCAATCCCCTTATGAACTGTTCAATTCTCTTAAACTCTGGTGTCCCCAGGAGTATGGCAACTTGTGATAATTCGTTAAATCTCTGCACATACTCTGCTATCTTTGGTCCCTTCATTTTCAAGTTCCACAGTTCTGTTTCCAATTTCTGGACTTCTGCCCTCGAGCAATATCTTTCACGCATCAAATTTTTCAGTTCGTCCCACGTCATAGCATGCGCAGCAGTCTCGCCCATCGTCCGAATTTGATGGTTCCACCATGATAGAGCCTCATCCACCAATAGCCCAGTTATATACTTGACTTGATGTTCGTGGTCACATTTGCTCAATCGTAAAACAGAATCTGTCTTTTCAACCCAGCGTACGAAGGCTAAGGCACCCCCGGTGCCGTCGAACTCTCGAGGTTTGTGGTCTAAGAATTGCTTGTAGGTGCAGCCATTGGGTGGGTTATTTCCTGAGGTACCTCCGTTGCGCTCGGAGTGATGGGCCTCGTATTGTGCGATGACTGCAGCAATGATTCCCTGAAGTTCCACCTCGTTGGTGGGTATGCGTACACCCCGTTTTGGAGGCATTTCCTAAAAGATGTTTCACGTAGGTTAGGTCATCGCAACCAAAATGTACGTATGCATTAACAATATCAACACATAACATCTCATGCTATCAATAATTCATCCACATAACACCTCATGTTATAAATAAATTAGCCTCTGCAATGGTCGAGGCTTCGAGGTAGTAACCATACCCCTGATCTGGGGTGCAAGTGTCCAAGTGAATCGTTCAATCCTTTTGAACTCCGGTTTGACTAAGTAGGGGGGGGGGGCGACCCTAGATAAGTCGTGCGATCGCTGGACAAGTTCAGGAATTTCTGGTTCGTCCATTCTCAATTTCCAGGACTCCACGTCAAGTTTCTGAATTTCAGTCCTAAAACAACATTTCTTCTCAATCGTTTCCTTGAGCTCATCCCAGCTCAGTGCATAAGTAGCGTCTGTGCCAAGGGTCTGAACCTAGAGGTTCCATAAGAGAGTGTGCCATCTAGCAACATCCCCGAGATATAGGTAACACTCTGTTGGGGCGAACAGTTACTCGTTCTTAGAATGGAGTTGGTCTCTTCGGACCAACGAACAAATGCAACGGTGCCTCCTCTTTTATCAAAGTTCAAAGGCTTGCAGTTCAGGAACTGTTTATAGGTGCAGCCAGTTGGATGGTTACTCCCAGTAATGCCATCGTTGTACTTAGAGCGGAGGGCTTCATGTCGTGCATTTATTGGTGAGATGCGCTCTTGCAGCTCGGCTTCTGTCCTTGGCAACGTACTGGTGTTTGTGTCACGTCTGGGTGACATTCCCTTTTGTCGAAGTGGTGTGAAGCGGGTTAGACAACGTTCCAATTGTCTATGAGGTATATAGCAACATACGCCATCATGTAATCACCCATTTCACACGCAAATATATACTCACTGTATAAGTGGGGAAATAAATTCCTGAGCCTTCACATAGGCTTGTCAATTTGGCTTGTTGCTTGTAATAGAATGATCTCGAGGCTACATCGCCTAGGTCATTTGTGTTTAGGTTATTTCCTACTGCATTGGTTATCATCAGCTTGGCCTGCAGAGTCCACCAGGATTCCTGTGCACTACAAGTCGTTATTACGTGGGCCCCCATAATAATAAATTGTCTTGCACAGTTACCCCAAATTTTCTCTCGTCCACGCAGATGATCAATCAAGGAGCAACAGCCGGTGCATTGGCATGAACAAGGTCATACTCCAATGCGGGGTCAGGAGCAATGCCTGGCTCAGGGGCCACGGCTAGCTTCGAATCGAAAGCTCCATCTCAAAATCAGCTGGATCAACAATCACAGGGGTTACAGGATCCCCCAAGGGCTGGTCTAAGTGCATGAACTCAATGTCATGGTCTGGATTAGCACCAGGCGGAAAAACAGGATTGTCCTCAATATCGCGATCAAATTCAAAACTGTGTGCGGGATCCGGTGCAGCTAATGATGCCCTATCAGGGTCAGCGTCGTGTAAGTAGTGCTGCATTCCCTGTATGTGCGAAGATGCGGATGTTAGAAACTCAAATGAGTCTGGGATAGGGGAATGGACATGAGTTTTCCCGTACAGGAGCGTCCGCATGCAGTAGTCTAATATCAGCAGCAATAGGGCCTCGCCCTCAAGTGGGTCCTCCTCTTGGTAGTTCGACATCGTCTTCAGAGACAACGTCGGGGGCATATCAACAACGAGATAAGCGGCAGGGGGCAAATTCCCAACAAGGTAGCCATTAGTAGGCTCTGCTACGACTTTAGGCAGCGCACAGAGGGCCGAGAGTCGTCGTTGTCTGTGCCGGTAGTATCAGAAATGTACACCTCGTGCTTTGATGAAACTATGTCGTCTGATACTATGGTCATGGGATTTGTAGTGTCCGTCTTTCTAGTACTTGATGAAAGCATGACGTTTGTAACACAAACACATATACGTATAATAATCAATCATATAGTCATATAAACATGTAGTCACCACGTAACATTCAAATTATCCTTCTAGTCCCACTAGCCAACACTTCTAGTCCCACTAGCCAACACTTCTAGTCCCACTAGCCAACACTTCTAGTCCCACTAGCCAACCCTTCTAGTCCCACTAGTCAACACTTCTAGTCCCACTAGCCAACACTTCTAGTCCCACTAGTCAACACTTCTAGTCCCACTAGTCAACACTTCTAGTCCCACTAGTCAACACTTCTAGTCCCACTAGTCAACACTTCTAGTCCCACTAGTCAACACTCCTAGTCCCACTAGACCAAGCCTCAGCCTCCCGACTGGGCCTAAAATAATGAATAAAATGTGCTCAACATTTGTTTGTAAAAAGTTGTGGATCTGGACTTAAGTGGTATGCAGAAAATGTTTTCGTGAGAGCCCTAGTGATCATAGTCTAGACTCGAGAATGGATCCTAGTTCGCTATGATCAGAGCTCTGATACCAAGCTGTCACACCCTGGCTTTGCGGAAGCGTGGTAAATTTTGGTGTGACTTCTTAATACCATAGCTTAATCATACCAAAGCTATATGAGTTAAAAACATGCAAGATCATCCATTAAGTTTTGAAAATCAAACGCAATACCATTGTTTTAACATACCCTGACTACCATAATCTTGTTCAACAACCATTACAAACTGAAACACAACATAAACATGGTTTAAGGACTGTGTCTTGTCCAGGAAAGAGACACATCCCCTAAACCCCGGATGACCTTGGAAACTAGTGCAGCGGAAAACGTGCCATACCGTGCCAGATCTCGTTAATTTCCTGAAATACATGTAAGTTGAAAAATCAACAATAATGTTGAGCGAGTTCATGTGTAAGTGAGTATGTAAAACACTTGCGAGTATAAAAATAGTTGTGGTATGTAGCAGTTGTAAGAGGACTTGTGATCACCAATGGTTTGCAAGGCCATTAGCATGTTGTGAAATGCAAGTAGGAAGATTCAAACCTAGCGTATTTGGCGTTGGGGCACCAAGTCACCACCTGGTCCATTATGCGGGCTCAGGGGTTGGGCTCGCTACACCCAGATAGATCTACCGCTTAAGTCCCTCGGTGTTCTAACTACCCATTCACTTGATCTAAAACCTCCTTACGTTAATCATACCGAGTATAATAGTACTTGTAAACAAAGTAACATGTATTTCACCCCCGCAGTTAAGAAAACTGAAAACAGTTAGAGAAAAGGGGGACATGAACTCACAGTGGATGCGTAAACTCTATCAAGCGTCTCTGAAGCAGTAAGCTGTGCAACGACCTACAAGTGCTAATTCTATTAGACGGACGGCCGTGCTTTAGCTTTACAGTTTATGTTTGCGGGAAATAGTTAGACAACTATTTCGTGTTACATTTTGTATATGCTTGATAGTTATTTTTCCTTCCCAAGGATGGGGGATACAATACATGTGCGTAAGTTACGTTTTATCAATTTTGTGGTAATGTAATTACCGGTGTAACTTATGTGTTTGTGAAAGCGTTCGCAAAGTTTTGGAATCATTAACGCTTGTAAATATTATTTTTACCCTAAAATAATATTTATGTGTTTTCACAAAATAATCATAAACAGTGTTGTGACAAATATATTCATCACGTTAACCTTTGTGAAAATCCCACCTCCGAATGTTTAGTAAAATATAGTGCTGGCGAAATTTATGTTTCGAAAGTATGTCCAAAAATAGTTGTAACACTTGTTGTGTAAAAAGTCTAAGTGTTAGGTTTTTAGAAAATTTCGCCAGAGTTTCCTCTGTAACTGGAGGTGGCCACGCTTCCAAGCGTATCATTTTCTTTTAACAATCAATTCAACAATCTTCTTTATTTCATCAAGCAATTTCCGACACATCCAACTAGTCAATAAATATGTAAAGTTGCATAATCGCATGAACTTGTAGTTTTTCCGAATCTATATTATAAATCCCATTTATATACGTAGATCTTTATATAAAGTACTTTCAATCTTGTAAAAACCTCGTTTTTAGAGAAGTCCGACTTTACAACTTCTAGTTATTTTTCCCAAAAATAGTCACTTTGTCGAAATATGCGTTTCACAAGTGTTTACACACTCGTGTGTTCTAAATATTATTCTTAACATTGTAAGATCCGTTTCTTTAAAAACATGATTTCTTTAAAGTGTGGTCTTTCAAAAATACCACTTGCGGATACGTAGATCCGCTAGTTTTAAACACCATTTTACCGGTTAAATCACTTTTACACAAGTAAAATATTTCTTTACAAGTTCATGTCTCTAAAATGTGGTAGTGTTTCATTTTTAACCCTTGTATCTTTCAAAAACAAGCTTATGTGAAGATACATGATTTTACAAAGTCGGGTTAAACGAAGTTTCGAGCTACCACATTATAGATCGGGTCTAGATAAACACAAATTTCAAGTCCTACGACTTTTACACAAGTTATATGCTATTAACCACCATTTTAGTGATTTTATTAGACTTTAATGCATCATCTTTTAACATAACGAGATTCAACCGACAAAAATCCTTTTATCCACTTTAGATATGTGTAAAAACAAGTTTTAAGTGATATACCTCTAGCTCGGGGCTAGGGAAGAATCGTGACGAAAAACGGGTGGATAAAAGCTATCGGTTGAGGTCCTTCGCGTCCGCTTGCACTAAAGCTCCTTATACGCGATCCTTGAAGTGTGTATCACCTTGGAATAGCAAGATTGAAACTCGAAAGCATGATGGATGGCAAGAGGGTGTTCGGCCGAGATGGAGGAAGCAAGAGAGAGAGTGAGTTTGTTGGTGAAAAATGATGAAGGTTATCTCATGTGTTAGTGTATATTTATAGGAAGGTTAAGGTGCTATTATCCCATGGTCCAAATGTCCCCTTGATACTAAACATGGGTTAATAAATAAATTCAACTTTGTACTCTTGTGTTCCCTTGGTTGGGCCGATCCCATTAGGGGGGGTGGGTCTAGTTTGGTTCAAACTTATTTAGTTAGGTGATTAGTTTAGGTTAAATAAGTAGGTTAAGTGTCTAACCTCGTTAGTTGTATAAAGCGCGTTATGACGGGTGTTAGGGTAATCAGGGACCCTAACTGGCTCAGAAAAATAGTAATAGTGAAAATACTAATATTTTCATGTTCCGGGTAAAGTCCGGGTGTCCGGTTGGATAGTAATCCGTTAAAGTGTTACAAAAGACTTTAGAGTGTCGTTTTTGATACTTTTAGTGACACAGTTTAATTTCCAACACTTTAGTAAGTGTCTAGTGATATTTTTCCCAGATTTTGGCACTTTACTAGTCAGCTAGAAGCTGGTTAAATTATTAAAGTGCTGTGTTTTGTACTTAAAGTACGTTTTAGGCACATCCGAATCAGTGTATCTTATCCCTAGAGACGCGGTAACACAACCCTTATATCCTACACTCACTACCAGTGTAGCCAAAATATATGAGGCTCTTAACAGGCCTTAGAGGCAGTATTTGCCTGATGCTGGTTATATCAGCATGTTCACTGTGTATCCGTTTAGTGCTACTGTGCTTTTTGTGCATCATGTTTATCACTAGGGTTCAGTATGTAAATAATGTAGTGACAGCAAATAAAGTATGATGCAAGTAAGTGCATGTATCAGTATGCAGGTAGCAGTTTATCAGCTAGTTTCAATCAAGCACAGTAATTAAGCAGTAATCAATCATTAATTAAGTTGTACGGATACCTGGTTTTGTGCGGGTTGTCACATGATTAGCATAAGCTACAAGTTTGTAAAGACACCACAAGGTGTCGTACTGACGTAATTCAAGTATAGTGGTGACTGAACAAGTTCACCGTTTTGGAAATCAAATGAAAGTGTACTGAAACAAGCCTGAAGATTTGATTTACACAACGTCGTAAAGTTTTCAGTTGGATACGGAACATCAAAGAGCCACTGTTTTTTTTATCGCAGGTGAGAAAGCGATAAATACCGCAGGGTATTCAATTTATAATGAAAGAATCGTTGGGAGGTACATCGTGATATGAAATGAATTTATGTACCTTTGTTTTCACACACAACTGTGGTGTGAATGTCAAATGGATTTTTAAATAAATAGACTATTAAATCCGTGTATGAAGTGAGTAACCAAATAAGCGCAAGCTTCAATTTTGTGCTAGTATCCCCACAAGGTGTGGTAACCAACAAACGATTTAGTGAAGTCGTAGACCAAACAAGTCTACTACGACTCGAAACAAAAGAATCTTTACCAATTACTTGAATATGATGCTCCCAATACATCATATGACGTCTTTATACTGAATATGCGAAATGAATAAGTTCAAGCAATTGAACTTAGTTTCAGTGTAACCTGACAATAAACGTATGTATCAACAAAGGAAATCTCGACATGGTAACAAAAATAAACCATGAATGTAACTTGAAATAAAAGAAGTTTCAAGAAAGTGTGTTGACTTGATAGCAAAAGAGTCACTAGTCACAATAATGTAGGTCATTCGAATCACGAATCAGTAATTAGATTTAGTGTCATAATATTTGAACTTCAATGGAGCGTTTATTCGAAATGAAGTCGTACGCGTAGCAAATGGTGCATGTGTGACAAAAAGTTTCCAAGAAAAGGAATAATGAGTATCTGCTAAAATGAAGAAATGACCAGATATCGAAGCAAATGTGTGTTTGCGCTTAGCGAAAAAAATTATCGTGATGCAACTACCATTAAGAGGAGTAGAGATGCAAACATCTACTCGCTAGAAGTAAAAGAAATTCAAGTACTTTCTGTTTGGTCAACGAAACTGGCATATACGTCAGGTTAATGGTGTCTGTTTGAGTTAACAGATGTGGTTCCTAAGTAACAACCTTTGTGAGTTTGGTCCTGGGTTCCCAATGGTCCTAAGTACATGTTTTCTAGGTTCTTAAGGTTTCGTGTTCGTTGTGGAATTGTTATGTGCATCGTGTAGGAAACACCATTCTTGTGTATGTTAGAACAAGTTATTGCCCCACAATTTTCCCGGTATACTTTCTTCCTGAATTTGCAGCTACTCGATCGTCGATCAGTCGAGAAATACTGGTTGGATCCTCGCAGTTAATTAAATAAGTGAGTCGTCAGTTCTTAGCAAGAGTCGTTGACTCTTGTTGGCTAGCTCGTTCGGTCCCTGGTAGTTTGATGTTCATTTGAAAATCATCGTCCTTTCTCTTGATGAGCAGAACTGGGGTTACCCAAAACGGAAATTTTGGTCTTTTATCTTCCTTCTCTACCAGCTACAGAAGCTATTCTGCCAATCCTTGCTTCACCGAAAGTGTAAGTTGCTGTGGTGCATTGACTGTGGGCGCGACGTCGGGAAACAAATTGATGCGAGTTCGACTTATCGTTGGATTGGTTGTTCAAACAAGTCTTCGGCTTCTTCGTTTGCGACGTGAGCCATGAAGGCAACACATTCTATGCGCGAAATTCTCGTGCCTCCAAGCACTAGTAATTTGCAGAGGCGTATCCTAGATAACGACCTCCACTTGGTTGCTCGACAATTGGTCCATCCTCGTTTCCACGTCAAGGCTTCTCATCAACTAGTCCTATCGAGTGCAAGTTATATAACTTACCCTTTTATCCTACCAAGTATACTCTTGGATTCATGAGGTACGAAGCTATGGTCGGTACTGGTATCAAATAACGTAGAAGTAAAATTTTTGGTTAACAGAGATCGTACCAGCAACCACATCTGGATCTTGGTGTGCTTCACGAGCTCCGATGTTGGGTGCTCCTTCACGGACTTGGTTAATCTCCTTTGGGCAATCTTTCCAAAAGTACCCCATGTCGCCACAGTTAAAACATCCTTCCCCTTTCTTTCCACGTTTCGTCTTATGCCAACATGTCTCCTCGCGGCGCCCCATTTTGCCACAGTTGTCACATTTTTCATTTTTGCATTGCCCTGTATGATGGTTGTGACAACCCGAGTTTTCAAGGTCTCTATTCGACTTAACTTATCTGATATGCAAAATGCGTGTTGTTTATAGATTCGTATGGTGTGTTATATGTGTGCATGTGTTGATATAAGTTGGTATGAATAATATGAATAATATGTTTTATTTAATGTGAGTGGAACCTTGCCAAACAACCCCTCACGAAATCACCCCAGCCGAAATCACCCACCCACTCACGAAAACACTTCATGTGTTTTCGTCCACATGTGGCCAACGAAAACCAAATGGGCTTTGGCCCAGTAGTGTTTAGTTAAAAGGTTTGTACGTAACCTGTACGCGAAAGCAGTAATTAGAAAACCCTAATCACCTCTCACTCTCTCTCGCTCTCCTTTGTAACCTAACGGCAGTCGTGAGCACTCGAGTCTGTTACGTCGATCGATTTACTGTTTCTCCTGTTGAGGTTAGTGATCGATCATGTATGATTAATTGATTTAAAGCACTTGATTATCTGTTGGCGTCATGAATTAACTGTATGTGATTCTTGTTTGTGGTTTGGATAGATTGGATATGGTAGGAATCCTTATAATCTGATGTATGATCGGTTGTGTTTTTGCATATTGTTTATGTTTGAATTGATGTTGACGGTATGATAATAGATGTCTAGCAGGTTAGGGTTATATGTTAAAGGATATGACGAATACTTGATGATCACAACAACCTATTGATGATTGAATGATGGTTGAATAATAATCATGATTGAATAGTAATTAAGTAATTATTATGAATTGATCTGGTTGTATGTTTATGCTGATGATTGATTCGTAACTGTTAGATAGACGATTAAGGTCCTGTATTAAGTAACTGTGTTGATGATGTTGTTGGTTGAAGCCGACGAAAACACTTCCCCCAACGAAAACACTACCCAACGAAAACACTTTGGGATTTCGTCGCCCAAGTGTTTTCGCCAGAAGGTGTTTTCACCACATACATGTTTTCGTTGAGTGCTATGACACGTTAAACCTGTTAAACATTAACCCTGTTAGTTCAGTTAACTCAATTTGTCTATTAACTCCGTTATGTATGTTAAGAAAGTAAACCCAGCTAGGTCTGTTAACTCTGGTTAGTTCATTAACTCTGTTAAACTCATTAACTATGTTAAGTCATTAATTCTGTTAGGTTTGTTAAGTATGTTAATTGATAGCCCATGTTGGAATTGACCAAGAACCCAGTTATATGATGTATGATTGTGTGAATAGGAAATAACTGTTATGTGCTACTTGATGATGATTGCATAAGCACATTTTTGTGACAAAAATTACACGTGAAACTTTACGAACTTGAACTGATTGAATATACGTGCACAATATAGGACTTGACTGATTACTTGTGAGCACATAGTCTAGCATACCGAGCAAACCAAGGTGAGTTCACACTCTTTCCAAGGCATGGGATTCCCAAGGGTTGGGAATGGGTAAATGATTTAAACTGTAACTACAACCATCCTCCATGGGTAGGATGCCAAGATTACACACTGGACCAAACCTCTATCATGAAGTCCCTCAATCATATCGACTTAATCGCCGAGGCCTATGGCGAGCGGGTCATTAGTTAATAGCGCTATTAGGTTTAACAAACCTCACACCGTGCCAGTCGGACGGGCGTGTACTAATGGACTCTGGGCAAAGGGTCAATGCTGATAGACATTGACTTAGGGCACCACTTATATTTTCGTAGTAGTCGATACGCACGGTCTAGTAACACATGGGAAGCCCCCACTAATCTTCGCAAACATGTATGGGAGACCGCGATACGAATTAATACGATACATGGTTTACAAAACGAACATATGATTCACGAAACGAATGCGATAACTAAACAACCAACTGTGAACTCGCTCAACTTTGTTGTTGATTCGTTGCTACATGCCTTGCAGGTCGTTAGGCACCCATGGAGCTTGCACAGGGAGGCGCGGTCGTTGTGGGACATGGCAGTGTGTGCCATGCTAAAAACATTACTTTATGTCGTACTTAATAGTTACATTGGGTTTTACAATTATGCTTCCGCTAAACACTTAACTATGTTTTGATTTGAACACCTTTCATATTGTGTGGTTGAATTTTACTTATTACTTGTTATGTTCAATATGATTGGTGGCTTGATCCTGGTCAGTCACGCCTCCAAGCGGTGATACTCCGCGAGGGGATTTTGGGGGGTGTGACAGATTGGTATTAGAGCCATTGGTTATAGTGAACTTGGTTTTAATAAGGGAAAAAGTTTTTGTTAAAACCAGACTATAACCTGAACAGTGCTCAACGATCCACAACGACGCCTCGCTCCACGTGCAAGACTCGACATTCTAGGTGATATGATTTATGTTTACATTGCCTACTTGCTAGATTACATAGAACTTTGCTCATGGTATGCTTAGATAAACGTAACAACTATTGTTTGAAAACACGTGTGTGCTTACTCTCTTCTGTCATCGCACTTTCGCGAACCTTTCTCACTCATGTTTCCTTTGGTATGAAGATCATGAGTGGACGCGTTAACCTAACTCAAGCCCAGTTGGCGGCTTTGATCACTGAACAAGTTACTACAGCACTCGCAGCTGCCCAGGCAGGAGGTATAGCCTGCCATCACAACTTACTCTAGGATCCTTAGATCCTACTTTCGTAAACCAACACTTGTGCTTAATTTTGTTTACTCTTACGCACACGACAGGTCAACACGCTCAGCCTCCTGTGTGTACTTTCAAGACCTTTATAGACTGTCGTCCTAGTACTTTCAGTGGCACTGAAGGGGCTGTTAGACTCCTCCACTGGTTCGAGAAGCTCAAATCGGTCTTCGAAATGTGTGAATGCCCTGAGGCTCGTAGGGTGAAGTACGCCACTGGTACTCTCGAAGGCACTGCGCTAACTTGGTGGAACGCGCAAGTTCAGATGCTGGGGCTGGCGGCTGCTAATGCCACCCCATGGAATGATTTTAAGGAACTGATCAAACATGAATACTGTAGCCGTGATGACATCCACAAGCTGGAAGAGGAGTTCTTTAATCTGAAGATGACGGGGTCAGAGATAGAAGCGTATACGAAATGATCCAACGAACTGGCAGTGTTATGTCCAACTATGGTGGATCCTCCCATCAAGCGCATTGAGCTGTACCTCAAAGGCTTAGTACCAGAGATTCAAAGCCATGTGACTTCTGCTAACCTTGCTACTATTCAAGATGTTACTCGTCTTGCTCATCGTCTCACAGACCAGGCAGTGGAACAGAACAAGCTGCCTAAGCGTATAGGTGCTACTGCTACTACTACTTCTTCCATTCCCAGTGACAATAAACGAAAGTGGGATGGAATCTCCAGCAAGGGTTCGACTTCAGTTCAGTCCCAGGCACAGCAGCGAAAGATTGATGACTATCAGAGCCCTGGTCAGCAATCTTCTGGTAGTCAAGGGCAGGGTGGGTATCGAGGAAACCACCCAAAGTGCAACAAATGCATCAGGCACCACAGTGGTCAGTGCAACAGGGGTCGTTGCCAGAGGTGTCTCAAGATGGGTCATGAAGCTAAGGATTGCAGGAGCTCACGACCTGCGAATCAGAACCAACAACAACAACCACCAGCTCCACAGAACCAGCTGCGACAGCGAGGTAACAGGGGATGCTTTCAGTGTGGTGCTGAAGGCCACTTCAAGCAGGACTACCCCCAGTTAAATCAAAATCCGAACAACAACAACAATAATCAGGGCAATGGAAACAACAACGGGGGAAACAATGACGGAAACTATGGTGCCAGGGGTCGAGTGTTCGTGCTGGGTCAGGGTGACGCAAGGAATGATCCTAACGTGGTGATGGGTAAGTTCCTTCTTGACGACTTTTACGTTACTGTTTTTTTTTATTCGGGTGCCGATACCAGTTATATGTCCCTAAAAGTTAGTCAACTGTTAAAGCGCACACCAACACTTTTGAATACCAAGCATGTCGTAGAGTTAGCAAATGGTAAAATTCTAGAGGCCACACACATAGTTCAGGGTTGTAATCTTATCCTCGCTGGTCAGACTTTCTCTATCGATCTCATTCCTATAGTTTTGGGTAGTTTCGACATCGTCATTGGGATGGATTGGTTATCCCAACAGCAAGCAGAGATCCTATGTAAAGAGAATATTGTTCGTATTCCCCGTTCTGGCAAAGAACCTCTCGAAATTCAAGGCGACAAGAGTGGTGCTGTAGTGGGCATCATCTCCTTCCTTAAGGCCCAGAAGTGTTTGCGAAAGGGCCACACTGCTATCTTAGCACTTGTTACTGACGCATCAACAAGAGAGAAGAGAATAGAGGATATTCCAGTAGTACGCGACTTTCCTCAGGTGTTTCCTGAAGATTTACCTGGGCTACCGCCCCACCGCCAGGTCGAATTTCAGATCGAGCTAGCTCCTGGAGCAGCACCCATAGCTCGAGCACCGTATCGCTTAGCTCCAACCGAACTGGAAGAACTGTCCAAGCAGTTGCAAGAACTCTTGGATAAGGGTTTCATTCGTCCTAGCTCTTCGCCCTGGGGAGCTCCCGTGTTGTTTGTGAAGAAGAAAGACGGTGCCTTCCGTATGTGCATAGATTACCGTGAACTAAACAAGGTGACCGTAAAGAATCGCTATCCTCTTCCACGCATTGATGACTTGTTCGACCAGCTGCAAGGGTCGAGCTACTATTCAAAGATTGATCTGAGGTCAGGCCACCATCAACTGAGAGTCCGGGATGAGGACGTCTCCAAAACAGCATTCAGAACACGCTACGGCCATTACGAGTTTCTGGTCATGCCATTCGGGTTAACAAACGCGCCTGCAGTCTTCATGGACCTTATGAACAGAGTGTGCAAGCCTTACTTGGATAAATTTGTGATTGTATTCATCGACGACATTCTGATCTACTCTAGGAGTCGGGAGGAACACGAGCAGCATTTACGACTCATCTTGGAACTCCTTCGAGCAGAACAGCTGTACGCCAAGTTTTCAAAATGCGACTTTTGGCTTCGTGAAGTCCACTTTCTAGGCCACGTGGTAAACAAGGATGGGATTCATGTTGATCCATCTAAGGTAGACTTGATTAAGAACTGGCCTGCACCTCGCACACCAACGGAAATTCGCCAATTCTTGGGTTTGGCAGGTTACTACAGGAGGTTCATCAAGGATTTTTCCAAGATTGCGCAACCTCTCACTTTACTAACTCAGAAAGGCGTTATTTATCATTGGGGAAATGCACAGGAATCAGCATTTCAGCACCTAAAGGATAGACTTTGTAGCGCACCTATTCTCTCATTGCCCGAGGGCACAGACGATTTCATGGTTTATTGTGACGCATCAATTCAGGGTCTTGGTTATGTATTGATGCAACAGGATAAAGTCATTGCTTATGCCTCGCGCCAACTTAAAGTTCATGAAAGGAACTACACTACACACGATCTAGAGCTGGGAGCTGTTATTTTCGCGCTCAAGATATGGAGACATTACCTGTAAGGTACCAAGTGCACCATCTACACCGATCACAGGAGTCTCGAGCATATCTTCAAGCAAAAGTAATTGAACATGTGACAACGTCGATGGGTCGAGCTATTGAATGATTACGAATGTGCCATCAAATACCATCTGGGCAAGGCAAATGTTGTGGCTGACGCCCTCAGTCGAAAAGATACCACACCTAGGCGTGTGCGATCACTACAACTCACCATCCAATCTAGTCTTCCTTCACAGATACGAGATGCTCAGGTAGAAGCATTGAAACCAGAAAAGGTCAGGGCTGAAGCCCTACGCGGCTCAAGGCAACGGTTAGAACAAAAGGCAGACGACGCCTACTACGTGACAGGACGCATTTGGGTCCCACACTATGGCAATCTATGAGAACTTGTAATGGATGAAGCACATAAGTCTCGCTACTCAGTACATCCTGGTTCAGATAAGATGTACCACGATCTCAGAACTACGTATTGGTGGCCTAGCATGAAAGCTCACATAGCAACTTACGTCAGCAAATGTTTGACTTGTGCGAGAGTCAAAACTGAATATTAGAAACCATCGGGCCTACTCCAACAACCAGAGATACCACAATGGAAATGGGAGCAAATTTCCATGGATTTCGTTACTGGCCTGCCTAGATCTCAACGTGGAAATGATACTATTTGGGTGATCGTGGATCGACTCACAAAGTCTGCACACTTTTTGGCTATTAAGAAAACGGATAAGTTCTCCACTCTAGCAGACGTCTACCTTAAGGAAGTTGTCTCGAGGCACGGGGTGCCAATCTCTATTATTTTTTATCGTGATGCACGATTTACTTCAGAACTGTGGCAGGCAATGTACAAATCTTTTGGCTCTCGATTAGACATGAGCACCGCTTACCATCCGCAAACAGATGGGCAGTCTGAACGCACCATCCAAACTCTAGAAGACATGCTTCGTGCATGTGTAATCGATTTCGGCAACGGCTGGGAAAAACAACTCCCGTTAGTGGAGTTTTCGTATAACAACAGTTACCACACCAGCATACAAGCCGCTCCATTTGAGGCATTGTACGGGCGTAAATGCCGATCACCTCCTTGTTGGGCAGAGGTGGGTGATAGTCAGATCACAGGTCCAGAACTTGTAGTAGACGCAACAGAAAGAATTGCTCAGATACGACAACGAATGGCGGCAGCTCGCGACCGTCAGAAATCCTACACAGACAAGCGCAGGAAACCACTTGAATTCCAAGTTGGGGATCGAGTGCTACTCAAAGTTTCACCCTGGAAGGGTGTGGTTCGCTTTGGAAAAAGGGGCAAACTCAATCCACGTTATGTCAGACCATTCGAAATCATTGAGAAAATAGGCAGGGTGGCCTACAAACTAAACCTACCAGTAGAACTCGGTGGAGTTCACAATGTATTTCACGTGTCAAATCTGAAGAAATGTCTGTCAGATGAGACCCTCATAGTTCCTTTGAAGGAGCTCACTATCGACGATCAGTTGCGATTCGTCGAGGAACCAGTTGAAATCACGGACCAAGACGTTAAGGTCCTCAAGCACACTAGAATACCTCTTGTACGAGTTCGTTGGAACTCCCGTCGTGGCCCAGAGTTTACCTGGGAACGAGAAGACCAAATGAAACTCAAGTATCCCCAGTTGTTCGGAAATAATGCAACCACTACAGAGGCTAAAGCTACTACAGAATTTCGGGACGAAATTCCAAACCAACGGGGGGATGATGTGACACCCCAGGAAAACCAGTAAACCATGCAAACTTAACTAGCTTCCTCAGTAACCGCATGCTAAATTTCGGGACGAAATTTCTTTCAAGTTGGGGATAATGTGACAACCCGAGTTTTCAAGGTCTCTATTCGACTTAACTTATCTGATATGCAAAATGCGTGTTGTTTATAGATTCGTATGGTGTGTTATATGTGTGCATGTATTGATATAAGTTGGTATGAATAATATGAATAATATGTTTTATTTAATGTGAGTGGAACCTTGCCAAACAACCCCTCATGAAATCACCCCAGCCGAAATCACCCACCCACTCACGAAAACACTTCATGTGTTTTCGTCCACATGTGGCCAACGAAAACCAAATGGGCTTTGGCCCAGTAGTGTTTAGTTAAAAGGTTTGTACGTAACCTGTACGCGAAAACAGCAATTAGAAAACCCTAATCACCTCTCACTCTCTATCGCTCTCCTTTGTAACCTAACGGCAGTCATGAGCACTCGAGTCTGTTACGTCGATCGATTTACTGTTTCTCCTGTTGAGGTTAGTGATCGATCATGTATGATTAATTGATTTAAAGCACTTGATTATCTGTTGGCGTCATGAATTAACTGTATGTGATTCTTGTTTGTGGTTTGGATAGATTGGATATGGTAGGAATCCTTATAATCTGATGTATGATCGGTTGTGTTTTTGCATTTTGTTTATGTTTGAATTGATGTTGACGGTATGATAATAGATGTCTAGCAGGTTAGGGTTATATGTTAAAGGATATGACGAATACTTGATGATCGCAACAACCTATTGATGATTGAATGATGGTTGAATAATAATCATGATTGAATAGTAATTAAGTAATTATTATGAATTGATCTGGTTGTATGTTTATGCTGATGATTGATTCATAACTGTTAGATAGACGATTAAGGTCCTGTATTACATAACTGTGTTGATGATGTTGTTGGTTGAAGCCGACGAAAACACTTCCCCCAACGAAAACACTACCCAACGAAAACACTTTGGGATTTCGTCGCCCAAGTGTTTTCGCCAGAAGGTGTTTTCGCCACATACATGTTTTCGTTGAGTGCTGTGACACGTTAAACCTGTTAAACATTAACCATGTTAGTTCAGTTAATTCAATTTGTCTATTAACTCCGTTATGTATGTTAAGAATGTAAACCCAGCTAGGTCTGTTAACTCTAGTTAGTTCATTAACTCTTTTAAACTCATTATCTATGTTAAGTCATTAACTCTGTTAGGTTTGTTAAGTATGTTAATTGATAGCCCATGTTGGAATTGACCAAGAACCCAGTTATATGATGTATGATTGTGTGAACAGGAAATAACTGTTATGTGCTACTTGATGATGATTGCATAAGCACATTTTTGTGACATAAATTACACGTGAAACTTTACGAACTTGAACTGATTGAATATACGTGCATAATATAGGACTTGACTGATTACTTGTGAGCACATAGTCTAGCATACCGAGCAAACCAAGGTGAGTTCACACTCTTTCCAAGGCATGGGATTCCCAAGGGTTGGGAATGGGAAAATGATTTAAACTGTAACTACAACCATCCTCCATGGGTAGGATGCCAAGATTACACACTGGACCAAACCTCTATCATGAAGTCCCTCAATCATATCGACTTAATCGCCGAGGCCTATGGCGAGCGGGTCATTAGTTAATAGCGCTATTAGGTTTAACAAACCTCACACCGTGCCAGTCGGACGGGCGTGTACTAATGGACTATGGGCAAAGGGTCAATGCTGATAGACATTGACTTAGGGCACCACTTATATTTTCGTAGTAGTCGATACGCACGGTCTAGTAACACATGGGAAGCCCCGACTAATCTTCGCAAACATGTCTGGGAGACTGCGATACGAATTAATACGATACATGGTTTACAAAACGAACATATGATTCACGAAACGAATGCGATAACTAAACAACCAACTGTGAACTCGCTCAACTTTGTTGTTGATTCGTTGCTACATGCCTTGCAGGTCGTTAGGCACTCATGGAGCTTGCACAGGGAGGCGTGGTCGTTGTGGGACATGGCAGTGTGTGCCACGCTAAAAACATTACTTTATGTCGTACTTAATAGTTACGTTGGGTTTTACAATTATGCTTCCGCTAAACACTTAACTATGTTTTGATTTGAACACCTTTCATATTATGTGGTTGAATTTTACTTATTACTTGTTATGTTCAATATGATTGGTGGCTTGATCCTGGTCAGTCACGCCTCCAAGCGGTGATACTCCACGAGGGGATTTTGGGGGGTATGACAATGGTGTTGACATTCGTTGCACTTGGTAGTCTACCCATGTACTTCTTTCCCTTTTTGGCCTTGTTCTTGTTATTTGCCCGATCACCTCCTTGAAATTCACTGAGCTTCCTTTTGTTCTTTTCAGATGTCTCTACTGGAGTTTCCTTCTTCTTATCAGGGTTTGAAAGCTTTTCCAGTCTAACTGCTTCTTTACTGAGTGCTGCACTTAACTTGATTGCATCGATGGTTGTTGGCGGAGCTGATATCGTCATTAAGCGCAGGACCTGAGGCACCAATCCCCAATTGAATGGCTCCATCCTTTTCAACTCTGGTTCTACTAGGTACGTAACAACCCGCGATAAATCGTGAAGTTTTTGCACGTACTCTGCCACATTTGGACCCTCCATCCTTAGCTTCCAGAATTCGAATTCCAGCTTCTGGATCGCCATCTGAGAACAATACTCCTTACGCATCATTTCCTTCAGCTAATCCCATGTTAGAGCGTTCGTAGCAGCTATGCCCATCATTCGAATCTGAGAGTTCCACCATGACCAGGCCCCATCTCGAAGCGATCCTGACGCATATGGGACTTGTTGTTCTGGTGTACATCCGCTCACTCGCAAAACGAAATCCATATTTTCGGTCCATTTCACAAAGATTATGGCACCTCCAGTGCCATCAAAGTTCAGAGGCTCGCAGTCGAGGAACTGCTTATAGGTACAACCATGAGGTGGGTTGCTTCCAGAGGTACTTCCGCTATGATTGAGGCGAAGGGCCTCGAGCTGTGCGATGGCCTGTGAGATGTGCTCTTGTATTTCTGGCGCTGTCGCCGACAGAGGGTTGTTGGTAGTGATGTTCCCTTGTAGCGACATCTTCTAAGAAGAAGATAGGTTAGGCCAGTTTGTATTTATTCAGGGAGTGCATATAGTTGTTTAGAGGTCATATGTACATACACGTATTTGGTTTTTACATCAACCAATCAAGTAATAGTATAATCATAGTATAATCAAGTAGTTTGGTAATTATGTTTAATGAGAGCATAGCAAGTAAGCACGTAGCATTATAATTATAGCACACACATATAGATCATTAACGCGCTTAACGAAGTCATAGCGACTGAGCTTTCGTTGGTCATTGGTCACAAAGTATTGTCGCATGCTTAATGATGATTGGCTTCCCATTATTCCCTGGCCACAATGGTGTTGTCTTCCAAATGTATCACGTCAACAGGGACACAGGGTCATCCTACCCTTGTCCATTAAATATATTAGTGTATCAAAATTACGTAGTCAGACGTGGTCTTCAAAAGTCTCCACAATCTCGGCTTATCATTAGTGTCCTTACCCAAATGTAATGCAATCCGCGTAATCCAGAAACCAACTATACTGGTGACTGAGGTGGAGGAGGAAAGAAAAGTAAACTGTTAACATGCGTGAGTCCCTCCTCGAGCTTGTATATACGTCAAAGTAACTAGCTGATTTGCTGCTTGACAGTAAGGAAATGAGCATCAGAATCCTGGGAACGGTGTAATAGCAACGGTCAAGAGCGCAAAAGGAACCTTGATGTATGTGGCGGATCAAAGTATGCTGGCAATAGACAGGGTGGAGGACGGGGTGTCTTACATAAACTTTTCAGACAATATGCTGTCTTGTGATGTATGCACTTAAATCATGTTTTTGGTTATGTAATGTTTTGCATTTGAAGTTACCAAATGTGGTGTCAGCTCAAGCTCCAACATTCTGCGACTCATATCCTCAAACTGCAGTTGATGTTACAGGAGCAACTCATCTCGTGTGTGGCCTCCATAATGTGAGGGATGGTAAGGGTCTAAAATTAGCATAATGTATTATAGGAATCATCAAATCAGCTCGTCCAGTGGTGAAGAGGTGAAAGTAGTGAATGGTGCGGCCTGTAAGGCCGTAGAAAATGCTGTTGTAGCAAAAGGATCGTTACGCGGGTGCTGACCTGGAGTACCTTTCCGGGGTGTAGGTATGTCTTGAAGGAAAGCGATAGGCATGCCAGTGCAATGGACGTCGGTCTCCATAGGAGCAATATCAGCGGTTGCAGGTGCAGTAGTAAATGTCTTAATGAAAGGAGGGTCAATAGGTGCGGGCACTTGGCCTGGTACAAGGAGAGCAATGTATGGTAGTCCAAAAGAAATAAGGTCATGTTTAAGCGGGATCAACAGGTGCAACATCAAGCTGTCTCAATAGCAAAAGGAGCTGGCTCAGGAGCAGACCCTAGATCGTGTAAGGGTGTGGAATCTCGAGCAGGTGGTTGTGCAACAGTCATAGTGGCGTCGTTGTCCGAGTTAGTAGAAAAAAGCGGTAACCTGACCGTCTGTAAGGCCGTAAATGACGCAGACTCAAAGGAGTCTGAAATCGGGAGTATACTGGAATCAGAGTGTAGCTTGACAACAGGGGTCTCAAAAGTGAAATTTGTAACGACGTTCTTGTCTGACTTTCCATCATCATGGGCGTTATCGAAAAGACCATCAATATTACGTCAATATCGTTATCATTTGTTCGTCGAGTAACCAACCTTCGGAAGGAATGTCCACAAGAGGCGCATTGTCGAGGATCAGAGCTATGGTGCGCTTACCAACTGACCAGTAATGAAGTGGTCGTGGGCCGAAACATGAATGACAGTGGGATCTTCGTCAAGGTAGCCATCAACAAGGGTAATTCATCGCCAAAGTCTGGCAGCGTGGACGGTTGGAAGTCGTCCTCGTCCTTGGTCAACCTGTCAGGGTCACCCTCAGTGTCTGACGTAAACATCTCTGGCGCAGGTACAGTCTCATCATCTGTGGCGGTGGCCGTAGGGTCGTTATCATCTGACAATTCGTTCCCTGAGGAAGGTGACGTGTGTGCCGGTATATAGTAGTCATAGCATGCATATTTACAGTAATCTTTAACACTTTGTGTATTGCAAATAATGATAATTCATAATGTAATCATGTATCCACATATTCGTCCTAGTCTTCCCAGACTATCCCACCCAGTCTCTCAGACTAAACTCCATAGTCTCTCAGACTAACTCCCTGGTCTCTAAGACCAACTCCCTGGTCTCTAAGACCAACTTTCCCAGCCTCTTGGACTAAATCCCTGGTCTCTAAGACCAACCTCCCAGTCTCTAAGACTAAATCCCTGGTCTCTAAGACCAACCTCCCAGACTAAATCCCTGGTCTCTAAGACCAACCTCCCAGACTAGTGTAGGCTCTCTACACTACTTGGTTTTTATTGGTTGTGAATATATAGAATCACCGGGGTAACCCTTTACCCAAAAAAAAAACCTCCCAGTGTCTAAGACTAAATCCCTGGTCTCTAAGACCAACCTCCCAGTCTCTAAGACTAAATTTCCCCCAGTCTCTAAGACTAATCCTCCCTCAGCCTCTAAGACTGATCCTCCCTCAGCCTCTAAGACTGATCCTCCCTCAGCCTCTAAGACTGATCCTCCCTCAGCCTCTAAGACTGAACCTCCCTCAGTCTCTAAGACTGAATCTCCCTCAGTCTCTAAGACTGAATTATAAACATGAATTTTGAAATGTGTACTTGTGCCTTTTTGTTTGTAAAAATGTTTGTTTCCTGGATCTGGACGTTTTATGTATGCAATGTAAAAATGTTTGAAAATGTTTTCGTGAGAGCCTTGATGATCATAGTCTAGACTCGAGAAAGAATCCTAGTTCGCTATGATCGAGGCTCTGATACCAAGCAGTCACACCCTGGCTTTTGCGGAAGCGTGGATTATTTTGGTGTGACTTCTTAATACCATAGCAACAATCATAACAATGCTATATGATAAAAATACAAGACGTTCATCCATTCATTAAGTTTTAAAATACCACAACATCAGTGTTTGGAAAAGTCGATACTTAAAATAATTTTACAAACCATACTTGTCTAAAACGAGTTCATAAGACACAACAAAAGACTTTTAATAAAACGAGGTTTAAGACATGCAACCCGTCCAGGTAAGGGTTACACCTCCCAAACCTACTGCCCTGGATGACATCTTATTCAACGCAGCTTGACTTATGCATACTTCGCCAGATCCGCTAATTCCCTGAAATACATGTAGTTTGAAAAATCAACATAAAGTTGAGCGAGTTCATGTGTAAGTGAGTATGTATAAACCTTTGTAATGTGTCTGTATGTATGAAAATCCCTGGTATGTAGCAATTAAGGAAAAAGAGATCACCATTGGGTTGCAAAGCCAATGATATGTGTGAAGTGATGCAGGAAGACTCAAACCTAGCAGATTTTGGCGTCGGGCTCATAGTCACCTCATGGTCCACTCAGCGGACTCAGGAGTGGGCCTCGCTACACCCGAATAGATCTATCACTCATGACCCTCGGTCCTACAATGAGGATTAATGGCCTTTAGTTCCACCTACCCACTCACATGATCTGAACGTCCTAACCCTCCTTAAGCTAACCATACCATGTATAAAAATGTCCTTAATAATTGTAACATGTATTTCACCCCCGAAGTTATAAAACTGAAAACAATTAAGAGAAAAGGGGGACATGAACTCACTGTATTGCGTCTTCGTACTTGTAACCCAAATCTCCGCGGCAAACACGACTACCTACAATGGTCTAACGTCTATTAGACGAACGGGTCGTGCCTTGTCTTAGTATTTATGTTTTTGAGTTACAATTTCTTGACATTATTCCAAGTTAAAATCACTCGTTAACGTTTGTATTAATTGCTAAACAATATTTCATATTCCTACTTCTCAAGTATTTTAATTTCGTATTTTCCTCCCAATGATGGGGGTATCTCATACATGTATTTTCGTATTTGTATTTGTATATCTTTTTTTTTTTTTGGGTAAAGGGTTACCCCGGTGAATCTATTAAAATGCAACCGCAATGAAGAATAAGTAGTGAGGATGTGTTCCACACTAGTTCATATACAGGACATGCCCCATATATGTAAAACAAAACAAAAAACCAAAGACCTATAACACCCCATAACCTAGTCTACTATACATCATGACACGACATCTAGTAGACAAAACACCCCATACATGTATTTTCGTATTTGTATTTGTATATCTTGCCAGGTAATGGCGTCGTATTTCGGTGTATTGTTCCAAATAAAAATATGTTAATATATTCCCAATATATATTTCCAAAGCCATATATTTCAACTCTCACTTAAATATATATAAACTTATTTTGTTCAATCATGTATTGTCCCAGAATATATATATTTTTCTCAAAAATTATATATCTTCTAAATATACTAGGAAAATATATTTTTATCTCCGAAAAATAATATATTTTCTCGCCGTCAAAAATATGATATACTTGGTAATATTTACGAAATCATATTTTCACTTCTTTCATTCCCAAAATAATATTTACCAAAAAAAATGTAGTGTAACGGTATATCCCGGAATATTTTCATAAGTTACGTTTTCTTGTTCGGTTTCACAATATTACGTGTGTAACTTAAATATTTTATTCCTTGCAATTTTTGGTATTCTTTTGGAGTTGTAATTTCCAGCGTATTTTGTAAGTTATATTATTTTACCCTAAAATAATATAACTAGTTCACAAAATATACAAATAATCACACAAGTGTCTCAGTATATAAAATATATATTTACCCATTTTTATTTGCGAAAACCAATATCCGATACTTTGTATTTTTGTAATAAAAATCATGGCGAAGTTTATTTTGAAAATAAATTTTAGAAATATATTTGTAAACACTTACTAGAAAAATATTTTCTAAGTGTTGGATTTTTAGGAAAATTTCGCCAGAGTTTCCTTTGTAAATGGAGGCGTCCACGCTTACTAGCGTATCATTTTCTTTTGTAAAATCATTCAATCAATTCTCAAACAACAATATACAACCCTTTTTACCAATCTTGTCATAACAAGCATAAACCATAAACTTATGAACTTGAAGATTTATAAAAACATGTAGTAACTTACTAGCACACTTAGTAAGTCTTGTTATCTTTAAAAATGTGATTGATTCTTTAAAAACTTTACTTTTAAAGAGTTTGAACTCTTACAACTTCTAGTCACATTTTCCGAAAATATTTCTTTGTGAAATTTTCTTGTTACACAAGTGTTTCTACACTTGTTTATCCACTAAAAATGGGTTTAGTTTATGTAAGATCCGAGTTTTAACAAAACTCATACTTTTCACTTGGTTCTTTCGAAAAACCACTCATAGATCTTTAGATCTACAAGTTTATAACTTATTTTGGCCTTTATTTTTCAAGAAAACATGTATTTAATCAAGTTCATAGTTATGTATGGATGATTTCATCATCCTACACATCTTTAACCTTCACATCTTGCTAGTTCATGTCTTTAAACATGATCTAGAAAGTCTATGTGATGAACCATAACATTTTTGCTAACAAACAACATACAATAATCATAACAACACAAGAACAACATGATTTCATCTCTACTTTAACCATACATCATCTCTAGTTAGTTTATACTTCAAGACTTTGATTATGTTCTTTAGAGTTCTCAATATTTCACCATCCTTTTCACTATTAACCAACAAAAATATGAACAAGATGAAGATCTAAGGCACTTACTACTAGCACAAGGCTAGGGGAGTTTCAAGGCGTAAAAGTGATGGATAAAAGAAAACAAGAGAGGTCCTTGAGCTTCCGAATACACCAAGCTTGCTTGTATGGTCTCTAGCACCCTTGGATATGTGTAGATTGCATGAAGGAAAGCTTGAAGGTGGTGATGGTGGGTGGTTGGTTCTCGGCCGAACAAGGAGAAGAGAAGAGAGTGATGAGCTTGTTTGTGTTGTTTTGAAGATAAGAATGATAATGGTCCTCTAGGTTTACTTATAAACCTCCTAATCCTTTTTAACCCATGTATAATGTGTTCCATTATCCACCAACACAACCAAATAAAATATTGAAAGAATCATGGGGGTGTCCCCATTTCCCATAACCGGTTCGAAGGGGGGGGGGGTATGGGGTTGGGTTTCAATGATGTAGTTACAATCTAGTTAGGATTTAAATGTTAAATTTGTAGTTTAAGGTGTGTTGTTAATTATGTAGTGTGTTAAGGTGTTTGGGGAACCTAACTAGCTCAGAAAAATAAAAACAATGTGTTTGACAATATTTTTGTGTTCCGGGTAAAGTTCGGTTGTTCGGTTAGGTGTTGTTCCGTTAGAGTGCTATATTAATCCGTAAGGTGTCTTTTATATTACTTTTAGTGACACATTTAATTCCCAACACTTTGGAAAGTATCTAGGACTATTTTGCCAAGTTTTTGCACTTTGATAGTATTATTAAATGCTGAATTTTGTTTAAAAGTGCAGAATTCTGCATTTAAAGTGTGTTTTAGGCACTTCCCGGCACTATAACTATCACCTAGTGACACAGTTTTATGGTCCTCACTCCCCTACACTCCCTACCAGTGTAGTATTCTAATTCTGGCTCATACTGTCCTCAAAACATTGTCTGTCTAGGTGCTGGCATTGTCAGCATGTTTTCTAGGTTATCCGCTCACTGTGCTAACTGTGCTTTGTGCATCAAGTTTGTCACTAAAGTTTGTGTGTAATAAATGGAGTGATAGTATGAATGTGATGCATGTGTATGTATGTACAAGAAATCAGAAAGCAGTTTAATCACAGTTATATTCAAGCACAGTCATTAAGCACAAATTTAATATTAATTAATTGTACGGATGCATGCAAATTTGACAGTTGTCACATTGTGGCTACCGTGAGTATGTAAAAGAGAAAGGGAAAGTTTTGTTGTTGTTATATTTGTTGCAATGTAAGGAAAATGATGGTGGTGTGATAATAATAATTTCCTACTTTTACACTTAGTCAAATAATGGTCATTTTCTCCATACTTCCATCACCATCAAATCTACTGTAGCCTATGGGAGGTATGGCTGAATATTTGGGGGGAGTTATGGTGGTTAAATATATATTTTTTTATAAATGAAACATGTGATGAAATGATGAATTTTTAGATATTTTGGGGATTATGCTAGTTAGATTAATTAGTGTGTTAACGATAGTTCTGCTCCGTTGTAAGTATCATAACCCCTGGATACGTATTAGATACTCTGCCCGATTGATCTAGGGTTCCGTAACGGCTGTCGTGGTTCTGCCCGACGTAGTCGTTGGAATGCCGTCTCGGGGAGGGTATTACTAATGTTAAAATGGGTTATTATACTAACACGTGTGCATTTGTGTAAATTATAGATTGTCACCAGGAAACCCTAAAGGATAATCTAAGACAGCAATGTGAGTAATCTCCTTTTTGTTAACTGTTTTTACAAAACCTCACACAATTAATTATATATTAAGCAGTTATTGAGTATTTGTAAGGATACAATTATCGTCGGTATGTTGGGGTTTTGTATACAAAATTTGTTACTTCCTTGCGAGGGGTAACATTTCCACAAGTCGGGTCTGACAGTACCGCGGGTGGTAATTGATATGACTTGGAAACAAATATAATTGCGAGACCGCCCTCAATACTGTACAATGGTTTTTATTAAAACTTGATTGAACTGGGATTCACTCACTAGTATTTCCCACTGACAAAATGTTTTTCAACGCGTTTCAGGTAACAAAATGTGAAAGCCAAATAGAAGCCAGTTGGACAGCACTGAAGGCTTGGAAAAGTGGCAATAAAGTTACCTAAAATAAAATAGATGTTTCTATTAAATAAAAATAGGATTTATTCCTATGAAAATGTGTGTACTGCAAACTTGGGTTTTATCCCATGTGTTTAATATTATGAAAATGTGGTATTTTACTCTGATCAAATATTTCCTAACTATGGTCCTGATGAAAATTCCGCTGCCAAATTAGACAATACCGGATACCACCGAACTGGCCGCGGCCGCCCGTTCCCGTGTTTGAATAGGGGAACGGGGGTTGTGTAGTGAAATTTGTAAGAGAAGACATAATACACCTTGCCGAATTAACATCTCCTCTCGCAAACAAGAAAAGATCATCTGCAAAACAAAGATTAATAATCCGTTGTTTCTCACACTTATTGTGAAACTTGAACGAAGCATCAATCCTAGTAGCATGCTGTAGGATACACGTCAGAACCTCCATAACTAGTGTGAATAAATAAGGGGATAACGGATCTCCTTGACGAAGACCACGCTTACCCTTAAAATACCCATGCACATTTCCATTGACGCAAATGGAATAAGATGTCGTTGAAACACATACCATAATCCACTCCACCATTCAAGCATGAAAACCAAACCCAATCAGAACATTTTTTAGGAAACTCCAGTCAACCGTGTCATACGCCTTCTGGATATCCACCTTAAACGCACATCGAGGAGGACCCGTGCTTCTGTGATAATTCTGCATGAGTTCTTGAGTCAATAGAATGTTATCTGAAATCTTTCTACCTGGAACAAAGGCAGATTGATTTATACAAACAACCAGATGGAGCACACCTTTTATGCGATCAGCTATGATTTTACTAATACACTTGAATAAAACATTGCAACACGCTATTGGACGGTAATTAGTGACCATCACCGGAGTCGATTTCTTTGGCACAAGAGCAATCAAAGTATGGTTTAATTCACGAAGTAATCTTCCTGTCGAGAAAAAATCAATGACTGCCTTCGAAATATCATGTCCTACAATCGGCCAAGCAGCTTTGAAAAAAGCAGCAGTGTACACATCCGGACCCGGAGCCTTGTCATTCCCTATAGAAAACATGGCTGATTTAACCTCTTCCATCATAACCGGACGAACCATATGAGAAGCATCCATCGGGTTCACACAATTAGTAAACAAATCAGTAGTAGGATGCATAGATAATTCATCTTGACAGCCCAAGAACTTCTCGTAATGCTGAACAAGGATAGCATGAACATCATCAGCCTCATACATCACGCCAGTAGCATCTGAGATAACCTGAATCCGACTCCTATGATTCCTACTCTTCACAGCTGCATGAAAGTAAGCGGTATTCGAATCACCCGCCCTTAACCAATCCATTTTAGTTTTCTGCTTAAGAAACCTCTCCTCATCAAGGCATGCCTCCTGAAACGTAGACATCAACATTGTTTCTTGAGCTATGAGGTCCGCATTCATGGGGTCCTTATCAATATCCTTTTGAATATCGTCCAACTTGCCACGCAATTCTATCACTCTCTTGTGGAGATTGCCCTGCCTGAATAATAAAGCCCGAAGAGGAGACTTTAATTGGCGAAGTTTCTTCACAACCCGAAATTGATACACCCCATTAACTCTAGTTTCCCAAACGTCCTTCACAATATTCATAAAATCCGGCTTATGCACCAAAAAATTTGAAAACTTAAATGGTTTGTGTTTCGTTGTATCAGCTCGTTGGAATTTTAGAATACATGGAGCATCATCCGATAGTCTATAAGGATGAAAGACAGCCACCGAGTTCGGGAAATCAGCTACAAACGGATCATTGGCCATGACTCGATCAATTTTCTTAAGCAATCCAACTCCCTTCTCAGGCTTTTGATTCCACGTGAAATTGAGACCCGATCGGTTAACATCCATAACTTCAATGTCCAATATACAAGCCTGAAAATCACGCATACCCACTGACATAGAAGACGTGCCCATAGACTTATCTTCCAAGTAAAGAGCCGAGTTAAAATCACCCATAATCACCCACGACTTATTAGCTACCATTAGTTTGTGCATTGATAATTGATCCTAGAGTTCTCTTCGAGTGATATAGTAGTTAGCCGGGTATACAACTGAACATAATAAAATTCTTTTGTCTTCTTTAAAAATAAGCTGAAGGTGCACAACTTGAGACGATTGAGACAAAAGCATAACATCAAACACCACCGGGTTCCACCCTATGATAATATGAGTTCCTTTGACACAACAACCCCCATTAGACGTCCAATCCCAGTGACGAAAAATAGATGTACACACCTTACTAAGTTTAGCAACATCCACATGAGATTCTGTTAGTGCAGTATGTCTATCGCCTCCGTCATCTCAAGATCGTAGCTGAAATAGTTTAAATCTAGGCTTTATATTGTTATAAATAGGAAAAGGCAAGGTGGCATTTATGTAAATAATAAGATCTCTCATTAGATCCCTTGGCCTATAAATAGGAGTCTAAGTGTTAGAGTTTAGAACTTTTGTAACTTTTGCACATTTGGAGCTTGGAGAGCTTGGATCCTAGAGAGAGAGTCTAGAGAGAGAAAGTGCAAGAGGTGATTCACGGTTCATTTGTACTTTTCATATTATCAATGGAATCACAGATTTAGTACGTTCTCGTGTGTTCGGTCACGCACGTTCACGGATTCCGCACGTCGAAAGTGTCATACGCAATCGTTTCGGAGTCAAAACCGGTCCTAACAAGTGGTATCAGAGCAGGTTCTCGGTTGCGAAGATCAAACGCACAGATTCGTACAAGATTTGATCAGATTCAGAGTCAATTTCATCCAGATTTGTCAAAACTTTCTTCACTTTTTCAAGTTCTTCACGTTCTTACTGAAAAACGCAAAATTAACCAGGATTTTAGGGATAAAAATTGCTAAAATTTGGATATGTTGTGCAAAAACAATTGATCTATAAGCCTATAAATTTTTAGAACTTAATTCGAAGCCGTTTAAGAGAATTTTAGAAATTTGTAGTTCGAAAGTTTGTGAAAAATGTTGAAAGTTGCTGCTGTTATGCTTAGTGTTGACCGCTCGGATGGCAATCCGAGCGGATGACCATCCGATTCAAACTTTCACTCGACTCATTGCATTTCATTTAAAATGTTGACTATGTTGACTTTTGAGGTTCACCGATCGGATGGCAATCCGATCGGATGACCATCCGACTCAAATTCTGCCATTGCATTTTAGGTTAAAAGTTGACTTGTTGACCTATCCGGTCAGACGGTAATACGTGTCAATACATCCCACCCGATCATGTCACTTAGTCAACGTTGATAACCGTTGAAATCATTGTGCATGTGATCTTCATTACAGCTGATCATCCTCATTAATTGCTGTCACGTGATTCTCTATAGAATATATACATTCATATTAAAGTTTGCATGTGAATTAATCAAAGATGTCGGCCATTGTTAATTACATGTGAATTGTCAGTCTGCATGTATTGATTGAATTTCAAATATCATTCATTGACACTTAAAATGTTTGCTGTTCAAGAAGTTGTTCACCGGTCGGATGGCAATCCGACCGGATGACCATCCGATTCAATTGTCACCATTCCAATTCATTTAAAAAAAGGTTGACCTGTTGATTGTCCCATCCGATCGGATTACTATCTGAGTTGACTTTAGTTGACCCATCTGAGCGGATTACCATCCGAGCGGATAGCAATCCGAGTTGACTTTGGTTGACCCATCTGATCGGATTACTATCCGAGCGGACGGCAATCCGTGTTGACTTTAGTTGACCTATCCGAGCGGATTACCATCCGATCGAACGACAATCCGAGTCTAGTATTCTCACCCGAGCGAGTTGTTTAGTCAACATATTCAGGTTTGTCAGTCAACTTTATCAGCTTTAGTTAATCAACATCTCTGCAATACATGTGATTCATTAATTGCATTCGGTGATCTTGTGTATTACATTACAGTTGTCATCAAGTATTGCTTTCATTTTATTAACACATCACGTGATCTCCTGAATTCATATATTACATTTAAAGTTTGTCAGCCATTGATTCATACATTGCATGTGAAGTATTGTGATTTGTGTCAAACATCATTAATAACATTCAGAATTTGCTTGTGATAAGTCAGTGTGCATGTGATATAATAATTCATATTGATTGTGATTGCACGTGATTTGATTTAGTTTTGCATGAGATAAGTGTTGAATGTCAGCCATTTTAATTGCATGTGCTATCATAATTGCTAAACATAAAGGCTCAATCAGGTTGTTTAGTTTTAGGTATATCACGTGATTTTTGTATAATATCCACGAAAACATTGTCAATGTACATGTGATTTAGTTGTGAAGTTCAAAGTTCATCGTTGAGGCCATAAAGTCAAGCTTATCGTTGACCACCCGATCGGCCAACAACATAAACATTTTTGTCATCTAGTGATTTCATTCAAGTGGTGGGTCGAACGAGGTGCCACCCGATTCAAAGCAACCCCACCCGAACGGATAGCAACATCATCCGTTCGGACAGCATACCCATCCGGTCGGACAACTCAAATTTCACCCGAACGGATAGCAACTTCACCCGTTCGGATAGCAATTTCATCCGAACAGACAGGAATCTCACCCGAACGGACAGCTGTGTCATGAGATTATTTTCACTGTTGACTTGTGTTGACTCACTCGATCGGATACCTGTCCGATTCATTTGTTTGATATTGATTAAACTCATTGTGTTTGTTTGTTCGTGATTAAGGTGATTAAAGATTTACAAGGGGCGAATATCAAGAAGAAGATTTAAAATGTCAGGAGATAGTGCTTATGATAAATGGTGGAGAAGAGATTATGCGAGATGGGAAATTGAAAAAATCAGAGAACCATTCAAAGAAGCCTAGAGAGCCAAAAGATGGAATGACGAATTGGAATGTTACATGGATCCACAGGGTAATCCGGTTGTTGACCCATCAAAGGTGGATTTTGATGCAGTAACAAATTTGTTTCCAAATCAGAGTACTTTTAACACAAGAAGGCTATATGATAAAGGATATTTGCCGGATTTATTGAACAAAATAAAAGAAATTTGTGAAGCAAGTCTACCAAAGGTGGTAGAAATGAAGAAGAGAAAAGAAGAAGAGTTGAAAAAGATGGTAGAAGAAGTGAAGATTACTGCAAAGCTTGCTGCTGAAGAAGAATAGAAAGCAGAAGAAGAAGAAGAGAAGAAAGAGGAAGATCAGATAGGTGAAACAGAAGAACCGATGCTAAAAGAGACTGAGGTAAATGAATCTTCTGATCTATCGAATGTTGAAACTGTTGATATTGTGACAACTCGAGTTTTCGACTTTCACTTTCGCATTAAATGCACGTTGACTTTGACTGTTTAGTTGTTTGACTCGTCTGATTTGTAACGATACACTTCGTGTGATAATAAAAGTGTTGTGGTTGCTTGATTATGTGTTGATATTATAGCATGAGAATTAGTATATTAGAAATCATATAAACTGATTAACACATGAAATTGCTCGACGAAACACAAGTGAGATTCGCCAAGTTCTTCTCGACGAAACAGGTCTGTTTCGCCAACAACCTTCTCGACGAAACAAGTCTGTTTCGCCGGTCCAGTTTCACCGAAGCCCAGTTCGGGCCCAAACGTTATTTCGAGTTTTAAAAGCGTGTAACAGCCTCAGTTTCACATATTTATCATAACAACCGAAACCCTAGAGCCCTTCTCTCCTGTGTGACGGCAGTAGGAGCTTCTCGAAGATATCCCTAGCGATCGATTCGTATTTCTCATATCTCGGTTAGTATGTGTTCGTTAATCGGTTCATGTTTCTGTGATATCTCGATTCATGCTTGTGCTTATGGTTGATGTGTGTTACTGCTGTGATTATAAGAGTATGTTGATGATATAGATTTCGATATGTTGATGTAGTAGGAAATATACAATGCTATGCGAAACTTAATGCAATCGAATGCTCGGTTCTGGATATTCCTATTATGTTCTGAATCTGAATGCATGTTAGCACCTGGATAGGACTCGATGATATGATGTTGTATGTTAATCTATATGTTGTACATGTAAACTAGGGTTCATACTAGATGTACAGTGATGTGATGATTATATTATGATGATGACTCGATGATTCTGAGAACGAATGATTTCTGCCTGTTTGATGATTACTAATGACGGCTGTTAAGATGGATTAGGGTTTCTGTGTTAAGGTTGTATCTGATTTACGTAACTGAACGGTCCGACGAAACAGAACTCTCGGCGAAACAGAATGTGTTTCGCCAAGGGTCTTCGACAAATTAGAAGTTCTGTTTCGCCGAAGGAGACCTCGATGAAACAAACGTGTTTCGTCAAAGCATGTGTTTCGCCAACTATTGTGTTTCGCCAAATAAGTAATCAGCACAGTAACTTGAATTAATTCTGTTAATTGTTAACTGGAATAATTAACTGCTGTTAGACGTTGAACGTGACTTGTATGATTGTGATTACGTGTTACATGCTTATATGTGAACGACTTGAACACAAACTAACTATGTATACATGCATACATTAGGACGTGATTGATTTACTTTGAGCACTTACTTAGCATACCGAGCAAACCAAGGTGAGTTCACACTCTTACCAAGGCATGGGATTCCCCGGTGGGTTGGGAATGGGATTGAATGATTACTTGTACTTACATCACCACTAGACTACTTACCACGGTCCTCGGATTGGGAAGGATGCCTGTGCCAAACTCTACGTAAAGCCTACGTACCGTCCTCGGATTGGGAAGGACACCAGCACTAAACCTACGTAAAACCTACGTACTACCGTCCTCGGATTGGGAAGGACGCCAGCGCTAAACCTACGTACTCGCTACGTACTGTCCTCGGTTGGGAAGGGCACTTACGTAAAACCTACGTAAAAATTATACTTACTACTATCCTCGGATTGGGAAGGATACTTATGGTTACGAATAGTCTAGTGGATATACAACATGGGAAGCCCCCACCAATAGAACGTACTACCGGCCCAGTAGAGCCACATGTTACATACGAACTTACTATTACGCATTTACTTTCTGTGAACTCGCTCAACTAGTTGTTGATCCTCTGTTACATGCCTTGCAGGACCTTAGGTACTTATGGAGCTTGCACGGAAGGCGCGGTCGTTGTGGACATGGATCATGAATGCTCGATTAGACGTTATGCCATTTCATACTTATACTTATGATTGGGTTACTTTTATGCTTCCGCTAAACATTGAATTATACTTATGTTTTGAACACCTTTCATATTGGTTTGGTTGAAATACATTACTATTTACATTTGTTCGATATGATTGGTGGCTTGATCCTGGTCAGTCACGCCTCCAAGCGGTGATACTCCGCAGGTGGATTTTGGGGGTGTGACAGATTGGTATCAGAGCCATTGGTTATAGAGAACTTGGTTTTAATATGGGGAAAATGTTTTTATTAAAACCAGACTATAACCAGTACAGTGCTCAACGATCCACAACGACGCTTCGCTCCACGTGCAAGACTCAACATCCTAGGTAATAAGGTTTATGTTTATTGCCTACATGCTAGAATTACATAGAACTTTGCTCGTGGTATGCTTAGATTACATTGCTCACTATTTGTTATTGCATGAGAACACTTGTGTGCTCACTCTCTTCTGTCATCGCACTATTCGCGAACCTCTCTCACTTATGTTATCTTTACTATGAAGATCATGTCTGGACGTATCAACATGACCCAGGACCAGTTGACGGCCCTCATTAACGAACGAGTTACTGCGGCAGTTGCAGCCGCACAAGCAGGAGGTATACCCTGCAGTTACAACTCACACTAGGATCCTTAGATCCTACATTCTTAAACCAACTCTTGTGTTTAACCTTACTCTGATTATTACACAACAGGTCAACCACCTGTTTGCACTTTCAAAACTTTCATGGACTGTCGTCCAACTACTTTCAGCGGCACTGAAGGAGCCGTAGGCCTTCTCCACTGGTTCGAGAAGCTAGAGTCTGTGTTCGAAATGTGTGAATGCCCTGAGGCACGCAGGGTGAAATATGCTACCGGTACTCTCGAGGGTTTAGCCCTCACATGGTGGAAAGCACAGGTCCAAATACTAGGGTTGGTTGCTACTAACGCCACCCCATGGAACAATTTCAAAGAGATGATCAAGGAAGAGTACTGCAGTCGTGATGACATACATAAGCTGGAAGTTGAGTTCTTCAACCTCAAGATGACAGGGTCTGAAATTGAGGCGTATACAAAGAGATCGAATGAGCTTGCATTACTGTGTCCTACTTTGGTGGACAAGCGTATCAAACTTTATCTTAAGGGTCTGGTGCCAGAGATCCAAAGCCATGTGACTTCCGCCAATCATGCCACCTACCAGCAGGTTGTTCAGTTGGTTCACCGTCTCACTGATCAAGCGGTGGAGCAGAACAGGTTGCCTAAACGCATCAACGCTACAACTACCGCTACTACTTCAGTTACTCCTGCTACTCCCAGTGACAACAAGAGAAAATGGGAGGGGGATTCCAGTAAAGGTTCAGCTTCAGTTCAGTCCCAAGTTCAGCAGCGAAAGACTGACAATTATCAGAGCCCTAGTCAGCAATCTTCAGGTAGTCACAAGCAGGGCGGTTATCGGGGGAACCTCCCAAGGTGCAACAACTGCAACAGGCACCACATTGGCCAGTGTAACAAGGGCCGTTGTCAAAGGTGTTTCAGGGTGGGCCATGAGGCCAAGGATTGTAGGAGCCCACGGCCTGTAAATCAAAATCAGCAGCAGAATCAGCAACAGGGCAATAAGGGATGTTTTCAGTGTGGCGCTGAAGGTCACTTCAAAAGGCACTGTCCTCAGCTAAACAGGAACCAGAACAACAACAACAACCAGGGCAATGGGAACAACAACGGGGGAAACAACAATGATGGGAACAACGGCGCTAGGGGACGAGCATTCGTGATTGGGCAGGGTGATGCCAGGAATGATCCCAACGTGGTTATGGGTAAGTTTCTCCTCGACGACTTTTATGTTACTGTACTATTTGATTCGGGTGCGGATACCAGTTATATGTCTCTAAAGGTTAGCCAAATGCTTAAACGTGCACCAACACTTTTGAACACCAAACATGTCGTAGAGTTAGCCAACGGTAAAAGTCTAGAGGCCACACACATAGTTCAGGGTTGTAATCTTATCCTCGCTGGTCAGACTTTCTCTATTGATCTCATTCCTATAACTCTAAGTAGTTTCGACATCGTCATCGGTATGGATTGGTTATCCCAACAGCAAGCAGAGATCCTATGCAAGGAGAAGATCATTCGTATTCCCCGTTCTGGTAAAGAACCTCTCGAAGTTCAAGGCGACAAGAGTGGTGTCGTGAGTGGCATCATTTCCTTTTTGAAGGCTCAGAAGTGTTTACGTAAGGGCCACACAGCTGTTTTAGCTCTCGTCACTGATACATCGAAGAAAGAGAAAAAGATTGAGGATATTCCTGTAGTACGCGATTTTCCTCAAGTGTTTCCTGAAGAGTTACCTGGGTTACCGCCTCATCGTCAGGTCGAATTTCAGATCGAGCTCGCTCCAGGAGCAGCACCCATAGCACGAGCACCTTATCGCTTAGCTCCAACCGAACTGGAAGAACTGTCCAAGCAACTGCAAGAACTCTTGGAAAAGGGTTTCATACGACCTAGCTCTTCGCCCTGGGGAGCTCCGGTATTATTTGTAAAGAAGAAGGACGGTACCTTCCGCATGTGTATAGACTACCGCGAACTGAACAAGGTGACTGTGAAGAATCGCTATCCTCTTCCACGCATCGACGATTTATTCGACCAGTTGCAAGGGTCGAGCTATTACTCGAAGATTGATCTAAGGTCAGGGTATCATCAACTGAGAGTCCGGGATGAGGATGTCTCTAAAACAGCATTCAGAACGCGCTACGGCCACTACGAGTTCCTGGTCATGCCTTTCGGGTTGACGAACGCGCCTGCGGTTTTCATGGATCTTATGAACAGGGTTTGCAAACCTTACCTCGACAAGTTCGTCATTGTTTTCATCGACGACATCCTGATCTATTCGAAGAGTCGGGAGGAACATGAGCAGCACTTACGACTTATTTTGGAACTTCTTCGAACGGAACAGCTATACGCTAAGTTTTCAAAATGCGACTTCTGGCTTCGTGAAGTCCACTTCTTAGGCCACGTGGTAAACAAGGATGGGATTCATGTCGATCCATCCAAGGTGGATTCGATCAAGAACTGGCCTGCACCTCGCACACCAACAGAAATACGCCAATTCTTGGGTTTGGCGGGTTATTACAGAAGGTTCATCAAAGACTTCTCAAAGATTGCTCAGCCGCTTACACTACTGACACAGAAAGGTGTTGTTTACCGTTGGGGTAATGCACAGGAAACAGCGTTCCAACACTTAAAGGATAGACTCTGTAGCGCACCTATCCTCTCATTGCCTGAAGGCACGGAAGATTTCGTAGTCTACTGCGACGCATCTATCCAAGGTCTTGGATGTGTATTGATGCAAAGGGATAAAGTCATTGCTTATGCTTCGCGCCAACTTAAGATTCACGAACGGAATTACACTACGCATGATTTAGAGCTGGGAGCTGTTGTCTTTGCACTTAAGATATGGAGACACTACCTGTATGGTACCAAATGTGCTATTTACACTGATCACAGAAGCCTTGAACATATCTTCAAACAGAAGGAACTGAATATGCGACAGCGACGATGGGTCGAACTGCTAAATGACTACGAATGCTCAATCAGGTATCACCCAGGCAAAGCCAATGTTGTGGCTGACGCCCTCAGTCGAAAAGACACTGCGCCTAAGCGCGTGCGAGCTTTACAACTCACCATACAGTCTAGTCTTCCTTCCCAGATACGAAATGCTCAGGTAGAAGCATTGAAACCAGAAAACGTCAGGGCTGAAGCCCTACGTGGCTCAAGACAACGTTTAGAACAAAAGGAAGATGGTGCTTACTACGTCACAGGACGCATTTGGGTTCCACTTTATGGCAACTTACGTGAGCTAGTAATGGATGAAGCTCATAAGTCTCGCTACTCGGTACATCCTGGTGCGGATAAAATGTACCACGATATCAAAACTGCATACTGGTGGCCTAGCATGAAGGCCCACATAGCCACATACGTTAGCAAATGCTTGACCTGTGCGAGAGTCAAGGCAGAATATCAGAAACCGTCAGGACCACTCCAACAACCTGAGATACCACAATGGAAATGGGAACAAATTTCCATGGATTTTGTTACTGGCTTACCTAGATCTCAGCACGGAAATGATACTATTTGGGTGATCGTGGATCGACTCACAAAGTCTGCTCACTTCTTGGCTATCAAAGAAACAGACAAGTTCTCTACCTTAGCAGACATTTACCTAAAAGAAGTGGTCTCGAGGCACGGGGTGCCCACCTCCATCATCTCTAATCGTGACGCACGTTTTACTTCAGAACTATGGCAAGCAATGCACAAATCTTTTGGCTCTCGTTTAGACATGAGTACAGCTTATCATCCTCAGACCGATGGGCAGTCTGAGCGCACTATTCAAACTCTAGAAGACATGCTTCGGGCGTGCGTAATTGACTTTGGCAATGGTTGGGAGAAACATCTGCCACTTGTGGAATTTTCATACAATAACAGCTACCACACCAGCATTAAAACTGCTCCATTCGAGGCATTGTACGGGCGTAAATGCCGGTCACCTCTCTGTTGGGCAGAGGTGGGAGATAGTCAAATCACAGGTCCAGAAATGGTAGTTGATACTACAGAAAAGATTGCTCAAATACGACAACGCATGGCGGCAGCTCGTGACCGTCAGAAAGCATACGCTGATAAAGACAGGAAACTACTCGAATTCTAGGTTGGGGATCGAGCGCTACTTAAAGTTTCACCCTGGAGGGGTGTGGTTCGTTTTGGCAAACGAGGCAAGCTCAATCCGCGTTATGTCGGACCTTTCGAAGTCACAGAGAAAATAGGCAAAGTGGCCTACAGACTGAACTTACCACCTGAACTCAGTGCAGTTCACAACGTCTTTCACGTGTCGAATCTGAAAAAGTGTCTGTCAGATGAGACCCACATAGTTCCTTTGAAGGAACTCACCATCGACGAGCGGTTGCAGTTCGTCGAAGAACCAGTTGAGATCACGGACCAGGATGTTAAGGTCCTCAAGAACACGAGAATCCCTCTTGTACGAGTTCGTTGGAACTCCCGTCGCGGCCCAGAGTTCACCTGGGAGCGAGAAGATCAAATGAAACTCAAGTATCCCCAGTTATTCGGAACCAATGCAACTACCACTGAGGCTGAAGCTACTACTGCAGAATTTCGGGACGAAATTCCAAATCAACGGGGGGATGATGTGACACCCCAGGAAAACCAGTAAACAATACAACTTATCTAGCTTCCTCAGTAACTGCATGCTAAATTTCGGGACGAAATTTCTTTCAAGTTGGGGATAATTCATGATGTTCCGATTGCTGCGTATACGGAGGATGGCCTTAGCATGTTAGCGACAATTATTGGGGATCCGAAGGCCCTAGATTCCTATACTACATCTATGTGCATGGACTTGTGGGGACGTAGTAGCTATGCTAGAGCTCTTATAGAGGTTTCGGCTGATAATAATCTTAGAGAAGAGATCACTATGGCGATCCCGGATCTGGAGGGAGAAGGTTTTGTTAAGGAAGTTATGTCCGTGGAGTATGAATGGTATCCACTACGTTGCGCTCATTGTTGTGTGTTTGGTCACTCGGATGATACTTGTCCTCACCAGGTTCTGAAACAAGGTAATGTTAGGAATATGGAAAAGGGTGGTAAGCAGCATAATCAAGTTAGACGTCCTAATAATTATCAGGTGATTGATGAGGAGGGGTATACCGGAGTTCATAACAAGAAGATTGCAAGGAAAACTGGTTTTCCGGTGAACAAACCTAATCCAAAATTCGAATATAGGCCGGTTGTTGGTAAAAAGAAAGAGCCGGTTGTTGGTAAAAAGAAAGAGGAGCCGATTCAGGTTTCAAATCCTTTTGGTGTCTTAAATGACCCAAGTTTAAATGAAGAGGGTGGTAATATTCCAGATTCAAACAAACATAAGGAGGACGAGGATGAGGTTGTTGATGATTTTTTTGACACGGATGGATATGAGATGGATGGTTTTTTGAAGCAAGGTACCATTAAAATTGATGTTAAAAAAGGGGCAAGCACTCCTTCTTCATCGGTTATTAATGGTTAGTATAGCTTCTTGGAATATTAGGGGTTTGAACCGCCCCATTAAGCAAACGGAGGTTCGTCATGCTATTAAGGATTTCAATTTGAGTTTATGTGCTATTCTGGAATCTCATGTGGAGATGGGTAATCTTTCTAGAGTTTGTAAGGCAGTTTTTCGGTCGTGGCATTGGACGTCTAATGGGGCTCAATGTAATAAAGGAACGAGAATAATTGTTGGCTGGAATCCGAACGTGTTTGATGTCATGGTGCTATCCGAAACCGATCAGGTTATGCACCTGCAGCTGATGTTTAAAAAGGAAAAACTTATGATTTTTTGTTCGATTATTTATGCTGCTAACTATTACGTTTCAAGGAGGGAGTTATGGAATCACCTTTCGATGCATAAAACTTTCGTTCGTAATGATTCGTGGGTTATTTTAGGTGATTTTAATTCGGCGTTAAATCTGGAGGATAAGTCTATGGGGACTTCTTCGGTTTCGACGAGTATGAAGGAGTTTCAAGCTTGGGTCGATGATATTCAGATGATGGATTTAAATCGGTCGGGAGTTCATTTTACGTGGAATCAAAAGCCCAAGACGGGGATTGGTTTAATGAAGAAGATTGATAGAGTGATGGGTAATTCCCAGTTCATATCCAAGTTTCCTAGTGCGGTTGCGGTCTTCCATCCAGCTAGGTTATCCGATCATTGCCCATGTGTTCTCAAGATATCGGAGTCTGTTAAGCTAAAGCATCGATCTTTCAAGTTCGCCAATTTTCTGGTGCATAAACCGGAATTTTTACCGATTGTGAAGAGAGTTTGGGGTACAACTATTAGTGGTGTCCATCAGTTTTCGGTTGTTAAGAAGCTTCGGCTTCTTAAATCCCCTCTTCGAGTCTTATTATTTCAGCAAGGGAATTTACATAAAAGAGTTCAAGAGTTAAGAGATAAGCTGGATAGGATTCAACGAGACATTGATAGTGATCCATCGTGTGAATCTTTTCGTAAGGAGGAAGCTACTATCCGAAGTGAGTTTCAGGTTGCTTTACTTGATGAAGAGCGTTATTTGAAGCAGAAATCTAAGGTTGACTGGTTAGCGGCAGGCGATATGAATACGGCTTTTTTCCATTCGGCCCTTAAAAATAGAACTCATTATAGTCGTATTAATGTTATTCGGGATACTAGTGGGAATGTTTATGAAAATGATACGGTTCAGAAAGCGTTTGTTGAGCATTATGAGATTTTTTTGGGTTGCTCGGGTGTCACTTCACTTAGTCCGTCTCCTGAGTTATTTACTAAAACTTTGGGCAGGGATGTTGCTGATCATATGGTGCGGCCAGTCTCACCTGAAGAGGTTAAAAAAGCCATGTTTTCGATTGGGTCGGATAAAGCTCCAGGTCCGGATGGGTTTACCGCAGGTTTTTTTAAGAGTGCCTGGCCGATTCTCGGTGATGATGTTTCAAAAGCGGTTATTGATTTTTTCGCCACAGGTAAACTGCTTCGGGAATTAAATCATACGCTTATTGTTCTTATCCCTAAGATTCCTTCCCCGTCTGTGGTTACGGACTATCGTCCTATTGCCTGTTGCAATGTTTTGTATAAATGCATTAGTAAGATTGTTGCGGATAGAATTAAAGTGGTGTTGAATGATATTGTTAGTGTCAACCAATCTGCGTTTATCCCGGGAAGGAAAATTTCGGATAATATTTTGTTAACGCAAGAGTTAATGCATAATTACCATAGAAATATTGGTCCTCCTAAATGTGCTTTCAAAGTTGACATTCAAAAGGCTTATGACACGGTTGATTGGAGTTTTCTAAGGAGTATTTTGATCGGTTTCGGGTTTCATTCTAGCATGGTTCACTGGATCATGGTTTGTGTTTCTACGACCACGTTTTCAGTGTGTATTAATGGTGATGTGCACGGTTTTTTCAAGGGTAATCGGGGATTAAGACAAGGTGATCCTATTTCGCCGTATCTGTTCACTCTAGTAATGGAGATTCTGACGGCTATTTTACAGCACACGGTTAGGATTGATTCGTCGTTTAAATTTCATAATAAGTGTGAACGCCAACAGATTATCAATCTTTGTTTTGCGGACGATTTGTTTATCTTCTCTAAGGGAGAGGTCGCTTCGGCCAGGTGCATTATGAATTCTCTCAATTCTTTTACAAAGATGTCGGGGTTGTTGCCTAGTGTTCATAAGAGTACAGTCTTCTTCTCTAATGTGCCTTCATTTGTCAAAACGGCTATTTTGAATATCATGCCTTTTGTGGAGGGTAGTTTGCCGGTTAGATATCTGGGTGTGCCTCTTATATCTACTCGTTTACTGTTTAAAGATTGTGATGTGCTGGTGGAGAAGTTTGAGAAGCGTATCATGCACTGGCAAAATAAATTACTATCTTTTGCGGGAAGGTTGCAACTTATTATATCAGTCTTGTCTTCTTTGCATGTTTACTGGTCTTCGGTGTTTATTCTGCCTTCTCGGGTGACGCTTAAATTGGAAGCGATGATGCGAAATTTTTTATGGTCCCAAGATAGTGCTTTCCAAAAGGGCCGGGCAAAAGTTTCCTGGAAAGCGGTTTGCGTTCCTAAATATGAGGGTGGGTTAGGTATTCGTCGTATTGGTGATGTTAATAAAGCTCTTATGTCGTCGCATATCTGGAGTATTCTTACTAGGCGCGAGTCTTTGTGGGTTGATTGGGTTTATTCTTACAGGTTGAGAGGTAAAAATTTTTGGGCTTGTAATGTTCCTGCTTCTTGTTGCTGGTCGTGGAGGAAGATTCTTCAGATTCGGCAGGTTATGAGAAGGTTTGTTTGGACCGATGTTGGGAACGGTTTGAATACCTCAGCTTGGTTTGATACATGGAGTGATTTAGGTCCGCTAAATCAGATAATTTCGCCTAGAATTATTGCTAACGCAGGTTTCAATATGGAATCCAAAGTTTCTGACATTTACTCGAACTTTAATTGGAACTGGCCGGTCGCGTGGAGAGATATGTTTCCGGTTCTTATACATCTTGATCAGTTGACCTTCGATCCGAATAAGGAAGATAGACTTTTGTGGCGTCAAGGAGATCACCTCCATGATTTTTCTTCGGCTTGTGCGTGGGACTCAGTTAGAAACCGTGAGCCGGAGGTAGATTGGTGTCCTATTGTTTGGTTCGCTCAATGCATCCCGCGTCATGCTTTCTTAATGTGGCTGATTATGAGGCGCAAGTTACTTACTCAGGATAAAATATTGAAGTGGGACTTCTCGCGTAGGAAGAATATGAATATGATGTGTTGTCTGCTATGCTATGCCAATCATGACTCTCATAATCACTTGTTTTTCGAGTGTAAGTTTTCAACTAAAGTTTGGTATATGGTTAGGCATAAAGTGGGAATGGAATCGGTTCAACCGAAGTGGGAGGAGATTGTTGAATGGCTTCTAGTACGGTCTAAATCCAAATCAGCACTCAATTATGTTGCAAGGTTATTAGTAGCAGCCAGTGCTTATTTCATTTGGCAAGAACGTAATGAGAGATTATTCAAGAACCAGTTGAGACCTCCTGAAACTATAAAAGAACTTATTTTCCAACAGGTCCGATACAAGCTAATGGGGGCGAAGCTGAAGGATTGTGTAAATGTGAGAAGGCTGCTAGGCGAATGGGATATTTATGGGTCTGAAGTCCAAGATGGTGGTGGCTAATTGAGTAGTTTTGGTAGTTTGTCTAGTTTTGTCTAGAGGGTAGTCTAGTTGTTTTTTTTATTCCCTGTTGGTAGTTTCTTGTTTTGGCTCTTTGTTTACTTTCATGGGGCATGTCCTGTGATTGAACTAGTGTAGGCTATCTACACTACTTGTTTTGTTTGGTTTTGTGAATATATAGAATCACCGGGGTAACCCTTTACCCAAAAAAATGTGACAACTCGAGTTTTCGACTTTCACTTTCGCATTAAATGCACGTTGACTTTGACTGTTTAGTTGTTTGACTCGTCTGATTTGTAACGATACACTTCGTGTGATAATAAAAGTGTTGTGGTTGCTTGATTATGTGTTGATATTATAGCATGAGAATTAGTATATTAGAAATCATATAAACTGATTAACACATGAAACTGCTCGACGAAACACAAGTGAGATTCGCCAAGTTCTTCTCGACGAAACAGGTCTGTTTCGCCAACAACCTTCTCGACGAAACAAGTCTGTTTCGCCGGTCCAGTTTCACCGAAGCCCAGTTCGGGCCCAAACGTTATTTCGAGTTTTAAAAGCGTGTAACAGCCTCAGTTTCACATATTTATCATAACAACCGAAACCCTAGAGCCCTTCTCTCCTGTGTGACGGCAGTAGGAGCTTCTCGAAGATATCCCTAGCGATCGATTCGTATTTCTCATATCTCGGTTAGTATGTGTTCGTTAATCGGTTCATGTTTCTGTGATATCTCGATTCATGCTTGTGCTTATGGTTGATGTGTGTTACTGCTGTGATTATAAGAGTATGTTGATGATATAGATTTCGATATGTTGATGTAGTAGGAAATATACAATGCTATGCGAAACTTAATGCAATCGAATGCTCGGTTCTGGATATTCCTATTATGTTCTGAATCTGAATGCATGTTAGCACCTGGATAGGACTCGATGATATGATGTTGTATGTTAATCTATATGTTGTACATGTAAACTAGGGTTCATACTAGATGTACAGTGATGTGATGATTATATTATGATGATGACTCGATGATTCTGAGAACGAATGATTTCTGCCTGTTTGATGATTACTAATGACGGCTGTTAAGATGGATTAGGGTTTCTGTGTTAAGGTTGTATCTGATTTACGTAACTGAACGGTCCGACGAAACAGAACTCTCGGTGAAACAGAATGTGTTTCGCCAAGGGTCTTCGACGAATTAGAAGTTCTGTTTCGCCGAAGGAGACCTCGACGAAACAAACGTGTTTCGTCAAAGCATGTGTTTCGCCAACTATTGTGTTTCGCCAAATAAGTAATCAGCACAGTAACTTGAATTAATTCTGTTAATTGTTAACTGGAATAATTAACTGCTGTTAGACGTTGAACGTGACTTGTATGATTGTGATTACGTGTTACATGCTTATATGTGAACGACTTGAACACAAACTAACTATGTATACATGCATACATTAGGACGTGATTGATTTACTTTGAGCACTTACTTAGCATACCGAGCAAACCAAGGTGAGTTCACACTCTTACCAAGGCATGGGATTCCCCGGTGGGTTGGGAATGGGATTGAATGATTACTTGTACTTACATCACCACTAGACTACTTACCACGGTCCTCGGATTGGGAAGGATGCCTGTGCCAAACTCTACGTAAAGCCTACGTACCGTCCTCGGATTGGGAAGGACACCAGCACTAAACCTACGTAAAACCTACGTACTACCGTCCTCGGATTGGGAAGGACGCCAGCGCTAAACCTACGTACTCGCTACGTACTGTCCTCGGTTGGGAAGGGCACTTACGTAAAACCTACGTAAAAATTATACTTACTACTATCCTCGGATTGGGAAGGATACTTATGGTTACGAATAGTCTAGTGGATATACAACATGGGAAGCCCCCACCAATAGAACGTACTACCGGCCCAGTAGAGCCACATGTTACATACGAACTTACTATTACGCATTTACTTTCTGTGAACTCGCTCAACTAGTTGTTGATCCTCTGTTACATGCCTTGCAGGACCTTAGGTACTTATGGAGCTTGCACGGAAGGCGCAGTCGTTGTGGACATGGATCATGAATGCTCGATTAGACGTTATGCCATTTCATACTTATACTTATGATTGGGTTACTTTTATGCTTCCGCTAAACATTGAATTATACTTATGTTTTGAACACCTTTCATGTTGGTTTGGTTGAAATACATTACTATTTACATTTGTTCGATATGATTGGTGGCTTGATCCTGGTCAGTCACGCCTCCAAGCGGTGATACTCCGCAGGTGGATTTTGGGGGTGTGACAGATACCAATGAAAACAAGTGCAAGAATTGCATAGAAATGTGCAAAGCTTGTACTGAAAAAGATGATATAATCAAAACAAAAGATATTGAAACAAATAAAATTGAAAATGTTTTCAAAATAAAATGTAAAGAAATGATTGAAAAAGAAGAAATTTTGAAACTAAAGGTTGAAAAGCTAACACAGAAATGTCATGGTCTTGAAGAAGAAAATAAGATTTTGAAAGAAATGTGTACAGCTAAATGTGTTGGTTGTGTGGAGAAAGATAATAAGTTTCAAGATTTTCAAAAGGAGTATGATGATTTAAAAAGGTCGAGTCAGAGAGTACCAGAAGCTTATGATACTTTGAAGAGCCAAGTTAAATGTTTTGACCAAAGATTGTCTGAAACTTTAACAACCAAAGAACTGTATGAGAGAAAGTTTAAAGAAAAGCAACTTGAATTAAACAAGTGTGTTGATGAAGTTGCTAGTCTTAAACAAGTTCTGGCTGAAAAAGAAAAGATTGTTACCAAACTTCAAAGTTATCATAACTCTTCGTTTATTCTCGAACGTATTTTCAACATCACACCAGATGACAAAGATACTGACAAGAATAAAAAAGGTATTGGTTCAGAATTTCATCAGGTACCACCACCATTGAGAAACAATTATACTTTTTATGATGAGGAAAAGGTGGCAAAAGGTCTGAACATAGTTGACCAATTACCTGAAAGTATCGATGTGACTTACGCCAAATCTGATGAAGCTGATGATTCAGAGGTGGAAAGTAAGGTTGTTGAAAGCGTTCTAAAAGATGAGTCAAACAAAGGTAAGTCTGAATCACATGATGAAAATGAGGGAAATTTTCATGATGGCTATCTTAAACAGACAAAATCTGAGAAAAATTTGAATTATGATTCAAAAGGATTGGTTTACACCATGATTGGTTCGGACAAATTATTCTTAGATGTTGTATTCCCGATTCAGAATGTGATTTCAGAAAAGGTTGATAAAGTTTTCAAAATGGTTAAGATTGAAAAATCTGAAATTTCAAAATTTGCTGGAAAAGGTCACAAAACTTTTTATAACAAACCTGGTTTTAAAAAGAAAAACATGAAGGCTGGGTTGAGTTAAGAAGAAACAGAATTGGAAAAGAAATGAAACGCCGAATTATCAAGAAAAAATGAGTTTTGTTCAAGGAAAAAGTTTTGAAGAAGAGGAAAAACTCAAATTTAGACAACAGTCTAATGAAGAGTTTTGTGCTCAAAAGAAAAGGCAACAACCACAGGTTAAAGATGTTTCAAAAAGAACATGCTTTAAGTGTGATCTATTAGGACATCTTGCACGAAAGTGTCCGAATCTGAAACCTGTGAATGTTGACAAAAAGAAGCTTGAAAATGTTAAGAAACAAAAAACTGAGGGTGTGAAACAATGGTCAGCCAGATTTGATTCAAAACAAACTTGGAGGTACAACACAAACAAGTTTGCTTCGAATCAAACTTGGAAACCAAAACAGACTACGTCTGATTCAAGACAAACACAGATTTTTCACACACCCAGATTCAGAACAACACAAAGTTGGAACACATCAGTTGATATGACAAAATCCCAACAGTTTTGGAAACCAAAAGTTGTTGTTCAAAATCAAAATGGTCAAAAAGATTCACATTTTTATAAAAGAGGTACTCCGAAAGGTCAAACATGGAGTGTTAAGAAACAAGTAACTTTGGTAAATGATGAAAAAGTTGAAGTCAAAGTTGAAAAAGTCTTTGATGACAAAGATTTTCCGAAACTGCATGATACATATTGTGTTGAAATGCCTAAGGTCCAACAGACCTGGGCTAAATTGTTCAAGTAATTAAAGTAGTTTGAATGTGCAGGTGCTCAACAAAACCGAAGATTGTGAGAGTGAAAGTTGGGGCAGCCTGGCACAGGAAGAGGCTGCTGGACCCTGGTTTGGTTGAACAGGGAGTTTCACATTTTTTGTACATAAATAAACAATATTTCAAAAACCCTAAAAATTGAAAAAATTTAAAAACCAAAAATATGTTTTTACTTTTGACAAAAATTTGAAAAATCCAAAAATGTGTTGCTTGAATACGCCGAAACCCTCACGGCTGAACAAACATGATTACTTTCACAAGATTGAAAAAACGGTTTTCAAACTGTAAAAGATCAATGTGTTGTAAATCATGGGGGTACGTTATATTTTCTGCAAATCAGTGCATGAGAAGCAGAAAATGGATGGCGAAACAAAGCTATCAGTATTGGTTGTCAAATTTTCTTTAAATGATTTTGCATTTTAGGGGGAGTAATATTGTTAGAAAATCCAAAAACATTTGAAAATTTGAAAATGACAAAAACATGATAAAAACCTATTGGCAAAAAGACAAAACATTAAAAATAAAAACGAGTTTTGTGTAAAAAGAGGAAATGATAGTACATCAGTAGACAATCACAGTACGCTAAAGAATTGGAAAGTCAAAATGTGTTAAACGATCTCACCGTGGATGTGTCGGTAGATTTTTATACATTTAGTAAACTTTTTCGGGATATAAACCTAAATTCAAACTTGCTTATTTCGTGGGGAACACTACTTGGATATATAGGTAACCCCTGAAATCTCGTTTGAAGGACCCCTCTTTCTGAGATACTAGGTCTTTATGCTTAGTGATATCTGGGGTATTATCCCGGGACTTCTGATTTTGCGGAAGCAATGGCCTAGTCCCCGGAGAATACTTTACGCTTGCTTGATATATAGCCTACCCTCAGCATAAAAAATGATGAAACATTGAAAAAATGTGTAAATCATGTGCTGTTGAATAAAAGATCCTCTAAAGGGGACACACCAAAAGTCGAAGCCGTCATCTCTCTGCTGAACGGAAGTTCTGACCTGAGCTCTCACGGTTCTTCGCAATTTAACCCCTTACAGATATCATCTAGGTATACTCACCTGTAAGACTGAATATTGGGATCTGGATACGGGAGTATATTCAAGAGGTGGGACACATGAATGAGTTTAAGTTCTTAAAACACCTAATTCGTATCCTGAATCAGTTGAAATTTGTGTGAAAATTTAAGTGGATCAGTGTATCGACAATCTAAGTAAATTGTTTAATTCTTTATGTGAAACTAAGCTCAATGGTACTTGTGACTTGTCAAAGACTGATATGATCCTCTAACGCAAACTCAAACAAAAATATTGTCTGTATATATGTTTGTACATATTTCGTTATTGCTTTATATTTTCAGAAAGTACAAAAAGATTTTTGATTCTGCTTTATTTTCAACAACCGATGTCTGGGAAGCTGAGTTTCAAAATCTAAGTATGCTGATTGTGTTTCTGAAAATAAACAAGTTCATTAATTTGAAACTTGAAGTTTTAAAATCAAAAATCAAAAACAGTTTGTGTTATCTCCAAGGTCATTAATTTGGACTTGGATGATTAACTGTGAGGGATTTGGATGCTTATATTGTTAAAATCTGTAAAAGAGCCAGTTTTCGATTTTGTTTGATAAAACTGCCAAATCCTTAAAGATTGTTGATAGGGGGAGAGATTCAACTAATCCTGGATATATTCATATTATTATATCTTTAGAGCCAGGATCTTGATTTAGAAAGTTTAATAGAGCCAGGTTACGATACCTGGACAACTGAAAATGTTTTCACTGTAAAATGTTTTACTTATAAATGTTTGAGGATTGCAGATTCCAGACTACGATCCCGACAGCCGAGTCTAAGGGGGAAATGTTTGAGGATTGCAGATTCCAGACTACGATCCCGACAGCCGAGTCTAAGGGGGAGTCTGAAGACGAGCTAAACGCAAGGGGAAGCGTGAAAGGAGCCAGGTATCTTTCCCGGAAGAGCTTGTAACCGGAAAGCCAGGTGTCGATCCCAAAGCACGGAAGCTTGACGAAAGGGGGAGCCTGAAGAGTCTATCGAAAGAGGAAGCTAAAGCTGAAAACAGATCCACGGGGATTCTGTTCGAGCAAGAGGGACTCTACGTTGATAAAGACATGTTAAAGCTTCAAGAAGACTCAGTGAGAGAGAGAAAGATAAGACGCTATGAGTCTGACTAAATGTTTGAGATTGACTGCGGCAATATCCAAGGGGGAGTCTGTTAGTGCAGTATGTCTATCGCCTCCGTCATCTCAAGATCGTAGCTGAAATAGTTTAAATCTAGGCTTTATATTGTTATAAATAGGAAAAGGCAAGGTGGCATTTATGTAAATAATAAGATCTCTCATTAGATCCCTTGGCCTATAAATAGGAGTCTAAGTGTTAGAGTTTAGAACTTTTGCAACTTTTGCACATTTGGAGCTTGGAGAGCTTGGATCCTAGAGAGAGAGTCTAGAGAGAGAAAGTGCAAGAGGTGATTCACGGTTCATTTGTACTTTTCATATTATCAATGGAATCACAGATTTAGTACGTTCTCGTGTGTTCGGTCACGCACGTTCACGGATTCCGCACGTCGAACGTGTCATACGCAATCGTTTCGAAGTCAAAACCGGTCCTAACAGATTCTAGAATGGCGCAGAGACTAAGATTACTATCTTTAACTAACTGACGAACCTCCCTTTGTTTCAGGGGGCGGTTCAACCCCCTTATGTTCCATGTATCTAGGCTAACCATTGGATACCAGCGGGTTAGGAGTGCTTGCCCCTTTCTTACAAGAACTACGAGTGCCTTCCATAATAAACTCATCAGTTTCATTATAAACTTCATCGACCTCTTCATCCTCTGAATCCTCCTGCCCACCACCTACATCTTTGCTACCCCTCTGCCCTTTATCAGCATCTTCGTTGTTCAAAACATCAAAAGGATTGCTAGAAAGCACACTACTAGAAGATGCCAATTTGTTTACCCCATCCTTCGGCTTGGCTCCAATAGGTCTATACTCGAATTTCTGCTTTGGTTTATTAATATAGATCCCTATTTTCCTAGCCACTTTCTTGGCTTGCACACCCATATAACCGTCTTCATCTACAACCGGCTTTTAACCAGTTCTCCGTCCTTGATCAAGAGGCTTACGAGGTTTATCTTCACTCACCCGTTTTACCAAGTTCCTCTGTTGACTAGGACATTGATCATTTGAGTGACCAAAAACACAACAGTGCGAACACCTATGCGGCTTCCACTCATACTCAACATACATAGTCTCCTTAACATACCCCTCACCATCAAGCTCCGGAATGGCCATAGTGATTTCCTCTTTCAGCTCCTTATCAGCCGAAACCTCAATCAACGCTCTAGCATAACTACTCCGACCCCAGGAGTCCATGCACATCGAAGAAGTGTATGAGTCAAGTAGTTTTGGAACGCCAATAGCAGTAGCGATCAAACAGAGACCATCCTCTGTATAAGCAGCAGCAATAGGAACATCATGTATCCTAACCCATAATTGCACTTTCTTAACCTCCTTTTTAACCAGCTTCGTGGTGGGAGACCACTCACATAAGAACAAAGGTTGTAACCGAATAACCCATGGTCCTTCTTTGAGAACAGCCATCATTCCAGCTTGGTCCGCAAACTTGAAGAAAAAGAATCCATTAGCATTCATCATAGATTTTTGCAAGCCAAACTTTTTCCATTTATTCTTCACATAATACTCCACAACTGGATAGGCAATACGATCCCCCAGAAAATACCCATATAAAGTGTTTGCTAGTTTATCCTGAACGACTCGAATCGAATCCTTCGGAAGTACCACATTACAATCCTCATGGCGATCTGGACTAGCAAGTGTTCTAAAATTCAGTTTTTTGCTGCTAGAATTCGCCACTAATTCAGCATATGATACCGACTTAGGTCCGTTTTCTTCCTCGTTGGCTAAGACCCGAGGCACACATATTAGCATCATCCTTCTGATCAGCATGGCCAGAATCCATCTTCACATGGACGGTAATTTTGGACAATTCATCAATAATATTAAACTTACCAGGTTCACGTGTACCAGGAGTCACAACACCCCTTCTCGGCATTAAGGTGTTTCCCTCAATATCAACCACACGAGACGCTAAACCCTGGAAAGATATAGAAGGTTTCCCTCGATCATTGAGCAGATTCCCACCAGATTTTTTACGTGCATTCTTGACAACATCATCAACTCCCTCCATCAACAAATAATCAGCCCACCATGCAAAGAAAACCAAAGACACCAGAAGACCACAGATCGTAGAAGACAAAACCCTAACTAGCAAAACCCTTAACCAAAATTCTTCACGAAATCAAATAGAGAACCCGAATAATCAAGGTTACTGCCTTACCAGTAGGACCGAAAACCCCAATTCTCTATTCAATCAGATCTGAATCCAGGATTAAGGTCGGCGATTGACAAAAGAAACGAAACAAACCCTACTTTCCGAACGATCAATTAATGCTAACGAGTTCGTACCAGATGTTTGATGAATCAAACCTCTAATAACAGACTGTTATACATAAAATCTCGAAGAAAAACTAGGGTTTCATGATGAACAAAAATCGCCTAGGCTAGAGAGAGAGAAGGGTTTTCCCTCTGCATGGTTTAGTATAAGCTACAATAACGCGTCGTTTGTGTAAAACTAAGGTCGGATGGTTATCTATGTGCTATGTTAAGTCTTACATGCCCAATTATGCCTAAATATGTTACTAAATCAGATCATATGTCAAAAAATTGATTACATATGCAAAATATGGATTTATGCTTCAAAAGGGCATTTTGGTCATTTTCTATGGGCATATAATCTACTTAACAAATAACTAACCAACCTATGTGATCATAAGGTATAACCTCAGTAGGTTATTCCCTATGCAACTATGATCACTAAACAAGCTTGGTCGGATCCTAATGATCGACCAAACGGGTCGGGTTCGAAAGTCTAAGCGGTTGTTTAGACCGCTTAACTTACGACCCTAAACAAACACTAAACTAGTAGTGACGAGTTAAACATGTCAAAACATTTTTAACTAACTTAGAAAACTAATTTGGTATCAAAACAAAGTGTTTTGATACCTAAAAGTAGTTCCGTTGCAAAATGCGCGCAAATGCGCATTTTGACCGAAACTTTGACTCGTCACTACACCTAGTCAACGTGGTAATCAGTAGGTATAATCGCTAAGGATTATAACCATCGTGATTACAATCACGTTGCAAAGTTCAATTGAACTTTGACTTGACCAATTGATGGTCAAAACCGAAAGTCAAACTATTGGTCAAACAGTTTGACTTTCAGCTCTAAAAAGCTGAAAATCACTACTAAGCCATGAAAGAACACTTACTAGGTGTTCAAAGGCTAGAAGGAAGGTATTAGAACTCAGGTAGGTGGCTCCTTAGCAGGAAATCCTCCACTTAGAGTTCCAAATTTTGAAATGAGCAAATGAACAAGCTATATATACTTGTAGGGAGCTTACAAGATCATTCCAAGTGGATTGTGTGTTGATCAAGGAAGAATCATGGCCATACAATTGTTAGGCATTGATTATAGGACTTGTTCATCACACAAACCAGCCCACCAAATGCAGAAACTGGAATTTAAAACCAAAACAGCAGCTGAATTAGAAGGTTTTGAATTCTGTGGTGCTGGCAACACCTTAAGGACCATGAGGGAATATGCATACGGTCCGTATGCAGCTTGCAGACCAGCAACTTTCACATACTGACAGTTTCAGCCCCTGAGCTTGTTTCGTCGCGTTTTGGCACTTCTAACACCCGTCAAGACCATTTTTAAGCTCCATGATGAAGTTAAAGTATATTTAACTTGAATTATGCTAAAAAATGTTACGGGTGTAGGTTCGTTTGGCTGTACGGTTGCGTTGTTCGGTTAATTACGACGGAAACCGTAACGGACACGAAAACGATCCAAATTGCGAAACGAATGAAGTTTTTGCATTCCAATCACTAAAATAAAATATTTTAGTGACTACAAAAATTTTTTGGATGTCTGGATGTGGTCAGAACATAAGATATGCGCGTAAATGCAAACTTACGTCGTTTTTGACGCTTTTAGTCCCTGTTTAATCAAATAAGCGCATTTTCGCACACCGAACCACTCAAAGCTTATTTCTAAGCTATGTTAAGGTTATTTATGGTATGTTTAGCTTATGATCAAGTTTCGGACTGTATGTTCCCATACGAAATGGCAGACTTTTGCAGTTTGACACAAATAGTCCCTGTGAGCGAATAAACTTGTTTTTGCCATACCAAACCCTTTAAAACTTATTTCTAAGTTATGTAAAGGTTATTTAAGGTATGTTAAGCTTATGTTGCTGTTCCGGAGTGTTTGTCGCGTTAAACTGATTACGTTTACGCATCAGTTTGGGTATAACTTTCCAGAGAGCGATATAGAGTTTAAAATCGATCAAAAATTAAAACGTGCAAAATGTCAAACATAAATAACAAACATTGGGATCAAAACACATTGTTTTATTGATATTGAATTGTTCAGAGTTTGTACAATGATTACACAAGCACATATGTCACAGTCTCCCCTACTTTAGGAAATTTCGTCCCGAAATTTATTTAGAGGAAACTTGTGAGAATAGATGCGGATATTTTGCTTTCATTTGATCTTCACGTTCCCAAGTAAATTCTGGACCACGTTTAGATTCCCAGCGAACTTTGACAATAGGTATGCGCTTGTGTTTGAGCTTTTTGACTTCACGGTCCATGATTTCCACAGGTTTCTCAACAAAGTGCATCGTGTTATCAACACGAATTTCATCAAGTGGTATGTGGAGGTTCTCATCAGCTAAACACTTTTTGAGATTGGACACGTGGAATGTTGGATGAACATTTCCAAGTTCAGGAGGTAGCTCAAGTCTGTAGACCAGGTTTCCGATTCTTTCAACGATCTTGAATGGTCCAACATAGCGTGGTCCAAGTTTTCTGTGACATCTGTGCTTGTAATCATTGTAAACAGTTTAGTTATCAATGAAACAATATTATTTGATCCCAATGTTTGTTTATTTATGTTTGACATTTTGCATATTTTGAATTTTGTTCAATTTCAAACTCTATATCGCTTTCTAGAGAGTTATACGCAAACTGATGCGTAAACGTAATCAGTTTAACGCGACAAACACTTCGGAACATCAATATATGCTTAACATACCTTAAATAACCTTTACATAACTTAGAAATAAGTTTTGAAGGCTTTGGTATGGCAAAATCAAGTTTATTTGCTTATAGGGACTAATTTCGACAAATTGCGAAAGTATGCCGATTTGTACTGTAACGGACAATCCGGAACATGATCACAAGTTAAAGATACCATAAATATCCTTTAAATAGCTTAGAAATAGGCTTTGAGGGGTTCGGTGTACTAAAATAAACTTTTAGATCAAACAGGGACTAAAAGCGTCAAAAAGTGTATAAGTTTGTATTTTCGCGCATATCTTACGTTCTGAATACATCCGGACATCCAAAAATTTGTGTAATCATTAAAATATTTTATTTTATTGATTGGAATGATAAAATTCCATTCGTCGCATAATTTGGATCGTTTTTCACGTCCGTTCGTGTTTCGTCATAATTAACCGAATAACGTGATCATACGACCAAACGAACCGACATCCGACATATTTTCAAGCATGTTTCATGTCCCCTATGCTTAGGCATCATTGTAGAGCCTTGAAAATGGCTTAACGGGCCTTAAAAACATCGAAAATGGCATTTAACATGTGCAGGGACAAAAGCTGCAATTTGTAAAACTGTTTCTGATTCACCCGGCGGTCGCGGGCCGCGTAATATGGGGCTAGCTCGTACGCGGGGTGCGAGAGCTCCCCAGATCAGCAAAACAGCTGATTTCAATCAGCAGCTTGGTTTCTTGCTTTTGCACATGGTTTTTATCAAACTAGGGGCTTGTTTTGGGCACCCATGGTATTCCAAAACAGTGGGTGCACTTGTAAGGCCAAGATCGAAGCTCGTTTATCGAGGAATGATCCTAACGGTGGCCCGAAAACTATATAAACCCCCATGTTTTTCATTCCAAGTTCACACCTTGATCTGAATTCTCTAAGTTGAAGCTCAAAACCTTCATACCTGAGAAATTTTGGATCAAATCGTTTTCGCTTGGACCTCTTGTAAGCTTCTTTCATACTTTTATGCGTTTTTAAGCATGAAAGTCAAACAGTGTTTGACTTTCTGCTTTGACCAGTTAATGGTCAACACGAAGTTCGTTTGAACTTCGCAACGTGAGCGTAATCACGATGGTCATAGTCCTTTGTGACTATACCTAATGATTACCACGTTATTTAGGCGTAGTGACGAGTCATAGTTTCGGTCAAAATGCGTATTCTTACGTATTTTGAAACCAAACTATTCATGGGTATCAAAACCCTTTGTTTTGTTATCAAACTTGTTTTCTAACTTCGTTAAACATGTTTTAACATGTTTAACTCGTCACTTTTAGTTTAGTGCGTATATAGGGTCGTAAGGTAAGCGGTCTAAACAACCGCTTAGACTTTCGAACCCGACCCGTTTGGTCGATCATTAGGATCCGACCAAACACATTTAGTGACCATAGTTGTATAGGGAATAACCTTCCGAGGTTATACCTTATGGTCACTTAGTCTACTTAGTTGTATGATATGTAATTATATGCCTTAGGAAAAATGACCAAAATGCCCTTTTTACGCCAAATTTCATTTTAAGCATATGTAACGTAAATTTTGACATCTAAACTGATTAGGCAACATTATTAAACATGTCAAGGCATATAATACTTGTCATATGACAAGTTAGGCGGTTCGAACGCGTTTTACGCGAACGACGCGTTAAAGTAGCGTAAGCTACCTAAACGAGTCATAATGGGTTGTAAGCACTTAGGTTAGGTTCCGTTTTAGAATGTAGGCTTTGTTAAACCATATTACATGAGTTCCTATACTCATTTGGTTTACGAAACCTCATTCTATCCGATCCTCCGATTTAGGTCCGGTTTATTTACGTAGTTACCTATATTAGGTGCCGATTGATTCCGTGATCTTTCTAGCATTGCTTGGTTGTTATCCAAAGACTTCTAAGCATTCCCAAGTGAGTACATAGTCCCCTCTTTTACGTTTTCAAATGTTTTGGGGTGATACACATGTGCCTACTTGTTTTTTTTGGGTAAAGGGGATACCCCGGTGAATTTTATAAATGAAACACTAAACTACACGAGTGTGCCAGAAAAGCACACTAGTCTAGCCTTGGCATACCAAGACTAGGAAAAATATAAAAACACGTGAAACAAAACCAAACAAGAAACAAAACCCGACCTAATAACCAAAACAAGACCCAAAAACACGTATAACAAAAACACGAACAACCCTAGACGCTAACTCGGGTCGTCTTCATCTTCATTCAAATGAATCTGCCATGTCTTCAATATCCGCTTGTGGTCTAAATCCCCACTGAACTTGAACCCCGTTAATTTTAATCTAACCGTGTTTCTTATCCTTTCAATGATTGTAGATACACTGCTTTGACTTGTAGAAAATAAACGATTGTTCCTCTCTTGCCAGATGAAATACGTGGCCGCTGCAACAACCAGCTTGCTAACAATATGATCAATCTTCTTAGAATTCGAGTTGCTTTCCATCCATGATAAAATAGAAACCCAGGAGTCGTTTACAGCCCCCATGTTGACCATCGCCTTGATCCTATTCCAAACTTGCGAAGAGAAAGAGCATTGAAAAAATAAGTGATCCTGAGAGTCAATATTATACTTACATAGCGGACAGCACATTAGACGTAAGTTAGTTTCACTCCATGCTTCCCATACTGCTAACCGATCTTGGGTCTTCAACTTGTTCTTGATTACTAGCCAAAGATGGAACGAGTGTCTCGGAATACAAAGATTAAACCAAACCATGTTAACCCAAGACACTTGATTACTCCTGTTCCGAATATTATTCCACACCGCCGATGAACTAAATGGACAAAAAGTGCCATCCAAATCTTTCCAACGAGTCCGATCATGTTGGTTATAAATCAGGTTTGGAATGTTAATATTTATGAGCACCGGGTAAATGTCAAACCACGCTTGAGGCCACCTCCACTGGGCATTATCATCAACCAGGTCTGCCACAGTAGAGTTGATCGTAAAACCTGCATTAGCAATGGCTCGCGGCGAAATAAAAGACCTGATCGGACTAACCGAACACCAGTTGTCACTCCACGCATTTGTTTGAGCACCGCTGTGAACAGTCTTCCAAATGAAAGGACGCACAATGTTTCGGATAGACAAAATCTTTCTCCATCCCCAACTCATGTTCCCCCGACTTGGAATATCCCAAAACGAATTACCCTTTAACTCGTAAGCGTGAATCCATTAGACCCATAACGAATGCCTATTATTGATAATACTCAACGCATGGTTGGATATAAGAGCTTTATTCATCTCCGAAATGCTCGTTAATCCCAAACCCCCTTCATGCTTAGGCAAACAAACATGTTTCCACGACACTTTAGCTCGAGCTTTACCCTGACAACTAGCATTCCACAAGAAACGCCGCATTCTTTTCTCTAGCTCCTTGATGATCGAACTCGGTAAAATAAATACTGATGCCCAGTATATGTGCATTGACGAAAGAACAGAGTTGATTAATTGCAGCCTACCCGTGAATGATAATGACTTAGTCATCCAGCTATCAACTTTCTTTTCATACAATCCACAAGCAGCTTACAATCTTTAAAATTCAGCTTCGAGGAGATTAAGGGAACCCCCAGATACCGAAACGGAAGCACACCTTCTTGGAAAGGCATCATTCTAAGAATTTCCTATTTAACTGTTTGCGGGACATTGCTGAAAAAGACCGTGCTCTTAGGAGAACTAGGAACCAGACCAGAAATACTAGTAAAGATCTCTAGCGCGTCCTTCACTTTTTTCACTGAAACGATATCGCCATGCACAAAGATAAACAAATCATCGGCAAAAGAGACATTTATAATTTTTTGCTTCACACAATGGGCATGGAATTTAAATGAGGAACGAGCAGCACGCTGAAGCAATAAAGAAAGGACCTCCATAATAAGAGTGAAAAGATAAGGAGTCAATAGGTCCCCTTGTCTCAAACCTCGTTTACCTTTGAAGTACCCATGCAGCTCACCATTAATACTCAAAGAATAGGAGACCGTGGTGACGTAGGTCATAATCCAAGCCACCATTTTATGATGAAATCCAAACCGGATAAGAACTTGTTCCAAAAAAGACCAACTAACTGTATCATAAGCCTTTTGGATATCAATTTTAAACGCACATCTAGCTGGGCCTCTATTCAGATGGTAATTGTGCATCAGCTCCTAAGTTAGCAGAATATTATCAGAAATTTTTCTCCTGGGCACAAACGCAGATTGGTTTATGTTCACCAACGACCCTAAACTCTCTTTTATCCTGTCCGTAACGATCTTGCTTATACATTTATATAAGACGTTGCAGCATGAAATAGGACGATAATCTAAGACCGAATCTGGAGTATCCTTTTTCGGGATCAACGCCAAGATTGTGTGATTTAATTGTTTCAAAAGTTTACCATTTTCAAAAAAATCTAGAATAGCATTTGTCACCTCGTCACCAACAATATCCCAAGCATGCTTGAAGAAAGCAGATGTGTACCCGTCCGGGCCAGACGCCTTATTTTCTCCAATACTAAACATAGCTTTTTTGATCTCCTCCCGAGTCACCTGCCTCACCATATTCTCCGCTATAGGAGCACTTAAAACATTAACAAACAGGCTCTCCATGTTTGTCGTCCCGATGATATCCTCCTTGCCCAGAAAATTCGAGTAGTGAGTAACTAAAGCTGTTGCAACTTGGTCACCTTCAAACCGAGTACCATGAACATCCGTAACAGAATGGATCCTACCCCTGGCATTTCTACATTTTAAAGAATTATGAAAAAAGTAGTATTAGAATCCCCTGCACATAACCAATCCACCTTGGATTTTTGTTTAAGAAAACTCTCCTCATCATAGACGGCTCCTTGAAACTCTTGGAGGCATTGCACCTCTCTTTGCCGTAACTCAGCATCCATCGGGTTCTTGTCAACTAAACTTTGGACATCATCCAACTTCTTTCGAAGATCCAAAACCTTAGCATGAAGGTTACCCTGTTGGAACAGAATTCTCCGCAAATGAGGCTTTAAGTTTCTAAGTTTTTTTGTTACAGAGAACATAGTGACACCCTTGATACTATTCTTCCATTCCTGCTCAACACATTTCCTGAAATCTGGTTTGGATGTGATAAAGTTAGCAAACTTGAATGGCCTAGGCCGATTTGCAGTCGAGTTATCCAATTTAATGACACAAGGAGTATAATCAGACATTCGATAAGGTTGATACATGACAAACACATCCGGAAACAGCTCTAATAATTTCACGTTACCCATAACCCGATCAATCTTCTTAAGTACACCGTCACCTTTTTTTGGTTTCTGGGTCCATGTGTAATGCATACCATGGCCTTTGATATCAAGCAACTCCGTATAATGAATACACTCATTAAACTCCCTCATACCCATCGTAAAGCTGGACGGCCCAAATAAAGAGTCTTCAATATCCAGAGTATCATTAAAATCGCCCATAACTAACCAAGGCTTGTCATGGCAGAAGATCTTGTGTCTACATAAATTATCCCAAAGAGATCTCCTCTCTTGGTATGTATTTTTCGCATAAACAAAGGAACAAAACATAAGTTTTTTGTCAACTTTAGATTGTAACTGAACATGTATCACCTGATCAGATTGAGGTAAGACCATAATATCGACCATATCCACATTCCATCCCAAAATGATTCTAGTACCTTTACTACAAAGACCTCCATTCGATGTCCAACTCCATTTGCGGAAAACATTTTTACAAACTTTAGCAAGCTTCGATATATCCACATGAGACTCAAGTATAGCACACACATTTAACTTATTTTCTGCTAACAGAATGCGAACCTCATTTTGTTTTGGCCGGTTCAAACCCCTAATGTTCCAAGACATGGTGCTACCCATTGATACCATTGGAACCAGGAGTGCTTGCCCCCTCAGATTTATCGTTGCTATTGACACCACTCATAAACCATGACATTTTGGTAGGAATAACTTCCACAAATTCTTCAGTAAACCTCGATGATTTCTCAACCTCCTTTCTAGCTATTTCTTCATGTTCCAACCGGGTTTCCACCTCCTCTCCATCCACACTAGCTAAAGCCTCAAATGCATTCTTTGTTTGAACATTACTACCCGTTTTAATGGCGCTGGATTCAGACTTTGTACCTGAAGTACTGGGATCCTTCTTGTTAAATTTTGGTTTGTAAACAAACTTAGGTTTTCGTTTCTTTGGTCCCACAACAATTTTTGCAACTTTTCTCTGATCCGTGATAAATCCCTCTTCATCTATTGTCACCTGTTTTGACTTAACTTTTGTATTTTTGGCACAACTATGATAATCATGACCAAAGATACAACACAATGAACAACGTTGAGGCCTCCATTCATATTCCATAGTAATTTTCTCCATAACATGACCCTCTTCATCCAGCTTCGGAATGGCAACGATAATATGATCTTTGAGCTCTTTATCCACGTTTACCTCGATAATGGCTCTAGCAAAACTACTTCGGCCCCAATTTTCGGCACACATATCAGCTGTATAGCTATCTAATCTTTTCGGAACACCAATTTTAGATGCCAATAAACTCAATCCATCATCCGTATAAGCTGCAATGGGTACATTGTGAAGCTTAACCCACACATGGATTGTTTTTATACCATCTTTTTTTAGACTCACCGAAGGAGACCAGATATTTAAAAATAAAGGAACCTTTCGAATTAACCATGGTCCCCCCTCAAGCACTTTCATCATCCCGTCTTTAGAATCAAAGTTGAAAAAGAAGAACCCGCTAGCATTCATCATTAGCTTAGAGAAACCAAATCTTGACCACACGTTTTTAGCAAAGTATTCAACCACAGGGTATGGGAGACGATTACCTAAGAAGTAGCCGTATAAAACATTTTCAAATCTTTCCTGTACTTTCCTGACCACCTCCCTAGGGATTACAACATCAGCGTCCTGGCATGTCTCCGAAGGATCCATTTGTCTGAAATTAACAGATCTTGATGGCTTCTTGTTCTTCATTACCTTATCCGCATAAGAGAAATCCTTTGCATCCTGATCTTGGGCAACCGTGTTAACCTGATGTTGACTTCCACTGTTCGCAGCATTTGGATTCCAATTGACTGGTTTAGATATTGCATTCAATGTAATAACCATAAATTTAAAAACATTATTTTAGAAATAAAAGAATTATAATAATTTATAATAAACTAAACATTTATCTTATGATCCATCCTTCTGTATATCAACCAAAACTATTATTATTATTTTATCCAATAGGAAACCCTAATTAAGACACCAAAGTAATTCTGTACAAACCCTAGAATTTTCAGAATTTTCAGAATCAGGATTAGGGCCCCTAAAACTCAGGGGGGGTATTCCCTACTGGACGATTATCCTAATAACTTGCTGTCGAAGTTGAAATTTTAAAATCTGTCGACTCAGCTAGGCTAGTCCCACACGTGGCAACCCTATGCACAAAAATAGGTTTTACGCGGGCCGCGTAAGGATTTACCTAGGGTTTACGCGGGCCGCGAGAACATCAAAATTCACCTATAAATACAGGACATTGGCACTTGAATTCTGGCACAAAAACGACGAAGAAACTCAAAATACGCGCTGAGATATCGTCCAATTACTCTCAAAACACACACGAAACACTAATTAGTATAGCAGGGTGCTGCAGAACAGGGTATTAACTCGATCGTTGATACGATTCAATGTCCGATTGATTGAAATCAATCCAATGGATGTTTAAGTGCTGCTCAAATTTGGGTTATGCTTTGTCATTAGTCGTGATTCCGATGGATGTTTAAGTAATTTCACTTTGTCATTAGTTGTGATTCCGATGGATGTTTAAGTGTTTACACTTTGTCATTCGTTGTGAATCCGATGGATGTTTAAGTGATTTCACTTTGTCATTTGTTGTGAATCCGATGGATGTTTAAGTATCGCACTTTGTCATTCGTTGTGAGGATTTTAATCTCGTGAGTTATCGTAAATGCTGTATTAAGTTACTAACCTAGTTGTGTGCATCGGGTACACATCCTACGTCTTCCAGTACAGGGGCAAGCACCTCTCACATAAAGGTGTCCAATGGATAGGTGGCTTCTGTTTCATGCAAAGGGGCTGCCGGTTGGTAGCAATTTCATTTTTGATGATGGTGGTTGACGTCGTTTGTTTGTTTTTTCGTTTGTCTACTAGTTAGTCATTATCTTGATTGTAGTAGGCTAAATTGAGGTGGTAACTTGTTTTGTTTTGTTTTTTTGTTTACATATACGGGGCATGTCCTGTATATGAACTAGTGGGGAACTCATCCTCACTACTTGTTCTTATTTGGCGGTTGTCTATAATAGAATCACCGGGGTAACCCTTTACCCAAAAAAAAAAAAAAACCCTAGTTGTGTGCATGTTATTTAAATTAGGTTAAAAAGACTAATCAGTTGTCTAAACTCTGCCCGTATAAATCTGAAATATTATCACAAGGTAGCATAACTTTGGAATTATTAAGGTACGGATCCTTACCCCACTCCTTATTGCTTCATATTCAAATTGTTATAAACCCATTAAATTCATATATCTTTTAAAACTCCTCACGTCTTTGATTATCGATTCATTTGACAGTCCGTTGGATTCCTATTCTAATCATAACTTTGGATTTAGCTTTCATGTCATGCGATAGTATTATGTTAATTGTACTCATTATCGCATGTTCCAATATATGTTACGTCTTGTTATGAAAAATATTTTGATAAGTTATGTGAATAAGACCATTTGTACTCTGATACCCTGAGTATCGCTTCTCGTGGAGTGTCCCACGAGCATGTTGTTGCGGCATCGACATCATGTGCTCCATCCGTGACGGAGAGATCAGTTCACGGCGTCCCTAGGTACAAGTGAGGTACAAAGCTACTAGGAGGCGTATGGATCGATCCTAGGATTTAAGTTAAGGAGGTGGATAACGGGTATGCCAACTCGCCATCTCATGTGATACCTGTGTATTGTCACATTTTAAGTTTGGCTCATGGGTACATCCGTATGATATGATTATGAAATTACGTTACTTGCATCGTATCATTTTCGCATAAAGTTCCATCCGATAACATTTCATATAAAGCGTTATTTGTTATTTGAGCCTATTATTCCGTACTGAGCATTTGGCTCATTCCGTAAATTTGTTTGTATATACAGGTCCGCATGTTACTTTGGGCGGGGAAAAGAGAAAAGAATAAAGCCTAGGAATAAATCTGAAGATGTTAGTTAATCAAGTCGAATGTCTCCGTTTGTATATTAACCTTAAGTTTAGTTGTCGTGTGGTTGTATCATTATCAAATAAATAAATGGAATTATGACTTTTGTTTATGATACCACTGTTATTGTGACACGTCAGCGCTTCTGGGTTGGGGTGTTACAGCTATGGTATCAGAGCAAAGGCTCTTTCCTGTAGAAAACTTGAAGATAGTAATTAAAAACCTGTGAGGAATGGGTAGATATTTATGATAGGATTCAACTTGGTCTCTTATGTTTTCTTTTCTAACTCCTACGTCTATTCTTATAGATGCCTCCTCGTCGTCCTCTACGTAGGAGTACTCGTACTAACCATATACGTAACAACACTTCTTCGAATGAGACTCCAGTTGATCCAAACGTAATTAATGCTATCAACCAGGCTGTTGCCGGCTTGCTTCCAAACCTTGTTGCTCAAACAGCTGAGGCCGTTATTCAACAAACTCGTCCTCCAGAACGTAATAACACGAATCCAATCTCTGGTGAAGAAATTCGTGAGAATACCACGAACCATACTACCTATAGTATAGATATATGGATCGCTAAATTCCAAAAACAAAAGCCGAAATCCTTTAGTCACGCTACTAATCCAGTCGAAGCAAGAAACTGGATATCTCATGTTGAAAAGATCTTCGGAGTTCTTGGAGTTCCGGAGCAATACAAAGTTAGATTGGCTACCTACAAACTTGAAGATGACGCACAAACTTGGTGGGAAGGATATAAGCAAGTCAAAGGAGGGGATGATTTTGAAGCAAATCTTTCATGGGTCGACTTTCGTACCATCTTTTACGACAAGTATTTTTCTATCGCTGATAAAGAAGCTTATATCAGGGAGTATGCAGTGATTCGACAGGGGAGTGATGAACCAGCCTCTGAGTTCATTACTCGATTTTCAAGGTTGTCTAGTATTATAGGAGACGTTGCAGGATCAGCAGAAGTCCAGGCAGAGAAATGCAAGTGGGCAGTCAATGATCGAATTAGGAAGTCGATCATGTACATGAAATTTAAGGATATCACCGAAGTTGCTGATGCTATCAAAACTTTTGAGTTCGAGAGAAAAGAATTTTTATCTCGAACTGGGGATAATAAGAAGAGAAATAGGGAAGGACAATTTAAGCAGGAAATCGGCCAATCATCCACTACGCCACAGCATCAAGACCGCAAAGTGCAAGGAAATCAAAACTCTGGAAATCAGGCACGTCCATGGCAACCTAGACTGCAAAACCCGAGGCCTGCTCAAAACCAGATTCAGTTGTATGCAGAACCTATTAGAGCTCAACCACTGAATCAACATGTAAATCCGAATCAGATTACATATCCTCTATGTAATACTTGTGGTAAGCGACATCAGGGCGTATGTCACCGAGGTACAGGAGCATGCTTTAGATGTGGCCAAACTGGACACATGATCAAGGAGTGTACAAAGAAAGACACTAAGAAGAATAACCGACCAAACGTTGCACCACCCAATGTTGGAGGAAGAGTTTTCGCACTTTCTGCTACTGATGCTGCTAATGCCCCAGGTACTGTGTCGGGAACCCTTCCGCTTGGAAAACATAGTATCTATGTGTTATTCGATACAGGAGCAACCCATTCTTTAGTATCCCACTCGTTTACTAAGTACCTTCCGATAAGACCAACTCTCTTAAATCATACTTTAACCATTTCCACTCCCATGGAAAATTCATCCGTAATCACTTACGTATATAAAGATTGTCCGATCCGTATTGAATCTATTGTGTGTAAGGCAGACCTATTTCCAATACATATGTGTGACTTTGATGTTATTCTAGGGATAGATTGGTTGTCTCGACATCGCGTAACTATAGATTGTCATTTCCGCCGTGTTATTTTCGGCGATCTTCATCATCCTGATATTATATATCAGGGAGCTCAAGCTCATAAACCTCTTAAAATTATCTCCGCATTCAAAGCTCGAAAATTTATATCAAACGGCTGTGCTGGATTCTTAGCATCGATTAAGGATACTTCTACTAGTGTTAAGAGTATCGATAACCACTCCGTTGTTCGCGAATATCCTGATGTATTTCCGGATGAATTACCAGGATTACCACCCGACCGTCAGGTAGAATTCACCATCGACTTGATCCCTGGTGCCGAACCTATTTCTAAAGCTCCATACCGTATGGCTCCGATGGAACTGAAGGAGTTGAAGGAACAATTGCAAGAATTGTTAGATCTAGGATTCATAAGACCCAGTGTTTCACCTTGGGGTGCTCCGGTCTTATTTGTGAAGAAGAAAGACGGTAGTATGCGTTTATGTATTGACTACCGAGAGCTGAACAAGATTACTATTCGTAATCAGTATCCTCTGCCTCGCATTGATGATCTCTTTGATCAACTTCAGGGGGCTCAGTTCTTCTCAAAAATCGACCTGAGGTCCGGGTACCATCAGCTAAAGATAAAAAATGATGATGTTCCCAAGACCGCCTTTCGTACTCGTTATGGTCATTACGAATTCTTGGTTATGCCCTTTGGGCTAACTAACACACCCGCAGTCTTCATGGATTTGATGAATCGCGTATTTCACAAATTCCTAGATAAATTCGTTATTGTTTTTATCGATGACATTCTGGTATATTCTAAGAGTCGTGACGAGCATGAAGCTCATCTACATGCAGTACTTGGAACCTTGCGGCATGAGAAGTTGTACGCTAAGTTTTCCAAATGTGACTTTTGGCTTAGCCAAGTGGCATTTCTAGGTCATGTCATATCAGCAGAGGGAATTATGGTAGACCCAACAAAGGTTGAAGCTATTACAAAATGGCCAAGACCCACTTCTGTTACCGAAATACGAAGTTTCTTGGGTCTTGCTGGCTATTACCGAAGATTTGTTGAAAGATTCTCGGTAATTGCTTTACCACTCACAAAAATCCTAAGAAAATGGGTGAAGTACTCATGGAATGAGGAACAAGAGAAAAGCTTTGAAGAATTGAAGAAACGACTCGTATCCTCCCCGATACTCGCTCTCCCTTCTGGATCAGGAGGTTACCAAGTCTATAGTGATGCCTCAAAGAAAGGATTAGGTTGTGTGCTAATGCAACATGGGAAGGTTATCGCTTATGCCTCCCGTCAGTTAAAGCCTTATGAAGTTAACTACCCTACACATGATTTAGAACTAGCCGCAGTCGTCTTTGCACTTAAGATTTGGCGACACTATCTGTATGGTGAAAGTTGTGACATTTTTACCGACCATAAGAGCCTCAAGTACATATTCACCCAGAAAGAGCTAAATATGAGGCAAAGAGGGTGGTTAGAACTTTTAAAAGATTACGACGCAAATATTCAATACCATCCAGGCAAAGCCAATGTGGCAGCTGACGCGTTGAGCCGAAAGAATTCCGGGACTATATCTTGCTTACAAATTCAGCCTCGTATTAGGAGGGATCTCGAAAGAATGAACATTTGGCTTCAGGTTAGTAAATCTGATGGATATCTAGCTAGAATGCAGATTGAACCCGACCTCATATCACGGATCAAAGATGCACAAAAGCAAGATGGAGAACTTTGGGCAATTGTGCAAAATCTTGAGGTGGGTAAGCAATCTGAATTTCGTATAGACCATCATGGGGTGATTTGGTGCGGTAAAAGACTTTGTGTACCCGATAACTCCACCCTTCGTGAGTCATTGTTAGCCGAAGCTCACAGCTCACCATTTTCAATTCACCCAGGATCTACCAAGATGTATCGAGACTTAAGACAGAACTTTTGGTGGAATGGCATGAAGGAAGACGTTGCTCGATACGTAAGTAAATGCCTCACTTGCCAACAAGTGAAAATTGAACACAAACGAGCAAGCGGTCTGTTGCAGCCATTGGATATTCCCATATGGAAGTGGGATGAGATCACAATGGATTTTGTTACCGGTTTACCTAAGACTTTCAAGAAGAATGATGTGGTATGGGTTGTTGTCGATAGATTGTCGAAGTAAGCACATTTTCTACCAATTCAGCAAGGATTTTCGGTTAATAAGTTATCCGAAATATTTCTTCAAGAAATTATTCGACTCCATGGCACACCATCTTCCATTGTTTCCGATAGAGACCCACGTTTCACCTCACGATTTTGGAAAGGTTTTCAGGCAGCTTGGGGTACACGACTGAAGTTTAGTACGGCTTTCCATCCACAAACAGATGGGCAGTCGGAACGCACGATTCAGACCTTGGAAGACATGCTCCGAGCATGTGCACTTGAATGGTCTGGAAACTGGGATGAATATCTATGCCTTGTTGAGTTCGCTTACAACAATAGTTGGCAATCAAGTATTGGCATGGCACCTTTTGAGCTTTTGTACGGTCGGAAATGTCGAGCACCGATATGCTGGGATGAAGTTGGAGAAAAGATTATTGAAGGGCCAGAACTAGTTCAGATTACAAATGAAAAAGTCACTATGGCACGAGAAAAACTGAAAGAAGCTCAGAGCAGACAAAAGAGCTATGCAGATCAAGATAGACGACCACTCGAATTTAAAATTGGTGACCACGTATTCTTAAAGGTATCACCTTGGCGTGGTGTTCGTAGATTTGGAATTAAAGGGAAGCTTAGTCCTCGTTTCATCGGTCCGTTTGAAATCCTTGAAAGAATTGGAGAAGTGTCATATCGACTAGCTTTACCGCCTCAACTCTCTCACGTTCATAACGTTTTTCATGTCTCCTCGCTAAGAGGATATAATTATCATCCACTCCATGTCATTAGTTATCCGTTACTTACAATTCACGAGGATTTGTCCTACGAAGAGGAACCAGAAGCTATCTTAGATCGACAAGAAAAGGTTTTGCATAGGAAAGTAATTCCGTTTATTAAAGTCCTCTGGAAAAATCACTCTGAACACGAAGCAACTTGGGAATCTGAAGAATCAATTCGCTCTCTATACCCTAATCTATTCTAGTAATAGAATTTTAGTCGAGGTTACGATAAATCTTGCTCTTTGATATATGTTCATTTGTTTCTGTTTACGGTCATTCATGCTTTACCTTATGTGAATATATCTTAGCTATGATTAAGCATATCTATGTAGGAGATATCAGTACCAATAGTCACTCTATTATCTGTAAGTCTCCATTGACTTTTCGTACGATAAGATATTTTATTAAGATGCGTTATAGGAGGACCATTAGGGCACATATGTAAGGTAATTGACAATTATAGTCATGACCTTAGTTATGAATTTCAGATACACATGTGTGTTTAGGAGATTATTATATAAGTTAGTAACTCTGCTATGAAAATTCCGTTTCCATTACTTAGGTGATATATTCTTATTTGAAAAATTTCGAGGACGAAATTTCTTTTAAGGGGGTAATAGTTGTAATAACCATAAATTTAAAAACATTATTTTAGAAATAAAAGAATTATAATAATTTATAATAAACTAAACATTTATCTTATGATCCATCCTTCTGTATATCAACCAAAACTATTATTATTATTTTATCCAATAGGAAACCCTAATTAAGACACCCAAGTAATTCTGTACAAACCCTAGAATTTTCAGAATTTTCAGAATCAGGATTAGGGCCCCTAAAACTGAGGGGGGGTATTCCCTACTGGACGATTATCCTAATAACTTGCTGTCGAAGTTGAAATTTTAAAATCTGTCGACTCAGCTAGGCTAGTCCCACACGTGGCAACCCTATGCACAAAAATAGGTTTTACGCGGGCCGCGTAAGGATTTACCTAGGGTTTACGCGGGCCGCGAGAACATCAAAATTCACCTATAAATACAGGACATTGGCACTTGAATTCTGGCATAAAAACGACGAAGAAACTCAAAATACGCGCTGAGATATCGTCCAATTACTCTCAAAACACACACGAAACACTAATTAGTATAGCAGGGTGCTGCAGAACAGGGTATTAACTCGATCGTTGATACGATTCAATGTCCGATTGATTGAAATCAATCCAATGGATATTTAAGTGCTGCTCAAATTTGGGTTATGCTTTGTCATTAGTCGTGATTCCGATGGATGTTTAAGTAATTTCACTTTGTCATTAGTTGTGATTCCGATGGATGTTTAAGTGTTTACACTTTGTCATTCGTTGTGAATCCGATGGATGTTTAAGTGATTTCACTTTGTCATTTGTTGTGAATCTGATGGATGTTTAAGTATCGCACTTTGTCATTCGTTGTGAGGATTTTAATCTCGTGAGTTATCGTAAATGCTGTATTAAGTTACTAACCTAGTTGTGTGCATGTTATTTAAATTAGGTTAAAAAGACTAATCAGTTGTCTAAACTCTGCCCGTATAAATCTGAAATATTATCACAAGGTAGCATAACTTTGGAATTATTAAGGTACGGATCCTTACCCCACTCCTTATTGCTTCATATTCAAATTGTTATAAACCCATTAAATTCATATATCTTTTAAAACTCCTCACGTCTTTGATTATCGATTCATTTGACAGTCCGTTGGATTCCTATTCTAATCATAACTTTGGATTTAGCTTTCATGTCATGCGATAGTATTATGTTAATTGTACTCATTATCGCATGTTCCAATATATGTTACGTCTTGTTATGAAAAATATTTTGATAAGTTATGTGAATAAGACCATTTGTACTCTGATACCCTGAGTATCGCTTCTCGTGGAGTGTCCCACGAGCATGTTGTTGCGGCATCGACATCATGTGCTCCATCCGTGACGGAGAGATCAGTTCACGGCGTCCCTAGGTACAAGTGAGGTACAAAGCTACTAGGAGGCGTATGGATCGATCCTAGGATTTAAGTTAAGGAGGTGGATAACGGGTATGCCAACTCGCCATCTCATGTGATAATTATGCAGGAGTAGCTACCTGTGTATTGTCACATTTTAAGTTTGGCTCATGGGTACATCCGTATGATATGATTATGAAATTACGTTACTTGCATCGTATCATTTTCGCATAAAGTTCCATCCGGATAACATTTCATATAAAGCGTTATTTGTTATTTGAGCCTATTATTCCGTACTGAGCATTTGGCTCATTCTGTAAATTTGTTTGTATATACAGGTCCGCATGTTACTTTGGGCGGGGAAAAGAGAAAAGAATAAAGCCTAGGAATAAATCTGAAGATGTTAGTTAATCAAGTCGAATGTCTCCGTTTGTATATTAACCTTAAGTTTAGTTGTCGTGTGGTTGTATCATTATCAAATAAATAAATGGAATTATGACTTTTGTTTATGATACCACTGTTGTTGTGACACGTCAGCCCTTCTGGGTTGGGGTGTTACATTCAACCCATCCAATATGGAGTCACTATTAACAGAATAAAACCCTCGCTTAGGTAATACCGGATTACCATCAATACTCTTGATTCTTAATCCAATCCCGCGTACCGGAGCGGTACCCGGAGTTATTTTAGAATCATCAAGCACCGTGTCAGAGCGTAAGTTTTGAAAGATGGGGTAATCAACCCCACCTGGATCCGTATCTCTCTCCATCAGCACAACAAAATTCAAACCATGCAAAGAAAAATGACGTGAAACAATCTGACCAAAATACGACGCACAACCAAACCCTAATCCTTAAACCCTAGGATCAATCTTCAACACTTAACGGATTAAAGAAGCGTTATCAATCTAGCTAAATTAATCTCAGTTAACCGCAATCAATAACAACTTATTTAATAAATCAGGGCTTCGTAATGATCACTAAAGCGGCGATTGAAGAAAAAAAAAACAAAAACCAAAACCCTAATTCTAATTCGATCACAACTGCTAACGAGTTCGCAATAGGAGTTTGATAAATCAAACTTCTAATAACAGACTATTAGACAGAAGATTACAAGAAAAAACTAGGGTTTCATGAAGAACAAGAAAATCGCCTAAGGAGAGAGAGATAGGGTTTCTTCATACTCATAGTATTCGTTTTTAATATGTTTTCTATTTGTTTGCTTCTTTGTAATCACATGTGCCTACTTGTTACTTTCGTGCTTTTCATGTTTTATATCATATGCTTGCTATGTTCATTAGTACACATATAGTACATGATTTCTTCCATGTTTTGCTATGTATGTTCACTTAGCATGCTAGCACTTTGATTTACATTGCATTTTTGTTGCATATGTTCACTCAGCATATGGACACATTAATTTACATATTATTTCTGTTGCATATGTTCACTTAGCATATGGATACATTGATTTACATTGCATTTCTGTTGCATATGTTCACTCAACATATGGACACACTGTTTTACATCTCTACTTTGTATGTTCACTTAGCATACTAGGTACATTGTTTTCATAAAACATGCTTACATTTGGTATGACATTTGATTTGTTTAACGAAACTGAAATACATTCATTAACATTAGCTACGCCGCTCGGTAGTAAGTAGTGGTACCATAGGACTTGACAACTCTCATTCCTGAAATCCTAGGTTTGTTTGGATATAAGGAATGACTTAATGCGAAAACATTTTTGATAACCTTTGATTTGTTCTAAGGTTTATCCTACAGTCTCAAGGCTTGAATGTATACGTTTAACATTACCACATAAGTGTTTGTATCAGTATAGCATGGATTTTTACAAAACATATCTTTGATTTAAACTATGTTGTATATCAATTACATTGTTTTGTACATTCTTCTTATAGGATTGAGTAAATACTTTTATTCACTATACATTACATTTGTTTTTTTTTTTGGGTAAAGGGTTTACCCCGGTGATTTTATAAATTTCACAAAACCAATAAGAACATGTAGTATGGAAACGTACCATACTAGATCATAGATGGGACATCCCCCCCCCACTATGTACACCAAAACAAACCAACTATTAAAACTAGCCAACAAGGCAAACAAAAACCACTAGTCTAGACACTAGTTACAAGACCAAACTCTATACTCTAACCGAATCCATACATATCATCATTATCCAGCATTCCCTCTCCACATATGTTCCACTTTCCCAACATCCTCATCACTTGAATAGATGGTTTGAACTTTAGACCCATAAGCTTGAATCGAACTGTAGTAATAATTTCCTGCGCTAAAGCATCCGGTGGACGTGCATTATCCTGGAATATCCTCCTGTTTCGTTCCCTCCAGATATAGTATGTTGCAGCCGCAACCGTGAGATAGGCCACAATGTTACCAATCAACTTCATATTATGTCTCTGGTTTAAATCACTGAAAACATCACTCCAATTAGGTTGAATACTAGACATGTCTGCATGACTTCGAACCTGGCACCACACTTGAGATGAGTATTTGCATGAGAAAAAGAGATGTTCATGGGAATCCAAGTTGTTGTAGCAAAGAACACAGCACATCATATTCATACTTTTCCTTCTAGTTTGCTCCCATCGTAAAAGTTTATCCTGTGTAAGAAGCTTTTTTCTAATGACAAGCCATAATAAGAAGGCATGTTTTGGAATACAAGAAGCGAACCACACAATTTCGGACCAGGAGACCTCCATTTCCCGTGTTCGTATAGTCTGCCATGCCAATGAGCAAGAAAAAGTCATTAGCTTATTCTCTATTCTCCAGCCAACTTTATCCTGAATATCCTCTATCAGATTAGGGGGATCAATTTCGTTAAGGATAGGATCTCGAGTGGTCCATTGGGCCGGCCATAACCAGCTTCCATCACTCCAGATGTTAGCTACCTTGGCATTTAATGTAAACCCACCGTTAGCAATCATTCTAGGCGTTATAATGTTACAAAGCGGACCTTCATTACACCATTTGTCAAACCAAGCCGAAGTGGACCTGCCATTCCCAAGTTTTGACCATACAAACGGCTGAATTAAAGGCCTAATCTGTAGAATTTTCCGCCAACTCCAGCAACTGTTCTATTGGATACGACAATTCCAGAAGTTCCTCTCCTTTAACCGATATGAATGGACCCAAGCCACCCACAAAGATTTACGCTTGATGATGATACTCCATGCATGACCAGCCGTAAGCGCTGAGTTCATTTCACCGATACGCCTAATGCCAAGACCTCCTTCATACTTCGGTAAACAAACAGCCTTCCATGAGACTTTGGCCCTACCTTTAAGCATCGGACCTTGGCACCAAAGAAATCCACGCATTTTAGATTCCAACTCCAAAACAATCCTGGTCGGAAGAATGAAGACCGAGCACCAGTAAATGTGCATGTCCGATAAGACAGAAATAACTAACTGCAAACGACCCACAAACGAAAGGAAACGGTTCTTCCAAGACGAAATTCTTTTATCCAAACTCTCTACCAACACACTACAATCGGAATACCGGAGCGGAGAGGATATCAAAGGCACTCCCAAATAACGAACATGTAATTTTCCCTCCTTGAAAGGCATAAGATTCAGAATGCTTCTTTTCACATGATCCTGCACATTACAAAAGTAAACCCGACATTCTTGTGTAATCCCTCAAACATATCATGATGCATTTCACAGAGTCTGCATCCCCTCTGGCAAAGAGAAATAAATCATCAGCGAAGCACATGTTTATGATTTGCTGCTTTTCACATCTATTATGAAACCGAAACGAAGAATCCAAGCTTATCGCCTTCTGAAGAATCAATGTAAGAATTTCCATGACTAAAGTAAACAAATAGGGAGATAAAGGATCACCTTGTCATGAGCAAGAAATGGACCCTAATATTCTCTCTCTAGCAGGCGATTTTTTTCTCCTTCCATGAACTCTCGATTTTCTTCGTGATTTAGTTGTATAACAGTCTGTGATCAGTGTTTGATTATCAAACCTCTGTAACGAACTCATTAGCAGCTTCTGATCGATCTAAGTCTAGGGTTATTCTTTTGTTTTTTCAATCGCCAAGGTTTTCTCTATTGATCTCGAGTATGGTGGAATAGGGATAAGGGTTTATCGGTCCTACTGGTTGGGCAGTAACCTAGATTTACCTGAGTTTCTATTCGCTTTTGCTAGAGTCATTAGGGTTTGCATGGTTTTTCTTGGTTCGTTGTTTTGCTGTGATTTTGTGTTTCGTTTGCTGCATGGAGAGTGACAGGGATCGGAACTTTGAGGATCTAGGGTTTCAAGCTTTTTCTGATAGATTGCGTGGGGATGTGTTTATCAGCTCGAGTAAGGTTAAGCCGTTGAACTCTCAGGAGGTGCGAGAGAAACCCCCATCGTTTGGCAAGAGTTTTGATGGCCGGCCTATTAACATTGATGGTAATCCTCTCATGCCCGACGTGGGGTGGTTCAGCAGGAACCAAGGATGATAAATGTTATCGATGAGCTTGAAAAGGTAACTGTTCCGGTTCAGTTGGAAAACTTGAATGCTGATGACAGCCTATATGATAGGCCTGTGAACACAACGTTCTCCTATGCGGATACAGTTAAAAATTTTACTTTGAAGAAGCGTGAGGTTAACTTTCGGAGAATGGATTCGGTGGAAACTGTTAAGGATGCTGACGTTGTAATACCACGTGAGGTAATTCGTAAAGTTCAGGAGAAATTTGAAAATATTCTGTATGGATACTTTTTAGGTAATCGGCTACCTTATCCTGTAGTAGAATATTATGTTAAGAATGTGTGGTCTAAGTATGGATTTGCTAAGCTAATGATGAACTCGGATGGCTTCTTCTTCTTTAAGTTTGACTCGAAAGAGGGTATGACTAAAGTGCTAGAGGGGGGGCCCTGGTTGATTAGGAAAATGCCTTTGTTTTTGAATATCTGGTCGCCGTCTGTCAGTCTTAAAAAAGAGGGCATCAAATCTGTGCCGGTGTGGGTTAAGTTGCATTACGTTCCAATATCAGTCTACACGGATGATGGTTTGAGTTTGTTAGCGTCCAAAATCGGGATTCCTAAAAGATTAGATGGGTATACAGCTGATATGTGCATGGATAATTGGGGACGAAGCAGTTTTGCACGTGCGTCAATTGAAATAAATGCGGAAAGCGAGCTGAAAGACTACATTGTTGTTGCAATTCCGAAATTGGATGAGGATGGGTACTTTTTTTTTTTTTGGGTAAAGGGTTACCCCGGTGAATTTTATAAATCAAACCAATAAAAACAATAGTGTGGCTGAAGTACCACACTCACAATAGTCTCGGCATACCAAGACTAGGACCAAACAACCAAAAACAAAACACAACCAGGCAATCAAAAGCCACAGACACACACACTAGCCAAACAAGGCCAAGTCACAGACAAAACACAAAATAAACAACCAAACTAGCCAGGATCAATCTCTAAATTGCTGCTAGGAATCTTCCACTTCTCCACCAAGCTACCATTCTCAAATCTCCGTTTAAACTTGAAAGTCATAAGCCGCATTCGTACAGTAGTAATAATCTCCTGAGACACCACCATAGCCGTACGCTGGTTCCGAGAAAACAACCTGATGTTTCGTTCTTGCCATATAAAATAAGTGGCAGCCGCAACCACCAACCGACTAACCACATTATCAGGTTTCTGTAAGCTTAAGTTTTGATTCATCCAAGCCATAATATCAGACCATCCTCCATTCACTTCTTCCATATTGGTGAGACTTCTTATATTGTGCCAAACCTGAGACACAAAAGAGCATTCAAAGAACAAATGATCTCTCAAGTCCCTGTTGTAACAACATAGAGGGCAACACATGAGATTAAGATTTGTTGCACTACCCGCTTCCCAGACAGACAACCGATCCTGTGTCTTCAATTTGTTTCGGATAACTAGCCAAATGTGAAATGAGTGTCTAGGTATACATTGCTTGAACCATACCATATTCACCTAAGACACTTTGCTTTCATGGTGTCGAATAGTATTCCAGACTTCCCAAGAATTAAATGGACGAGGATTTCCTTCCAGGTCTTTCCAAACCAGCCGATCACGGACATTTTCATATAAATTAGGAACTACTAAATTAATTAAGACTGGGAAAAGATTGTACCAGGCAATCGGCCATCTCCATTGACCATTTTGAGACACTATAGCCGCTAACGAGGATTGCAGGGTGAAGCCTGCATTAGCAATAATTCTTGGGCTTATAAAAGCACGAAGAGGACCCGATTCACACCAAGTATCACTCCATGCATTAGTGTCAGTACCACTACCAATGTATTTCCACAAGAACGGACGAATAAGGCTACGGTTAGCAAGGAGCTTTCTCCATCCCCATGTCATGCGTCCTCGACATGGGACTTCCCAGAAGCTTCTACCCTTAAGCTTGTATATATGTATCCATTGAACCCACAACGATTTCCTATTGGTAAGAATGATCCAGACATGTGAAGATAAGAGGGCTTTATTAACATCCGAGATGCTACGAACACCCAACCCACCCTCATACTTCGGAAGGCATACAACCTTCCAAGCAACCTTAGGCTTGACAGTCCGATGGTAATTACCAGACCATAAAAAATCTCGCATATATTTTTCCAACTCAGTAATAATTTTTTTTGGGTAAAGGGTTACCCCGGTGATTTTATATATTCACAAACACATAAAAACAAGTAGAGAGGGGACATCCTCACTAGTTCACTCTAGAGACATGCCTCAGGAGCGTACACCAAAACAAACCAAAAAGAAACATGGACAAACGACTAGACTAACATCTAGAAACACAAACAAAACTAACTAGTTAATCAGCCCCCATCGTTGTTCATAGTATCATCATTGATCTCCCATTTTCCAAGCAGCCTTCTAACATTAGCACAAGGTTTGAACTTTACTCCCATTAACTTGTAACGAACTGTCTTTAGAATGATATTGCATATTACCTCCGGTGGACGTGTTTGGTTTTTAAAAAGTCTAGCATTACGCTCTTTCCAAATAGTATAAGCAGTCGCACCTACAAGCACACGAGCCACATAATTGGCTGCCGATTTTGACTGACTTCTCGCCATCAACCAACTGACAATCAAAGATCATTTAGGCTCAACATTATCCATATCGACCTTGCCTCGGACCAAATTCCACACCTGCGAAGAGAAATTACATTCAAAGAAGAGATGGTCATGAGAATCGACATCCGCATAGCATAAGAGACAGCACATCATATTCATGTTCTTCCTCCTAGCTAAGTCCCACTTTAAGATTTTATCCTGAGTTAAAAGTTTCCGTCGCATAATTAACCACACGAAGAAAGCATGTCTTGGAATACACTGAGGAAACCACACAATTTTAACCCAATCCACTTCCTGCTCTCTCAACCGAAGCGTGTTCCAAACCGTAGAAGAAGAATGATCAAGTAAGTTATCGCCATCCTTCCACATCAATCGATCCATCTTGTTTTGATCTGGGCCGAGATTATCCAACTGATTAAGAACCGGAAATAAGTCTCTCCAAGCATTCGGCCATGCCCAAGAATCATGAGAATATACATCCGAAACCTTAGCATCCAACCGAAAACCCGCACTCGTAATGACTCGAGAAGATAATAAGCTTGAAAGAGGACCTAGATGACACCAAGAATCATACCAGACTGAAATTGTATTACCAGCGCCCAAAGAATACCATATATGCTCCTTAACCAGCGGCCTCAATTGAAGGATTTTCCTCCAACTCCAACTGCAATTAGTAACCTCCCTGCAAATCCAAAAACTCCGACCTTTAAGCCGATACGAGTTAATCCACTGCACCCATAGAGACTCTCTCTTATTAAGAATACTCCAAATATGCGATACCATGAGGGCCTTGTTAACATCTCCGACCCGACGAATACCAAGGCCACCTTCATATTTAGGCACACAAATAGCTTTCCAAGAAACTTTCGCTTTCCCTCTATGAAAAGAACTCTCCTGAGACCATAAAAAATTCCTTAATTTCGCCTCAATATCATTTAAGATCCGAACAGGTAAGATAAAAGCTGAGGCCCAATAGACATGCATAGACGACAAGACCGAAATGATAAGTTGTAACCTTCCCGCGAAAGATAAAAGTCTGTTTTTCCAATTCATAATCCTTAGATCCAAGCGTTCAAGAAGAACACTACAATCTTTAACCCGAAGCCTCGAGGAAATGAGTGGCACTCCTAAGTATTTAACTGGTAAGAGACCCTCCTCAAACGGCATGATATCCAAAATAGCGTTTTTCACATGATTAGAAACATTACAAAAGAAAGCGGTACTTTTTTGGATACTAGGGACCAACCCGGACATGTTAGTGAAGCGGTTAAGCGACTCCATGATACATTTAGCTGACCGAACATCACCACGAGCAAATAAAAACAAGTCATCAGCAAAACACAGATTAATAATATGTTGTTTTTCGCACTTGTTGTGAAATCTAAATGAAGAATCCAGCTGAGAAACCTGGTGAAGAATGCATGTCAAAATTTCCATAACCAGCGTAAATAAATAAGGAGATAAAGGATCGCCCTGTCTTAAGCCACGTTTCCCCTTGAAGTAACCATGAACTTCCCCATTAACACAAACCGAATAGGTAGGAGTGGACACGCATGTGATTATCCACTCTACCATTTTCGAATGAAAACCAAAACCCATGAGCACCTGCTTGAGAAATCTCCAGTCTACCGTATCATACGCTTTTTGGATATCAACTTTAAACGCACATCTCGGAGGACCATTATTCCTGTGATAATTATGCATCAATTCTTGCGTAAGCAAGATATTATCCGAAATTTTCCTTCCTGGCACGAATGCAGACTGATTAATGCTAACAATCTAATTCAAGTCAGTAATAATTCTAGTAGGCAAGAAAAACACTGTAGCCCAATAAATATGCATAGCTGAGAGAACCGAATTAACCAGTTGTAATCTACCAGCAAATGAAAGAGATTTAGTCGTCCAGTTGTCGATCTTCTTTTCCATTTTCTCAACCAGCACCTTACAATCCTTATACGAAAGTTTAGAGGATATTAATGGAACTCCCAAATAGCGAACAGGAAGCAAACCCTCTTGAAACGGCATAATGCTTTGAATTTCCTGCTTGACAGTGTGGGAAACATTACCAAAGAACACCGTGCTTTTGAACAAATTAGGAATCAAGCACGAGACCCTCGAAAAACGATGAAGAGCGTCTCTCACAACCTTAACCGAAGCTGCATCACCATTCACAAATATAAATAAATCATCAGCAAATGAAATATTAATGATCTTCTGTTTTTTACAGTGGAGATGGTATCTGAACGCGTTACTAGAAGCAGCTGCATTTTTTAGTAGAAGCGAAAGTGCCTCCATAACCAACGTAAACAGGTAAGGCGACATCGGGTCACCCTGTCTCAACCCACGCTTACCCTTGAAATACCCATGAAGATTACCATTTATGCTCAACGAGTATGAAACTGTGCTAACACAAGTCATTATCCAGCTAACCATTTTTTGAGGGAACCCAAATGCAATCAGAATGTCCTCTAGGAAGGACCAGCTCACCGTGTCATAAGCCTTCTGTATATCAATCTTAAAAGCTCATCTAGGAGGGCCAACATTCAGGTGATAGTTATGCATTAACTCCTGAGTGAGAAGAATATTATCTGAAATCTTTCTACCCGGGACAAATACAGATTGGCTTATATTCACCAGTAAATCCAGACTACCTTTAATTCTGTCAGTAATAATTTTGCTAATACATTTATATAGCACATTGCAGCAAGAGATCGGGCGATAATCACCAACCGAATTAGGGGTAGTAACTTTTGGGACCAAAGCAATGATGGTATGATTTATTTGTTGCAATAGTTTCCCATTTTCAAAAAACTCCGATATAGCTTTCGTAATTTCATCCCCAACAATCTCCTAAGCATTTTTAAAAAAAGCAGAAGTGTACCCATCCGGACCCGGAGCCTTATTCTCTCCTATGGAGAATATAGCACTTTTAACCTCCTCACGAGTAACTTGACGAATCATAGAAGTTGCGACATTTAAATCAAGAACATTAGTGAACAAGCCATTGACGTCAAGCTTATCCACATGACGCAACGTTCCCAAGAAATCCGAGTAGTGATTTACAAATACTGCATAGACTTCATCACCCTTGAACTGATTACCGTTAGTATCTTGGATGTTATGAATCTTATTGCACGCGTTTCTAGTTTTCACACAGTTGTGAAAAAATTTTGTATTCGCATCTCCCGCCGCCAACCATTCCTGTTTAGCTTTTTGCTTTAAGAAGCACTCTTCACCATAAGAGGCCGATTGGAACTCTTTAAGACAAGAAGACTCCTCCTCTCTTAGCGCAACATCTAACGGGTTAACATCTATAGCCTTTTGAATATCATCCAACTTCGACCTCAAAGACTTAACTCTGTCATGGAGATTACCTTGCTTGAATAAAAGACGTCTCAAGGGAGCTTTCAAGACGGTAAGTTTCTTAACAACCGAAAACATGGTGACCCCTTGTACCTCCTTAGCCCATTCATCAGAAACACACTGGATGAAGCCCTCCTTAGTTGCTAAAAAATTAGCAAACTTAAAAGGTTTTGGCCGACTATGTTTATATCTGAACAAGTTAAGAATACATGGGGTGTGATCCGACACACGGAAAGGATGAAAGAGAGCATAGGCATCGGGATACATATCCAAGAATTGAATATTACCCATGATTCTATCAATCTTTTTTAACACGCCCACACCTTGTTTTGGTTTTTGATTCCAAGTAAAATGCATCCCATGGCTCTTGATATCAACCAGCTCATTATGTTGGACACACTCATAGAACTCTCTCATACCAATAGAGAGAGTCGATGAACCAACAAGGCAATCCTCCAAAGAAAGCGCAGAGTTAAAATCACCCATCACCACCCACGGTCTATCTCGAACAAAGCTTTTATGCTTACAAAGGTTTTCCCAAAGAATTCTTCTGTCTTGGTACTTATTCTCGGCATAAACAAACGAACAGAAAAGAATTTTCTCATCCGATTTAAGACGAGATTGCACATGAATAACCTGGTCTGTATGATGTATTACCATAAGGTCCACCTTCTCCTTATTCCAACCCACTATGATCCTTGTACCCCTCGAACAGCTACTACCGTTAGAATACCAATCCCAGTTACGGAACACCCCTTTACATACTCTATCCAGATTAGTAATATTAACATGCGACTCCAATACAGCACAAATATTAATATGATTTTCAGTAATTAGTTGCCGAACCTCTCTTTGTTTCAGGGGTCGGTTCAAGCCCTAACATTCCATGCCATTATACTATCCATTAACACCCTTTATACCGGGAGTGCTTGCCCCCTCAGAATGTTTAGCATTCGTCTCAGCCGCCATAAAGTCAGAAATTTCAGTTTGTAAATAGTCTATAACCCCATCATTATCCTCCGAAAGCCTGCTTGACCCACTCTTATAGCTCAAATCCTCCAACGGGTCCCCATCCGCAGCCTGATCATTCGAGAGAGCAGAGAAAGAGTTACGGAGGTTCAGATTGTTTGTGTTGCTGCCATTACCGCCATTATTCGTGCCATCCTTAGGGACATTCCCCTCCTCATGTTTTGTTCCAGACGGCCCAGGCCCAGACAAGTTAGTCTTTTGTTTATAGATAAATTTTGGCTTTTGTTTTTTCTGGGGGAACACATGTTTAGCTGTTTTCCTTTTGTCTGTAACAAATCCTTCCTGATCAATTGAAAGTTTCTTAGACTGCTCCGGTTCTGACTTGGGGCATGTAGAAACATCATGGCCAAATAAACAACAGGTAGCACATCTTTTAGGCCTCCATTCATATTCAACCTTAACTCTCTCCATAACGTAACCCTCTTCTTCCAGTTTAGGAACGGCTACAACTACATAATCTCTCAGTTCATTGTCAGCTGAAATTTCTATAATAGCACGAGCAAAACTTGTTCTACCCCAGTTATCAAGACACATGTCAGCAGTGTAACTATCCAACCTCTTCGGAATCCCAATCTTCGATGCCAGAAGGCTCAACCCATCATCAGTATATACAGCAATAGGCACATTGTGGAATTTAACCCAAACAGGAACTTATTTAATCCCATCCTTCCTAAGTGTCGCTGCTGGAGACCAAACATTGAGAAATAACGGGACTTTCCTGATCAGCCAAGGACCACCTTCTAGGACCTTATTCATACCATCTGATGAGTCAAATTTAAAAAAGAAAAATCCACTGGAATTCATCATAAGTTTAGAGAATCCAAACTTATTCCAGACATTTTTTGCATAATATTCTACCATAGGAAACGGGAGTCTACTACCCAAAAATAACCATACAAGACATTAGCAAATCTCTCCTGCACTTTACGGACCGCTTCTTTTGGGATAACAACATCAGCTTCCTCCAACTCTTCTTGAGCTTAACTGAAAGAGTAAAAGTGGAATACGAATGGAAACCTCTACGGTGCTCTTTATGTTGTGTTTTTGGCCATTGTGATAATACATGTGCTAAGAATGTGAACAATAAGGAGAAGCAAGTGGTTGTTGATGATGAGGGATTCATTACGGATAAAAGAAAGACGGCTAGGATGGGAGTTATGCATAAGAAGCAAAAGCCAAAGTTTGTATACAAGCCGAAAATAAATAAGTCAGGAGCGAGTACCTCTGGTACTAAGGAGGTTACAATTGATAATATTAGAAGTGCTAATGTGAAGACTGGTAACTCGTTTGAAGCTTTGTCAAGGGATGATGTGGAAGATACTATAGCCGATATAGGGGTGGATAAGGAGTTGAGGCATAACTTGAAGAAAGGTAATGGGAAGCCTACTCGAACCGAGAACGAGGTTGAGGAAACTTTACAAACGGAAATGTCCGAGTTTATGAAACCTGATCAGAGTCAAGTATCTAAGGGGGCAAGCACTCCCGTACAGACAGGTCTTAATGGATAGTATTATGTCATGGAACATAAGGGGTTTGAACCGGCCCCTGAAACAAAGTGAGGTTCGTCAAGTTGTTGCTGAAAATAAGTTAAAGGTTTGTGCTATTTTAGAGTCTCACGTAAATGTTGCTAAACTGGGTACCATTTGTCATAAGGTCTTTCGGAATTGGAACTGGACTTCTAATGGGGGATTGTGTACTAGGGGAACCCGAATCATCTTGGGTTGGGATTCAGATGTGGTTGACCTTATGATGCTCTCTCAAACTGATCAAGTCATTCGTACGCAGATGTTAGTTAAAGCTGATAATAAAGTCTTCTTTTGCTCCTTTGTGTACGCGGAAAATAAGTATCAGGATCGTAGAAGTCTTTGGGAGAGTTTACGTAACCATAAAAGCTTGTGTCACGATAAACCATGGGTTGTTATGGGGGATTTTAACTCAACGCTTCAGCTTGCGGATTCGCTTTATGGATCTTCCAAAGAAACGATAAGCATGTGTGAGTTTAAAGATTGCATTCATTTTTCGGAATTGCTGGATATTCATGGTCACGGGCTTCATTATACATGGAATCAGAAACCTAAAGACGGAGTGGGGATTCTAAAGAAGATCGATCGTGTAATGGGTAATGTTCAGTTCTTGGACATGTTTCCAAATGCTTTTGTCATGTACCATCCTTTTCGAGTTTCGGATCATACGCCTTGTATTTTGAAAATGGGAACCATGATTGAGAAGAAAACTAAACCTTTCAACTTTCCTAACTTCATTACCTCCAAGCCGGATTACATGAAGTGTGTGGAACAGGAATGGAGGAAAACGATTCAAGGGGTTAATATGTTCTCGGTTACAAGGAAACTTAGCAATCTTAAACCGCATTTAAGGAAGATATTATTCAACCAAGGAAACTTGCATGCTAAGGTGTCAGAACTCAGGAAAAAGTTGGATGATATTCAAGTGCTTGTTGACAAGAATCCGTTGGATGGCCATCTCCGTCAATTAGAAGTGACATGTCTCCAAGAGTTTCAGATTACTGCTTATGATGAGGAATGTTTCCTCAAACAAAAGTCAGAAGTCGAATGGTTGTGTGCTGGAGACTCGAATACGAAATATTTTCATAATGGGGTGAAAAGCCGTAATGCTAGAAGCAAGATTCATAGTGTCAAAGATATTGCTGGAAACCGTCGTGAAGGGAGCAGGGTGGCGGATGCTTTAGTCAAGCACTACTCGAACTTTCTTGGTGTTGAGGACCAGGTTGCTTTACTTAATCTGGATAATATCTTTGTTAATATCCTTAGTCAACAAGACGCTTCTAATACGGTCCGACAAGTAACTCGAGAGGAAATCAAAACGGCTATGTTTAACATTGGTGAAAATAAGGCCCCCGGGCCTGATGGATATACTTCAACTTTTTTCAAGAAGGCTTGGGATATTATTGGTAATGAAGTTATGGATGCGGTTCTTGACTTCTTTGAGAATGGTAAGCTCCTCAAGCAATTAAATCACACGATCCTAGCTTTGATTCCTAAGAAAGATATTCCGGACTCAGTTTTGGATTATCGGCCTATCTCATGTTGTAATGTGCTCTATAAATGTATCAGCAACATCATAACGGATAGGATTAAAGAGAGCTTGGGGGGCTCTTATCGGTATTAATCAATCCGCCTTTGTGCCGGGAAGGAAAATCTCAGATAATATTCTCCTAACTCAGGAGTTGATGCATAATTATCATTTGAATAGAGGCCCTGCGAGATGTGCATTTAAAATAGACATTCAGAAAGCCTATGATACGGTTAACTGGTCTTTTTTGAAAGCTATTCTTACACGTTTTGGGTTCAATCATCGAATGGTTGAGTGGATTATGACATGTGTTTCCACGGCTTCCTACTCGTTATGCGTTAATGGTAATCTTCATGGTTTCTTTAAAGGGAAGAGGGGTTTGAGACAGGGAGACCCGATGTCGCCTTATTTATTTATTCTTATCATGGAAGTTCTATCCTTATTACTTCAACAGGTGGCCAACTCAAACTCGTCGTTTAAATTTCATCATCATTGTGCTAAGCAGAGAATTATCAATGTGTCCTTTGCGGATGATTTGTTTATCTTTGTTCATGCTGACACTTGCTCGGTTAAGAAGGTTAGAGATGCTCTGGAAACGTTTACTAGTTGGTCAGGGTTAGTATCGAGCCCATCCAAGAGTACTGCCTATTTTTCGAATGTTTCTTCTTTGGTGAAGCAACAGATTCTTACTTTGATTCCTTTCCAAGAAGGTAGTCTTCTAGTTCGGTATCTTGGGGTGCCCCTTATATCCACTAAGCTTATTTTTAAAGATTGTAAAATCTTGATTGATCGTATGGAGAGCAAAATCACAAGCTGGATGTCTAAGTCTTTGTCTTTTGCGACCGTCTTCAGCTAATAAACTCGGTTTTATCTTCTATGCACATTCACTGGGCTTCTGTTTTCATTCTTCCAGCTCGTGTTATCTCAGAGTTAGAGAAGAGGATGCATCGCTTCTTATGGAATGCTGGCTCGTCTGGCAGAATTCGAGCTAAAGTTGCTTGGTCCGATGTTTGCTTGCCTAAAAACGAGGGAGGATTGGGTATTCGAAATGTTATGGATGTTAATAAGGCTCTCATGGCAAACCATATATGGAGTATAATCTCGAAGAGAGACTCTCTTTGGATTCAGTGGATCCATTCCTATAAACTAAAGGGTAGAAGCTTTTGGGAGGTTCCGTGTAGGGGTAGTATGAGCTGGGGATGGCGTAAGATCTTATCCATCCGAAATTTGGTGCGTCCTTACATCGGTATGTCTATCAGAAGTGGTGCTCAGACACATGGTGTGATAATTGGTGCCCGTTGAGTCCGATTAGTTCCTTCATCACTCCGAGAGTTATCACTAATGCGGGTTTCAATATGCATTCCACGGTTGCTGATATTGTTGATGACTCAGGCCAGTGGAGATGGCCACAAGCTTGGTATGACTTATTTCCGGTTTTGATAAATTTACAAACCCCAACTCTTGTTCATAATATTCCAGATAAGCTTATGTGGAAAGACTTGGAAGGCAAAGATAGTTACTTCAGTTCAAAGGAAGTTTGGAATAACATTAGGGGCCGAGGTGTTACGGTTTCATGGTTCAATATGATATGGTTTTCACAATGTATTCCGAGACACTCGTTCCATATGTGGTTGGTTATCAGGAACAAACTCAAAACTCAGGATCGTCTTACTAGTTGGGAAGCAGGAAGTGATACGAACCTAAGACTTATGTGTTGTCCGCTTTGTTGCTATGATAGTGACTCGCGTGACCACCTATTCTTCCAATGTAGTTTTGCGTCACAAGTTTGGAATAATGTCAAAACTATGGTTAGCTTGGAGAGTGTTGATGATTCTTGGGTATCCATTTTTGCATGGATGGAACTAACGGCGTCTTCGAAGAAGATGGATGTTATTGTGGGTAAGATTCTGATTGCGTCTACAACGTACTTTATATGGCAAGAAAGAAATAATAGATTGTTCTCTCACAATCACAACACGGCTGAAACGGTGACGGAGATGATCAAGAACATGGTTCGGTTAAAGTTTATGGGGTTCAAGTTCCGTGGGAAGGCTAGCCGGAATAGATTGTTAACGACATGGAAGATTTATTCTAATGACGAGGAAGAAGATCCGGGCTAGAAGTCTAATTCAGTAGTTGCTCGTGTGTTTATGTTTTCTTGGCTGTCTTGTTGTGGCTATTTTTCGTATGTTAGCTTTCTGGTTGTTTTGTGTTTGGTTTCCTAGTCTTGGTATGCCAAGTCTAGTAGGTGTGTTCGCTTTGGCACACCCTTGTACTTATTTGGTTGATTTATAAAATTTACCGGGGTAACCCTTTACCCAAAAAAAAGGATCACCTTGTCTCAAGCCCCTTTTGCCTTTAAAATAACCATGCAAATTACCATTTATAGCTATCGAGAATGATGATGTGGTGACACAAAGCATGATCCAATCCACCATTTTCGAGTGAAACCCAAACCCCATCAGGATCTTTCGCAAAAACTTCCAATCAACCGTATCATATGCTTTCTAAATGTCAACCTTGAAAGCACAATGAGGAGGCCCAGCATTTCTATGATAATTATCCTGAGATAATAAGATGTTATCTGATATTTTCCTCCCCGGAATGAAAGCAGACTGATTGATACTAACAACCATATTTAAGGAACCCTTCATACGATCCACCAGAATTTTACTGATGCATTTATCTAGCACATTGCAACAGGATATCGGGCGATAATCAGTAACCACCGAAGGTGTTTGTACCTTTGGAACAAAGCGATTATAGTATGATTCAATTCTTGCAATAGCTTCCCTTTGTCAAAGAAATCTTTAATTGCTTTCGTGATATCTTCCCCTACAACACACCAAGACGTTTTAAAAAACGCTGATGTATACCCATCCGGCCTCGGGGCTTTGTTCTCTGCAATAAAAAAACATGGCTTTTTTTATTTCCTCACTCTGGACTGGGCGAATCATATGCTGAGCAACCGAATCATCCAGCTTATGAGTAAACAGCTCAGGAGAAGGTTCCAGAGTGGTCTCATCTTTAGTACCCAAAAACTGTTCAAAATTGTGACAACCCTCAAAATCCCATGTATTCCGTACAATTCATTAATGATAATTAAAGTGCTTGACGACGGAGTGGAATTATTTAACTGCTCTCTGATTACTGTGTTATACTTACATGTGCGTATTAGCATACTAATAGTATGCAGAAAACTTGACTAAATTGTAACACCTGTGCCTTCACGGCCATCAAACAAATACCAAACCAATGAAATATTATATTTCATACTTGGGATTTGTAAAAATATGTGTATCGTTTACACATATCAACTCTTGTTCAATTTCAAACCCTAAATCGCTTTCTGGAAGGTTATACGCGCACCGATGTGTAAATATAACCAGTTTAATGCAACGAACACTCCGGAATAGTGAAATAGGCTTAACATACCTTAAATAACCTTTACTTAACTTAGAAATAAGTTTTGAAGGCTTTGGTATGGCAAAATCAAAGTCTAATCGCTTACAGGGACTAAAGTTGACAAACTGCGAAAGTATGCCAATTTGAACTGTAACAGACATTCCGGAAGATGACCATAAGTTAAACATACCATAATTATCCTTTACATAGCTTAGAAATAGGCTTTGAGGGGTTCGGTGTGCTAAAATAAACTGTTGTGTCATTCAAGGACTAAAAGTGTCAAAAAGTGCACAAGTTTGCATTTTCGCGCATAACTTACGTTCTGAATACATCTGGACATCCAAAAATTTATGTAAGCATGACTACATTATATTTTAGTGTTCGCCATGAGAAAAATCCATTCGTCGCGTCATTTGGTTCGTTTTTCGCGCTTATGCGCATTCCGTCGTAATTAAGCGAACATCGCGTTCGTACGACCAAACGAACCATCATCCGGCATATTTTTGAGTATGTTTTGAGTTCCCTATACTTTAACTTCATTTTAGAGCCTTGAAATGAGGTTAACGGGGTTCAAACGCATCGAAAAAGGCCTTAAACACGTGCAGGGACCATTTCTGCAAATTCTGAAACTTTTCTGATTCAGGTGAGGCAGTGGCGTAGCGCGACGCCTAAAGCCTTACCAGTCGCGCTACGCTACTGCATGATCTGGGTCAGATTCAATGTTTTGCTTGCAAGTTGCAGCTGATTGATTCGTGTCCACTCGTTTCCTATCGTCTAGTCAGCGGATAAGAACAAACTTTCTGGACACCACAACTTTACGACAAGTGTACGGGTTGGATCAAGGCACGGTTTCCTTGAAACGATCCTAACGGTTACCCGAAAACTATATATACCCCATGCCCCCCATTGCATAACTTACTAGAATTCTGATTTTAGAAACTCTAAGTTGAAACCATTGTTTCATACCTGAGATTCTTGAATCGGGATTAGCATTCGGGGACCCTGGGTAAGTATTCTTTCGTTCTTTTCCTTATTTTACTGCTTTTCGAGTCAGAAAGTCAAACTTTGTTTGACTTTCAGCGTTGACCAGTAATGGTCAATGTGAAGTTCGTTTGAACTTCGCAACGTGAGTGTAATCACGTTGGTTATAGTCCCTTGGGACTATGCCCACTGATTACCACGTTGTCTAGGGTCGTAGGGTAGGCGATCTAATAAATCGCCTATACCTTCGAACCCGACCCAGTTTGGTCGATCATTAGGATCCGACCAAATACATTAGGTGACCCTAGTATAGGGCATAACCTTCCGAGGTTATACCCTATGGTCACATCGTTTAAGTAGTTGTATGATAGGTAGTTTATATGCCTTAGGTAAATTACCAGAATACCCTTTTCATGTATAATTGGTAATTAAGCATATGTAACCTAAACTTTTGTCACATAACTGATTATGTAACATGTTTAGGCATATAACACTTGTCATAGGACTAGTTAGGCGGTCCGAACGCGTTTCACGCGAACGACGCGTTAAAGTAGCATAAGCTACCTAAACGGGTCGTAATGGGTCGTAAACACTTAGGTTAAGTTTCATTTAGTATATAGGCTTTGTTAAACCATATGACACGAGTCTCTACACTCGTTTGGTTTACAAACCCTAATGCTACCCGATCTTCCGATTTAGGTCCGGTTTATTAATGTAGTTACCTATAGTAGGTGCCGTTTGATTCCGTGATCTCTAGCTTTGCTTGGTGGTTATCCTAGGACTTCTGAGCAATCTCAAGTGAGTACATAGACCCCTCTTTTACTGTTTTCCAAACTGTTTTGGGGTGAAACACATGTGCCTACTTGTTACTTTCATGCTTTACTGTTTTCACATCATATACTTGCTATGTTCGTTAGTACATTATAGTACATGATTTTATGACATTTCCTGCTAGGTATGCCCATTGTGTGCATTACTTAGTACATCGTTTTACATGACATTTCACGCTATGTATGTTCATTTGATTACATACTTAGTGCATTGTTTTCACATGTTTACATTTTGGTATGACATTTGGTTTGTTTAACGGGTCTATATACCATTCATTAACATTTGCTACGCCGCTCGGTAGTAGGTAGTGGTACCATAGGACTTGACAAATCCCGTTCCAGACATCCCAGGGAAAGGGGATGAAAGGAATGACCGAATCCGAATACATATTCTCTTGATAACTCACTTTTACATAGTTATCCGGCTGTCTCAAGGCTTGAATGTTTGCGTTTAACATACTGCATAAGTGTTTGTATCAGTAAAGCATGCATTATTCTACAAAACATAACTTTGATTTAAACCAAGTTTTACTTCAATACTTTGTTTTGTTCATTTTTATTTATGGTTTAAGTAGTCTAAATTTTACTTACCATACATATCATTTTGTTTATACATTACTTGACTACTTTTGGACTATCAACATTTGACATGGTTTATACAAGGACTTTTGACTATTGGTTTAAACATAGACATTTGACATGGATATTTGACATAGGCATTTTGACATGATTTACATCTTGACATGAACATTTTACATTGTTTGGTTTGGTTTGATTAAGTGATTAAGTAACGATGCGTGTGTAATATGATACAAGCATGGTGGATACGCCGCTGGTACTTCCTATATATAAGTGTTTGTATGGTATTACATGTCGTCACGTTATTTGAATCATTTCAGTTTGAGACATAGAACATTTCATACAAATAACATACTTTTCACAAGACATTGATTTATAAACAACTTATCTTTTACAAACACATTTTTACTTGGTTATCCATTTAACCATACGTTTATTTATACTTATCATCTGATCTTATCGTTTTTCAAATGATTTAAAGACAAAGCAAATAACAAGGTTCATGACTAAACATTTTCTCAAACATAAGTCATGAATCTTATTTTCACAAAACCTATGTATCTCACAGGCATTTTTATGCTGACGTACCTATTTTCACATGTGTTTTTCAGGAGCTGTTGCATAAGATGATCATGATACACATAGACAGACTTGGGCTTTAGTGACAATAAAAGATGCAAGACTAGTTAATTATGTTGTATTTCTTTGTTTATTAAGACATTGTAACACTTTTAATCAATAAAACGAAACTTTAATATCCATGGTTGTGAAACATTAAATTCTGTTACAACACTCCCCGATGTTTCCGCCACGTTTTGTATGTTCTACGTGGTCGGGGTGTGACAGAAAAGATGGTATCAGAGCCAATGGTTATAGGGAATTAGGTTATTAGTAATTAGTAATGCTTTGACCTAGTCTATAACCTTCTTAGGACCCTAACGCGAGTTTACTTGCGTTTAGTCATAAAACAATACTGTCGCCTATCCTTAGGCGACAACCGCAACAAAAACATAAATTTTAAAACCGCTTTGAAAACTAATCATCTGTTCTAGGATGATTGATTACTAGGTTTTGAACCCTCTATTGTAAGGTTTTGAACTCTCTATTATATGGTTTTGAACCCCTTTGAGTTTCAAAACTTCGTCAAGGTTTTGGGTTTTAAATGATGTGAACACGTGCAAACTGGAAGGGTGAATGCCTGTATTCTGGGTTTTCTGTCTAGGCAAGCACTTCGTATACATCTCATCAGACGCGAGACCAGTTGTGCTTACCTGGGAATTCTTGGGATGAGTGTTCACTTATAGGCGAGCATGTCTTCGCGATACATTATTTTTGACCCATTTACTTTGATCAGTCACCGTCTCATTTGTTTGCCTTAGGTAACAAACAAATGATCGCAATCTTCATGCGTTATCATTCTGTTCTGATTGTCCAATAATCTTTCACCTGTTTCTCCCTATGCCTTTCTTTTCTTCAAGAATGTCTCTTCATCACAATGACGCCCAGATATCTGAGCAAGCAGCCAAATTCGCTCAGCGAATAGGCGAAGTAGTCCTGAAGACTGTTGAATTAGCTACTGCCATGTATCATCTCCAGGATGAAGCCACTCAAGAGTCACCAAGACAGGCAGGACCTAGTCAGGCGACAACACTATCAGCCAAGAAACCAATCAAGGAATCAAAGACCATGGATGAACGATCCCCTAAGAAGTCAAAGAAGCGAAAGGCTTCTCAGAACTTCGCCATGGTCGCTCACAATGGTAAAGCAGTCCCCAACCAACCAGCTCAACCCCTTGCTAGGTGTGTATGGCTTTTCCTATGATACCTACATCAAGGAACTATGTACCTTACAAACTACTCTTGTGATTTCTCTCTTTCAAATGATTGCTCATGATTCCCTCGAAAATTTTAAGTACTCGTTTCACTCTAAGAAACAAAGTACAGAAAATTAAGTGACATTATGAGTAATCGTGCTTTTCGCACATCTGTGCCTTTAAATCCTTGGTTAGATAACTAAGGGTATTTTCAAATCTCATACCCATTACGTGTTGATTTTTCAACATACACAGTACCAGTATTTCAAAACAATCTTCATGATCTCAAAACATTTCATATAGTTTGAAAACAATTTTTCTAGATGCATTGTCTATGTTATTTCAAAAACATTGGCCATGTTATCAAAACCAACCTTTCTAATTTCAAAATATTTCATATAGTCTGAAGACAATATTAACACAATACATTTTCTGATCAAGTGCATGATTTCGAAAAGCATCATTCATGTCTTTCAAAAACCTTATACATAATTTCAAAATTCATCTCGCATGATTTTAAAACATTTTTGTAAGTATATCTACCTAATACACCTACTTTATGATTTCAAAAAGTATTATATATAAGGTTTCAAAAACGTTAAACACATTTTTTCTTAAAAGAACCCCATGCACAGTTTTCAAAAATATTTTCCTCGTACATTGACTTAACCTTCAAAATTCTGCTTCATATGTCGCCTTGGCATATCTAGCATCTCAATTTCATAAGCATTTTTTTTTCTTCATGTTTTGACATAAGCACGTCCAGTGCAAGGTATCAAAACATCTTCAACTTCTAAAATCCATAAGGGATCTTTTTATCTTCACAATTAGATCCTTGTGGATGATCATCATTCAAATCAGAGTCCTTAATTGGATTCCTTATGTACCTGAATTCGAACATTTCGGTTCCTTATAATCGAAATCGAATTTTTCTTTTAAAAAGATCTTTCTATCTTTATAGTTAGATTCTTGATAATGTTTAAAGTACCAAATGAAATCCACGAGATGGATTCCTAGTGTGCTTTAAATACATGTACTCTGTTAGCAGAACAAACTTCTAGTTAAACAATTTTGTGATTATGTGACTATGTGTTTACTCATCTTATGTTTTCTTTTATGCATTTTTGGTGTTTTTAATACTCTGGATATTCTTTATCCAAATCCTTGCAGGATCTTTCATATCTTCATATGAGGGATTCGTAGCAGGATATTCAAAAGGTACTACCTTAAATCCTTAATGGGCTTCTATGTAATAGTTAAGACCCTTGGATTTTATAGTACCACTCCAGACCCTTTTTAGTGGTCTAGTCAAAAGATTTATTCGCAATCTGGTTAAAGAATGACATCTAGTGATGTAGCTGGACAGACTCCTTGATAGTCTATTTAAATCATTTATTGATTTAGTCTAAAGGACTCTATGGCGGTCTAAGTCACGCTCATCACAGGATTGTTCATTTGGTTTTACCCTACACATTATAAAATAGACTGTGTGAACTGTGCAAGGAATTCTCTAATTATGGATGCGCACATAATTATGAAATTTAGTGCACAGAAATCCAGTAAGATTTATTATGTGAAGGAACCGATAGTGACAACAATAACAAAATGAGAACGATTTAATGGAGGCATGGTGGACGCACCAATGACGCTTCATATACTTGTATATAAGTGTCCCTCTTACATCGCAAACATAATGTTATTAAGGTTACTAGAAGTTCAAGAACCCTAACCAATGTTGTTTGATCTTTTCAACTTCATGTTTTAAATTCTTACAAGTTTCCTCTAAATAAATTTCGGGACGAAATTTCCTAAAGTAGGGGAGACTGTAACACCTGTGCCTTCACGGCCATCAAACAAATACCAAACCAATGAAATATTATATTTCATACTTGGGATTTGTAAAAATATGTGTATCGTTTACACATATCAACTCTTGTTCAATTTCAAACCCTAAATCGCTTTCTGGAAGGTTATACGCGCACCGATGCGTAAATATAACCAGTTTAATGCAACGAACACTCCGGAATAGTGAAATAGGCTTAACATACCTTAAATAACCTTTACTTAACTTAGAAATAAGTTTTGAAGGCTTTGGTATGGCAAAATCAAAGTCTAATCGCTTACAGGGACTAAAGTTGACAAACTGCGAAAGTATGCCAATTTGAACTGTAACAGACATTCCGGAACATGACCATAAGTTAAACATACCATAAGTATCCTTTACATAGCTTAGAAATAGGCTTTGAGGGGTTCGGTGTGCTAAAATAAACTGTTGTGTCATTCAAGGACTAAAAGTGTCAAAAAGTGCACAAGTTTGCATTTTCGCGCATAACTTACGTTCTGAATACATCTGGACATCCAAAAATTTATGTAAGCATGACTACATTATATTTTAGTGTTCGCCATGAGAAAAATCCATTCGTCGCGTCATTTGGTTCGTTTTTCGCGCTTATGCGCATTCCGTCGTAATTAAGCGAACATCGCGTTCGTACGACCAAACGAACCATCATCCGGCATATTTTTGAGTATGTTTTGAGTTCCCTATACTTTAACTTCATTTTAGAGCCTTGAAATGAGGTTAACGGGGTTCAAACGCATCGAAAAAGGCCTTAAACACGTGCAGGGACCATTTCTGCAAATTCTGAAACTTTTCTGATTCAGGTGAGGCAGTGGCGTAGCGCGACGCCTAAAGCCTTACCAGTCGCGCTACGCTACTGCATGATCTGGGCCAGATTCAATGTTTTGCTTGCAAGTTGCACCTGATTGATTCGTGTCCACTCGTTTCCTATCGTCTAGTCAGCGGATAAGAACAAACTTTCTGGACACCACAACTTTACGACAAGTGTACGGGTTGGATCAAGGCACGGTTTCCTTGAAACGATCCTAACGGTTACCCGAAAACTATATATACCCCATGCCCCCCATTGCATAACTTACTAGAATTCTGATTTTAGAAACTCTAAGTTGAAACCATTGTTTCATACCTGAGATTCTTGAATCGGGATTAGCATTCGGGGACCCTGGGTAAGTATTCTTTCGTTCTTTTCCTTATTTTACTGCTTTTCGAGTCAGAAAGTCAAACTTTGTTTGACTTTCAGCGTTGACCAGTAATGGTCAATGTGAAGTTCGTTTGAACTTCGCAACGTGAGTGTAATCACGTTGGTTATAGTCCCTTGGGACTATGCCCACTGATTACCACGTTGTCTAGGGTCGTAGGGTAGGCGATCTAATAAATCGCCTATACCTTCGAACCCGACCCAGTTTGGTCGATCATTAGGATCCGACCAAATACATTAGGTGACCCTAGTATAGGGCATAACCTTCCGAGGTTATACCCTATGGTCACATCGTTTAAGTAGTTGTATGATAGGTAGTTTATATGCCTTAGGTAAATTACCAGAATACCCTTTTCATGTATAATTGGTAATTAAGCATATGTAACCTAAACTTTTGTCACATAACTGATTATGTAACATGTTTAGGCATATAACACTTGTCATAGGACTAGTTAGGCGGTCCGAACGCGTTTCACGCGAACGACGCGTTAAAGTAGCATAAGCTACCTAAACGGGTCGTAATGGGTCGTAAACACTTAGGTTAAGTTTCATTTAGTATATAGGCTTTGTTAAACCATATGACACGAGTCTCTACACTCGTTTGGTTTACAAACCCTAATGCTACCCGATCTTCCGATTTAGGTCCGGTTTATTAATGTAGTTACCTATAGTAGGTGCCGTTTGATTCCGTGATCTCTAGCTTTGCTTGGTGGTTATCCTAGGACTTCTGAGCAATCTCAAGTGAGTACATAGACCCCTCTTTTACTGTTTTCCAAACTGTTTTGGGGTGAAACACATGTGCCTACTTGTTACTTTCATGCTTTACTGTTTTCACATCATATACTTGCTATGTTCGTTAGTACATTATAGTACATGATTTTATGACATTTCCTGCTAGGTATGCCCATTGTGTGCATTACTTAGTACATCGTTTTACATGACATTTCACGCTATGTATGTTCATTTGATTACATACTTAGTGCATTGTTTTCACATGTTTACATTTTGGTATGACATTTGGTTTGTTTAACGGGTCTATATAACATTCATTAACATTTGCTACGCCGCTCGGTAGTAGGTAGTGGTACCATAGGACTTGACAAATCCCGTTCCGGACATCCCAGGGAAAGGGGATGAAAGGAATGACCGAATCCGAATACATATTCTCTTGATAACTCACTTTTACATAGTTATCCGGCTGTCTCAAGGCTTGAATGTTTGCGTTTAACATACTGCATAAGTGTTTGTATCAGTAAAGCATGCATTATTCTACAAAACATAACTTTGATTTAAACCAAGTTTTACTTCAATACTTTGTTTTGTTCATTTTTATTTATGGTTTAAGTAGTCTAAATTTTACTTACCATACATATCATTTTGTTTATACATTACTTGACTACTTTTGGACTATCAACATTTGACATGGTTTATACAAGGACTTTTGACTATTGGTTTAAACATAGACATTTGACATGGATATTTGACATAGGCATTTTGACATGATTTACATCTTGACATGAACATTTTACATTGTTTGGTTTGGTTTGATTAAGTGATTAAGTAACGATGCGTGTGTAATATGATACAAGCATGGTGGATACGCCGCTGGTACTTCCTATATATAAGTGTTTGTATGGTATTACATGTCGTCACGTTATTTGAATCATTTCAGTTTGAGACATAGAACATTTCATACAAATAACATACTTTTCACAAGACATTGATTTATAAACAACTTATCTTTTACAAACACATTTTTACTTGGTTATCCATTTAACCATACGTTTATTTATACTTATCATCTGATCTTATCGTTTTTCAAATGATTTAAAGACAAAGCAAATAACAAGGTTCATGACTAAACATTTTCTCAAACATAAGTCATGAATCTTATTTTCACAAAACCTATGTATCTCACAGGCATTTTTATGCTGACGTACCTATTTTCACATGTGTTTTTCAGGAGCTGTTGCATAAGATGATCATGATACACATAGACAGACTTGGGCTTTAGTGACAATAAAAGATGCAAGACTAGTTAATTATGTTGTATTTCTTTGTTTATTAAGACATTGTAACACTTTTAATCAATAAAACGAAACTTTAATATCCATGGTTGTGAAACATTAAATTCTGTTACAACACTCCCCGATGTTTCCGCCACGTTTTGTATGTTCTACGTGGTCGGGGTGTGACATAAATGGTCCTGAATATTTTCCTATGTGTTAGGAATTAAATGTGTTACAAAAATATATGTATAAGACGCCTTACGGAACAATTTAACAACTTAACGGAACAGTATCCGACCGAACAACCGGACATTACCCGGGACACCAAATATTTGCCAAATACATTGTGTTATTATTTTTTGGCTAGTCATGATCCCCGTCTATCATAACACCCGTTATAAATCAAATAACCAACATATATTATTAAGTTACTTACATTATAACTTACAATTCCATTTAATTGAAGATTTTTGCAACAAGGCCCCCCCCCCCCCCAACGATTTTAGTCCCCAAGGGACCCCACATATCATCCATCCATACTCCATATATTTGTATAGATTTTAATCAATTATTTTATTTGATTTTGCTTGCATATATGGACATAATATTGTCAATGATCTATAAGAATTATGGTACTTGGATTACAAATCATTTCCTCAAGATACACACTCCACCTTACTTCATCTCTCTCTCTCATTCGGTTCCTCCATAACCGAAATCCATCACCACCACTTCCAATCATCTATCTCTTCCATTAACAAGTTCATTCCAAGCTTGAAGTGAGCCATGGAAGGTGCATCTTGAAGGAGCTTGTTTCAAGACTTTTCACCATCTTTTCTTATCAACTTTACACTAGATTCATCCCTAGCTTTAAGCTAGTAGTAAGTTTCTTCACACTTTGTTTTTCATCTTGTTCATAGTTGATATGTAGTATGATGTGTTGGTTTTTAAGTCACTAAAGATCAAAAGGATTAAAAGATGTTAAACAAAAGTAAAGATTATAAAAGTTACATAAAGTTATTTATGTCTGAATAATGAAGCGGAAATCTTGTCGGGTTGAGGGTTGGTTAAATCATATTTGATGTTTGATTGTTGGTTTCTTGTTAAATCCATTGTTCGGACACTCGTTGATGCGATTTAGTAATGCTTAAACCACGAAACAGCATTCTGATGTACTTTTTCAGCCGCATTCAACAGGCCGTAAACAGACTTTAACAAATCGAAAAACAGAATTTCTGAAGCCTAAATCGGGTCTTTTCGAAAAACGAAGAAAATGGCGCTGGAATCGTATTTTTTTGAAGTCGTTTACTATTTTAAAAGTCTGTTTTCGTGACAGCAGCTAAGGCTGATTTTTACTGCAGTAAAATGGGCTGTACGTTTTCGGTCGTAATTTGAAACCTGAATTGAACCAGCCCCTAAAATTCATACCATAGATAGTCACTGATGTATTTGTGACCCTCGAACTAGAATTTTGTCAAACGGACTTCCGAGGAATTTTAGACGAATTATTCCGTGAACTGCAATCAGAATGTAGTAAATCTGATTGCAGTCCGGTAAGCGAATTTCTATAAATTACTGATAATGAACTGGACCCCGATATTTTTACACAATAATTTTTGGTTCATGTAAGATGTCCTGTAAAAATTTGGGAATTTTTGGAATAATTTAACTATTTTATTTAAATGTCCGAAAACAGCCAGTTTTGAATATTAATGCTGAATTGACATAAGTTGTGACTTGCGTGTCTAAATGTCGAGTATGCTATCGGTGAATGATCTAACATGTTATATGTGTTACGTGCAATATCGTATGTTTGTTTATGAGTAGGGAATGGATGGGAAGTTATATGGGTATAAATCGTTAAAGTGTGTACCTGTTATGTGGACGAAGTAATGTGCAAATAAACCATACGTAGGATACGTGTTATGCATGAGAAACTGATTGTTATCCGTACCTTATTAGGACGTGATTGACCGACCTTGACTGTTAACTATATTTGAGAACCTAACCGAGCAAACCGAGGTGAGTTCACACTCTTTCTAAGGCATGGGATTCCCAGGGGTTGGGAATGGGATTGAATAACTACTTGTACTATCATTACCATTAAACTACTTTTTACTGTCCTCGGATTGAAGGGCACGTACGTAAAACCTACGTACACTCATACTTACTACTGTCCTCGGATTTAAGGGCACGTACGTAAAACCTACGTACACGGTCATAAGACCATCAACTCTATCACTTTAAGTCCCTCATTTATCGACTTAATCGCCGAGGCCTATGGCGAGCGGGTCATTAGTTAATAGCGCTATTAGGTTTAACAAACCTCACACCGTGCCAGTCGGACGGGCGTGTACTAATGGACTATGGGCAAAGGGTCAATGCTGATAGACATTGACTTAGGGCACCTCTTATATTTTCGTAGCAGTCGATACGCGTGGTCTAGTAACACATGGGAAACCCCCACTAATCTTCGCAAACATGTCAGAAAGACCGTGATGCAAACTTATACGATACACGGTTTTTCAAAACGAACAGATGATTTACGAAACGAATGCTATAACTAAACAACCAACTGTGAATTCACTCAACTTTGTTGTTGACTCGTTGTTACATGCCTTACAGGTCGCTAAACATTTGGAGCTTGCACGAGGAAGGAGTCGTTGTGGTGTGCGGACGGTTATGTCCAGTGTTTACTGTTTAAAACATTATGAACTTATAAACCTATGTGTTGGACTTTAAACTTATGAACTGCGAACTTATGTTTTGAACTTTACGTTTATGCTTCCGCTGTATAAATTAAAAAAAATCGGTTTACTTCCTCTAGGACACCAATCGTATTGTGTTTGGGTTTTGTTTACTTAATTATGTTGTTCAATATGATTGGTGGCTCGGTCCTGGTCACGTCACGCCTCCAAGCGGTGGAACTCCGCATGGTGGATTTTGGGGGTGTGACAGATTGGTATCAGAGCCATTGGTTATAGTGAACTTGGTTTTAAAAAGGGAAAAGCTTTTTGATAAAACCCGACTATAACATGTACAGTGCTCAACGATCCACAACGACGCTTCGCTCCACGTGCAAGACTCGACACCATAAGTGGTATGATTTATGTTATATTGTCGGTTAGATAGTTCTCACTGTGCATTAGATAATGTGGTAATTGCTATTTGAACCTTGCGTGCTTACTCTCCACTATTGTCCCACACTTACGCACTTTCGCGACACTTTTCTCACCTACGTTATTTCGTTGTGAAGATCATGGGTGGACGTTTGAACCTAACTCAAGCCCAGCTGACGGCTTTGATCAACGAACGAGTTGCTGAGGCACTCGCAGCCATCCCTGCAGGAGGTATAACCTGCCATATCAACTCACCTTAGGATGTTTAGATCCTACCTTCGCAAACCAACCCTCGTGCTTAACTTTGTCTTTTATTCTCGCGCAACAGGTCAACATGCTCAGCCTCCTGTGTGCATGTTCAAGACGTTCATGGACTGCCGACCTACCACTTTCAGTGGCACCGAAGGAGCAGTGGGCCTTCTTCACTGGTTTGAAAAGCTTGAGTCAGTTTTCGAAATGTGCGAATGCCCCGAAGACCGTAGGGTGAAATATGCTACCGGAACACTTGAAGGAGCTGCGTTAACCTGGTGGAAGGCGCAAGTTCAACTACTAGGACTAGCAGTTGCTAATGCCACACCCTGGAATGGTTTTAAAGAGCTGATCAAGTAGGAGTACTGTAGTCGGGATGACATCCACAAACTAGAAGTGGAATTTTACAATCTGAAGATGACGGGGTCTGAGATTGAGGCGTATACTAAAAGGTCAAACGAGCTGGCCATCCTGTGTCCAACTATGGTGGACCCTCCCATCAAACGTATAGAGCTGTACCTCAAGGGCCTAGTACCAGAGATTCAAAGTCACGTAACTTCAGTCAACCTGGGTACCATTCAGCAAATTATCAAGTTGGCTCATCGTCTCACTGACCAGGCGGTGGAGCAAAACAGGCTACCCAAACGTATCAGTGCCACAGCTACTTCTGATGCACCTACCGACAACAAGCGAAAATGGGATGGAAACTCCAGTAAGGGTTCTGCTTCGGTTCAGTCTCAGCAGAGAAAGACTGATGGCTACCAGAGTCCTGGTCAGCAATCCTCCGGTTATCAAGGACAGGGTGGGTACCGAGGAAACCACCCAAAGTGCAACAAATGTAACAGACACCATAGTGGTCAATGCAACAAAGGACGTTGTCAGAGGTGTCTCAAGATGGGTCATGAAGCCAAGGATTGCAGGAGCTCACGGCCTGCAAATCAGAATCGCCAGCAGCAACAGCAAGCACCACAGAATCAGCAACAGCAACAGCAACAGGGCAACAGGGGATGCTTTCAGTGTGGCGCTGAAGGCCACTTTAAGAAAAACTGTCCCCAGCTTAACCAAAATCAGAACAACAACAACAACCAGGGAAACGGGAACAACAATGGAGGTAACAACGGGGGTAACAACAATGGTAATGGAGCAAGAGGTCGTGCTTTCGTGATTGGTCAGGGTGATGCAAGGAATGATCCCAACGTTGTGATGGGTAAGTTTCTTCTGGATGACTTCTTTGTTACTGTTTTATTCGATTCGGGTGCCGATACTAGTTATGTGTCCTTAAAAGTTAGCCAAATGCTTAAGCGCACTCCAACACTTTTGAACACCAAACACGCGGTAGAGCTAGCAAATGGTAAAAGTCTTGAAGCCACACACGTAGTTAAAGGATGTAATCTCGTCTTAGCTGGTCAGACTTTCCCTATCGATCTTATTCCTATCACACTTGGTAGTTTCGACGTTGTTATTGGTATGGATTGGCTATCTCATCATCAAGCAGAGATTGTTTGCAAGGAGAAAATCATCCGCATTCCTCGTTCTGGTGAAGAACCTCTTGTGATTCGTGCCGACAAGAGTGGTGCTGTCGAAGGCATCATCTCTTTCCTTAAGGCCTAGAAATGTCTACGAAAGGGCCACACTGCCATTCTAGCGCTCGTCACTGACACATCAACGGAAGAAAAGAGAATTGAAGACATTCCTATTGTGCGCGAATTTCCTGAGGTATTTCCCGAGGAATTACCTGGTCTTCCTCCTCATTGCCAAGTTGAGTTTCAAATCGAGCTAGCTCCTGGAGCAGCGCCAGTAGCTCGAGCACCATATCGTCTAGCTCCATCAGAACTCGAAGAACTGTCTACACAACTACAAGAGCTCTTGGAAAAGGGTTTTATACGTCCTAGCTCTTCGCCCTGGGGAGCTCCAGTCTTGTTCGTGAAGAAGAAAGATGGTACTTTCAGAATGTGTATTGACTATCGCGAACTTAACAAAGTGACTGTGAAGAATCGTTATCCTCTTCCACGTATTGACGACTTGTTCGACCAGTTGCAAGGGTCGAGCTATTACTCTAAGATTGATTTGAGATCGGGATACCATCAGTTGAGAGTCCGAGAGGAAGACGTCTCCAAAACAGCATTCAGAACTCGTTACGGCCATTATGAGTTTCTGGTTATGCCATTCGGGCTGACGAATGCACCAGCGCTCTTCATGGATCTCATGAACCGAGTGTGCAAGCCTTACTTGGATAAGTTCATTATTGTGTTCATCGACGATATCCTGATCTATTCTAAGAGTCAGGAGGAACACGAGCAGCATCTACGATTTATGTTGGAACTTCTTCGAAAAGAGCAATTGTATGCCAAGTTTTCAAAATGTGACTTCTGGCTTCGCGAAGTCCACTTTCTAGGCCATGTGGTAAACAAGTATGGAATTCATGTTGATCCATCCAAGGTTGACTCAATTAAGAACTGGCCTGCACCCCGTACACCAACAGAAATCCGCCAATTCTTGGGTTTGGCAGGATATTACAGAAGGTTTATCAAAGACTTCTCCAAGATTGCGCAACCTCTCACTTCACTGACTCAGAAGGGTGTCATCTATCGTTGGGGTGATGCACAAGAGTCTACATTTCAACATCTAAAGGATAGACTTTGTAGCGCGCCTATCCTCTCATTGCCCGAAGGCACCGATGATTTCGTGGTTTATTGCGACGCTTCCATCCAAGGACTTGGTTGCGTATTGATGCAACGTGACAAGGTCATTGCCTACGCATCGCGCCAACTTAAAGTTCACGAAAGAAACTACACTACTCACGATCTGGAGCTGGGAGCAGTTGTATTCGCGCTTAAGATATGGAGACATTACCTGTACGGTACCAAGTGCACCATTTACACCGATCACAGGAGTCTCGAGCATATCTTCAAGCAAAAGGAGTTAAACATGCGTCAACGCCGATGGGTTGAGCTCTTGAATGATTACGAATGCGCGATCAAGTACCATCCGGGCAAAGCCAATGTGGTGGCAGACGCCCTCAGTCGAAAGGATACCATACCTAAGCGTGTACGTGCTTTACAGCTTACCATCCAATCCAACCTTCCCGCTCAAATTCGAGATGCCCAGGTCGAAGCATTGAAAGCAGAAAACATCAGGGCTGAATCCTTACGAGGATCGAGGCAGCGGCTAGAACAAAAGGAAGACGGCGCTTACTATGTAACAGGGCGCATCTGGGTCCCACTGTATGGAAACCTACGCGAGCTTGTGATGGATGAAGCACATAAGTCTCGTTATTCGGTACACCCTGGTTCGGACAAGATGTACCACGACCTCAAGACTACGTATTGGTGGCCTGGCATGAAAGCTCACATAGCAACCTACGTCAGTAAGTGCTTGACTTGTGCTAGAGTCAAGTCTGAATATCAGAAACCAGTAGGCCTACTTCAACAACCAGAGATCCCGAAATGGAAGTGGGAGCAAATTTCCATGGATTTCGTGACCGGCCTGCCCAGATCTCAACGCGGAAACGATACCATTTAGGTGATCGTAGATCGACTGACCAAGTCTGCACACTTTCTGGCTATCAAAGAAACGGATAAGTTTTCTACTCTTGCAGACATTTACCTAAAGGAAGTGGTATCAAGGCACGGAGTGCCAACCTCTATTATATCTGATCGTGACGCACGTTTTACTTCTGAACTGTGGCAAGCAATGCACAAGTCCTTTGGCTCACGTTTAGATATGAGCACCGCTTATCACCCGCAGACGGATGGGCAATCTGAACGCACCATCCAAACCCTTGAAGACATGCTTAGGGCATGTGTAATCGATTTGGGTAATGGCTGGGAAAGGCACTTCCCGCTGGTGGAGTTTTCGTACAACAACAGCTACCACACCAGCATCCAAGCCGCTCCGTTTGAGGCATTGTACGGACGCAAATGCCGATCACCTCTCTGTTGGGCAGAAGTTGGTGACAGCCAAATCACTGGCCCAGAACTTGTGGTAGATACCACCGAGAAAATTGCTCAGATACGACAGCGAATGGCGGCAGCTCGTGACCGTCAGAAAAGCTATGCTGATAAAGGAAGAAAACCACTCGAGCTCCAGGTTGGGGATCGAGTGCTACTTAAAGTCTCACCTTGGAAAGGTGTAGTCCGCTTTGGCAAACGAGGCAAACTCAATCCGCGTTATGTCGGACCATTCGAAGTCATTGAGAAAATTGGCAAGGTAGCCTACAGATTGAATCTACCTGAAGAACTCAGCGGAGTTCACAATGTTTTCCATGTGTCGAATCTGAAGAAGTGTCTGTCAGATGAGACCCTCATAGTTCCTCTGAGGGAACTCACTATCGACGACCAGCTGCGATTCATCGAGGAACCTGTAGAGATTACGGATCGAGATGTTAAGATCCTCAAGCATACCAGGATACCTCTGGTTCGAGTTCGTTGGAATGCTCGTCGTGGCCTAGAGTATACCTGGGAACGAGAAGACCAAATGAAACTCAAGTATCCCCAACTGTTTAAGAAAAACGCAACCACTACTGAGGCTGAAGCTACTGCAGAATTTCGGGACGAAATTCCAAATCAACGGGGGGATGATGTGACACCCCAGGAAAACCAGGAAAACAACGCAACTTAACTAGCTTCCTCAGTAACCAGGTGCTAAATTTCGTGACGAAATTCTCTTAACAGGGGGAGAATGTGACAACCCTCAATATCCCATGTATTCCGTACAATTCATTAATGATAATTAAAGTGCTTGACGACGGTGTGGAATTATTTAACTGCTCTCTGATTACTGTGTTATACTTACATGTGCGTATTAGCATACTAATAGTATGCAGAAAACTTGACTAAATGGTCCTGAATATTTTCCTATGTGTTAGGAATTAAATGTGTTACAAAAATATATGTATAAGACGCCTTACGGAACAATTTAACAACTTAACAGAACAGTATCCGACCGAACAACCGGACATTACCCGGGACACCAAATATTTGCCAAATACATTGTGTTATTATTTTTTGGCTAGTCATGATCCCCGTCTATCATAACACCCGTTATAAATCAAATAACCAACATATATTATTAAGTTACTTACATTATAACTTACAATTCCATTTAGTTGAAGATTTTTGCAACAAGGCCCCCCCCCCCCCCCCAACGATTTTAGTCCCCAAGGGACCCCACATATCATCCATCCATACTCCATATATTTGTATAGATTTTAATCAATTATTTTATTTGATTTTGCTTGCATATATGGACATAATATTGTGAATGATCTATAAGAATTATGGCACTTGGATTACAAATCATTTCCTCAAGATACACACTCCACCTTACTTCATCTCTCTCTCTCATTCGGTTCCTCCATAACCGAAATCCATCACCACCACTTCCAATCATCTATCTCTTCCATTAACAAGTTCATTCCAAGCTTGAAGTGAGCCATGGAAGGTGCATCTTGAAGGAGCTTGTTTCAAGACTTTTCACCATCTTTTCTTATCAACTTTACACTAGATTCATCCCTAGCTTTAAGCTAGTAGTAAGTTTCTTCACACTTTGTTTTTCATCTTGTTCATAGTTGATATGTAGTATGATGTGTTGTTGTTTAAGTCACTAAAGATCAAAAGGATTAAAAGATGTTAAACAAAAGTAAAGATTATAAAAGTTACATAAAGTTATTTATGTCTGAATAATGAAGCGGAAATCTTGTCGGGTTGAGGGTTGGTTAAATCATACTTGATGTTTGATTGTTGGTTTCTTGTTAAATCCATTGTTCGGACACTCGTTGATGCGATTTAGTAATGCTTAAACCACGAAACAGCATTCTGATGTACTTTTTCAGCCGCATTCAACAGGCCGTAAACAGACTTTAACAAATCGAAAAACGGAATTTCTGAAGCCTAAATGGGGTCTTTTCGAAAAACGAAGAAAATGGCGCTGGAATCGTATTTTTTTGAAGTCGTTTACTATTTTAAAAGTCTGTTTTCGTGACAGCAGCTAAGGCTGATTTTTACTGCAGTGAAATGGGCTGTACGTTTTCGGTCGTAATTTGAAACCTGAATTGAACCAGCCCCTAAAATTCATACCATAGATAGTCACTGATGTATTTGTGACCCTCGAACTGGAATTTTGTCAAACGGACTTCCAAGGAATTTTAGACGAATTATTCCGTGAACTGCAATCAGAATGTAGTAAATCTGATTGCAGTCCGGTAAGCGAATTTCTATAAATTACTGATAATGAACTGGACCCCAAAATTTTTACACAATAATTTTTGGTTCATGTAAGATGTCCTGTAAAAATTTGGGAACTTTTGGAATAATTTAACTATTTTATTTAAATGTCCGAAAACAGCCGGTTTTGAATATTAATGCTGAATTGACATAAGTTGTGACTTGCGTGTCTAAATGTCGAGTATGCTATCAGTGAATGATCTAACATGTTATATGTGTTACGTGCAATATCGTATGTTTGTTTATGAGTGGGGAATGGATGGGAAGTTATATGGGTATAAATCGTTAAAGTGTGTACCTGTTATGTGGACGAAGTAATGTGCAAATAAACCATACGTAGGATACGTAGTAATGTGCAAATAAAGTGTGTATCTAAGGCATGGGATTCCCAGGGGTTGGGAATGGGATTGAATAACTACTTGTACTATCATTACCATTAAACTACTTTTTATTGTCCTCGGATTGAAGGGCACGTACGTAAAACCTACGTACACTCATACTTACTACTGTCCTCGGATTGAAGGGCACGTACGTAAAACCTACGTACACGATCATAAGACCATCAACTCTATCACTTTAAGTCCCTCATTTATCGACTTAATCGCCGAGGCCTATGGCGAGCGGGTCATTAGTTAATAGCGCTATTAGGTTTAACAAACCTCACACCGTGCCAGTCGGACGGGCGTGTACTAATAGACTATGGGCAAAGGGTCAATGCTGATAGACATTGACTTAGGGCACCTCTTATATTTTCGTAGCAGTCGATACGCGTGGTCTAGTAACACATGGGAAACCCCCACTAATCTTCGCAAACATGTCAGAAAGACCGCGATGCAAACTTATACGATACACGGTTTTTCAAAACGAACAGATGATTTACGAAACGAATGCTATAACTAAACAACCAACTGTGAATTCACTCAACTTTGTTGTTGACTCGTTGTTACATGCCTCTAGGACACCAATCGTATTGTGTTTGGGTTTTGTTTACTTAATTATGTTGTTCAATATGATTGGTGGCTCGATCCTGGTCACGTCACGCCTCCAAGCGGTGGAACTCCGCATGGTGGATTTTGGGGGTGTGACAAAAATGGTTGACAAAAGCAATCGGAACATCCCCTCCCTCAAAAAGCTGACCGGAACTAGCTTGAATTAAATCAATACGGTTCACATGGTTTCTGCACTTTAGAGTCTTGTGGAAGAATGCCGTGTTGGAATCGCCAGCCACTAACCACTGCACTTTAGACTTTTGTTTCAGCAATCTCTCTTCATCCAAGCTTGCATCTTGGAACTCTTGCAGACATTTTGCCTCTCTTAGCCGTAAATCATTGTCTAAAGGGTCTGCATCAACTTGTTTATGAATGTCATCCAGCTCATCTCTCAACCGTTCCACTTTTTTATGAAGGTTGCCTTGTTTGAAAAATAGCGATCGGATTGGGGTCTTCAGGAACCTGAGTTTCTTAACTACACGAAACTGATGGACACCCTCAACCTGATGATCCCTGTTAACCTTCACAATATCCATAAAATCTGGTTTATGCACCAGAAAATTAGCGAACTTGAAGGGCTTCGGCTTACATCTACTCATTCCAGGAAGATTTAGGACACTCGGAGAGTGATCCGAAATCCTATATGGAACAAAAATAGCCGTAGCATTAGCGAATAGATCCGTAAAACCTACATTACACATAATCCTATCAATTTTCTTCAGCATACCCATCCCCGTTTTCGGTTTTTGATTCCAAGTATAATGGATTCCCGTGCCCTTAACATCCATCAACTCAATCTTCTCGACACACTCCTTAAAATCTCACATGGCTGTAGTAATCTTTGAGGATCCTGTTGAGTTGTCTACCAAGTTTAGAGCACAATTAAAGTCTCCCATACACACCCATGGTTTATCCTTCACAAAGTTACTATGACAAGCTAAGTTATTCCATAGGTTCCTTCTATTCATATAGTAATTTTCCGCATAAATGATCGAACAAAAGAGGACCTTTTGGTTACATTACATTTGTTCACACATAAACATTTCAACAGTTGTTTGAACATTACATTTTGGTGGTTTGTTTGGGTAAGTGATTTACATAACGAGGCGATGTGTAATATGATAAAAGCATGGTGGATACGCCGCTGGTACTTCCTATATATAAGTGCTTTTCTGATATTACATATCGTAGCGTTATTTAAACCATTACAATTTAGACATATTACGTTTTACACAAATAACATACTTTCACATAAATATTGTTTTACAAACAACTTATTTAACACAAACTCATTTTACTTGGTTACTTATTTAACTATACATCTTTCTTTTATATATCATCTGATTTTCTTATCACTTTTTAAATGATTTATAAAAGAAAACATTTTCCTAAGATTTATGACTAACATTTATAAAACAATTATTTGAATTACAAGTCATGAATCCTATTTTAATAAAACCTATGTATCTCACAGGCATTTTTATGCTGACGTACCTATTTTCACATGTGTTTTCAGGAGCTGGTGCATAGGCTTGGGCAGGACACACTTAGGCGGACCTGTTGTCACACCCCGACCGCGTAAAACAACAAATCGCGGGGAATCATCGGGGAGTGTTGTAACAGAATCATTGTTTCAAAACACACGGAAATTTAAAGTTTCGTTTTATTAAACATTAAATATTTACATCGTCTGGAAATCTAAATAAACAAGTTAAACATAGTCTATCATTGTTATTAAGTCACTAAGGCCCCGTCCAGTCCTATGTGAGCATGCATCCTAGCAATCAACATCATTCAACAACACCTGAAACATATGTGAAAACAAAGTCAGCAAAGAAATGCTGGCGAGCACATAGGTTTATAAGAGTGTCGGATTCATGGCTAGTTTACATGTTGCAATACTTAATTAAAAACCTTGTTTTGAAAAGTATAGTATTGCGACATAATTAACCAACTCAAATCAAGTTGGTTATAATTTATAAAATCTCGTAGCCATGATTCTTAAAACATTTGTTTATTCAAATCAAATTGTAAAACATCTCGAAATAACTCGTTAATAAAACTCGTATGGTCTATATCTTCTCGAAAACATCGTTATGTGACATCGTGATAACCTCGTTTACCCAAGTGAACTAAATAACGCCACGGTATGTAATATGAGGAAAACACTTACATATAAGAAGTACCAGCGGCGTATCTACCATGTTTTCATCACATTACCCAAGTGAAAACTATTTTTGGTCGTCTCGCTAATAACATTCAAACCTTCGTGACTCGACTATCTCGCTTCTCGCATTAACAAACCACCAAAGGGTAAGTTAACTATCACAGATTCAGTAGTTACCCACATAACCCCCACACATAACCATGGGTGCAGTCTGATAACGGGATTTGTCAGATCCTATGGTACCATAACCTAATACTGGTCGGCTTGATCAATGCTAATTAATGTCATTCGTTATGTAACTACAACCAATAAGTTTGTCCACTTTGTCGAAATCGTTATTAATTTTGTATAAACCATATCAATTGTTTTGAAACCATCGTTAAAACCTCGAAAACATTTAACACATATGAATCACCCCAAAATAATTGAAAACAGTAAAATAGGGGAACTATGTACTCACATGAGAATGCTTAGAAGTCTTTGAACAACAACCAAGCAAAGCTAGAAGGATCACGGAAATCAATCGGCACCTAATATAAGTAACTATGTAAATAAACCGGACCTAAATCGAAAGATCGGATAGGATGAGGTTTTGTAAACCAAATGAGTATTGGAACTCATATGATATGGTTTAACAAATCCTACATACTAAATTGAAACCTAACCTAAGTGCTTTCGACCCGTTACGGCCCATTAAGGTAGCTTACGCTACTTTAACGCGTCGTTCGCGCAAATGCGCGTTCGAGACGTCTAACTAGTCCTATGACAAGTACTATATGCCTAAACATGTTGCATAATCAATTAAGTGACAAAAGTTTATGTTACATATGCTTAAAATTCAATTATGCATGAAAAGGGTATTTTGGTCATTTTACCTAAGGCATATAAACTACCTATCATACAACTACTTAAACTATGTGACCATAAGGTATAACCTCGGAAGGTTATTCCCTATACAACTATGATCACTAACATGCTTGGTCGGATCCTAATGATCGACCAAACGGGTCTAGTTCGAAAGTCTAAACGGTGGTTTAGAGCGCTTGACTTACGACTCTACACAAGCACTAAACTAAAAGTGACGAGCTAAACATGCTAAAACATGTTTAGTTAAGTTAGAAAACAGGTTTTGATATCAAAACAAAGTGCTTTGATACCCAAGAGTAGTTTGGTTACAAAATACGCATGAACACGCATTTTGGCCAAAACTACGACTCGTCACTATAACTAATCAACGTGGTAATCAGTAGGTATAGTCAAAAAGGACTATGACCATCGTGATTACACTCACGTTACGAAGTTCAAACGAACTTCGTGTTAACCATTGACCGGTCAAAGCAGAAAGTCAAAACACGGTTTGACTTTCGTGCTAAAAACGCATAAAAGCACGAAAGAATACTTACAAAGGGTCCAAGCAAGGAAATCTTGATCCAAATTGCTCAGGTATGAGGTACTAAGCCCCAACTTAGAGCAAAAGAATCAGATTTGTGTGTTGCAACAATGAAAGCTTGGGGGTATTTATAGATTTCCTAGAACCGTTAGGATCGTTTCTTGAAATCCGAGCTTGAATCATGACCTTACACTTGGGCCCATGGTTTAGAATACAATGGGTACTCAAATACCAGTCCATAGAATAAAAAATCAGGGATTGAAAACCATAAAATGAGCTGAATTGGACCAGGTTCATTGTTTCTACAATCTGCTGGTCTGGTGAAGGCTTACGGACCGTAACCAGGTCCATACGGTCCGTAAGGGCCTTGTTTGCTGGCAACAACTTTCACAAAATGGCAGAACAGGTCCTGTGTCTCCAAACTTGATTTTTGATGCGTTTTGGCACGTTTAAGCCCCGTTAACCCCATTTCAAAGCTCTTAAATGAAGCTAAAGTATAGGGAACTTAAAATATGCTCAAAAACATCTCAGATGTCGGTTCGTTTAGTCGTACGATTGCGTTGTTCGGTTAATTACGACGGAAGTCGTAACGGACGCAAAAACGATCCAAATTGCGCGACGAATGAAATTTTATCATGCCAATCACTAAAATAAAATATTTTAAAGATTACATAAATTTTTGGATGTCCGGATATATTCAGAACGTAAGATATGCGCGAAAATGCAAACTTATGCACTTTTTGACGCTTTTAGTCCCTGTTGATCAAATAAGTTTATTTTTGCGCAACAAACACCTCAAAGCCTATTTCTAAGCTATGTAAAGGATATTTTGGGAATTTTTAACTTATGATCATATTCTGGAATGTTTGTTACAGTACGAATCGGCATACTTTCGCAGTTTGTCAAAATTTGTCCCTGTAAGCAAATAAACTTGATTTCGACACACCAAACCTTCCAAAACTTATTTCTAAGTTATGTAAAGGTTATTTAAGGTATGTTAAGCCTATGTCACTGTCCCAGAGTGTTTGTGGCCTTAAACTGATTACGTTTACGCATCAGTTCGCGTATAACTTTCCAGAAAGCGATTTAGAGCTCGAAATCGAACGAGAATTGATATGTGCAAATGATACACATATTTATACAAATCCCAAGTATGAAATACAATATTTCATTGATTTGGTATTTGTTTGATGGTCGTGGAGGCACAGATGTCACACCTGTGCCTTAGTGACATAAAATGAAGCTAGATTAGTTAAACTTTGTTATGTACTCTTTGTTTCTTGTTTTAAGACAAATGCATCCCCCTTTTTGTTAATAAATAAAACATAACTTTAAATACCATGGTTGTGAAACAATAATTCTGTTGCTACACTCCCCGACGTTTCCGTCGCGGTTTGTTGTTTTAGGCGGTCGGGGTGTGACAGAAGAGTTGGTATCAGAGCCAATGGTTATAGGGAATTAGGTTATTAGTAATGCTTTGACCTAGACTATAACTTTTCTAGGACCCTAACACAAGTTAGCTTGTGTTTAGATCTTAAATGTAACACCCCAACCCAGAAGGGCTGACGTGTCACAATAACAGTGGTATCATAAACAAAAGTCATAATTCCATTTATTTATTTGATAATGATACAACCACACGACAACTAAACTTAAGGTTAATATACAAACGGAGACATTCGACTTGATTAACTAACATCTTCAGATTTATTCCTAGGCTTTATTCTTTTCTCTTTTCCCCGCCCAAAGTAACATGCGGACCTGTATATACAAACAAATTTACGGAATGAGCCAAATGCTCAGTACGGAATAATAGGCTCAAATAACAAATAACGCTTTATATGAAATGTTATCCGGATGGAACTTTATGCGAAAATGATACGATGCAAGTAACGTAATTTCATAATCATATCATATGGATGTACCCATGAGCCAAACTTAAAATGTGACAATACACAGGTAGCTACTCCTGCATAATTATCACATGAGATGGCGAGTTGGCATTCCCGTTATCCACCTCCTTAACTTAAATCCTAGGATCGATCCATACGCCTCCTAGAAGCTTTGTACCTCACTTGTACCTAGGGACGCCGTGAACTGATCTCTCCGTCACGGATGGAGCACATGATGTCGATGCCGCAACAACATGCTCGTGGGACACTCCACGAGAAGCGATACTCAGGGTATCAGAGTACAAATGGTCTTATTCACATAACTTATCAAAATATTTTTCATAACAAGACGTAACATATATTGGAACATGCGATAATGAGTACAATTAACATAATACTATCGCATGACATGAAAGCTAAATCCAAAGTTATGATTAGAATAGGAATCCAACGGACTGTCAAATGAATCGATAATCAAAGACGTGAGGAGTTTTAAAAGATATATGAATTTAATGGGTTTATAACAATTTGAATATGAAGCAATAAGGAGTGGGGTAAGGATCCGTACCTTAATAATTCCAAAGTTATGCTACCTTGTGATAATATTTCAGATTTATACGGGCAGAGTTTAGACAACTGATTAGTCTTTTTAACCTAATTTAAATAACATGCACACAACTAGGTTAGTAACTTAATACAGCATTTACGATAACTCACGAGATTAAAATCCTCACAACGAATGACAAATTGCGATACTTAAACATCCATCGGATTCACAACAAATGACAAAGTGAAATCACTTAAACATCCATCGGATTCACAACGAATGACAAAGTGTAAACACTTAAACATCCATCGGAATCACAACTAATGACAAAGTGAAATTACTTAAACATCCATCGGAATCACGACTAATGACAAAGCATAACCCAAATTTGAGCAGCACTTAAACATCCATTGGATTGATTTCAATCAATCGGACATTGAATCGTATCAACAATCGAGTTAATACCCTGTTCTGCAGCACCCTGCTATACTAATTAGTGTTTCGTGTGTGTTTTGAGAGTAATTGGACGATATCTCAGCGCGTATTTTGAGTTTCTTCGTCTTTTTTGTGCCAGAATTCAAGTGCCAATGTCCTGTATTTATAGGTGAATTTTGATGTTCTCGCGGCCCGCGTAAACCCTAGGTTAATCCTTACGCGGCCCGCGTAAAACCTATTTTTGTGCATAGGGTTGCCACGTGTGGGACTAGCCTAGCTGAGTCGACTGATTTTAAAATTTCAACTTCGACAGCAAGTTATTAGGATAATCGTCCAGTAGGGAATACCCCCCCTGAGTTTTAGGGGCCCTAATCCTGATTCTGAAAATTCTAGGGTTTGTACAGAATTACTTGGGTGTCTTAATTAGGGTTTCCTATTGGATAAAATAATAATAATAGTTTTGGTTGATATACAGAAGGATGGATCATAAGATAAATGTTTAATTTATTATAAATTATTATAATTCTTTTATTTCTAAAATAATGTTTTTAAATTTATGGTTATTACAAAAAGTCTGTAGCTGCCTATGTAGCAAAATGCTTGACATGTGCGCAAGTCAAGGCAGAACATCAAAAGCCGTCAGGTTTGCTACAACAACCTGAACTTCCCACATGGAAGTGGGAGATGGTGACGATGGATTTCATCACCAAATTGCCAAAGACAAGGAAAGGCAATGATACGATATGGGTTATAGTTGATAGACTGACTAAGTCAGCACATTTCTTACCCATCAAGGAGACTTATAGCTCCGATATGTTAGCCCAGTTATACGTGGATAAGATTGTAGCTTTACATGGCATACCTGTGTCTATTATCTCTGACAGAGATACTAGGTACACGTCCCACTTTTGGAAAAGCTTCCAACAATCTTTGGGCACACGTTTGAACTTTAGTACGGCTTATCATCCTCAGACAGACGGTCAGAGTGAGCGTACTATTCAAACGTTGGAAGACATGCTACGAGCATGTGTGATAGATTTGGGTGGTAGTTGGGATAACCACCTACCACTAATTGAGTTCTCCTACAACAATAGCTACCACACCAGCATAAAGGCTGCGCCTTTCGAGGCCTTATACGGTAGAAAGTGTAGAACGCCCGTTTGTTGGGCGGAAGTTGGAGATGTCCAATTATCAGGACCAGAGATAGTCTTTGAAACGACGGAAAAGATTGTCCAGATTTGTGACCATCTCAAAGCTGCCCGAGATAGGCAGAAGAGTTACGCAGATCCAAAGCGTAAAGCTTTTCACTTCGAAGTAGGTGACAAAGTGTTGCTTAAAGTATCGCCCTGGAAGGGGGTGATGCGATTTGGTAAGAAAGGCAAGCTAAGCCCGAGATACATAGGACCTTTTGAGGTTACCGAACGTGTCGGGTCAGTTGCCTATAAGCTAAACTTACCTGAAGAGCTCAGTGGTATTCATAATGTATTCCACATCTGCAATCTGAAGAAGTGTTTCGCTGACGAATCACTGGTTATACCACATACAGATGTGCATATAGATGAGAGCTTGAAATTTGTGGAAAAACCATTGTCGATTGAAGATCGACTGGTTAAGAAGCTTCGAAGGAAGCATGTGCCTATTGTAAAGGTCAAATGGGATGCCCGTAGAGGTCCCGAATACACGTGGGAGGTTGAGTCCACGATGAAAGAAAAGTACCCTTATTTATTTCAGTAAATCTCGGGTCGAGATTTCTTTTAAGGGGGTGAGGATGTAACACCTCGAAAATTCACGTCCTATAATGTGTTGACACGTGTCATATGTTTGAACGTGTGAAAGAATTTTCTGAAAGGACTAAAGTTGACAATCATGAAAAGTATGTGAATATACGAGTTCTAAATGTCAACAGTGAATAAATATATTGTACATTAACCCTACATGATGCTCATACCTTCAAACAAATAAATCATGGATCATACGAAGCTAAGTATGAGAGAAAGTGAGAGATTACAAACTACAAGGGTTAAATATGTCAACATGTTTAAGTTATACCTCTGAGTGACCTTTTAGCAAACCTGAAGCTTTGTAACGGTTAATTATGCTCACTAGAGTGCACAATATAAATTTCATAAAGTTTCGTTATCGTATGAGAAAGTTATGATCAAATTTGTGTGTGAGGGGTTAAAAGCGTCAACGTTGAAAGTTAGGCCTTTTCGGGTAACAATAAGGTTAACCGGGGACCTAACAAAGTGGGTATATGTTTTAAAGCCCTTATAAATCAATTATGAGGGTTCATAATGCAAGAAAGGAAGTCTAAGCAAAGTTTGAAGGGGCAAGGATCAAAACATAAAAATCTAAAGTTGGATTTGAGTCAGACATGGTGTCGCGCGACGCGAGGCCCAGGGGGGGTCCTTCGTGCCACGCATAGGCCCATCTGATGCGATTTTCTTGGTTCTTTGTCTGCCATAGCCATTATGCTCGACTTTTAACCGAATTTCCTCATCTTGGACGACCCCTAGGCACCCCCTAAGCACTAGGGACACTTGTTAGTGAGTTATGGTCAGTGGTAGACTTGTGTGTCAACAAGTTATGGTGATTTGATCACTATATAAAGCCATGAGTTGCAACCAAGTTCTTCACACCTTTCTCTTGCACTTCTGATCATTCTTGGAGCTCCAAAGCAGACTCAAGTGGTCATAATTCGTGCATAGGACTCTTGTAAGTTTGCTTAACCTTCTTTAATTGAGTTTAGCTTAGTTATTTAGCTAAAAGTCAAACCGTCGTAATTACGGTTTGACTTCGAGATTAATTAATAATGGCTCAGTCAAATCTCGAATTAAATGTAGTTATAAGTTGGTAATTATGTGGGTAATAAACCCTTAAAAGGGTTCCCCCTGATTCCCACTCTAACTAGGTCTAATGTCGGGTCAAACATATTAATAAAAAGTCAACAGGATACTTAGTTTCTAATTTATGCATGATTAGCAATGTAGAACACATAAAAACTGTTTGATCATTAATATAACTTGGTAATTAGTGTAAGAACATGTCTAAACATGTTCAACCCGACAATTTACTGTTTAGACCCGGTTCGGAACCGAAAGTCACAAAGCTTTGACTTTTGCTTTGACTTCAGTTCTGACCCGTTTTGGTATGATTTAGAAATACCTTAGAGCCTTATTTGGACCAGGTAACATGCTTGTATAACCCTCTGTGATTATACACCATGGTTCATTAGTTAACCAATTAATACGCATGATCCCGTTAATTGCTCATATGTTGACCATTATGCCTTTTTCACCTTAAAGCGTGATTTTTGGAAATGTAAAAGAGTGGAAACTTTAATTACTGATATTTAAACTTGCATACAAAATTTGACGTCAGTTTGAGGTGTAGATTAAGAGTTATGCTCGTTAGCGTAAAATGAAAGCTTTATGTTAATTAAACGGCGTAATTAGCGTATAGCCTAGTTAAGCCTACTTTTTGATATCAAACTTATTACCCACTGATGTAATATATTATTTGGGGATTTTTGAAGATTTTTAATTAATTTTAGGCTGAGCATAACTTATAGTCGTAGGCTTAATCCGGTAATTGTCGGTTTTGCCCTTACGGGCTATAAAATGAGTTTTACATATCTAAACGACTCCAAACCTTTTGCTACTAATTACATATGATAAATAAATTATTTTAAGCCTTCTAAAAATATAAAAAATATCAGATTTATGTGTAGAACCCGGAAATGGCTTCTAATCGCCTTTTTAAGCGTTTTTAACGCATAGTATGTACTAGAACTATTTTTAAACATACAAGGGTGATACCTACTGATATTTGAGGCAAATTATAATATTTTAACAGTAAGCAAAAGTTGTTTAACTCAGACTTCAGTTTTGAGCTTTACGGCTTATGTGAAATTACCAAAATGCCCCTACGGTGCATAGTTTGGTTATAATTGATAAATTTCACATATCTACAATACCTTACTGTTATAAATCAGTAAACTAAGTATTTTTGCTGATTATATCAGACCTGTAACTCAGGTAAATACTTAAACTCTTTTATAACCTTTTAAATGACCAAACTACCCCTACGGGGCATAGTTTGTGTTTAAATTCGTTTCGGGCATAATAAAAGACAACTTACTGATGTCACAACATATTTGAAGTATATTAACTTAGGAAACCTGTAAATGGCTCATATGAATACCCGTTACGCTTATTACGCGTTCGGTTCGGTTTATGTAACTAGTTTACATAAATTAGCCTAAACGGGTCAAACCTTATCGGTTTTATCTCAAAATCCAGAATGTGTATGAAATACCCATATTAAGCAAGTCTCTGAACTTGTCGGGTCTAAATCACATTCTATCCGGTCTTCGCTTAATCATGCGTACGAACCGTATCTTTAAAACTAACCGGTCTAAGCTTAAGCTTGACTAAAGACCCATTAGGATTCTGATAGGTTATTATAAACCTTTGTTCCAGAATAGGAGACCAGTAAAAGCTATGTTCATTTTGCTTATTGTGATTATTACATTGCTCAGGTAAATACTTTTAACTTATTTTCCCTATACGGGCTTGGGTTACGATATTTAAAATACCGCTTGGTCGAGCATTAAATCTTCCATCGTTTGGTGGTTAATTGAATAATTTAATCGGCCCGTTTAAACAGTTTTGTTTACTTAAAAGCCTTTGGGGGGTTAATGACCATGTCCCGGATATCCTTGGCATCATTTTACGAAATGGCCACGACCTAAGCGCGGAGTGTAGGCGTACACTCGTCAGTGCATAAAAAGTTGATGTGGTGTGTCTATTGATCTTTAACCCGGTACGTCCGGGCTACTGAACGCACAAGGAACATGTAATTCGTTCACAAGATTATATATTTAAATAATTCTCCCAAGTTATAAAATGTTTATGCCATGTGCATCCAAATCAATTTTAAATCATTTTCTAAAATGAGTCAGTTGATTGTATTTACCAGTGTAAACTGACGTATTTTCCCAAAAAGATTAAATGCAGGTACTAAGCGTAATTGGCTGGGATTTCTCCTTAGCATCAATAGAAGTCTCGCAAGCTTAAGATGCCTAAAGTCTGTTGAACTATTGTCTCCATTTTGTTTTCGACCCGTCTGTGGATAAACTTCCAAATATTGTGACATTTGATATTACAATATTAAATTCAGTTGATATAATATCTTTTAAATTGCTTCCGCTGTGCATATTAAATATTGTGTTGTTTGACTATTATGTTGCCAACCACGTCACGATACTCCCCACCGGGCCCACCGGTGACACGTGGAAATCGGGGTGTGACACAAACAAGTGTCATGATCTTGTAAGTTTGTAACTAGTATAAATAGGCATACCCTCATTCCATTTTCCTCACATTTGATCTGAGATTTCTCTAAGTTGATGTGATTATTCACTTCATACCTGAGAAAACTTGGAATCAAATCTATTTGGACCCTTTGTAAGTCCTCTTTCATTCTTTTATTGCTTTCCTAGCTTGAAAGTCAAACAGTGTTTGACTTTCAGCTTTGACCACGAGTTGGTCAACGAGAAGTTCGTTTGAACTTCGCAACGTGAGCGTAATGACGATGGTTATAGTCCCTAGTGACTATACCTACTGATTACCACGTTGACTAGGCGTAGTGACGAGTCGTAGTTTCGGTCAAAATGCGCATTTAAGCGTATTTTGCAACCAAACTACTCTTGGGTATCAAAACACTTTGTTTTGATATCAAAACTTGTTTTCTAACTTAGGTAAGCATGTTTTAACATGCTTAGCTCGTCACTTTTAGTTTAGTGCTTGTTTAGAGTCGTAAGTGAAGCGGTCTAAACCACCGCTTAAACTTTCGAACTCGACCCGTTTGGTCGATCATTAGGATCCGACCAAGCATGTTTTAGTGACCATAGTTGCATAGGGAATAACCTTCCGAGGTTATACCTTATGGTCACCTAGTTTAAGTAGTTGTATGATAGGTAGTTTATATGCCTTAGGCAAATGACCAAAATGCCCTTTCCATGCATAATTAGATTTTAAGCAAATGCAACCTAAACTTTTGTCACCTAACTGATTATGCAACAAATTAAACATGTTTAGGCATATAATACTTGTCATAGGACTAGTTAGACGTCTCGAACGCGCTTTTGCGAACGACGCGTTAAAGTAGCATAAGCTACCTTAATGGGTCGTAACGGGTCGAAAGCACTTAGGTTAGGTTCCGATCTAGAATGTAAACTTTGTTAAACCATACTACATGAGTTCCAATACTCATTTGGTTTACAAGACCTCATTCTGTCCGATCTTCCGATTAAGGTGTCGATTTATTTACTAGTGATTCGATTATTAGGTGTTGCTTGAGTTTCCTTGGTTTTATTGAGCTTGTTGAGTTCTTTAGATTGAGGATACTTTGCACTTCGATGTGAGTACATAGTTCCCCTATTTTACTGTTTTCAATTGTTTTGGGGTGATTCATATGTATCAAAACGATTTCGATAATTTAACGATGGTTTCAAAAACGATTAAGATGGTTTATATTAAACTAATAACGATTTCGATAATGTGAACGAACCGTTGGTTGTAATTACATAACGAATGACATTCATTAGCTTTGGTTGAGCCGACCAGTATTAGGTTATGGTACCATAGGATCTGACAAATCCCGTTATCAGACTACACCCATGGTTATGTATGGGGGTTATGTATTTAACGACCGAATCTGTGATTGTTAACTTACCCTTTGGTGGTTTGTTAATACGAGAAGCGAGATAGTCGAGTCACGAAGGTTTGAATGTTATTAGCGAGACGACCATAAGGAGTTTCACAATTAAAACGAATACAATTTTGGGACGAGTTAAAACGATTTGAGACGACTTAAACAAGATAAATGATTTGGATAAACGATTGGTTTTGGGTAGTGATTAGATAATGGGACGGGTGTAACATGATAGAAGCATGGTAGATACGCCACTGGTACATCTTATATATAAGTGCTTTTATCATATTACATTTCATGTCATTATTTAGTTCACTTGGGAAATGATTTGAAACGATGTCACACAACGAGGTTTTCGAAATGATATAAACCATACGAGTTTTATTAACGAGTTTTAACGAGATGTTTTACGAATTGGTTTACTAAAATAAAAGTCTTTGAGTTAAGAATCAAGGCTACGAGATTTTATAAATTATAACCATCTTAATTTGAGTTGGTTAATCATGTTGCAATATTATATACTTTTCAAAACAAGGTTTTCGAGGTATTGCAATATATATAAACGAGCCATGAATCCGATACTCTCATAAAACCTATGTGCTCGCCAGCATTTCTTTTGTCACACCCCCAAAATCCACATGCGGAGTATCACCGCTTGGAGACGTGACTGACCAGGATCAAGCCACCAATCATATTGAACATAGCGTATAAGGGGCTGTTTGGCAACATCTGAACCAATAAGTGCTGAATGAATAAGAGGTCTGAATGGGTAAGAGGGTCTGAATGGGTAAGTGCTGAACCAGTAAAGTGCTGTTTGGTTCCATATCTGAATGACAGTGTAAAATGACATTTTTGCCCCTCCCCACAAAATAAACCCTTTATAGATTTTTTTTCTATAAACCCAATATCATCATCATCGTTCATCAGTATTCTCATCACCCCCCCCTCTTCCCCTTTCTCTCCCTACCTGCAACACCGCCACCGCCATCATCATCAGCATCTCCACCACCAAACTTTAACACCCCTTTTTCTGGATCGGAACATGAACATACAGACTGAGGTGTAGTCGCTGTTGGGTGGAAGAGAGGGAGGAGGAAGGGCGGCGGTCGACGGTGGTGAAAGAGAGGGAGGCGGCGGTCGGCGGTCGGTGGTGAGGAGAGGGGTTGGGGGCGGAGGTGTTCGGTGGTGATGAGAGGGATGAGGAGGGCGGTTCGGTGGTGAGGGCTGTTCGGTGGTGATGGCTGTTCGGTAGTGATGAGCGGGAGAAGGAGGGCGGTTCGGTGGTGGAAGAGAGTGTAACAACTCGAGTTTCCAAGATTCTATCTTCGCATTTAGTGCACGTTAATTTTTTTTATTTAGTTGTCTGTTAATACGACTCGTTGTTTCACAACGCTTACCTTTGTAATACGTTATATCGTACTTCGATTAATATTTTGTACTTGGAAATCCATAATAATTATTATATGTGAGTGTATGTTATAAGGATTTGTGCTATGTAACATGTTAAATTAAAGTTGGAACCTTTACTGTAAATGAAAACAAGTATCATGAAAACACCCAAGTGGTGAAAACACTTTAGGTGTTTTCGTCCATTTTAAACCAACGAAATCAGATGATGGGCTTTGGCCCAGAGTTGAGATATTTTATATGTAATGATTTTATAAACAAACTTCTCAAAGAAGTTTCACATTTACCAAACCAAGCTTATCACTTTGTTACTCTTTCTATCTCTAAAACCCAACATACAGAGAACTCATTTGAAGCAAAACCTCTGCTTAAAACTTGGTTAGTGATTTCATGATTCAAGTTGTTTAAGATGCTTATCGTATGATTATTGGATGTTTAATCATGATGTATGAATATATGTGAATATGTGATTTATCATAGTGTGCTTGCTAGATAATTATTATCCATGAACAGTATGTATATTTGAAGTTTTGATTAACAGTGAGTATATGTTAATGAATGATAAACTGATTAAATCGGGGTCCTGGTATCATAGGATGTTGGCAAGTTATATATTACATATCAATGTTTGATTTAAATAACTTGTAGATGATTAAACATGTAAATGTATTGAGATTAAGTTGCTGGGTTAAGTTACAGAGAGTTTGGAGAAGATGATGAGGTTCACGAAAACACCCCCCACCTTATAAACTGGACGAAATCACATGGAGTGATTTCGGCCCAAACATCACCAGCCCAAACATGTGATTTCGGCCCACTTAAGGGTTTTCGACCAAAGATGTGTTTTCGGCACTTAAGGGGATTTCGGCCCATATGTGTTTTCGGCCCACCTAGTGTTTTCGGCTCTTATGTGATTTCGGCACTAGGGTGTGTTAGACAACATGTATACTGTTAATAATTAATGTCATTAAATATGTTACACAATTAAACTAATCACTTGAATAACTCAGTTAGTTTATTTAACCTTGTTAAATATGTAAGTTTATAACTTTATTGTTTGAGTAACTCTGTTAGTGGACTAATGCTGTTAAGTTGATTAACTGGGTTAACTGACTTACTCTGATTATTTATTATTCCAAATTAAGTGGATTAATTCTGTTATTCCATTGAACTCCGTTAACTTTATTCACTCAGTTAATTTGCTATTTCTGCTAGATGCCAACCCTATTGAAAATATGGATGTAATTAACTGTTTGTGTGGTACGTTATGAACTGTCAAACACTCTGTGATATTACTGTGACACTAGTTCCATGTGAAACTTTACAAACAATGTGAACTGATTGAGTATACGTGCACTATAGGACTTGACTGATTTATTGTGAGCACTTAACTTAGCATACCGAGCAAATAAGGTGAGTTCACACTCTTTCTAAGGCATGGGATTCCCGGTGGTTTGGGAATGGGTTAAGAAATTAAAAATGGAACCTACATATCCTCCTTGGGTAGGATATGTACCGCCATCCTCCATGGGTAGGATGCCAATATTAATCCTGCGTATTCTCCTTGGGTAGAATACCTACGTTCGTCCTCCTTGGGTAGGACAACAACCTTAACGTACGTAAAACCTACGTACACTCACACTCGCTACGGTCCTTGGATCAAGAAGGGCGCGTACAAATACGACTAGTCTACACATGGGGAAGCCCCCACTAATCTTCGCACAGATGCCTGAAAAGGCCGCGATACGGCCACTAACCTTCGCACAGATGTCTGGAGGACCGCGATACGGCCACTAACCTTCGCACAGATGTCTGGAGGACCGCGATGGGAATTAATAAGAAACATGGTTTACAAAACGATCAACTGATTAACGAAACGAATTCTATAACTGAATAACCAACTATGAACTCGCTCAACTAGTTGTTGACTCTCTGTTACATGCCTTGCAGGACCATAGGTACTTTTGGAGCTTGCACGGGAGGCACGGTCGTTGTGGACATGGATCGTGATGTGTTGTTAAACATTATGCCATTTTGTACTTAAACTTATGTTGGGTCTTACATTATTGCTTCCGCTACACACTTGTTTATATTTGGTTTTGGAAACACCTATTGTATTGATGAATGACTTTTACTATATACTTATGTTCAATATGATTGGTGGCTTGATCCTGGTCATGTCACGCCTCCAAGCGGTAGTACTCCGCGTGTGGATTTTGGGGGTGTGACAGATTGGTATCAGAGCCATTGGTTATAGAGAACTCGGTTTTAATAAGGGGAAAACGTTTTTATTAAAACCAGACTATAACCAGAACAGTGCTCAACGATCCACAACGACGCCTCGCTCCACGTGCAAGACTCAACATTCTAGGTAATACGATTCATGTTTACATTGCCTACATGCTAGAATTGCATAGAACTTTGCTCAGGGTATGCTTAGATTAACGTAACACTATTGCTTGAGAATACTTATGTGCTTACTCTCTTCTGTCATCGCACTATTCGCAAACTTCTCTCACTCATGTTCTCCTTGATATCAAGATTATGAGTGGACGCGTTAACATAACTCAAGCCCAGTTGGCGGCTTTGATCACTGAACAAGTTACTACAGCACTCGCAGCTGCCCAGGCAGGAGGTGTAACCTGCCATTACCACTTACTCTAGGATCTTTAGATCCTACTCTCGTGAACCAACACTCGTGCTCAAGTATGTTTACTCTTACGCACACGACAGGTCAACACGCTCATCCACCTGTGTGCACGTTCAAAACATTCATGGACTGTCGTCCTACTACTTTTAGTGGCACGGAAGGAGCAGTCGGACTCCTCCATTGGTTTGGAAAGCTCGAGTCCGTATTTGAAATGTGTAAATGCCCTGAGGCTCGCAGGGTGAAGTACGCCACTGGTACTCTAGAAGGCATTGCGCTGACTTGGTGGAATGCGAAAGTTCAGATGTTAGGGTTGGCTGTTGCTAATGCCACCCCTTGGGACGAATTCAAGGAACTAATCAAACTAGAATACTGTACTCATGATGACATCCACAAGCTGGAAGTGGAGCTCTTTAACCTTAAGATGACGGGATCAGAGATAGAAGCGTACACGAAACGATCCAACGAAGTGGCAGTGTTATGTCCAACTATGGTGGATCCTCCCATTAAGCGCATTGAGTTGTACCTCAAAGGCTTAGTACCAGAAATTCAAAGTCATGTGACTTCTGCCAACCTTGCTACTATCCAGGATGTTACTCGTCTTGCTCATCGACTTACAGACCAGGCAGTGGAACAGAACAGGCTGCCTAAGCATATCGGTGCTACTACCACTACTACTGCTACTCCCAGTGATAACAAACGAAAGTGGGATGGAACCTCCAGCAAGGGTTCGACTTCAGTCCAGTCCCAGGCACAGCAGCGAAAAACGGAGGAGTACAGGAGCCCTAGTCAGCAGTCTGTTGGTAATCGAAGTCAGGGTGGATACAGGGGAAACCACCCCAAGTGCAATCGATGTAATTTGCACCACAGCGGGTAGTGCAACAAAGATCGTTGTCAGAGATGCAACAAGCTTGGTCATGGAGCCCAAAGATTGTAGAAGCTCACGTCCTGCAAACCAGAACCGACAACAGCAGTCACAAGCTCCACAGAATCAGCAGCAACAGCAGGGTAACAAGGGATGTATCCATGTGGTGCTGAAGGTCACCTCAGGAGACACTGCCCACAGTTGAACCAGAATCAGAATTAGAACCACAACCACGGAAACGGGAACAATAGTGGAGACAACAACGGGGGTAATAACGACGGCAATGGTGCCAGGGGTCAAGGGTTCGTGATTGGTCAGGATAATGCTAGGAATGACCCCAATGTTGTAATGGTTTCGACATCGTTATTGGTATGGATTGGTTATCCCAACAGCAAACAGAGATCCTAAGTAAAGAGAAGAAGTTAGAGGATATCCCAGTAGTACGTGATTTTCCTCAAGTGTTCCCTAAAGATTTACCTGGGCTACCGCCTAATCGCCAAGTCAAATGTCAGATCGAGCTAGCTCCAGGAGCAGCACCCATAGCTCGAGCGCCTTACCGCTTAGCTCCAACTGAACTGGAAGAACTGTCTAAGCAATTGCAAGAACTCTTGGAAAAGGGTTTCATACGTCCTAGCTCTTCGCCATGGGGAGCTCCAGTATTATTTGTGAAGAAGAAAGACGGTACTTTTCGTATGTGCATAGATTACCGCGAACTGAACAAGGTGACGGTGAAGAATCGTTATCCTCTTCCACGCATCGACGACTTATTCGACCAGTTGCAAGGGTCGAGCTATTACTCAAAGATTGATCTGAGGTCAGGTTACCATCAATTGAGAGTCCGGGATGAGGACGTCTCCAAAACAGCATTCAGAACTCGCTACGGCCATTACGAGTTTTTGGTCATGCCATTCGGGCTAACGAACGCGCCTGCGGTTTTCATGGATCTTATGAACAGGGTGTGCAAACCTTATCTTGACAAGTTTGTTATTGTTTTTATCGACGACATCCTGATCTACTCGAAGAATCGGGAGGAACACGAACAGCATTTACGACTTATTCTGGAACTCCTTCGAACGGAACAGCTGTACGCTAAGTTTTCAAAATGCGACTTCTGGCTTCGTGAAGTCCACTTTCTAGGCCATGTGGTAACTAAGGATGGGATTCATGTCGATCCGTCCAAGGTAGATTCGATCAAGAACTGGCCTGCACCTAGTACACCAACAGAAATACGCCAATTCTTGGGTTTGGCGGGTTATTACAGACGGTTCATCAAAGACTTCTCAAAGATTGCACAGCCGCGTACATTACTGACACAGAAAGGTGTTGTTTACCGTTGGAGTGATACACAGGAAACATCGTTTCAGCACTTAAAGGATAGACTTTGTAGCGCACCTATCCTCTCATTGCCTGAAGGCACGGACGATTTTGTAGTCTACTGTGATGCATCTATCCAAGGTCTTGGATGTGTGTTGATGCAGCGGGATAAAGTTATTGCTTATGCTTCACGCCAACTTAAGATTCACGAACGGAATTACACTACGCACGATTTAGAGCTTGGAGCAGTTGTCTTTGCGCTCAAGATATGGCGACATTATCTGTATGGCACCAAGTGCACCATCTATACCGATCACAGGAGTCTTGAGCATATCTTCAAGCAGAAAGAATTGAACATGCGACAGCGTCGATGGGTCGAGTTACTGAACGATTACGAATGTGCTATAAAGTACCATCCGGGCAAAGCCAATGTGGTGGCCGACGCCCTCAGTCGAAAGGATACTACACCTAGGCGGGTACGAGCGTTGCAACTCACTATTCAGTCTAGTCTTCCTTCACAGATACGTGATGCTCAGGTAGAAGCATTGAAACCGGAAAACGTCAGGGCTGAAGCTCTACGCGGCTCTAGGCAAAGGTTAGAACAAAAGGCAGACGGCGCCTACTATGTAACAGGACGCATCTGGGTCCCACTCTATGGTAATTTACGCGAGCTTGTAATGGATGAAGCTCATAAGTCTCGCTACTCAGTACACCCTGGTTCAGATAAGATGTACCACGACCTCAGAACTACATATTGGTGGCCTAGCATGAAGGCCCACATCGCAACTTACGTTAGCAAGTGTTTGACTTGTGCGAGGGTCAAAGCGGAATATCAGAAACCATCAGGCCCACTCCAACAGCCTGAAATACCACAATGGAAATGGGAGCAAATTTCCATGGATTTTGTTACCGGCTTACCTAGATCTCAGCGCGGAAATGATACTATTTGGGTGATCGTGGATCGACTCACGAAGTCTGCTCACTTCTTGGCTATCAAGGAAACGGATAAGTTCTCCACTCTAGCAGGCGTATACCTTAAAGAAGTTGTCTCGAGGCACGGGGTGCCCACCTCTATTATCTCTGATCGTGATGCACGTTTTACTTCAGAACTGTGGCAAGCAATGCACAAATCTTTTGGCTCTCGATTAGACAGGAGCACAGCTTATCACCCACAGACAGATGGGCAATCTGAGCGTACTATTCAAACTCTAGAAGACATGCTTCGGGCGTGCGTAATTGACTTTGGTAAGGGCTGGGAAAAGCATCTGCCACTTGTGGAATTTTCGTACAACAACAGTTACCACACCAGCATTAAAGCTGCTCCGTTTGAGGCATTGTACGGACGTAAATGCCGATCACCTCTTTGTTGGGCAGAGGTGGGTGACAGTCAGATCACAGGTCCAGAAATGGTAGTTGATACTACTGAAAAGATTGCTCAAATACGACAACGCAGGGCGGCAGCACGTGACCGTCAGAAAGCATACGCCGATAAAGACAGGAAACTACTCGAGTTCCAGGTTGGGGATCGAGCACTACTCAAAGTTTCACCCTGGAAGGGTGTTGTTCGTTTTGGCAAACGAGGCAAACTCAATCCACGATACGTTGGACCATTTGAAGTCATAGAGAAGATAGGCAAGGTGGCCTACAGACTAAACTTACCAGCTGAACTCAGTGCAGTTCACAACGTCTTTCACGTGTCGAATCTGAAGAAGTGTCTGTCAGATGAGACCCACATAGTTCCTCTGAAGGAGCTCACTATCGATGAACGGTTGCATTTCGTCGAGGAACCAGTTGAAATCACGGACCGGGATGTTAAGGTCCTCAAGAACACCAGAATACCTCTTGTTCGAGTTCGTTGGAACTCCCGTCGTGGCCCAGAGTTCACCTGGGAACGCGAAGACCAAATGGAACTCAAATATCCCCAGTTGTTCGAAAACAATGCAACTACTACTGAGGCTGAAGCTACTACAGAAGTTCGGGATGAAATCCCAACTCAACAGGGGGATGATGTGACACCCCAGGAAAACCAGTAAACGATAACTTACCTAGCTTCCTCAGTAACCGCATGCAAAATTTCGGGACGAAATTTCTTTCAAGTTGGGGATAATGTGACAACTCGAGTTTCCAAGATTCTATCTTCGCATTTAGTGCACGTTAATTTTTTTTATTTAGTTGTCTGTTAATACGACTCGTTGTTTCACAACGCTTACCTTTGTAATACGTTATATCGTACTTCGATTAATATTTTGTACTTGGAAATCCATAATAATTATTATATGTGAGTGTATGTTATAAGGATTTGTGCTATGTAACATGTTAAATTAAAGTTGGAACCTTTACTGTAAATGAAAACAAGTATCATGAAAACACCCAAGTGGTGAAAACACTTTAGGTGTTTTCGTCCATTTTAAACCAACGAAATCAGATGATGGGCTTTGGCCCAGAGTTGAGATATTTTATATGTAATGATTTTATAAACAAACTTCTCAAAGAAGTTTCACATTTACCAAACCAAGCTTATCACTTTGTTACTCTTTCTATCTCTAAAACCCAACATACAGAGAACTCATTTGAAGCAAAACCTCTGCTTAAAACTTGGTTAGTGATTTCATGATTCAAGTTGTTTAAGATGCTTATCGTATGATTATTGGATGTTTAATCATGATGTATGAATATATGTGAATATGTGATTTATCATAGTGTGCTTGCTAGATAATTATTATACATGAACAGTATGTATATTTGAAGTTTTGATTAACAGTGAGTATATGTTAATGAATGATAAACTGATTAAATCGGGGTCCTGGTATCATAGGATGTTGGCAAGTTATATATTACATATCAATGTTTGATTTAAATAACTTGTAGATGATTAAACATGTAAATGTATTGAGATTAAGTTGCTGGGTTAAGTTACAGAGAGTTTGGAGAAGATGATGAGGTTCACGAAAACACCCCCCACCTTATAAACTGGACGAAATCACATGGAGTGATTTCGGCCCAAACATCACCAGCCCAAACATGTGATTTCGGCCCACTTAAGGGTTTTCGACCAAAGATGTGTTTTCGGCACTTAAGGGGATTTCGGCCCATATGTGTTTTCGGCCCACCTAGTGTTTTCGGCTCTTATGTGATTTCGGCACTAGGGTGTGTTAGACAACATGTATACTGTTAATAATTAATGTCATTAAATATGTTACACAATTAAACTAATCACTTGAATAACTCAGTTAGTTTATTTAACCTTGTTAAATATGTAAGTTTATAACTTTATTGTTTGAGTAACTCTGTTAGTGGACTAATGCTGTTAAGTTGATTAACTGGGTTAACTGACTTACTCTGATTATTTATTATTCCAAATTAAGTGGATTAATTCTGTTATTCCATTGAACTCCGTTAACTTTATTCACTCAGTTAATTTGCTATTTCTGCTAGATGCCAACCCTATTGAAAATATGGATGTAATTAACTGTTTGTGTGGTACGTTATGAACTGTCAAACACTCTGTGATATTACTGTGACACTAGTTCCATGTGAAACTTTACAAACAATGTGAACTGATTGAGTATACGTGCACTATAGGACTTGACTGATTTATTGTGAGCACTTAACTTAGCATACCGAGCAAATAAGGTGAGTTCACACTCTTTCTAAGGCATGGGATTCCCGGTGGTTTGGGAATGGGTTAAGAAATTAAAAATGGAACCTACATATCCTCCTTGGGTAGGATATGTACCGCCATCCTCCATGGGTAGGATGCCAATATTAATCCTGCGTATTCTCCTTGGGTAGAATACCTACGTTCGTCCTCCTTGGGTAGGACAACAACCTTAACGTACGTAAAACCTACGTACACTCACACTCGCTACGGTCCTTGGATCAAGAAGGGCGCGTACAAATACGACTAGTCTACACATGGGGAAGCCCCCACTAATCTTCGCACAGATGCCTGAAAAGGCCGCGATACGGCCACTAACCTTCGCACAGATGTCTGGAGGACCGCGATACGGCCACTAACCTTCGCACAGATGTCTGGAGGACCGCGATGGGAATTAATAAGAAACATGGTTTACAAAACGATCAACTGATTAACGAAACGAATTCTATAACTGAATAACCAACTATGAACTCGCTCAACTAGTTGTTGACTCTCTGTTACATGCCTTGCAGGACCATAGGTACTTTTGGAGCTTGCACGGGAGGCACGGTCGTTGTGGACATGGATCGTGATGTGTTGTTAAACATTATGCCATTTTGTACTTAAACTTATGTTGGGTCTTACATTATTGCTTCCGCTACACACTTGTTTATATTTGGTTTTGGAAACACCTATTGTATTGATGAATGACTTTTACTATATACTTATGTTCAATATGATTGGTGGCTTGATCCTGGTCATGTCACGCCTCCAAGCGGTAGTACTCCGCATGTGGATTTTGGGGGTGTGACAGAGAGGGAGGAGGAGGGCTGTTTGTGATAAGAGGTGAAAGGGAAAGGGTGGAAGAAAGGGGGAAAGTGGTGAACCTAGGTTTACAGAGAAGAGAAGGGAGAAAGGAAAGGGTATTGGAGTCCTTTTTTTAATTCAGCATATTCTTATTTCTGTATGGTACAGACTTAATGGTACCATTAAGAGGCTGGTATTTGCCAACCAAACAAGTAGCCTCTGTCTGAATAAGAGGGGAACCTCTTAATGGTTCCATTAAGAGGGTTGCCAAACACAGCCTAAGTAAATATAAAACCCAACCACAATATAATTGGTGTCCAAATAAAACATAGTTTAAGTAATCAGCGGAAGCATATTGTTTAAAACCAAAACAAAAGTTCAAATGTATCAAAAGTTTGACATGGAATATGACTATCCATATCCCACAACGACCACGCCTCCCCGTGCAAGCTCCATGAGTACCTAACGACCTGCAAGGCATGTAACAACGAGTCAACAACAAAGTTGAGCGAGTTCATAGTTGGTTGTTTAGTTTTACCAGTTTGTTTTGAAATCATAAGTTGTGACACCCCAGGAAAATCTGGAAAACAACGCAACTTAACTAGCTTCCTAAGTAACCACGCGCTAAATTTCGGGACGAAATTCTCTTAACAGGGGGAGAATGTGACAACCCTCAAATTTACATGTAACCGTACAGTTTATTAATAATAATTAATGTGCTTGACGACTGTGTGGAATCACTTAACTGCTTTCTGATATCTGTGTTATGCTTACACGTATTTGTTAATATACTAATAGTGTACAGAAAGGTCACTAAATAGTCCGTTATATTTTCCTAAGTGTTAGAAATTAGAAACGTTACAAAAATATATATATAGGACGCTTTACGGTTCAATTAAGCACTTTAACGGAACAGTGTCAAACCGAACAACCGGACTTTACCCGGAACATAAAGATATTACCAAACACATTGTTTTAATGGTTGCAAGCTAGTTATGATCCCCGAGCATCATAACACATCATACGAAATATCTTATAACCGAGACACGTAACTAATACTTGAAATTAGACTAGATTGTAACTAATGGTTTAAACCTAAGCTAGTACCCCCCCCCCTTCATGTTGTGACCGTCCCCCTTGGGCCCCCTTTTACAAGATTTTTTTATGAATCTTACAAGTCCCCATGTGTTTACCTAGGGAATGTGAAGGTTTTGATTATACTTGCACTCACCATCTTAGTTACCAAATAACTTTCAATACCCTTGCATGAAATCGGTTCACATGTGGCCCCCCACCACCATACGATTCCCAAACCTCAACCACAAGTTTGAATAAGTCTTCATTTCCCATGCAATCTCTAGTGGGATTATGAATTGACTTTGTATGTACTCATGAGGACATAGGACCCAATGGATAATAGAAATTGTGTATTAATAACCTCCATCATCTTCCACTTATCAAGACACCACAACAATTCCTTTTCCCCTCAAACAAAGCTTCGGCCGAACACTCCACCATACACACCAACATTTTTTATTCTTGTTCAAGTATCCAAATCCCACTACAAGGTGCACAAAGGTGAATCGCGGAGTGTGGAGCTCACGGATCGTCAAGGACCGCTCTCGTTTTCTTTTATCCACCACTTTTCTACACTTGAACTCCCCTAGCCTTGTGCTAGTAGTAAGTGTTCTAAATCACTATCTTGTTCTTGATTTAAGTGGTTAATAAGAGATTTGTCGGTTAAAAATTAGGAACATATAAGATCAAAGTCTAAAAGTCTACTAAAGTGATGAACAAGGTGGTTAATGGATGAATATTAGTGTAAATCATGTAGATCTTGTGTGATTATGATTATTGGTTGATTATCTGACGTTTTGTTGATTAATATTAATATGTGATGTTGTTGCGATTAATAAACTTGCTAACGGAAATCAATCGAACACGAACTAGGAAGTTAAAGAGTGAAAGCAGAATCTGTCCCGGTTTTACAGCCAACTTCAGTTGGCTGTAAACAGGTCTTAAACTCAACGAAAAACCGATATTTTGAATCTAAAATATGTTATTATGAAATACGGTTCTAATGGCACTAGAATCGTAATTTTTGGACTTCGTTTACTATTTTTAATGTGTCGATTTGTAACAACAGCTTAAGCTGAATTTTGACAGCAATAAATGGGTGTCGTACTTTCAGTCATAACCTGAGTTTTGTGATGAATCGGACCATGAAATTTGTACAGTAGATGAAAACCGATGCATTTGTAATTACCCCACTGGAATTTCGTAAATCGGACACTCGATGAATTTTTAATAAATTGTTCCGTGGACTGTGGTCAGAAATACATAAATCTGAGTTCAGTCCGGAATATGAATTTTTATAAAATATTGGTAATGAACCGGACCCCAATATTTTTGCACAATAAAACATAGAACGTTTAAGACATCCTGTAAAAATTTGGGAATTTTTGGAACAATTTAACTAATTTATTAAAAAAACAGCCGGTTTTGAATATAAATGCTGAAATGACATAAGTTGTGACTCGCGTGTCTAAATGTCGAGTATGCTACCTGTGAATGATCTAACATGTTATATATGTTATGTGCATTATCGTATGTTTGATTTTGAGTGGGGAATGGATGGGAAACTTAGATGGGCATAAACCGTTAAAGTGATGCATGTTGTGTGATAGATACGTGTAGGGACTTTGTGTTCTATTTGAAAGCCACTAAATGACTAACTGGTAAATCATACTAGGACGTGGATTGACCGACCTTGACTGTTAGCTATATTGAGAATCTAACCGAGCAAACCGAGGTGAGTTCACACTTTCTACAAGGCATGGGATTCCCGGTGGTTTGGGAATGGGTTAAAGAATTTAAAACTAAATCTACATATCCTCCTTGGGTAGGATATGTACGGCCATCCTCCCTAGATAGGATGCCATTATTAATCCTACGAATTCTCCTGGTGCAGAATACGTACGTTCGTCCTCCTGGTGCAGGACAACAACCTTAAAACTAGCTAGACAAAACTCTATCATGAAGTCCCTCAATTTATATCGACTTAATCGCCGAGGCCAATTGCGAGCGGGTCATTAGTTAATAGCGCTATCAGGTTTAACAAACCTCACACCGTGCCAGTCGGACGGGCGTGTACTAATGGACCATGGCAAACTGTCAGTGATGATAGACACTGATATAGGGCACAACTATTGTTCGTAGTAGTCGATATCATACCGTCTAGTAGTTCACACGGGGAAAGCCCCCACTAATTTTGGATACGGTTTGGGTAAAGAAAAAAGGAAATGGTTAAACATACTTTCAACTTCGGGGTAACCCCCACGGCAAATAAGCCAACGAAAGTCAAACCACGTTTTTCAGAAACAACTTAAAACCAAACAACCAAACGTGAACTCACTCAACTTTGTTGTTGACTAGTTGTTACATGCCTTACAGGTCGCTAAATGCTTGGAGCTTGCACGAGGAAGAAGTCGTTGTGGTGTACGGACTGTTATGTTCCGTGCTCATTGTTTAAATCCTTACGAACTTATTAAACTTGTGTTTTGAACCTTAACTTATGAACTGCGACCTTATGTTTTGAACTTTACGTTTATGCTTCCGCTGTCTAAATTAAAACTTGGTTAACTAGCTTTTGGTCACCAATCGTATTGTGGTTGGCTTTATTTACTTAAATACGTTGTTCAGTATGATTGGTGGCTCGATCTTGGTCATGTCACGCCTCCAAGCGGTGGTACTCCGCATGGTGGATTTTGGGGGTGTGACAGATTGGTATCAGAGCCATTGGTTATAGTGAACTTGGTTTTTAAAAAGGGAAATGTTTTTGATAAAACCAGACTATAACCGGTACAGTGCTCAACGATCCACAACGACGCTTCGCTCAACGTGCAAGACTCGACACCATAAGTGGTATGATTTATGTTATATTGTCGGTTAGATAAGTTCTCACTGTGCATTAGATAATGTGATAATTGCTATTTGAACCTTGTGTGCTTACTCTCTAATATCGTCCCACACATACGCACTTTCGCGACACTTTCCTCACTTACGTTGCTTCATTATGAAGATCATGAGCGGACGCGGAGGACGTATCAACCTCACTCAAGCCCAGTTGACGGCTTTAATCAACGAACGAGTCACTGAGGCACTCGCAGCTAACCCTGCAGGAGGTATAACCTGCCATACCAACCCATCTTAGGACGTTTAGATCCTACCTTCGCAAACCAACCCTCGTGCTTAACATTGTCTTTTATTCTCGCACAACAGGTCAACATGCTCAACCTCCTGTGTGCACGTTCAAGACGTTTATGGACTGCCGACCTACTACTTTCAGTGGCACCGAAGGAGCAGTGGGCCTTCTTCACTGGTTTGAAAAGCTTGAGTCTGTTTTCGAGATGTGCGAATGCCCCGAAGACCGTAGGGTGAAATATGCTACCGGAACACTTGAAGGGGCTGCGTTAACCTGGTGGAAGGCACAGGTTCAACTACTAGGACTGACAGTTGCTAATGCCACACCCTGGAATGGTTTCAAAGAGCTGATCAAGGAGGAGTACTGTAGTCGGGATGACATCCACAAGCTAGAAGTGGAATTTTACAATCTGAAAATGACGGGGTCTGAGATTGAGGCTTATACTAAGAGGTCAAATGAGCTGGCCATCTTGTGCCCTACCATGGTGGACCCACCCATCAAACGAATTGAGTTGTATCTCAAGGGCCTTGTACCAGAGATCCAAAGTCACGTGACTTCAGCCAACCTGGGTACCATACAGCAAATCATCAAGTTGGCCCATCGACTCACTGACCAGGCGGTGGAGCAAAACAGACTGCCCAAACGAATCAGTGCCACAGCTACTTCTGAAGCACCTACCGACAACAAGCGAAAATGGGATGGGAACTCCAGTAAAGGTTCAACTTCAGTTCAGTCTCAACAGCGAAAGACTAATGACTACCAGAGTCCCGGTCAGCAATCTTCCGGTAATCAAGGACAGGGTGGATACCGAGGGAACCACCCCAAGTGCAACCGGTGCAACAAACATCACAGCGGGCAGTGCAACAAAGGTCGTTGTCTGAGGTGTAACAAGTTTGGTCATGAAGCAAAGGATTGCAGGAGTGCCCGACCAGCAAATCAGAATCGCCAACAACAACAACAAGCCCCACAGAACCACCAGCAGCAGCATCAGCAGGGAAATAAAGGATGCTTTCAGTGTGGCGCTGAAGGCCACTTTAAGAGGAACTGCCCCCAGCTGAACCAAAACCAGAACAATAACCAAGGAAATGGGAACTACAATGGGAATAACAATGGAGGCAACAATGGAGGCGGCAATGGGGGAAACAACAATGGCAATGGGGCAAGGGGTCGTGTGTTCGTGATTGGTCAGGGAGAAGCAAGGAACGATCCCAACGTTGTGATGGGTAAGTTTCTTCTGGATGACTTCTTTGTTACTGTTTTATTCGATTCGGGTGCCGATACTAGTTATGTGTCCTTAAAAGTTAGCCAAATGCTTAAGAGCACCCCAACACTTTTGAACACCAAACACGCGGTAGAGCTAGCAAATGGTAAAAGTCTTGAAGCCACACACGTAGTTAAAGGTTGTAACCTCGTCTTAGCTGATCAGACTTTCCCTATCGATCTTGTTCCTATCACACTTGGTAGTTTTGACGTCGTTATTGGGATGGATTGGCTATCTCATCATCAAGAGGAGATTGTTTGCAAGGAGAAAATCGTCCGCATTCCTCGTTCTGATAAAGAACCCCTCGTGATTCGTGGTGACAAGAGTGGTGCTGTCGAAGGCATCATCTCTTTCCTTAAGGCCCAGAAATGTTTGCGAAAGGGCCACACTGCCATTCTGGCATTCGTTACTGACACATCCACAGAAGAGAAGAGAATTGAAGACATTCCTATAGTGCACGACTTTCCTGAGGTATTTCCTGAGGAATTGCCTGGTCTTCCGCCTCACCGCCAAGTTGAATTTCAAATCGAGCTAGCTCCTGGAGCAGCTCCAGTAGCTCGAGCACCATATCGTCTAGCTCCATCAGAACTCGAAGAACTGTCCACACAATTACAAGAACTCTTGGAAAAGGGTTTTATACGTCCTAGCTCTTCGCCCTGGGGAGCTCCAGTCTTGTTCGTAAAGAAGAAAGATGGTACTTTCAGAATGTGTATTGACTACCGCGAACTTAACAAGGTGACCGTGAAGAATCGCTATCCTCTTCCACGTATTGACGACTTGTTCGACCAGCTGCAAGGGTCGAGCTATTACTCTAAGATTGATTTGAGATCGGGATACCATCAGCTGAGAGTCCGAGATGAAGACGTCTCCAAAACAGCATTCAGAACTCGTTACGGCCATTACGAGTTTCTGGTTATGCCATTCGGGCTGACGAATGCACCAGCGGTCTTCATGGACCTCATGAACCGAGTATGCAAACCTTACCTGGATAAGTTTGTTATTGTGTTCATCGACGATATCCTGATCTATTCTAAGAGTCATGAGCAACACGAGCAGCATCTACGACTTATGCTGGAACTTCTTCGAAAAGAGCAGTTGTATGCCAAGTTTTCAAAATGTGACTTCTGGCTTCGCGAAGTCCACTTCCTAGGCCATGTGGTAAATAAGGATGGGATTCATGTAGATCCATCCAAGGTTGACTCGATCAAGAACTGGCCTGCACCCCGTACACCAACAGAAATCCGCCAATTTTTGGGTTTAGCGGGATATTACAGAAGGTTTATAAAGGATTTCTCCAGGATTGCGCAACCCCTCACTTCACTGACTCAGAAGGGTGTCACCTATCGCTGGGGTGATGCACAGGAATCTGCGTTCCAGCACTTGAAGGATAGACTTTGTAGCGCGCCTATCCTCTCATTGCCTGAAGGCACAGACGATTTTGTGGTTTACTGCGACGCTTCCATCCAAGGACTTGGTTGCGTGTTGATGCAACATGACAAGGTCATTGCCTACGCATCGCGCCAACTTAAAGTTCACGAAAGGAACTACACTACACACGACTTGGAACTGGGAGCAGTTGTTTTCGCACTTAAGATATGAAGACATTACCTGTACGGTACCAAGTGCACTATTTACACCGATCACAGGAGTCTCGAGCATATCTTCAAGCAAAAGGAGTTGAACATGCGACAACGCCGATGGGTCGAACTCTTGAATGATTACGAATGCGCTATCAAGTATCATCCGGGCAAAGCCAATGTTGTGGCCGATGCAATCAGTCGAAAGGATACTATACCTAAGCGTGTACGTGCTTTACAGCTTACCATCCAATCTAACCTTCCCGCTCAGATTCGCGATGCTCAGGTTGAAGCATTGAAAGCAGGGAATATCAGGGCTGAATCCCTACGAGGATCGAGGCAGCGGCTAGAACAAAAGGAAGACGGTGCCTACTATGTAAACGGACGCATCTGGGTCCCCTTTATGGCAACTTACGCGAGCTTGTGATGGATGAAGCACATAAGTCTCGTTATTCGGTACATCCTGGTTCGGATAAAATGTACCACGACCTCAAGACTACGTATTGGTGGCCTGGCATGAAAGCCCACATAGCAACCTACGTCAGTAAGTGCTTGACTTGTGCGAGAGTCAAGTCTGAATATCAGAAACCATCAGGCCTACTTCAACAACCAGAGATACCTAAATGGAAATGGGAGCAAATTTCCATGGATTTCGTTACTGGCCTGCCTAGATCTCAACGCGGAAACGATACAATTTGGGTGATCGTAGATCGACTGACCAAGTCTGCACATTTTCTGGCAATCAAAGAAACGGATAAGTTTTCTACTCTTGCAGACATTTATCTAAAGGAGGTAGTGTCAAGGCACGGAGTGCCAACCTCTATTATATCTGATCGTGACGCGCGTTTTACTTCTGAACTGTGGCAAGCAATGCACAAGTCTTTTGGCTCACGTTTAGATATGAGCACCGCTTATCACCCACAGACGGATGGACAATCTGAACGCACCATCCAAACCTTGGAAGACATGCTTAGGGCATGCGTAATCGACTTCGGCAATGGCTGGGAAAAACACCTCCCGTTAGTGGAGTTTTCATATAACAACAGTTACCACACCAGCATCCAAGCTGCTCCGTTTGAGGCATTGTACGGACGCAAATGCCGATCACCTCTCTGTTGGGCAGAAGTTGGTGACAGCCAAATCACTGGCCCAGAACTTGTGGTAGATACCACTGAGAGAATTGCTCAGATACAACAGCGAATGGCGGCAGCTCGTGACCGTCAGAAAAGGTATGCTGATAAGGGAAGAAAACCACTCGAGCTCCAGGTTGGGGATCGAGTGCTACTCAAAGTCTCACCTTGGAAAGGTGTAGTCCGCTTTGGAAAACGAGGGAAACTCAATCCGCGTTATGTCGGACCATTCGAAGTCACCGAGAAAATTGGCAAAGTCGCCTACAGGTTGAATTTACCTGAAGAACTCAGCGGAGTTCACAATGTTTTCCATGTGTCGAATCTGAAGAAGTGTCTGTCAGACGAGACCCTCATAGTTCCTCTCAAGGAACTCACAATCGATGACCAGCTGCGATTCGTCGAGGAACCAGTAGAGATCACGGATCAAGATGTTAAGATCCTCAAGCATACCAGGATACCTCTGGTCCGAGTTCGTTGGAATGCTCGTCGTGGCCCGGAGTATACCTGGGAACGAGAAGACCAAATGAAACTCAAGTATCCCCAGCTGTTTAAGAAAAACGCAACCACTACTGAGGCTGAAGCTACTGCAGAATTTCGGGATGAAATTCCAAATCAACGATGATGTGACACCCCAGGAAAATCTGGAAAACAACGCAACTTAACTAGCTTCCTCAGTAACCACGCGCTAAATTTCGGGACGAAATTCTCTTAACAGGGGGAGAATGTGACAACCCTCAAATTTACATGTAACCGTACAGTTTATTAATAATAATTAATGTGCTTGACGACTGTGTGGAATCACTTAACTGCTTTCTGATATCTGTGTTATGCTTACACGTATTTGTTAATATACTAATAGTGTACAGAAAGGTCACTAAATAGTCCGTTATATTTTCCTAAGTGTTAGAAATTAGAAACGTTACAAAAATATATATATAGGACGCTTTACGGTTCAATTAAGCACTTTAACGGAACAGTGTCAAACCGAACAACCGGACTTTACCCGGAACATAAAGATATTACCAAACACATTGTTTTAATGGTTGCAAGCTAGTTATGATCCCCGAACATCATAACACATCATACGAAATATCTTATAACCGAGACACATAACTAATACTTGAAATTAGACTAGATTGTAACTAATGGTTTAAACCTAAGCTAGTACCCCCCCCCCCCTCATGTTGTGACCGTCCCCCTTGGGCCCCCTTTTACAAGATTTTTTTATGAATCTTACAAGTCCCCATGTGTTTACCTAGGGAATGTGAAGGTTTTGATTATACTTTCACTCACCATCTTAGTTACCAAATAACTTTCAATACCCTTGCATGAAATCGGTTCACATGTGGCCCCCCACCACCATACGATTCCCAAACCTCAACCACAAGTTTGAATAAGTCTTCATTTCCCATGCAATCTCTAGTGGGATTATGAATTGACTTTGTATGTACTCATGAGGACATAGGACCCAATGGATAATAGAAATAGAAATTGTGTATTAATAACCTCCATCATCTTCCACTTATCAAGACACCACAACAATTCCTTTTCCCCTCAAACAAAGCTTCGGCCGAACACTCCACCATACACACCAACATTTTTTATTCTTGTTCAAGTATCCAAATCCCACTACAAGGTGCACAAAGGTGAATCGCGGAGTGTGGAGCTCACGGATCGTCAAGGACCGCTCTCGTTTTCTTTTATCCACCACTTTTCTACACTTGAACTCCCCTAGCCTTGTGCTAGTAGTTAGTGTTCTAAATCACTATCTTGTTCTTGATTTAAGTGGTTAATAAGAGATTTGTCGGTTAAAAATTAGGAACATATAAGATCAAAGTCTAAAAGTCTACTAAAGTGATGAACAAGGTGGTTAATGGATGAATATTAGTGTAAATCATGTAGATCTTGTGTGATTATGATTATTGGTTGATTATCTGACGTTTTGCTGATTAATATTAATATGTGATGTTGTTGCGATTAATAAACTTGCTAACGGAAATCAATCGAACACGAACTAGGAAGTTAAAGAGTGAAAGCAGAATCTGTCCCGGTTTTACAGCCAGTAAACAGGTCTTAAACTCAACGAAAAACTGATATTTTGAATCTAAAATATGTTATTATGAAATACGGTTCTAATGGCACTGGAATCGTAATTTTTGGACTTCGTTTACTATTTTTAATGTGTCGATTTGTAACAACAGCTTAAGCTGAATTTTGACAGCAATAAATGGGTGTCGTACTTTCAGTCATAACCTGAGTTTTGTGATGAATCGGACCATGAAATTTGTACAGTAGATGACAACCGATGCATTTGTAATTACCCCACTGGAATTTCATAAATCGGACACTCGATGAATTTTTAATAAATTGTTCCGTGGACTGTGGTCAGAAATACATAAATCTGAGTTCAGTCCGGAATATGAATTTTTATAAAATATTGGTAATGAACCGGACCCCGATATTTTTTCACAATGAAATATAGAACGTTTAAGACATCTTGTAAAAATTTGGGAATTTTTGGAACAATTTAACTATTTTATTAAAATGTCCGAAAACAGCCGGTTTTGAATATAAATGCTGAAATGACATAAGTTGTGACTCGCGTGTCTAAATGTCGAGTATGCTATCTGTGTCACACCCTGGCTTTGCGGAAGCGTGGTTAATTTGGTGTGACTTCTTAATACCATAGTTTAACCATAACAAACCTATATGAAATAAAATCATGCAAGATCATCCATTCGATTAAGTTTTAAAACCAGAGTAACATAACATTGTCTTAGGGACTTACAACCTCATAACATAAAACATTGTCTTGAAAAACATAAACATCAACATGAAATAAACGCAGTTTAAGATTTGTGACTCGTCCAGGAAAAAGTCACATTTCCTAAACCCGGATGACCTCGGAACCCATATGCAGCGGGAAAACATAACATACCGCGCCAGATCTTTAATTTCCTGAAATACATGTAAGTTGAAAAATCAACAATAATGTTGAGCGAGTTCATGTGTAAGTGAGTAAGTAAACCTTTGTGAGTATAAAAATAGTCTTGGTATGTAGCAAATAAGGGAATTGAGATCACCAATGGTTTGCAAGGCCACTGATATATGTGAAGTGCAAATAGGGAGACTCAAACCTAGCAGATTTCGCCACGGCATTAGTATGTGGACAAAGTCACCCCGAGGTCCGTTTCTAGTTTGGCCTGGGGCTGGGCTCGCTACACCCAGATAGATCTACCGCTCCTGTCCCTCGGTCCCGCCATGAGGACTAATGGCCTCATATTGCTCCTACCCACTCACATGATCTAAGTAGTAAACCTCCTTACGCTAACCATATCGTGTACAAAGTACTTGTAATCAAAGTAACATGTATTTCATCCCCGCAGTTAAGAAAACTGAAAACAGTTAGAGAAAAGGGGGACATGAACTCACCGTGGTGCGTCTCTACCAAGTATGCCTCCAAATCAAACAGCTGTGTGACGACCTACACGTACTAATTCTATTAGACGGACGGCCGTGCCTTAGCTTTATGGTTTAAGTTTTTGGGAAATAGTTAGGCAACTATTTCGTGTTTACATTTTGCATATACTTGATAGTTATTTTTCCTTCCCAAGGATGGGGGATTTAATACATGTGCGTTCGTATAACTCGGATTACACTATTAAGTCTCACTTAATACATTTTATTCTTAACTCCAAAATATAAATATTCGTCCCAAAAATATTATATTTTAATACATGTGATTTTCCCAAAATAATACTTAGTAATATTATTTTTACTCTAAAAATAATATTTACGTAGTTCACAAAATAATCATAAACACTTATACAAGTGATGTTGTGAAAGAAAAATATATACTAAATATATATATGTATCACGTTTTATTTTGTGAAATCCCACCTCCGATGTTTTGTAAATATAGTCGTGGCGAAACTTATATTTTGAAAACAAGTCAAAATGTATTTCTAACACTTATAGTGAAAATATTTCTAAGTGTTAGGCTTTTGGAAAAATTTCGCCAGAGTTTCCTCTGTAACTGGAGGTGGCCACGCTTTCAAGCGTATCATTTTCTTTTACAAATCAACCAACAATTTTCTCATTCAACAATAAGCATTATTCAAACCATCAATCTTCTTATTTAATCAAAACAATGTTCAAATCACAAACTAGTCAAAATAGATGTAAATCGCATTAATACATGAACTTGTGGTTTTTCCAAACTATGAAGTAAATCTCATTACTTTTAGTGGATCTTTATATAAAACAATCCGATTTTGTAAAAAACCTCATTTTTAAAGAAACTCCATCTTTACAACTTCTCGTCATCTTTTCCAAAAATAGTTATTTTGTCGAAACTTTGTGTTACACAAGTGTTTACACACTTGTGTGTTCTAAAAACCATTCGTGTTAGTGTAAGATCCGTCTTTAAAAGCATGTTTTTTCTTGACACTTGGTCCTTTGAAAATACCACTTGTAGATACGTAGATCTACTAGTTTTAAACACTTTTTCACAAACAAAATCGCTTTTACACAAGTTCATGATTTATGTGTGGTAGAGTTCATCCTTTAACCCTTGTTACTTCCAAAACAACCTTATGTCATGATCCATGATCATGACCAACCCGGGTTAAATGACGATCCGAGTTACCACAATATAGATCGGGTCCAAATACTCACACAAATCAAATACTACATGATTTACACAACATATGAGCTTTTATCCAACATTCTTAGTGTTTTAAGTAGACTTTTGTGTATCATCTTGTATGTTCATAACTTTTAACCGTTACAAATCATATTAACCACTTAAAAATAGTTCAAGGAGGTGATTTAAGCAACATACCACTAGCTCGAGGCTAGGGAAGAATCTAGACGCAAATAGGGTGGATAAAAGCAAGATAACGAGGTCCTTCGCCTTCCGTTTGCACTAAGCCTCCTTATACGTGATCCTTAACACATGAATGATCTTGGAATTGCTTGAACTAAACTCGAAAATGGATGGAGGTTGAGAGGGGTGTTCGGCCGTGAGTTCTTGAGAGAGAGAGAGAGAGTTGTTTTGTGGTGAAATGTGATGAATGATCATGTGGGTTAATGCTTATACTTATAGACAAAGATTAGGCTAATTGTCCAAGGGTTCATATGCTATCTAGATATTAAACAATTTAGATTATAATAATCAAGGAAGGACAAGGTATGTCCCCCCTCATGGGGACGGTTTGTAAAGGGAGGGGGGGTCTAGTTCGATTCCAACCAACAAGTTAGACATATAGTTAGGTTAATCTAGTTAAGTTAAGTGATTAACCCGGTTACTAGTGTGTAGTATGTTATGACGGGTGTTAGGGTATTCAGGGACCCTAACTGGCTCAGAAAAAGATAAATAATGAAAATAACAATATTTTCTGGTTCCGGGTAAAGTCCGGTTGTTCAGTTGGATAGTAATCCGTTAAAGCGTTAACAAAGCTTTAAAGTGTCGTTAATACCATTTTTAGTGACACAACTTATTTCTGACACTTTGGAAAGTGTCTAGCAATATTTTTCTCATGTTTTGGCACTTTATTGGTTAGCTAAACGCTGAATTATTATGTAAAGTGCTGAATTTTGTGCTTAGAGCATGTTTTAGGCACATCCAGTCATTGTAACTTATTCCTAGAGACGCAGTTCTACAACCCTTGTATCCCTACACTCACCCCTAGTGTAGCAAAATATTTCTGGCTCGTACAGGCCTTAGAGGCAGTGTCTGCCTGATGCTGGCTTTATCAGCATGTTCAATGGGTTATCCGTTTATAGTGCTACTGTGCTTTTTGTGCATCATGTTTGTCACTAGGGTTCAGCATGTAAATAATGTAGTGACGGTAAGTAAAGTATGATGCAGGTAAGTACACGTATCAGTAATCAAGTAGCAGTTTATCAGCAAGTTCAAGTAAGCACAGTAATTAAGCAGTAATTAATTATTAATTAAGTCGTACGGATACCTGGTTTAGTGAGGGTTGTCACATTCTCCCCCCGTTAAATAAATTTCGTCCCGAAATTTTAAGTTCTGCTTGTAGATGCAGGGTTCTTAGGAAATAAGTGGGGGTATTTCTCTTTCATCCGGTCCTCGCGCTCCCAGGTGTATTCAGGACAGTGTCTGGCATTCCAACGAACTTTGACGAGCTTGACACTGCTCCGGCGGGTCTTGTTTACTTTCCAATCCGTAACCTCAACCGGTTCTTCAACGAAATGGAGCGTGTCGTCATCATGAATCTCGTCGATGGGAATGGCAATGTTGTCTTGAGTTGGACTTTTTTTTTTCAGGTTGGGTACATGAAATGTATCGTGAACTGAATGGAGTTCAGCAGGTAAGTCCAGCTTGTATGCTACTAGCCCTATTCTTTCCAGAATTCTGAAAGGACCAATGTAGCGCGGATTTAACTTCCCACGCTTTCCGAAGCGTGCCACCCCTTTCCAGGGTGAAACTTTCAATAAAACCATCTCTCCCACTTGAAATTCCAAGTGCTTCCGGTTTGGATCTGCATAGGCTTTCTGTCTGTGGCGAGCGGCTTTGATGCGTTTTAGAATCTGCGCGATTTTGTCTATCGTCTCTTGGACGATTTTGGGACCGGCAAGTTGCCTATCACCTGCGTCAGCCCAGCATAGGGGTGATCGGCACTTGCGTCCGTAAAGGGCTTCAAATGGCGCGACACCAATACTGGTGTGGTAGCTGTTGTTGTATGAAAATTCGACCAAAAGCAAATGCTTATCCCAGCTACCGCCCAACTCCATAACACACGCTCTCAGCATGTCTTCCAAAGTCTGTATCGTTCGCTCGCTTTGACCGTCAGTTTGTGGATGAAACGCAGTGCTCAGATTTAATTGTGAGCCAAAAGCTTCTTGGGAGGATTGCCATATCCTTGACACAAATCTTCCGTCTCTATCAGAGATGATTGAGAGAGGCACTCCATGGCGCGTGACGATCTCTCTCGTATAAATTTCGGCCAACTTGCTCGTATTATCCTTTTCTCTGATAGGTAAGAAGTGTGCTGACTTCGTTAATTGATCCACTATCACCCAGATAGTGTCATGGCCTCTTGGCGTTCTTGGCAACCTTGTAATAAAATCCATGGAGATTTGTTCCCATTTCCACTTGGGAATCTCAGGTTGTTGCAGAAGTCCTGAAGGCTTCTGGTATTCGGCTTTAACCTTAGCGCATGCTAAACATTTGCTCACATAAACAGCAACATCGCCTTTCATCCTAGGCCACCAATAATAATCTTTGAGATCCTGGTACATCTTATCCGCTCCAGGGTGGATAGAGTACCGCGACTTGTGAGCTTCATCAAAAATAACCTTCCTTAAACCTCCAAACAAAGGAACCCAAATCCTTTTCTCAAAACATAACGTTCCTTCCTCGTTTGGTACCAAAAGCTTCTCCATCCCACGGAGATATTCTTCTTCAAGGTTTCCTTCCTTGAGAGCTTCTTTCTGCGCGGCACGAATGCGCAAGGAAAGATCGGTTTGGATAATCATTTCTAAAGCCCTAACCCTTATGGGTTTGATCCTCTCCTTTCGACTTAGGGCATCGGCGACTACATTCGCCTTCCCTGGATGATACTTTATCTCGCAGTCGTAATCGTTCAGCAACTCAACCCATCGTCTCTGCCTCATATTCAGCTCCTTCTGGTTGAATATGTGTTGTAGGCTCTTGTGATCTGTAAAGACTGTACACTTCGTACCATAAAGGTAGTGTCTCCAGATCTTTAATGCCAAAAACCACTGCGCCAAGTTCCAAATCATGTGTGGTATTGTTCTTTTCGTGCACTTTCAGTTGACGTGATGCGTAAGCAATAACCTTTTGGCGTTGCATCAACACACAACCCAATCCTTGACGTGAGGCGTCGCAGTATACCACAAAATCATCTGTACCTTTCGGTAGTGCTAAGATTGGCGCATTGCAGAGCTTATCCTTCAGTATCTGGAATGCTTCCTCCTGTTTGATCTCCCAATCAAACTTCTTATCTTTCTGCGTGAGGAGCGTCAATGGTTGAGCGATCTTCGAAAAGTCCTCAATGAACCTTCGATAGTAGCCAGCCAAACCCAAGAATTGTCGAATCTCGGTTGGCGTCTTTGGCGTTTCCCAATTCTTGATCGCTTCGATCTTTGTTGGATCCACGTGGATTCCGTCTCCATTCACCACGTGTCCAAGAAATTGGACTTCACGTAGCCAAAACTCGCACTTAGAGAATTTGGCATACAGCTGTTCTTTCTTCAGCAGCTCCAAAATAGCTCTTAAATGCTGCTCGTGCTCGGCCTTTGTTCTTGAATAAATCAAGATGTCGTCGATAAACACAATCACGAACTTGTCCAAGTACGGCTTGCAAACTCTATTCATCAAATCCATAAAGACTGCAGGTGCGTTTGTCAAACCAAACGGCATAACGAGGAACTCGTAGTGTCCATAACGAGTTCTGAAGGCTGTCTTCGGGATACTCTCCTCTTGTATCCTTAACTGATGGTATCCAGATCGAAGATCGATCTTTGAATAAAAGCTTGAGCCTTGCAGTTGATCGAATAGATCATCAATTCTTGGCAGAGGATATCTATTCTTGATCGTCAGCTTGTTCAACTCTCTGTAGTCGATGCACATACGAAAACTACCGTCCTTTTTCTTAACAAACAGGACCGGAGCTCCCCAAGGCGAGAAGCTTGGTCGGATAAATCCCTTGTCTAACAACTCTTGAAGTTGTGTCGACAGTTCCTGCATTTCAGACGGAGCAAGTCTATAAGGTGCCTTAGCCACAGGCGCGGCGCCTGGAACTAAGTCAATGCGGAACTCTACTTGTCTCTGAGGTGGCAGTCCAGGTAAGTCCTCTGGGAAGACTTCTGGATATTCCCTCACGACAGGGATGTCTTCGATCTTTGGCTCAGCAGCCTTCTTATCCACAATGTGTGCCAGGAAGGCAACACATCCCTTCTGCAAACACTTTCGCGCTTTCAGGCAGCTGATAATTCTTAACGGCGTATCACGCTTCTCTCCGTGGACCACAATTGTTTCGCCATCTTCGGTTGGGATACGAACAACCTTTTCGTGATAAACTATCTCAGCCTTGTTGCCTGATAACCAATCCATTCCTACCACCACGTCGAAGCTTCCCAACTGGACTGGTAGTAGATCCAAAGCAAACTCACGTTCTCCTAATTCGATCACACAGCCTCTGATAACTTCATTGGCTTCTACTAACTTCCCATTGGCCAATTCGATTGAGTAGGGAATTTCTAACTTATTAGCGGCTAAACCAAGCATATTCTTAAACTCTAACGATACGAAGCTATAATAGGCACCAGTATCAAATAGATGCAAGAGTTTTGGTTATTAGAGAACGTACCAGTAATCACGCCTGGATCCTGGTACGCTTCACAAGCTCCGATGTTGGATGTTCCTTCACGGTCTTGTTTCAACTTCGGGCATTCCCTTTTAAGATGTCCAACGTCCCCACAATGGAAGCATCCTGGTACTCGGCCATTTCCTATCCTCCCGCACCTAGGCTTCTGACATCCATAATTGTGGTGACACTTGCACTCAGCACGTCTTGGTTCAGTTTCTAAGTAAATCTTATCATTGGCCTGTTTATTGTTAGGGCAATCTTTCTTGAAATGCCCTTTGTCCCCGCAGTAAAAACAACCTCGAATAGATCTTTGTTCATCATTATTCGTTTGGGTATCTTCGGTGAGCTTCCTTTTGTTCTTTCCGGACGTCTCCACCTGAGTCTCCTCCTTCCTGTCGGGGTTCGCAAGTTCTTCTGGTCTAATTGCCTCCGTAGCGAGTGCCAAACCTATCTTACTTGCAACATCAGTTGTTGGTGGCGTTGATGTCATCAAGCTCAAGACTTGAGGCGCCAGTTCCCAAATGAATTGTTCCAATCTCTTTAATTCTGGTTTCACCAGGTACGGAACAACTCGTGACAAATCATGAAGTCTTTGCACGTACTCCAACACCTTCGGACCTTCCATCATCAGGCTCCGAAATTCATCTTCCCACTTCTGGGTTTCCGTTTGGGGGCAATACTTCTTATGCATCATTCCTTTCAGTTCACCCCAGGTTAATGCATATGCTGCAGTAGCACCCTTTATATGGGTCTGAAGATTCCACCATAATCGGGCTTCATCTAGAAACAGCTCAGAAACGTATAGGACTTGTTGTTCCGGCGTACAACCGCTCACTTGAAAGATGGAATCCATACTTTCGATCCATTTTACAAAAGCTATGGCACCTCCAGTGCCGTCGAACTTCGGAGGCTTGTAGTTGAGGAAGTGCCAGTAGGAACAACCGTTATTTTCTGAGGTACCTCTGATAGGTTCGGAGCGTAGGGCCTCGTGTTGTGCTATAGTTGCAGCAATTATCTCTTGAAGTTCCGCCTCTGAGGTGGGCATGCGCATTTCGCGTCTTGGTGGCATCTTCTAAAAGATGTTTCACGTAGGTTAGGTCATAGTAAGTAGAGTGTACGTAAGTATACAACAATATCAACACATAACATCTCATGTTATCAATCACATAACATCTCATGTTATAAATAAATCACCCATATTGATAGCCTCTGCAATGGTTGAGGGCTTCGAGGTAGTAACCATACCCCTGATCTGGGGTGCAAGTGTCCAAATGAATCGTTCAATCCTTTTGAACTCCGGTTTGACTAAGTAGGGGGCGACCCTAGACAAGTCGTGAGATTGCTGGACGTATTCAGGAATCTTTGGTCCGTCCATTTTCAATTCCAGAACTCCACCTCAAGCTTCTAAATTCCAGTCCTAAAACAACATTTCTACTCAATCGTTTCCTTGAGCTCGTCCCAGCTCAGTGCATAAGCAGCGTCTGTGCCAAGGGTCTGAGACTGAAGGTTTCACCATGAGAGTGAGTTATCTAGAAATAACCCCGGGATGTAGGTAACACTCTGTTGGGACGAACAGTCACTCATTCTTGGTATGGAGTTGGTCTTTTTGGACCAACGAACAAATGCAACGGCGCCTCCTGTTCCGTCAAAGTTCAAAGGCTTGCAGTTCAGGAACTGTTTATAGGTGCAGCCAGTTGGAGGGTTATCTCCAGTAATGCCATCGTTGTACTTAGAGCGGAGGGCTTTATGTCGTGCATTTATCTGTGAGATGCGTTCTTGCAGCTTGGCTTCTGTCCTTGGCAACGTACTGGTGTTTGTGTCACGTCTGGGCGACATTCCCATTTGTCGAAGTGGTGTGAAGCGGGTTAGACAATGTTTCAATTGTCTAGGAGATACATAGCACCATAAGCCATCATGTAATCTCCCAATTTCACACGTAAATATACTAAATGTATGAGTGAGGAAATAAATTCTGAGCCTTCACGTAGGCTCGCCAATTTGGCTTGTTGCTTGTAATAGAATGAACTCGAGGCTATATCGCCTTGGTCATTCGTGTTTTAGTTATTTCCTGCTACATTGGTTTTCATTAGCTTGACCCGCAGAGTCCACCAGGATTTCTGTGCACTACAAGTCGTTATTACGTGGGCCCCCGTAATAATAAATTGTCTTGCACAGTTACCCCAAATTTTCTCTCGTCCAAGCCGATGATCAATCAAGGAGCAACAGCAGGTGCATCGGCATGAACAGGGTCATGCTCCAATGCGGGGTTAGGAGCAATGCCTGGCTCAGGGGCCACAGCCGGCTCCGGATCAACAAACTCCATCTCAAAATCAGTTGGATCAACAAACACAGGGGGTTACAGGATCTTCCAAGGGCTGGTCTAAGCGTATGAACTCAAGTCCATGGTCTGGATCAGAACCAGGTGGCAAGGCAGGATCAACCTCAATATCGTGATCAATCTCAAAGCTGTGGGCGGGAACCGGTGCAGCTGATGATGCCATATCAGGGTCGGCGTCGTGTGAGTGGTGCTGCATTCCCTGTATGTGCGAAGATGCGGATGTCAGAAACTCAAATGAGTCTGTGATAGGGGAATGGACATGAGTTTCCCCTACAGGAGCATCCGCATGCAGTAGTCTAATACCAGCAGTAATAGGGCCCTGCCCTCGAATGGGTCCTCCTCTAGTAGATCGTTATCGTCGTCAGAGGCCACGTCGGGGGGGGGGGGGGGCATACCAACAACAGGATATGCGGCAAGGGGGCAAATTCCCAACAAGATGGCCATCAGTAGGCTCTGCTACGACTTCAGGCAGCGCAAAAGGGCTGAAAGTCGTCATTGTCTGTGCCGGTAGTATCGGAAATGTACACCTCGTGCTTCGATGAAACTATGTCGTCTGATACTATGGCCATGGGATTCGTAGTGTCCATCTTTCTAGTACTTGATGAAAGCATGACGTTTGTAACACAAACACATATACGTATAATAATCAATCATATAATCATATAAACATGTTAGTCAATCAAATAATTCTCCTAGTCCCACTAGCCAAATTCTTCCCAGTCTCTAAGACTGCTCTTATCATCTACCTCGACCTCTTAGATCGAGCCTCGGCCTTTAAGACCGAGCCTCAGCCTCCAAGACTGAGCCTACTTTTCCTAGTCTTACTAGCCATCTACCTCGATTTCTTAGATCGAGCCTCGGTCTCTAAGACCGAGCCTCAGCCTCCAAGACTGAGCCTACTCTTCCTAGTCCAACTAGCCAACTACCTCGATCTCTCAGACCGAGCCTCGGCCTCCAAGACCGAGCCTCATCCTTTCCGGACTGAGCCTAAAAATAATGAATAAAATGTGCTCAACATTTGTTTGTAAAAAGTGTTGGATCTGGACTTAAGTGGTATGCAGAAAAATGTTTTCGTGAGAGCCCTAGTGATCATAGTCTAGACTCGAGAAGGAATCCTAGTTCGCTATGATCAGAGCTCTGATACCAAGCTGTCACACCCTGGCTTTGCGGAAGCGTGGTTAATTTGGTGTGACTTCTTAATACCATAGCTTAACCATAACAAAGCTATATGAAATAAAATCATGCAAGATCATCCATTCGATTAAGTTTTAAAACCAGAGTAACATAACATTGTCTTAGGGACTTACAACCTCATAACATAAAACATTGTCTTGAAAAACATAAACATCAACATGAAATAAACGCAGTTTAAGATTTGTGACTCGTCCAGGAAAAAGTCACATTTCCTAAACCCGGATGACCTCGGAACCCATATGCAGCGGGAAAACATAACATACCGCGCCAGATCTTTAATTTCCTGAAATACATGTAAGTTGAAAAATCAACAATAATGTTGAGCGAGTTCATGTGTAAGTGAGTAAGTAAACCTTTGTGAGTATAAAAATAGTCTTGGTTTGTAGCAAATAAGGGAATTGAGATCACCAATGGTTTGCAAGGCCACTGATATATGTGAAGTGCAAATAGGGAGACTCAAACCTAGCAGATTTCGCCACGGCATTAGTATGTGGACAAAGTCACCCCGAGGTCCGTTTCTAGTTTGGCCTGGGGCTGGGCTCGCTACACCCAGATAGATCTACCGCTCCTGTCCCTCGGTCCCGCCATGAGGACTAATGGCGTCATATTGCTCCTACCCACTCACATGATCTAAGTAGTAAACCTCCTTACGCTAACCATATCGTGTACAAAGTACTTGTAATCAAAGTAACATGTATTTCACCCCCGCAGTTAAGAAAACTGAAAACAGTTAGAGAAAAGGGGGACATGAACTCACCGTGGTGCGTCTCTACCAAGTATGCCTCCAAATCAAACAGCTGTGTGACGACCTACACGTACTAATTCTATTAGACGGACGGCCGTGCCTTAGCTTTATGGTTTAAGTTTTTGGGAAATAGTTAGGCAACTATTTCGTGTTTACATTTTGCATATACTTGGTAGTTATTTTTCCTTCCCAAGGATGGGGGATTTAATACATGTGCGTTCGTATAATTCGGATTACACTATTAAGTCTCACTTAATACATTTTATTCTTAACTCCAAAATATAAATATTCGTCCCAAAAATATTATATTTTAATACATGTGATTTTCCCAAAATAATACTTAGTAATATTATTTTTACCCTAAAAATAATATTTACGTAGTTCACAAAATAATCATAAACACTTATACAAGTGATGTTGTGAAAGAAAAATATATACTAAATATATATATGTATCACGTTTTATTTTGTGAAATCCCACCTCCGATGTTTTGTAAATATAGTCGTGGCGAAACTTATATTTTGAAAACAAGTCAAAATGTATTTCTAACACTTATAGTGAAAATATTTCTAAGTGTTAGGCTTTTGGAAAAATTTCGCCAGAGTTTCCTCTGTAACTGGAGGTGGCCACGCTTCAAGCGTATCATTTTCTTTTACAAATCAACCAACAATTTTCTCATTCAACAATAAGCTTTATTCAAACCATCAATCTTCTTATTTAATCAAAACAATGTTCAAATCACAAACTAGTCAAAATAGATGAAAATCGCATTAATACAAGAACTTGTGGTTTTTCCAAACTATGAAGTAAATCTCATTACTTTTAGTGGATCTTTATATAAAACAATCCGATTTTGTAAAAAACCTCGTTTTTAAAGAAACTCCATCTTTACAACTTCTCGTCATCTTTTCCAAAAATAGTTATTTTGTCGAAACTTTGTGTTACACAAGTGTTTACACACTTGTGTGTTCTAAAAACCATTCGTGTTAGTGTAAGATCCGTCTTTAAAAGCATGTTTTCTCTTGACACTTGGTCCTTTGAAAATACCACTTGTAGATACGTAGATCTACTAGTTTTAAACACTTTTTCACAAACAAAATTGCTTTTACACAAGTTCATGATTTATGTGTGGTAGAGTTCATCCTTTAACCCTTGTTACTTCCAAAACAACCTTATGTCATGATCCATGATCATGACCAACCCGGGTTAAATGACGATCCGAGTTACCACAATATAGATCGGGTCCAAATACTCACACAAATCAAATACTACATGATTTACACAACATATGAGCTTTTATCCAACATTCTTAGTGTTTTAAGTAGACTTTTGTGTATCATCTTGTATGTTCATAACTTTTAACCGTTACAAATCATATTAACCACTTAAAAATAGTTCAAGGAGGTGATTTAAGCAACATACCACTAGCTCGAGGCTAGGGAAGAATCTAGACGCAAATAGGGTGGATAAAAGCAAGATAACGAGGTCCTTCGCCTTCCGTTTGCACTAAGCCTCCTTATACGTGATCCTTAACACATGAATGATCTTGGAATTGCTTGAACTAAACTCGAAAATGGATGGAGGTTGAGAGGGGTGTTCGGCCGTGAGTTCTTGAGAGAGAGAGAGAGTTGTTTTGTGGTGAAATGTGATGAATGATCATGTGGGTTAATGCTTATACTTATAGACAAAGATTAGGCTAATTGTCCAAGGGTTCATATGCTATCTAGATATTAAACAATTTAGATTATAATAATCAAGGAAGGACAAGGTATGTCCCCCCTCATGGGGACGGTTTGTAAAGGGGGGGGGGGGTCTAGTTCGATTCCAACCAACAAGTTAGACATATAGTTAGGTTAATCTAGTTAAGTTAAGTGATTAACCCGGTTACTAGTGTGTAGTATGTTATGACGGGTGTTAGGGTATTCAGGGACCCTAACTGGCTCAGAAAAAGATAAATAATGAAAATAACAATATTTTCTGGTTCTGGGTAAAGTCCGGTTGTTCGGTTGGATAGTAATCCGTTAAAGCGTTAACAAAGCTTTAAAGTGTCGTTAATACCATTTTTAGTGACACAACTTATTTCTGACACTTTGGAAAGTGTCTAGCAATATTTTTCTCATGTTTTGGCACTTTATTGGTTAGCTAAACGCTGAATTATTATGTAAAGTGCTGAATTTTGTGCTTAGAGCATGTTTTAGGCACATCCAGTCATTGTAACTTATTCCTAGAGACGCAGTTCTACAACCCTTGTATCCCTACACTCACCACTAGTGTAGCAAAATATTTCTGGCTCGTACAGGCCTTAGAGGCAGTGTCTGCCTGATGCTGGCTTTATCAGCATGTTCAATGGGTTATCCGTTTATAGTGCTACTGTGCTTTTTGTGCATCATGTTTGTCACTAGGGTTCAGCATGTAAATAATGTAGTGACGGTAAGTAAAGTATGATGCAGGTAAGTACATGTATCAGTAATCAAGTAGTAGTTTATCAGCAAGTTCAAGTAAGCACAGTAATTAAGCAGTAATTAATTATTAATTAAGTCGTACGGATACCTGGTTTAGTGAGGGTTGTCACAATCTGTGAATGATCTAACATGTTATATATGTTATGTGCATTTTCGTATGTTTGATTTTGAGTGGGGAATGGTTGGGAAACTTAGATGGGCATAAACCGTTAAAGTGATGCATGTTGTGTGATAGATACGTGTAGGGACTTTGTGTTCTATTTGAAAGCCACTAAATGACTAACTGGTAAATCATACTAGGACGTGATTGACCGACCTTGACTGTTAGCTATATTGAAAACCCTAATGCTCTCTCCTAGCTAGGACGTGATTGACCGACCTTGACTGTTAGCTAAGATTACTAGATCACTTTGTTTGTTTTGGTAATTAAAAACCCTAATGCTCTCTCCTAGCTAGGCGATTCTGGTTCCTCCATGCAATCCTGGATTTTGGTTCATAATCTGGTGTATAACAGTCTGAGATTAGAAATCTGATTATTCAGAATTCTATATCGAACTCGTTAGCATTGGACTTCGGATTAATTCTAGGGTTTTTCATCTCCAGATCTTCAATCGCCGCCTTATTCTATGCTTTGATCAGGTTGTATAGATTGATTGTTTTATTTGGGTAACTTGATTTAACAAGATTTCTATACGATTGTGGTTGTAGTATGGACTAGGGTTTTTACGCTAGATTAGGGTTTTCCTTTTGTTCTCTTTTTCGGTCTTCTTGGGTTTCTGGTCTTCTGGTTCTCGTTTTTCTTGCATGGTTTGTAGCTGGTATTGTTTTTGGAGAGAGGTGATTGCTTCATTATGGATGATCGTAAAAAACCACCCGGTAGCTTGCCGGATCTTTTTCGAAAACCTGCATCTTCTTTTCAGGGTTTAGCAAGTCGTGTTGTTAACATTGAGGGTAACACTTTAGCCCCGAGACGGGGTGTAGTTCAATCGTCCATAATTCAGAATTCTCAAGCTGAACAGAGGGTGATTAATGTGATTGATGAACTGGAAAAGATCACTGTTCCGGTGGATTTGGATGCGAATAAGGTGGATCAGCAACGTGATCAGATGTCTGATGAGGCTGCGAATAAGGTGCATGATGATGCAGATCAGAAGTGTCATGGTCAACTTAATGGAGCTGATGAGTCTTATGCTTCGAAGCTGAAGTCAAGTAAGATTACTAAACCTGTTAATTTCAGATTTTTAAAATCTGAGGAAGTGCTTGAGGATGTTGATATTGTTCTTCCTAGAGAGACTGTTAGAACTAGCCAGGATAAGTATGCTAACACGTTATATGGTTATTTTATGGGGAAAAGACTTGCGTTTCCAGTCGTTGAGTATTTTGCTAGAAAAAATTGGGTGAAGTTTGGCCTTCAAAAATCAATGATGAATTCGAACGGTTTTTTCTTTTTCAAGTTCTCGGATGGAAAGGGAATGAAGGAGGTTTTGGAAGGTGGTCCATGGCTAATTAAAAATACCCCGTTCTTGTTAAATGCTTGGTCTCCAACTACGATTCTGAGGAAAGATGATATCAAGAAAGTGGCAGTTTGGATTAAAATTCATAATGTTCCATTAGTAGCCTATTCGGATGATGGTTTGAGTATGTTAGCAACTAAATTGGGTAATCCAAAGATGCTTGATTCTTATACGGCTCAAATGTGTTCTGATGCATGGGGTAGGAGCAGTTTTGCTCGAGCTTTAATTGAATTATCGGCTGAAGAGGAACTAAAGGAGGAACTGAAAATTGCTATTCCCATGGTAGATGATGAAGGATATGTGAAAGAAACTATGAAGGTGGAATATGAATGGCGTCCTCCGAGGTGTGAAACATGCAAAGTATTTGGTCATCAGGATTCGAATTACCCTAAGAATGTTAAGATTGTGCAAAATAATGTGGTAGAAAAGGATGTTGATGGTTTTATCTTGAATACGGGTAAGTCTAATAAAAAGAAGGGGGTCATGGTTAATAAAGCGAAACAGAATTTTGTTTATCGACCTGTTGAGAAGAAATCGGCTAATATTGGTGGAGGAGCGTCTACTAGTAATTCGGTTCCTATCTCTAATCCGTTTTCTATATTGGAGAAGGAAGGTGATGGATCTGGTAAAACAGTGAATGTTCAAAACAATTTATATACGACTCGTAGTGAAGTAAGTGTCGAGGATGATGAGAATGTTGAAACGGTGTATGATGAAACTGCACATTTTATGGAAGCAGGTACTCAGCCAAATTCTGAGGGGGCAAGCACTCCCGGTTCTGTTAGTTTTAATGGGTAGTATTGCAGCGTGGAATATTAGGGGATTGAACCTCTCCCTTAAGCAGAAGGAGGTTCAGGAAGTTGTCAATGAAAATCATCTTAACGTTTGTGCTATATTGGAATCTCATATGGATGTTTCTAAAGTATATGATGCTTGTCGGTTTATTTGTAGAAGGTGGAGTTGGACGTCTAATGGGGCAATTTGTGATAAGGGTACTAGGATAATTGTGGGTTGGAATGCGGATGTTGCTGATTTAATGGTCATTTCTCAAACAAATCAGGTGGTGCACACTCAAGTGATTAATAAAGCTGATAATAAAGCGTATTTTTGCTCCTTTATCTATGCGGATAATAATTATGTTAAAAGGAAGGAATTGTGGCAGAATTTAACGGTTCATAGTTGCTTTGTTAATAATAAACCATGGGTCTTGTTGGGCGATTTTAACTCATCGTTGAACTTGGAGGATAATTTATATGGGTCATCAAGTATTACTACGGCTATGAGGGATTTTAAGGAGTGTGTGGAGCAGATAGAGGTGTTAGATATCAACAAGTTCGGGTTACACTATACTTGGAATCAAAAGCCGAAGAAGGGGATAGGTATAATGAAAAAAATTGATAGAGTTATGGGAAATGCGCAATTTCTGGTGGAGTTTCCGTCGGCTCATGCTGTTTTTCAACCGTATCGTGTTTCGGATCATAGTCTGTGTGTTCTAAAACTTCCTAGTCTTTCGAAAGTGGGCCCGAAATCTTTCAAATTTGCTAATTTTTTAGTTCACAAGCCTGAATTCAGGGAGGAAGTTTCAAAAGTTTGGAGTTCAACATGCAATGGTAATCGTATGTATAGTGTTGTTAAACGTTTGAAGCAGCTTAAATCTCCTATGCGGAAACTCTTGTATAAGCAAGGAAATCTGCATGAGAAGGTTGTTAAATTAAGGGCGGAGCTGGATGATGTCCAAAAGGCTATTGATGGGGATCAGTTTAATGTCAATTTACGTGGGAAAGAAGCGGAGTTAGTCAGTGTTTTTAATGAAGCTAAATTGGATGAGGAACGATTCTTGAAACAAAAATCTAAGGTGGAATGGCTACAAGTAGGCAACTCAAATTCAGCGTACTTTCATAATGCGCTCAAGTGTAGAAATCATGTTACCCGTATTGATTGCATTAAAGATCGAAATGGTATTGTCTTTGAAGGGGTGGATGTTCCCACGGCTTTGGTCGAGCATTACACTCAGTTTTTAGGTGTTGAGGGTAATACTACTGAGGTCATGAATCCAGAGTTATTTCATAGGAGGTTGTGTCCGTTGAAGGCTCAGAATATGGTTCGGAATGTCTCTATAGAGGAAATAAAAGAAGCTATGTTCTCTATTGGTAATGATAAGGCGCCAGGTCCAGATGGGTTTTCGGCTGCTTTCTTTAAACATTCTTGGGATGTGGTGGGTAATGATATCTCTTGTGCTATTCAAGAGTTTTTTGTTAATGGGCAGCTGCTAAAGGAGATAAATCATACGATATTGGCTTTGATTCCTAAAGTGCATACTCCTAATTCGGTTCTGGATTACCGTCCCATTTCTTGCTGTAATGTTCTTTACAAGTGCATAAGCAAGATTATCACAAACAGAATTAAAATTGGCCTTGATGATGTGGTAGATATTAACCAGTCAGCGTTTGTCCCTGGAAGACGTATTTCTGATAATATTTTGCTGACACAAGAGCTGATGCACAATTATCACTGTAATTTTGGTCCGCCTAAATGTGCTTTTAAAGTGGATATTCAAAAGGCTTATGATACGGTTGATTGGTCGTTTCTAAAGTCTTTGCTTCTGGGTTTTGGTTTTCATCCCAAAATGGTGCATTGGATAATGGTTTGTGTTACTACTGTCTCCTTCTCTGTTGGAGTAAATGGTAATATTCATGGTTTTTTCCAAGGAAAAAGGGGGTTGCGACAAGGTGATCCAATGTCACCTTATTTGTTCACGATGGTTATGGAAGCTTTGACTCTTATTCTAAAAGACTTGGTGAATAATTCCCCTAACTTCAAGTTTCATAATCTTTGTAAAAAACAAAGATTGTCAATATCTGTTTTGCGGATGACTTGTTTATGTTTTCTAGAGGCGATATTTCTTCGGCTAGGAGTATTATGGATGGTTTGGAGAGGTTTAAGAATGTATCGGGGCTAGTTCCTAGTATGGCGAAAAGTACTATCTTTTTTGGCAATGTTGCTAGGGAGGTTAAGCAAAGCATTTTACAGTTGATGCCATTTGAGGAAGGTTCTTTGCCGGTTCGGTACCTGGGTGTGCCACTTATCTCATCAAGGTTAGTGTATAAAGATTGCAAGATTCTGGTAGAAAAGATGGAAGCTAGAATTGATAGTTGGAAGAACAAAACTTTATCTTTTGCTGGTAACCTTCAATTAATAAAATCAGTCTTATCTGCTATGCATATTTATTGGGCATCGGTGTTTATTCTTCCGGCTAGAATTATTGCTGGTTTAGAGAAAAAGATGAGGGCTTTTCTTTGGTGTCAAGGTCCTATGAAGAAAGGTCGTGCGAAAGTGAAATGGTCGGACGTTTGTCTTCCCAAGTATGAAGGTGGTTTGGGTATTAGGAGAATTCGTGACATGAATATGGCGCTAATGACTACACATATTTGGAGTCTCCTAAATAGAAGGCATTCTATATGGGTTAATTGGATCCATGAGAACAAACTAAAAGGTCAGTCTTTTTGGTATGTTCAGTCAAGGGGTAACTGTGCTACGGGTTGGCGAAATATTTTGAATATTCGGGATCGAGTTCGCCCGTTTATTTTTTCAAAGATTGGAAATGGTCTTAATACGTCAGCTTGGTTCGATCGATGGACTCAGATTGGTCCGTTATGTGAGTTTGTTTCAGCTCGTCGGCTTCATGATGCGGGGTTTACTCTAACTTCCAAGGTAAATGATCTTCTTAATAATGGTGATTGGGGGTGGCCGAGAGCTTGGTTGGATTTATATCCGGTTTTATTAAACATTCAACCGCCTATAATTGTTCCTCATAAATCAGATGTTTTAGTTTGGCGTGATGATAGGGGTGAGCATGATTATTCAGCGTCAGTTGTGTGGGATACGATCAGAATTCAGGGCGAAAGAGTTCCTTGGATCGAGATTGTATGGTTCGCGAATTGTATTCCTAGACATGCTTTCCTTGCGTGGCTTATTTGCAAGAAGAAACTCAAAACACAAGACAAATTAAGGCAATGGGATGTTGGTGATATCACTAACTTAAACCTGCTTTCTTGTCCTCTGTGTGGCGCAGAACCGGACTCGCATGATCATTTGTTTTTTCAATGTCCATTTTCAATGCAGGTTTGGTCTTCTATTAAATCTCTTGCTGGTATTCAATTAACATCTAGTAAGTGGGAGGATATTGTTCAATGGTTGATTGCTGTTCCTTCGAAGAAGTCGATGCGAAGTGTGATTGGCAGATTACTCCTAGCGGCAACTGCATACTTTTTGTGGCAAGAGCGTAATCAGAGGCTTTTTAAATCAAAGAAACGATCGGTGCGCGTGATTTCTGAAGCTATTGTGTCTACGGTTAGATTGAAGCTAGCCTCGGTTAAGGTCAAGAGCTCTACGACTGGATTGAGCTTATTAGAAAAATGGAATGTTCCAAGCATGTAGTTTCATTGGGTGTCTCTAGTTAGTGTCTAGAGTTTGTCTTATCCTTGTTTTTTGTGTTTGCTTGTTTCTAGCTTGTTTTACACTACCTGGCATGTCAGGATAGTGAACTAGTAAGGACTCACCTTACTACTTGTTTGTTTTTGGTTTGTGATATATAAAAGTGAACCGGGGTAACCCTTTACCCAAAAAAGAGAATCTAACCGAGCAAACCGAGGTGAGTTCACACTTTCTACAAGGCATGGGATTCCCGATGGTTTGGGAATGGGTTAAAGAATTTAAAACTAAATCTACATATCCTCCTTGGGTAGGATATGTACGGCCATCCTCCATAGATAGGATGCCATTATTAATCCTACGAATTCTCCTGGTGCAGAATACGTACGTTCGTCCTCCTGGTGCAGGACAACAACCTTAAAACTAGCTAGACAAAACTCTATCATGAAGTCCCTCAATTTATATCGACTTAATCGCCGAGGCCAATGGCGAGCGGGTCATTAGTTAATAGCGCTATCAGGTTTAACAAACCTCACACCGTGCCAGTCGGACGGGCGTGTACTAATGGACTATGGCAAACTGTCAGTGATGATAGACACTGATGTAGGGCACAACTATTGTTCGTAGTAGTCGATATCTTACCGTCTAGTAGTTCACACGGGGAAAGCCCCCACTAATTATGGATACGGTTTGGGTAAAGAAAAAAGGAAATGGTTAAACATACTTTCAACTTCGGGGTAACCCCCACGGCAAATAAGCCAACGAAAGTCAAACCACGTTTTTCAGAAACAACTTAAAACCAAACAACCAAACGTGAACTCACTCAACTTTGTTGTTGACTAGTTGTTACATGCCTTACAGGTCGCTAAATGCTTGGAGCTTGCACGAGGAAGAAGTCGTTGTGGTGTACGGACTGTTATGTTCCGTGCTCATTGTTTAAATCCTTACGAACTTATTAAACTTGTGTTTTAAACTTTACGTTTATGCTTCCGCTGTCTAAATTAAAACTTGGTTAACTAGCTTTTGGTCACCAATCGTATTGTGGTTGGCTTTATTTACTTAAATACGTTGTTCAGTATGATTGGTGGCTCGATCTTGGTCATGTCAGCCTCCAAGCGGTGGTACTCCGCATGGTGGATTTTGGGGGTGTGACATAAGTTGTTTTGTAAACCATGAGATAACCAGTAACCTTTGTTTCCTAAACCATAACCATAATCAGTGGGGGGCTTCCCCGTGTGAACCACTAGACCGTTACCATATCGACGACTGACGAACAATAGTTGTGCCCTACGTCAATGTCTATCATCATTGACAGTTTGCCATGATCCATTAGTACAAGCCCGTTCGAACGACACGGTGTGAGGTTTGTCAAACCTATTAGCGCTATTAACTAATGACCCGCTCGCCATCGGCCTCGGCGATTAAGTCGATATAAAGTGAGGGACTTCATGATAGAGTTTTGTCTAGTAAGTTGTAAGGTTGTTGTCCTACCCAAGGAGGACGAACGTACGTAGTTCTACCCAAGGAGAATACGCAGGATTTATAGTGGCATCCTACCCAAGGAGGATGGCCGTACATATCCTACCCAAGGAGGATGGCCGTACATATCCTACCCAAGGAGGATATGTAGATTCCGTTTTAATTCTTAACCCATTCCCAACCACCGGGAATCCCATGCCTTAGAAAGTGTGTGAACTCACCTTGGTTTGCTCGGTATGCTAAACTATGTGCTCACAAGTAATCAGTCAAGTCCTATAGTTATGCACGTATACACAATTAGTATATGTTTGTAAGGTTTCACATACAATATATGTCACAAAGTGTGCTTAAGCACTCATCATCAAGTAACACATAACAGTTATTTTATGTTCATACAATCATACTTCATGCAACTGAGTTCTTAGTCAATTCTAACCTGGGTTATCAATTTAACTGGTTTAACATACTTAACAAACTTAACGGAGTTAATAAACTTAACATCGTTTACAACTTAACAGAGTTAACCACTTAACAGAGTTAATGAACTAATAGAGTTAACAGACTAACAGATTTAGCAAACTAACAGAGTTAACAAAGTAACAGATCATTAGATGAAAACCCTTTAGGCGAAATCCCTCTTGTGGCGAAAACCCTTTGGGCGACGAAATCCCAAGGGTTTTCGTCGACTTGAAGTATGGCGAAAACACTTAAGTGTTTTCGTCTGGGCATGATTTCATCGAGGTAGGGTTTTCATCATCAAGGACAATCACGTATTCCAGAACCTCTAATGATCTCCTAACAGACACGACGTCTTCATCATCCATCATTCAACCAAACCAAATCATGCAATCATATGAATTACTAAATCATTAAACAATCATGCTTATCATTCAGTCATCATTCAACATCAGCAAGTAGTTATGATCATCAAGTATTCGACATATGTTTTAACATAAAACCATAATCTGCCAGTCATCTATTATTGTATCATCAACATATCAAGATCGTCCACATCAATCGAACCTAGACAATATGCATAACATAACTGATCCTACATCAGATTATGAGAATTCCTATCACAACTATCTATTCACACACAAACCAGATCACACATAACAGTTAATTCATGATGTCAAAACAAATAGTAAATCGTGATCTTAATCAAACCATCCTGAATGATTGATCGCTAACCTTAACAGGAGGAACAATTAAATCGAACGATGAACGAGGCTTCGAGTTCCTAAACTTGCCGTCACAGGGATAAGGGGAGAGAAGTGATTAGGGTTTGCCGATTGAACTAATACGTAAAAGTGGAGAACAAAACATTAAACAGACTGCTACTGGGCCAAAGGCCCATATGTTGATTTCGTCGGCCTCATAGTGGACGAAAACACCTTAGTGTTTTCGCCAAGGGTGTTTTCATGGGTGGGGTGTTTGGAAAAGGGTCCATGTTTTAATAATTATACAATTCCTATTATTAATGCAAGATATGTATAACACATACACATATAATATACACATCACGAATCAACACTTATATTGCACATCAAATAAATATAAAAACACACTTTACAAATAAGTACCAAGTTAAGTCGAATAGAGACCTTGAAAACTCGGGTTGTCACATCTTTGCTGACTTTGTTTTTACATATGTTTCAGGTGGTGTTGCGTGATATCGATTGCTAGGACGCATGAGTCACATAGGATCTGGACGAGGCCTTAGTGAAATAAAAACGATAGTAGACGATGTTTAATTTGTTTGGTTTTAAGACAAGGTAAATTACTTAATGAATCAATAAAACGAAACTTTTAATTACCATGGTTGTTGAAACGATGATTCTGTTACAACACTCCCTGACGTTTCCGCCACGGTTTGTTGTTTTACGTGGTCGGGGTGTGACAGTTTGGACTCCCAGCGAACTTTGACCAATCGAATCCGTTTGTTCTTCAACTGTTTGAATGTACGGTCCATTATCTCCACAGGTTTCTTGACAAAGTGCATCGTTTCATCGATTTGGATTTCGTCGAGTGGAATGTGAAGATCAGCGTCAGCTAAACACTTTCGCAAATTGGACACGTGAAAAGTCGGATGAATATTTCCAAGCTCTGGAGGTAGCTCTAGCCGATAGGCAACCTTTCCAATTCTTTCCACAATCTTAAATGGTCCCATATATCGAGGTGCAAGTTTTCCTTTCTATCCAAATCTCACCACTCCCTTCCAAGGTGACACCTTGAGTAGGACACGACCTCTGACTTGAAATTCTAAGGGCTTGCGTCGCATATCCGCGTAACTCTTTTGACGGCTTCGAGCTGTCACAAGATTATCGCGAATTTCTTGATTTTGTCTGTTGTTTCTAGAATGAGCTCAGGTCCAGTAAGCTGAGCTTCACCGATCTCATTCCAACAGACAGGTGAACGACATTTTCGACCGTAGAGAGCTTCGAATGGTGCCATATTAATACTAGCATGATGACTATTGTTGTAAGAGAACTCGATCAATGAAAGATGTGAATCCCAATTACCACCAAAGTCTATTACGCATGCTCTAAGTGTCACACCCCGACCACGTGAGACAACGACACGTGGCGGAAACGTCGGGGAGTGTTGTAACAGAATTAATTGTTTCACAACCATGGAAATTAAAGTTTCATTTTATTCATCAAACAAGCGAGTTACATTGTCTTTAAACAAGAAATAAAGAGTACATAACATAAATTAACTAGTTCTTGTCTCGTTTTAAGTCACTAAGGCACAGGTCCGCCTAAGTATGTCTCGATAAGTCCTATGCATCAACTCCTGAAAACACATGTGAAAATAGGTACGTCAGCATAAAAATGCCTGTGAGATACATAGGTTTTGTGAAAATAGGATTCATGACTTGTAAGTTTAAGAAAATGTTTAATAAAGTTTAGTCATGAACCTTGTAAATTGATTTGTTTTGTAAATCGTTTGAAAAACAATAAGTTCAGATGATATGTATAAATAAGAGAATAATGTATGGTTAAATGAATAACCATGTAAAATGAGTTTGGATAAGATAAGTTGTTTGTAAAACAATGTTTTGTGAAAAGTATGTTATTTGTATAAAATGTTATATGTCTTAAATTCAAATGATTCAAATAACGCTACGATATGTAATATCATACAAACACTTATATATAGGAAGTACCAGCGGCGTATCCACCATGCTTGTATCATATTACACACGCCTCGTTACTTAAATCACTTATTCAAACCAAACCATCAAGATGTAATGTTTATCAATTGTAGAAATGTTTAGGTATAGTCAAGAGTCTATTGTCAAATGGTTCACATGGTTCAATAGATACAAATGGTTCACATAATGTAATATAATGTGTTCATATGCTGGATGAGCATATGCAACAAAATGTAATGTAAAACAATGTACTAAGTATGCTCACTATGGACATACATAGCATGAAATGAAATGTAATGTAAAACAATGTACTAAGTATGCACACAATGGACATACATAGCATGAAATGTAATGTAAAACGATGTACTAAGTATGCACACAATGGACATACATAGCATGAATTGTAATGTAAAACAATGTACTAAGTATGCACACAATGGACATACATAGCATGAAATGTAATGTAAAACGATGTACTAAGTATGCACTCAATGGATATACATAGCATGAAATGTAATGTAAAACAATGGACATACATAGCATGAAATGTAATGTAAAACGATGTACTAATAGTGTACTAATGAACATAGCAAGCACATGATATGAAAACATGGAAAAGCATGAAAGTAACAAGTAGGCACATGTGTTTCACCCCAAAACAGTTTGAAAACGGTAAAAGAGGGGTCTATGTACTCACTTGAGATTGCTTAGTAGTCCTTGAGTAACAACCAAACAATGCTAGAGATCACGGATATCAAACGGCACCTAATATAGGTAACTATGTTAATATACCGGACCTAAATTGGAGGATCGGATATAATGAGGGTTCGTAAACTAAAGGAGTATGTGAACTCATGTAATATGGTTTAACAAAGCCCACATACTAAAATGAAACCTAACCTAAGTGCTTACGACCCATTACGACCCGTTTAGGTAGCTTATGCTACTTTAACGCGTCGTTCGCGTAAAACGCGTTCGGAACGCCTAACTAGTCCTATGACAAGTAAAATATGCCTTAACATGTCTAATATTGTTACCAAATCAGTTTAGATACCAAAGGTTATGTTACATATGCTTAAAATGAATTTTGACGTAAAAAGGGCATTTTGGTAATTTACCTAAGGCATATAAACTACCTATCATAAAACTAACTAGACGACGTGACCATAAGGTATAACCTCGGAAGGTTATTCCCTATACAACTATGGTCACCTAATGTGTTTGGTCGGATCCTAATGATCGACCAAACGGGTCGGGTTCGAAAGTATAAGCGATTGTTTAGATCGCTTACCTTACGACCCTATATAAGCACTAAACTAAAAGTGACGAGCTAATTATGTTAAAACATGCTTAACTAAGTTTAGAAAACAGGTTTGGTATCAAAACAAACGGTTTTGATACCCACAAGTAGTTTGGTTACAAAATACGCAATAACACGTATTTTGGCCGAAACTACGACTCGTCACTGAGCCTAGATAACGTGGTAATCAGTAGGTATAGTCACTAGGGACTATAACCATCGTGATTACGCCCATGTTATGAAGTTCAAACGAACTTCGCATTGACCATAAACTGGTCAACGCAGAAAGTCAAACAAAGTTTGACTTTTAACGCTAAACGAATAAAAGAACGAAGGAACACTTACAAATGGTCCCCGAAAGCTAATCTTGATCCAAGTAGCTCAGGTATGAAGCAATGGCTTCAACTTAGAGCTTTTAGATCAGATTTTTGTGGGTTTTGGGTTGAATGGGGTTGGGTATTTATAGGATCTTCCATATAGAATATTCCTAGCATATTCCAAGCATATTCCTAGCATATTCCTAGCATATTCCAAGCATATTCCTAGCATATTCCTAGCATATTCCAAGCATATTCCTAGCATATTCCAAGTATATTCCTAGCATATTCCAAGCATATTCCTGGCATATTCCTTAGCATATACCTTAGCATATTCCTGGCATATGGCTAAAAAGGGTATTTAACTGGGTACCAGGTATTTTATCTAGCGTTTAAATCCCGGTTTATGGCGTTCTAAATTATTTTTATTACTCTATAAAAATAAAATCGCCAAGATATTACTGAAATAAATTTCAGTTGCCAGGACTGGCTGCGTTGTCTGCGTTTTGCAGTAGAAGCACTGTGTTGCGCAGAAACACACGGTACGCGCTTAAACTTTGAAAAATAACGTTTTTAGGCGTTTTAATTTATTTTTCAACACGGACCTGATTAAAATAAGATTTTGAGTTAATTACATAGTTAGTCCCTGTGGTTTGCACAAAATAACAACATTAGGTACTAATAGTTTAAAATCACATTCTAGGGTATTAACTTTTCATTTTGTAACGTTTGAGGGTATTAACTTTTCATTTTGTAACGTTTGAGGGTATTAATTTTTCATTTTGTAACGTTTGAGGGTAGTAATAAAATGTGATTTTAAGCCTTTAAACAGTGCTAATACCCTCAAACGTTACAAAATGAAAAGTTAATACCCTAGAATGTGATTCTAAACTATTAGTACCTAAGGTTGTTATTTTTTGCAAACCACAGGGACTAACTATGTAATTAACTCTAAGATTTTAATCATAACAGAATATTTGTGGGATTTAAATATTATCCAGTCGGTCACCAACGTTCGTTTGGTCGTACGATCGCGATGTTCGGTTAATTACGACGGAATGCGCATAAGCGAGAAAAACGATCCAAATGGCGTGACGAATGGATTTTTCTTATGCCAAACACTAAAATAAAATATTTTAGTGCTTACATAAATTTTTGGATGTCCGGATGTATTCAGAACGTAAGTTATGCGCTAAAGTGCAAACTTGTGCACTTTTTGACACTTTTAGTCCCTGAATGAGCCAAAAGTTTATTTTAGCACACCGAACCCCTCAAAGCCTATTTCTAAGCTATGTAAAGGATATTTATGGTATGTTTAACTTATGGTCATGTTCCGGAATGTCTGTTATAGTTCAAATTGGCATACTTTCACAGTTTGTCGAATTTAGTCCCTGTAAGCGATTAAACTTGATTTTGTCATACCAAAGCCTTCAAAACTTATTTCTAAGTTATGTAAATGTTATTTAAGGTATGTGAAGCCTATTTCACTATTCCGGAGTGTTCGTTGCATTAAACTGGTTATATTTACGCATCAGTGCACGTATAACCTTCCAGAAAGCGATTTAGAGCTTGAAATCGAACAAGAGTTGATATGTGCAAACGATACACATATTTTTACAAATACCAAGTATGAAATACAATATTTCATTGGTTTGGCATTTGTTTGATGGTTGAAGTGACACAGGTGTCACAGTCTCCCCTACTTTAGGAAATTTCGTCCCGAAATTTAATTTTAGGAGAAACTTGTGAGGAAGACGGTGACGTTTTTGCTTTGAATGAACCCCTTGAACCCTAAGTAGAACTCTGGGCCATGATAGGGTTCTTAGAGAAATTGTCAATCCCTCAAAGTGAAGTCCTTGTAGCAGCAAAACATGGAGTTTCAAACTATGGATAGGCGAACGTTTCCCATGAAGACTTATCATAGGAAACTTGAATTCATGATTGGGAAGTGTAAGATAAAATGACATCGGTCAAAGTCCAAGACTTCTCCCATATCATTACTCTTGTCACTATTGGTCTTAACACATGACAAAACTTCCTGTGGTTTCTGTGCACTGAATTCCATAATTATGTAGGCCTCCATAATTACGTAATTCCTTGCACAGTCCGCACAGTTCATTTCATAATGCGTATGGGGAAAAAATCAAACGAATAATCCTGTGGTGATTTAACTTGACTGCAATAGAGCATCTTTAACTAGGTCACCAAAGGATTAGATCAACGAACAATCTCTTGAACTAGACCACCCGAGGGCCTATTTAACTACATAAACACATGCAACGGAATTTAGATTAACCTAAGTGAAATGAAGTCTCTATCGCTCTACTTAAAAATCAAATATGAAACTTCATACACCTTAAAGTTCATAGGACGAAAAGAGATTTTTTTGAGGCCCTGATACTCAGCCTAGCATTGAATAGACTGGGTATTCACCTTATCAATATATCAAATCAACGATGGGGTCTGTTTGGCACCTCACTGGGCACCTAAATCGGACCGAATCCTTGTCAGGCTATTGTTCTCTTCCTCCCTCAAAGTTATGGAGTAAGACATCAATTTCTCAATAAGATCAATTTTTTGATTGCATGATGCACTCCCCTGAAAAACATCGGCGCGTGTGTAAACGAGGTGAGAGGAGCCGTATGAGATGAAAATCTCATGTACGGTTCTGTAACGGAGATTCTTTGAATTGAATGACGACCATAACGGATGTCAGCTCAATCCGAAGGAAATTATGCGGAAGCTTTACAGAATTACAGTTGCGGATGTGTCTCCTAATGGTTCTTGGATTTGGCCGTTAGCTTGGAGGGATTTATTCCCAGTTCTTATTCAGCTAGATAACATGCAACGGAATTTAAATGCACGAGATCGTCTCCTTTGGAAAGATGGAGATAGTGAGGCCGTTTTCTCTTCTAGTGTGGTTTGGAATTCTGTTCGAGCAAGGGAGCCGGAGGTGGGTTGGGCTGATTTCATTTGGTTCTCTCATTGTATTCCTCGTCATGCTTTTCTGATGTGGCTTATTGTGCGACGTAAGTTACTTACTCAAGACAAAATTGTGCTTTGGAATTATACTCGATATAACAACATGAACATGATGTGTTGCCTGTTGTGTTATGAGAATATTGATTCTCATGACCACTTATTTTTTGAGTGCAAACTATCCACGCGACTTTGGGAAATGATTCGTGCAAAGGCTGGTATGGAGAGTGTCGATTCAAAGTGGAGTGATGTTTTCGAATGGCTAGGTACTCGTTCTCGGTCAAAATCAGCATCAAATATGGTGGCTCGGTTGTTGATTGCAGCGCTAGCTTATACCATATGGCAGGAGAGAAATAACCGATTATTTAGGAACCATGCAAGACCTCCGGATGTTCTTTGTCAGCTTGTTATAGAAAGTGTTAGATATAAGCTAATGGGGCTCAAGTTCAAGAACACTGCGCGAGTTCGGGCATTACTGGAGAAGTGGGATATTCATGGAGCTGATTTACTCATGGAAAATGGCTGATTTCGGATAAGTAATGAGTCTTTTGTTCTAGATAGTGTGTCTAGTAGTTGTTTTGATTTTACAGTTTTTGTGGTTCAGTTGGTTTTTACTTTCATGGGGGTATGTCCCATGTCTGAACTAGTAAGGATGTTACCTTACTACTTGTTTTATTTTTTGTGAATATATAGAATCACCGGGGTAACCCTTTACCCAAAAAAAACTACATAAACACATGATATCTTTAACTAGATTGCCGAACCAATCTATTTAACTAGGTCAACGAAGGATCTCTTTAACTAGACCACCAGAGGGCCTCTTTAACTATATCAACGCATGATATATTTAACTAGATTATCGAACCAATCTCTTTAACTTAGATCGACGAAGGATCTCTTTAACTAGACCACCAGAGGGCCTCTTTAACTATATCAACGCATGATATATTTAATTAGATTGTCGAACCAATCTCTTTAACTTAGATCGACAAAGGATCTCTTTAACTAAACTACCCAAGAGGAATATTTAACTACATCGACGGAGGATGTCTTTAACTAGATTAACGAATCAATCTCTCTAACTAAACTACCCAAGAGGAATATTTAACTACATCGACGGAGGATGTCTTTAAACTTTGGAATATTACTTTATAATCCAAGGGACTTAACTACAACGTAGAAGTCCATTAAGGATTTAAGATAGTACCTTTGGATATCCTACTACGAATCCCTTATACGAAGATATGGAAGCTTCTACGAGGATTTGGATAACAAAAATTTGGATCACATAAAAAGGGAACACATAAGCACATAATCACAGAATTGTTTAATTTGGCCTTAAATTTGTTATCTTTGGACGTGGATACTTAAAGCACACCAGGAATCCAATCCGTGGATTTCATTTGGCACTTTAATCATTTTTCAAGAATCTATCTATGAAGATAGGATGATCTTCCAAAAATTCGATTTTGTTTTCCAAGAAACATCATATTCGAATTAAGGTACACAACAATTTTAGGATTTACGGAAATACCCTTAGGTACCCTATTAAGGATTTACAGTGGTACTTTTGGGTATTCGTCCAGAGTTGTCACTTGCGCCTTGTACTTCGTTTCCTTGGAAGAAACGGGTAATTAGGATTTTCGTGGAAAACGTAAGAGATAATAAAATGGAAGAATTTTGGGGGTAGTCTGTTCTTCAAGGAATACGGCTCCTTGATTGTCGATATTGTAGGGGATACGTTGTTTATACATGCCATCACATTTGTACATTGCAATGTAAAATAAAAAGATTTATTTATAAACATAAACAACAACTGTTCCATGGACCTTGATAACAAAAGGAAATAATACATAAGGCTTGATTATTTCTAAGCAACATTGTCTTTTAGTTGGTCCGATGTTCATCCCTGCACTGGATTCGCATTAGCAATCTTCGGGCAATTTCTTCGGAAATGGCCCATCTCGCCACAGTTGAAGCAAGGACCTGGTGGAAAACGAGCTTGAGCAGGATTTACTTGAGGTTGGTTTGGACCACCTTGGTTGGGGGTAAATCGACAAGCATTTACCAGGTGACCGAGTCGCCCACATGATGCACATAAATGACACTGTAGGTGAGCTAAGTGGTGTGCATTACATTTGTTGCATATCGGTGCAGTACCGGCATAAGGTTTCCTTGCAGGAGGTTGAGTTGGTTGGTTGCGGGTGTTTTGGTTGGGTTGAGCAGCAATCGCACAATTCTGCGAAGCCTTACGCTTCTTAGAAGGTTCGGTTTTGCTTTCCTTGGTTTCCTCCTGAACATTAGCTGCTTGTTTCTTGTCGCCTTTCCGAAAAAGTTTACCTTTCCTGATCTGAGATTCAGTCAAGGTTGCAGCTAGCTCAATGGCCTGCCTAACCGTAGTGGGGTTACTACCAGTAACAATGTCCTGAACCGAGTCAGGGAGACCATCAATGTATTTTTCGATCGCCTTATCCAAAGGCGTAACCATGGTAGGACACAACAGGCTCAGCTCCTCATATCGATCAGTGTAGGCTCGATGTTCACCGCTGTCTTGCTTAAGATCGTCGAATTCCCTTTCCAAAGCCCTAAGTTCATGACGAGGACAGAACTCCTTCATCATCAGAGCTCGAAGCTCTTCCCATGTTTGAGCCAGTGCCACATCGGCACCCCTATCTCTCACCACACCGTTCCACTACGTCAAAGCTCGTTTCTCAAAGACACTAGATGCGAAATCTACCTTTCGCTCGTTTGGACATTGAACATGTCTGAAGGTGCTCTCTAGACTCTCAAACCATTGCAGAAGTGCAGTCGCTCCTTGAGACCCAGAAAACTTTGATGGCTTAGCCGAGTTGAACGTCTTGAAGTTGCAGGGGGCATTATTGTTGTTGAGGGCTTGGTTACATTGGGCAACGATGTTCGGGATTGCAGCAGTCATTTGCTGTGTAATGACAGCTGCCAGCTCTTCAATAGATACCGGATTTTCGCGTCGTGGAGGCATTCTAAAAGGGAAACAAGAGAGAAAACAAATGAAATGGCATTGGGTAAGAATAGGATGTTACAATTACCGACCAAAATCATGGTTGATGGTCATTTGTTTGAACCACGAAGCAAACAAACAACACAAAGGCTGAATCAAAGCAAATAGATCCTCATAGTGTATCGCGAAGACATGCTCGCCTATAAGGGGACACTCACCCCAAGAGTACCCAGGTAAGAGTGACTGGTCCGATTATGTGGATTTGTACGAACACTCTAGCCTTAGACAGAAAACCCAGGGTACAGGCATTCACTCTTCCAGTTTGCACGTGTTCACACTATTTAGGACCCAAAACTTTGACGAGAGTTTTGAAAATTCAAAGGGGTTCAAAACCTTATAACAGAGGGTTCAAAACCTAGTAATCAATCATCCTAGAACAGATGATTAGTTTTCAAAGCGGTTTTGAAATTTATGTTCTTGTTGTGGTCGTCGCCTAAGGATAGGTGACGGTATTGTTTTATGACTAAACGCAAGTAAACTCGCGTTAGGGTCCTAGGAAGGTTATAGACTAGGTCAAAGTATTACTAATAACCTAATTCCCTATAACCATTGGCTCTGATACCATCTTTTCTGTCACACCCCGACCACGTGAGACAACGACACGTGGCGGAAACGTCGGGGAGTGTTGTAACAGAATTAATTGTTTCACAACCATGGAAATTAAAGTTTCGTTTTATTCATCAAACAAGCGAGTTACATTGTCTTTAAACAAGAAATAAAGAGTACATAACATAAATTAACTAGTTCTTGTCTCGTTTTAAGTCACTAACGCACATGTCCGCCTAAGTATGTCTCGATAAGTCCTATGCATCAACTCCTGAAAACACATGTGAAAATAGGTACGTCAGCATAAAAATGCCTGTGAGATACATAGGTTTTGTGAAAATAGGATTCATGACTTGTAAGTTTAAGAAAATGTTTAATAAAGTTTAGTCATGAACCTTGTAAATTAATTTGTTTTGTAAATCGTTTGAAAAACAATAAGTTCAGATGATATGTATAAATAAGAGAATAATGTATGGTTAAATGAATAACCATGTAAAATGAGTTTGTATAAGATAAGTTGTTTGTAAAACAATGTCTTGTGAAAAGTATGTTATTTGTATAAAATGTTATATGTCTTAAATTGAAATGATTCAAATAACGCTACGATATGTAATATCATACAAACACTTATATATAGGAAGTACCAGCGGCGTATCCACCATGCGTGTATCATATTACACACGCCTCGTTACTTAAATCACGTATTCAAACCAAACCATCAAGATGTAATGTTTATCAATTGTAGAAATGTTTAGGTATAGTCAAGAGTCTATTGTCAAATGGTTCACATGGTTCAATAGATACAAATGGTTCACATAATGTAATATAATGTGTTAATATGCTGGATGAGCATATGCAACAAAATGTAATGTAAAACAATGTACTAAGTATGCACACTATGGACATACATAGCATGAAATGTAATGTAAAACAATGTACTAAGTATGCACACAATGGACATACATAGCATGAAATGTAATGTAAAACGATGTACTAAGTATGCACACAATGGACATACATAGCATGAATTGTAATGTAAAACAATGTACTAAGTATGCACACAATGGACATACATAGCATGAAATGTAATGTAAAACGATGTACTAAGTATGCACACAATGGACATACATAGCATGAAATGTAATGTAAAACAATGGACATACATAGCATGAAATGTAATGTAAAACGATGTACTAATAGTGTACTAATGAACATAGCAAGCACATGATATGAAAACATGGAAAAGCATGAAAGTAACAAGTAGGCACATGTGTTTCACCCCAAAACAGTTTGAAAACGGTAAAAGAGGGGTCTATGTACTCACTTGAGATTGCTTAGTAGTCCTTGAGTAACAACCAAACAATGCTAGAGATCACGGATATCAAACGACACCTAATATAGGTAACTATGTTAATATACCGGACCTAAATCGGAGGATCGGATAGAATAAGGGTTCGTAAACCAAATGAGTATGTGAACTCATGTAATATGGTTTAACAAAGCCCACATACTAAAATGAAACCTAACCTAAGTGCTTACGACCCATTACGACCCGTTTAGGTAGCTTATGCTACTTTAACGCGTCGTTCGCGTAAAACGCGTTCGGAACGCCTAACTAGTCCTATGACAAGTAAAATATGCCTTAACATGTCTAATATTGTTACCAAATCAGTTTAGATACCAAAGGTTATGTTTTTTTTTTTTTTTTGGGTAAAGGGTTACCCCGGTGATTCTATATATTCACAACCAACCAAAACAAGAAGTGCAGAGAGTCTACACTTGTTCAATCTTGAGACATGCCCCAAGAAAGTAGAATGATAAAAAAAACTAGAAAACAACTGAAAACATCAGCCAAAAACAACTAGCCTATAATCTAGACGATTAACAAACATCACTAATCACTCGCCATTAGCCTGATCTTCAGCATCCGGTATCTCCCATTCACCTAGCAGTCTTCGGACTCTATCAGTCTGCTTCATCTTCACTCCCATGAGCTTGTAACGAATAGTCTTTATTATCAACTCATAAATCACCTCCGGAGGTCTCATTTGGTTCTTGAACAGCCTCATATTTCGTTCTTGCCAAACAAAATATGCCGTAGCCGCCACCAAAATCCTACTAACATAATCAGCCGCGAGTTTAGATCTACATCTGTGCATTAACCAGGCTACAATATCATCCCACTTCGAATCTACATTATCCATACCCGCCTTCGACCGAACCATAGCCCATATCTGAGCCGAGAATTTGCATTCAAAGAACAGATGGGCATGGGAGTCATGATTCTCATAACATAATAAACAGCACATCATATTCATATTTTTCCGCCTCGAGAAATCCCATTGAAGGATAATGTCTTGTGTAAGCAGTTTCTTTCTCATAATCAGCCATAATAAGAAAGAATGTCTTGGGACACATTGGTTAAACCAGACAATATTACTCCACTCGGTCTCTTGCTCTCTATGCCGAATTGTATCCCAAATATAAGACGACGAGACTTCATTCACATCATCACCCACCCGCCAAAGAACATAATCACGTTTATTAGGAATCGGATGAACTTGATCTAGATGTATGAGGACCGGAAATAAATCTCTCCAAGCCGTGGGCCACTGCCAACCCCCCTCTAAATGAATATCAGCTACTGTGTCTTCCAGTCTAAAGCCTGCATTAGTAATAGTTCGGGGAGACAAAAAATTACCTAGTGGCCCTAAGGCACACCACGTATCATACCAAGCGGACGTCGATCTCCCATTTCCAAGAGCCGTCCAAATATGATTCCTGATAGTTGGACGCAATTGAAGTAATTTCCGCCAGCTCCAACAGCAATTTATAGGAACCTTAACAACCCAAAAACTTTTACCCTTTAATTTGTAAGCATGCACCCACTCCACCCAAAGAGATTTTCGTTTAGTGATGACACTCCAAATATGATTCGCCATGAGCGCTTTATTAACATCACCTATGCGTCTAATACCCAAGCCCCCTTCATACTTCGGGGTACACACAGAAATCCAAGAAACCTTTGCCCTTCCTCTTTGAAACGAACTATCTTGATTCCACAAAAAATTTCTCATTCTAGCTTCTAAATCAAGAGTCACCCGAGACGGTAATATAAAAACGGAGGACCAATAGACATGTAAAGAAGAAAGAACCGCCACAATGAGCTGAAGCCAGCCAGCAAAAGACAACAACTTATTTCGCCAGTTCGAGATACGTTTCTCTAGCTTTTCCACCAAAACACTACAATCCTTATAAAGAAGTCTTGTGGAGATAAGAGGAACCCCCAAATATTTAACCGGGAGGGAGCCCTCCTCAAAAGGCATCACATTCAGAATAGCATTCTTGACATGTTGACTCACATTACAAAAAAAGACAGTACTCTTCTGAACACTAGGAACCAAACCAGACATATTAGAAAATTTTGATAGAGATAACATAATGCACTTAGCTGAACTAACATCCCCTCGAGCGAATAAGAAAAGGTCATCCGCAAAACACAAATTAACAATCTGCTGTTTCTCACATCTATTGTGAAACCTAAACGAGGAATCCATCTTGGTCTCATACTGTAAGATACCTGTCAGAATCTCCATCACCAGCGTAAAAAGATAGGGGGATATTGGATCCCCTTGTCTTAGGCCTCGTTTCCCTCGAAAATAGCCATGACTATTACCATTAAGACAAACAGAATACGTTGGAGTTGTAACACAAATCATAATCCAATCCACCATTCTAATATCAAAACCAAAGCCAATAAGAACACTTCTTAAAAACCGCCAATCCACAGTGTCGTAAGCTTTCTGAATGTCGACTTTAAAAGCACATCTAGGGGGCCAAAATTCCTGTGATAGTTATGCATGAGTTCCTGAGTAAGTAATATGTTATCCGAAATTTTACGACCTGGAACAAATGCCGACTGGTTGACACTAACAATCATATCCAGGGCCACTTTAATACGATCTGCAAGAATCTTGCTGATACATTTGTAAAGAACATTACAGCACGCTATCGGACGGTAATCAGTAACACTAGAGGGGGTCGCAACTTTCGGCACCAGCACAATAAAAGTGTGATTTAATTCCCGTAACAATTTTCCAGTGGTGAAAAAATCGATAATAGCATTCGTGACCTCCTCACCTATGATCGGCCATGCTCCCTTATAAAAAGCCGACGAGTATCCATCAGGACCTGGAGCTCTGTCAATGCCAATCGAGAATAAAGCCTTCTTAACTTCATCCGCTGTAACCTGACGAACCATATTACTAGCACACTCGGGATCCAAGACACTTGTAAATAATTCAGCCGAGGGAGTTAAAGCAATACTATCTTGACAACCCAAAAAGTTTTCATAATGTTGAACAAGAGCTATAGGAACAGCATTACCTTCAAACGTCACACCATTCAGATCCTTTATGATATCAATCCGACTTCTATGATTTCTAGTCTTCAATGTTGAGTGAAAGAAAGCCGTATTCATGTCTCCAGCTTGAAGCCAGTCCACTTTAGATTTTTGCTTTAGGAAACGCTCTTCATCTAAGCAAGCAACCTGGTACTCACACGTAATTGAGGCCTCTTCGGCCCGTAAGTCGACATTCAACGGATCAGCATCAAGACGTGTTTGAATACCATCCAACTTAGATCTAAGGTCACTGACCTTCCGATGCAAATTACCCTGATTGAACAGAAGAGCCCTCAGAGGAGTCTTTAACGCTCTGAGCTTTTTCACAATCCTGAATTGAAGCACACCGTCTACATTCAGCTTTGTCTGGTTTGTGTTTTTGGCCGTGGTTGTTTTGGTTTTGCCTTGACGTTTTGTCTGGTTGTTTGTTGTTTGGTTTGTTGGATTGGTGTCCTAGGCTTGGTCTGTCAAGTCTAGTTGATGTGTTGCTCTGACACATCTTTGTTTTATTGGTTTATATATAAAATTCACCGGGGTAACCCTTTACCCAAAAAAAAAAAAAACACGTTATATGGCTATTTTTTGGGAAAAAGGCTTGCGTTTCCGGTTGTTGAGTACTTTGCTAGAAAAAACTGGGTGAAGTTTGGTTTACAGAAATCAATGATGAATTCGAATGGTTTTTTCTTTTTCAAGTTCTCGGATGAAAAAGGAATGAAGGAGGTTTTGGAAGGTGGTCCATGGCTGATTAAAAACACTCCGTTCTTGTTAAATGCTTGGTCTCCAACTACAATCTTGAAGAAAGATGATATCAAGAAGGTGGCAGACTGGATTAAAATCCATAATGTTCCGTTAGCAGCTTATTCAGATGATGGATTGAGTATGTTAGCAACCAAATTGGGCACCCCGAAGATGCTTGATTCTTATACGGCTCAAATGTGTTCAGATGCATGGGGTAGGAGCAGTTTTGCTCGAGCTTTAATTGAACTATCGGCTGAAGAGGAGTTAAAAAAGAAACTTAAAATTGCTATTCCTATGATAGATGGTGAAGGATATGTGAAAGAAACTATGAAGGTGGAATATGAATGGCGACCTCCGATGTGTGAAACATGCAAAGTTTTTGGTCACCAGGGTTTGAATTGTCCTAAGATTGTTAAGGTTGTGCAAAATAATGTGGAAGAAAAGGATGCTGATGGGTTTATCGTGAACAAGGGTAAACCTAACAAGAAGAAGGGGATCATGGTTAATAAAGCGAAACATAATTTTGTTTATCGACCCGTAGAGAAAAAATCTGGCAACATTGGAGGGGGAGCGTCTACCAGTAGCTCGGTACCTACTTCTAACCCGTTTTCTATTTTGGATAAGGAAGGTGATGATTCTAGTAATATACGGAATCCAAAAAGTTTCAATGAAACTCATAATGAAGATATTGTCGATGATGATGAGAATATTGAAACGGTGTATGATGAAACTGCAACATTTATGGAGGCAGGTAGTAAACCAAATTCTGAGGGGGCAAGCACTCCCGGTTCAGCCAGTTTTAATGGGTAGTATTGCAGCTTGGAATATTAGGGGATTGAATCTCTCCCCTAAGCAGAAGGAGGTTCAGGAAGTTGTTAATGAAAACCATCTTAATGTTTGTGCTATTTTGGAATCTCATATGGATGTAACTAAAGTCTATGATGTTTGTCGGACTATTTGTAGAAGGTGGAGCTGGACGTCTAATGGGGCGATTTGTGATAAAGGAACTAGGATTATTGTGGGTTGGAATGCGGATGTGGTTGATCTTATGGTCATATCTCAAACAAACCAGGTTATGCATACGCAAGTGATTAATAAAGCTGATAACAAATCGTATTTTTGTTCTTTTATCTATGCAGATAATAACTATGTTAAAAGAAAGGATTTGTGGCAGAATTTACAGCTTCATAGTTATTTTGTTAATAATAAACCATGGGTCTTGCTGGGTGATTTTAACTCATCATTGAACTTGGAGGATAATCTTTATGGTTCATCAAATGTTACTACGGCTATGAGGGATTTCAAGGAGTGTGTGGAGCAGATAGAGGTGTTAGACATTAACAGGTTCGGATTACACTACACTTGGAATCAAAAGCCGAGGAAGGGTATATGTATTATGAAGAAAATTGATAGAGTCATGGGAAATGCGCAATTCTTGGTGGACTTTCCTTCGGCTCACGCTGTTTTTCAACCGTATCGTGTTTCGGACCATAGTCCGTGTATTTTAAAGATCCCTAGTCTTGCAAAGGTGGGCCCAAAATCTTTCAAGTTTGCTATTTTTTTAGTTCACAAGGCTGAATTCAGGGAGGAAGTCTTAAAAGTGTGGAATTTACCTTGCACAGGTAATCGTATGTATTGTGTAGTTAAACGTTTGAAGCAGCTGAAATCTCCTATGCGAAAACTCTTGTATAAGCAAGGAAATCTGCATGAGAAGGTTGTTAAGCTAAGGGCAGAGTTGGATGAAGTCCAAATGGCTATAGATAGTGATCCGTTTAATGTCAATCTTCGTGGGAAAGAAGTGGATTTAGTCAAGGTTTTTAATGAAGCGAAGTTGGATGAAGAACGATTTTTGAAGCAAAAATCCAAAGTGGAATGGCTTCAGGTAGGCGATTCAAATTCGGCTTATTTTCATAACTCTCTCAAGTGTAGAAACCATGTTACCCATATTGATTGCATTAAAGATCGAAATGGTATAGTTTTTGAAGGGGTGGAAGTCCCGACGGCTCTCGTTGAGCATTACACTCAGTTTTTAGGAGTTGAGGGGAATATTACTGAGGTCATGAATCCGGAGTTATTTTATAGGAGGTTGTGTCCGTTGAAGGCTCAAAATATGGTTCGGGATGTTTCGATAGAGAAAGTTAAAGAAGCTATGTTCTCGATTGGTAATGATAAGGCGCCAGGCCCAGATGGTTTCTCTGCTGCTTTCTTTAAACATTCTTGGGATGTGGTGGGTAATGATATCTCTTGTGCCATTCAAGAGTTTTTTGCTAATGGGAAGCTGCTCAAGGAGGTAAATCATACTATTTTGGCTTTGATTCCTAAAATACATGCTCCTAATTCGGTTATGGATTATCACCCTATTTCTTGCTGCAATGTTCTCTATAAGTGCATTAGCAAGATTATCACAAACAGAATAAAAACTGGGCTTGATGATTTGGTAGATATTAATCAATCTGCGTTTGTTCCTGGAAGACGTATTTCTGATAATATTTTGTTGACACAAGAACTGATGCACAATTATCATCGTAATATTGGCCCGCCAAAATGTGCTTTTAAAGTTGATATTCAAAAGGCTTATGATACGGTAGATTGGTCGTTTTTAAAGTCTTTGCTTGTGGGGTTTGGGTTTCACCCCAAAATGGTGCATTGGATAATGGAATGTGTTACTACTGTCTCCTTTTCTGTTGGAGTGAATGGTAATATTCATGGTTTTTTTCAAGGCAAAAGGGGGTTGCGACAAGGTGATCCAATGTCACCTTATTTATTCACTATGGTTATGGAAGCTTTGACTCTTATTCTAAAAGATTTGGTGAATAAATCTTTGAATTTCAAGTATCACAACCTTTGTAAAAAACAAAAAAATGTTAATATATGTTTTGCGGATGACTTGTTTATGTTTTCTAGAGGCGATATTTCTTCTGCTAGAACTATTATGGATGGGCTGGAGAGGTTCAAGAATGTGTCAGGGTTAGTTCCTAGTATGGCAAAGAGTACCGTGTTTTTTGGCAATGTTGCAAGGGAGGTTAAGCAAAGCATTTTACAGTTGATGCCGTTTGAAGAGGGCTTTTTACCGGTCCGTTACTTGGGAGTGCCTCTTATCTCGTCGAGGTTAGTTTATAAAGATTGCAAGATTCTGGTTGAAAAGATGGAAGCTAGAATTGATAGTTGGAAGAATAAAACTTTGTCATTTGCTGGTCGTCTTCAACTAATAAAATCCGTCTTATCTTCCATGCATATATATTGGGCGTCAGTTTTTATTCTTCCGGGTAGAATTATTGCAGATTTAGAGAAAAAAATGAGGGCCTTTCTTTGGTGTCAAGGTCCAATGAAGAAAGGTCGCGCGAAAGTAAAATGGTCTGATGTTTGTCTTCCAAAGTTTGAAGGTGGTTTGGGTATTAGGAGAGTTCGTGACATGAATATGGCGCTAATGACCACTCATATTTGGAGTCTTTTAACTAGAAGGCATTCTATATGGGTGAATTGGATTCATGAGCACAAACTTAAAGGTCAGTCGTTCTGGCAGGTTCGGTCAAGAGGTAATTGTGCAACGGGGTGGCGGAATATTTTAAGTATTCGGGATCGGGTTCGTCCTTTTATTGTTTCAAAGATTGGTAATGGTCTTAATACATTAACTTGGTTTGATAGTTGGGCGCATATTGGTCCGCTGTGTGAGTTTATTTCAGCTCGTCGGCTTCATAATGCGGGGTTTACACTTACTTCAAATGTTAATGATATTCTGAATAATGGAGATTGGGGGTCGCCGAGAGCCTGGCTGGATTTATTTCCGGTTTTATTAAATGTTCATCCGCCGATGATTATTCCTCATAAATCTGATTTCTTAGTTTGGCGTGATACTAGGGGCCTCGGAACAGGATTATTCAGCGACTGCTGTGTGGGATACGATCAGAATTCAGGGTGATAGAGTTCCTTGGGTCGAGATTGTATGGTTTGCGAATTGTATTCCTAGACATGCTTTTCTTGCCTGGCTTATCTGCAAGAAGAAGCTCAAAACACAGGATAAATTGAGGCAATGGGATGTTGGTGTTACCACTAACTTAAACCTGCTTTCTTGTCCGCTGTGTGATGTGGAACCGAACTCGCATGATCATTTGTTTTTTGAATGCCCTTTTTCAATGCAGGTTTGGTCTTCTATTAAATCTTTTGCTGGAATCCAGATAACATCCAGTAAGTGGGAGGATATTATTGACTGGTTGATTGCTGTTCCTTCTAAGAAGTCGATGAGAAGTGTGATTGGCCGTTTACTCCTAGCGGCGACTGCATATTTTCTATGGCTAGAGCGAAATCAGCGGCTATTTAAATCAAAGAAACGGACAGTGCACGTGATTTCTGAAGCTATTGTATCTACGGTTAGATTGAAGCTAGCCTCGGTGAAGATCAAGAGCTCTACGACTGGATTGAGCTTATTGGAAAAATGGAAGGTGCCGAGCATGTAGATTTATTGGGTGTCTCTAGTAGTGTCTAGAGTTGTGTTTGTTATTTACTTGTGGTTTGCTTTTTAGCTTGTTTAACGCTTCCTGGCATGTCAGGATAGTGAACTAGTGAGGACTCTCCTTACTACTTGTATTTTTTGGTTTGTGATATATGAAAGTGAACTGGGGTAACCCTTTACCCAAAAAAAAGTGCAAACTTGTGCACTTTGTGACACTTTTAGTCCCTGAATGAGCCAAAAGTTTATTTTAGCACACCGAACCCCTCAAAGCCTATTTCTAAGCTATGTAAAGGATATTTATGGTATGTTTAACTTATGGTCATGTTCCGGAATGTCTGTTATAGTTCAAATTGGCATACTTTCACAGTTTGTCGAATTTAGTCCCTGTAAGCGATTAAACTTGATTTTGTCATACCAAAGCCTTCAAAACTTATTTCTAAGTTATGTAAAGGTTATTTAAGGTATGTGAAGCCTATTTCACTATTCTGGAGTGTTCGTTGCATTAAACTGGTTATATTTACGCATCAGTGCGCGTATAACCTTCCAGAAAGCGATTTAGAGCTTGAAATCGAACAAGAGTTGATATGTGCAAACGATACACATATTTTTACAAATACCAAGTATGAAATACAATATTTCATTGGTTTGGCATTTGTTTGATGGTTGAAGTGACACAGGTGTCACACTAAGCATATCCTCCAAAGTTTGAATCGTTCTCTCAGATTAACCATCTGTTTGGGGATGATAAGCAGTGCTTAGATTTAGTTGGGTCCCCAAAGCAGATTGCATGGTCTTCCAAAAATGAGATGAAAATCGAGCATCACGATCAGAAATGATATCGAAAGGAACATCATGTCGAGATACTATCTCATCAACATAAATCTTTGCAAGTTTATCAGCAGACAGATCCTCGCGAATCGGAATAAAATAAGCTGATTTCATTAAACGATCGATAACAACCCAAATCGCATCGTGACCCTTAGATGTACGCGGTAATTTAGTGATGAGATCCATCGCAATGTTCTCCCATTTCCAAACCGGTATCTCTGGTTGTATAAGCAAACCAGAAGGTCGTTGATGTTCAGCCTTAACTTTGAGACAAGTTAGGCATTTCGATACATACAAGGCAACATCCTTCTTCATACCAGGCCACCAATACTGAGTACGAAGATCCTTGTACATTTTATCAGCACTAGGATGGATAGAATATCGAGACTTATGAGATTCGTCCATTACCAAGGTGCGAAGATCGTCTTGTTTCGGAATCCACAAACGATCCTTGAAATAAAGCAAACCATCGTCTTTCCTTTCGAGCTTAAGCTCAAGCTGATGTGGTAATTCCTTACCTATCAAATTTTGTGAAACACAAAATTGTTGAGCTTGATGGACACGAGTTTGAAGATCAGATAGAGTGCGAACAGAATGAAGCTTGACTCGCTCTTTTCGACTAAGCGCATCAGCTACGACATTCGCCTTAGCAGGATGGTAGCGAATCTCGCAATCATAATCACTTAAGAGCTCAACCCAACGTCGTTGCCTCATGTTCAGCTCCTTCTGATTTAGAATATGCTGGAGACTTTTATGGTTTATGAAAACCACACACTTCGTGCCATAAAGATAGTGTCTCCAAATTTTAAGAGCGAAAACCACAGCACCTAACTCAAGATCATGAGTTGTGTAGTTCTTCTCGTGAATTTTCAGCTGTCTAGACTCATAAGCTATGACTTTACCTCGTTGCATAAGAACGCAACCAAGTCCTAGATTCGACGCGTCACAATAGACAATGAAATCATCATTTCCCTCTGGCAAAGATAGAACAGGAGCATCACAAAGCTTTTGTTTTAGCGTTTGAAACGCTTCTTCTTGCTTAGGTCCCCACTCAAAAGGCTTATTCTTCTGAGTCAAAGCAGTGAGTGGAACCGCAATCTTTGAGAAGTTTGAAATAAACCGTCGATAATATCCAGCAAGACCAAGAAAAGATCGAATCTCTACAGGTGTCGTTGGTGTATTCCAATCCTTAATAGCAGCTATTTTGGATGGATCTACATGAATACCATGCTCGTTGACTATATGACCCAAAAACTGAACTTCTTTAAGCCAGAATTCACACTTGGAGAATTTAGCAAAAAGTTGTTCCTTCTTTAGGAGTTCCAGAGTCAAACGAAGGTGTTGCTCGTGATCGGCTCGAGACTTCGAATAAAAAAGAATTTCGTCGATGAATACAATGATGAACTTGTCTAAATAAGGCTTACAGACCCTATTCATTAAGTCCATGAAGATAGCTGGAGCATTCGTCAGACCAAAAGGCATGACTGTGAACTCATAGTGCCCATATCTTGTGCGGAATGCAGTTTTGGGAATATCTTCTTCGAGAACACGAAGTTGATGATACCCAGAACGCAGATCGATCTTGGAGAAACAGGTAGCACCTCTGGATAATCCCGAACAATCGGAATATCCCGAATACTCTTGCTCTTGTCTTTCTCCTCAGTGACATGTGCTAGAAAAGCAACATATCCTTTTTGTAAATACCTTTGGACTTCCATACACGACATGAGTTTCAAACCACCAGAAGGTTTCTCGCCACGAACTTCAAGAACATCGCCAGACGAAAGAGGAATACGAACGATCTTATCAAAACAAACTACCTCAGCATGATGTTTGGTTAACCAATCCATCCCCACGATAATATCGAAACTCTCAAGTTGCATTGGTGTGAGGTCAATAGAAAAAAGATGGTCATCAAGGTTCAACTGACAATTACGAATAACAGAATCGAGAACAAGAGGTTTACCAGTAGCAACTTCGACAGATAAGGGTTTCCTCAGTTTAGTTCTAGGTATCGCAAGCAAAGGCTCAAATGATAATGAAACAAAACTTCTATCGGCACCAGAATCAAAAAGAATAGATGCAGGTCGATTGTTAACAAGAAACGTACCATTGACAACCTCGTTGTCAGCCCTCGCTGTCACACCCCTTTCTGCGGCGGAAGCACGAGGTGTAATCATGAAAGGTTCTCATTGCATACGAAGAGTAAACATACTACATGCTTAAAAATAACTTCAAATATTACATTACTGAAAACATATGTCAAGTGTTTACAACACGAGATAACATAATGTCTTAAAAGTCACAACTTTATTTAAAGATAAACAAAGCGACATCCACAAGCATGAGTAAGACTGCGCGCACATCCATCCTAGTTACCTGAAATACATGTGAGTTTTGGAAAAACGTCAACATAATGTTGGTGTGAATTCATGCAGTTTTTGTATTTCACGTTTGTATACTTTGTATGAAAACATAGTTTGTGTCATGTATAAATCAAGTTTTCATATATAAATCAAGTATTCATGTGTACACCACGTACTTATGTATAATTCAGGTTTTTCTTGAGTACCCCACGTACTCAAGTGTAATTCCCGTTTTCTTGAGTACCCCACGTACTTCAAGTTATAAATCAAGTTTTTCTTGAGTACCCCACGTACTTCAAGTTATATATCAAGTTTTTCTTGAGTACCCCACGTACTTCAAGTTATAAATCAAGTTTTAGTATGGTATGAATTTTATGTAAATACAGTATTCCTATAAGTAACAGGATTGTTAATGGGTTGCAAAGCCATTAACATGTGACACGACATAGGAAGTCACCCAACCTTAGGCATTTAATTGGTATATTCTGAGACACAAAAGCACTACTCGATTCTCGCCCTCACCGAGAGTGTGGCTGCCCGACACCCGTTAGATCTAACCTTTTGTTCTGCGGTCTAGGTATATTGTTGATTAATGGTGCTTCTGTACCCTATTCGTGACACGATTTCTCGTATCATTTCTCATAACGCATCCTACTTGGTTCTCGTCCTCACCAAGTGCGTTTCTTGTTATCATTCCTCATAACGCATCCTACTTGGTTCTCGTCCTCACCAAGTGCGTTTCTTGTTATCATACCATTTATAAACATTATAATATTTGTACATGTATTTCACCCCCGAAGTTATAAAACTGAAAACAGTTAAAAGAAAAGGGGGAGCATGAACTCACAACTTTGAGTTCCTTGCGTCGTAAACTTCACCGGATTTGCTTAATTAACGTCGTAACCTATACGCGTTTTCTTAACGTTAGTCACTAGACTTGCGTCACACAAGTACAGTCACTCTCTTTTGTGTATATTTTCTTGTGTTAAAAATATTTTATATTTTTAACTAAATGTCTTACTTATATTATTTTCTCAAAAATAAATATAAGCTTTTTTGTATTTTGCACTTTGCACCCGATTTATGTATCTTGTATGTTGTATGTGTATTTTTGTATTATTACTCGTTACGAGTATCTCCAAGTCATATTATTTTTACTCTAAAAATAATATATACCTAGTTCACAAAATAATCACATAGTCATACAAGCGATAAATATATATTCTAAATATATATTTAACAAGTTTTATTTATGAAAATCCACCTCCGGTATTTGGAAATTTTATAATAAAAATCATGGCGAAGTTTGTTTGGAAAACAAGTCGAAAATATATTCATAACACTTGTCACCAAAAATATTCTAAGTGTTATTTTCTGGAAAAATTTCGCCAGAGTTTCCTCTGTAACTGGAGGTGGCCACGCTTACTAGCGTATCATTTTCTTTTAAAAAAATTCAACCAATCAATTTCCAATCATCATCAAACTAGTCCGACATAAACATATATCGCAATCACATGAACTTGCAAGTTGTGTAAAAATGTGTAGTAACTCTTCAACACATTTAGTAGGTTTTTCCATCTCTAAAAACAAAGTCGGTTTCTTGGAAATCTTATTTTTAAAGAACATGAAGTTTTACAACTTCTAGTCGGTTTTTACGAAAATGATTTCTTTGTTAAAACTTTTGTTACACAAGTGTCCACACACTTTTTGGTTCTCAAAAACACCTCTAGTTCATGAAAGATCCGACTTAAAATAAGACTTGTATACATTTTACTTGGTCCTTCAAAAATACCACTTGTAGATCTTTAGATCTACTAGTTTAGAACTCCATTTCATAAGAAAAATCATTTTTATACAAGTTCATGTTTGTGAGTGAAAGGGTTCGTCATCTAGTTATTTTTATACTAAACATAGCGCTAGTTCATGTTCCATGAACATGACCTAGCGTGGTTAGATGACGATCCGTTCCCCTACTAGCATCCAACAATAATAAATAACCATGACAAAACAAGTTCCATAAGTTTTACACTAATATTTATTCATTAACCACCATATTCATCATTCTAACAAGACTTTAAACTTTGATCTCTAGTGTTCATAATTTTTATCCGTTAAACCTCTTATTAACCACTCTAAACATGAACAAGAGGGTGTTTAGAATCACTTACAACTAGCACAAGGCTAGGGAAGATTCAAGACGAAAACTAGGTGGTTAATAGCGTTGTAGCGAGGTCCTTGCGATTCCGTATGCACCGAGCTTCGTTAGTGACCTTCTTAATATCACCTTAGAATGGGTGATAATGGATTGAAAATGCAAGTGTGGGTGGGTGTTGTTGAAGCCGTAACCAAGGGGGAAAGAAGAAGGAGAGATGGTGTGTTGTTATGAATGAGGAATGAGCTCACATGATTTACTTATAAACCATGTCTTGAGTTTTTTTTTTCCATTGGTCCTTATGTTTGATGCAAGGGAACAAGACCTATTAATTTAATAAAAGGAAATCACAAGGTGGGATTCCTTGTCTAGAACCGATCATGGGGGGGAGGGGGCATCTAGTTCCATTTCAATTATATAATTAAGCACTAGTTATGTTAACTAGGTGGTTAATCTAGTTACTAGAGTGTAGTGTAATAATAACGGGTGTTAGGGTATTCGGGGCCCCTAACTGGCTCAGTAAAATATAAACAATGTCATTGACAATATATTTTTTTTTTGTGCTCCGGGTAAAGTCCGGTTGTTCGGTTAGACACCGGTTCGTTAAAGTGCTAAATTACACTTTTTAGTGTCTTTTAAGTACCCTTCTTGTACCCTTTCAATTCCCAACACTTAGGGAAATATTCTGGATGATAAAACGAAATTTCTGCATAATATTCATATGTTTAAATGCTGAATTATTGCTGAATTATACAAAATTCTGCACTTAAAGTGCGTTTCGGGTGCTTTTTAGTGCTTATTTTTGCTTTCGCAATGTCTATAAATTAAACCCTTATATGTACTCTTGGGTTTTAATGTACTTTTGTCGTCGGACCTACACCTAGGCCTCAATTCTAATGTCTGACTGCTTTCTGCAGTTCTGTTGACACAGTGTGTCTTACCGGTGAGTTTACTTAGTATTTTTGACGCAACGCTCTCGTTTATGCATAAAGCAATATTTTGTAGTATACACGTGCATGAATTCACTTGTTTAATCATGTGTTCAGACATTGCTGACAATTAAGCACATAATTGCAGTCATTAAATAATAATTAAAGTGTACGGAAATTACCGGTTTGGTGCCAGTTGTCACCGTCTCCCCCCGTTAAAAGAATTTCGTCCCGAAATTCAGGCTGAACTAACTCTCGCTGGAGTCTTCTTGAATAGGTGGGGATACTTTTCCTTGAACTGGTCTTCACGTTCCCATGTGTACTCGGGTCCGTGCTTAGAGCTCCAACGTACTTTGACAAGTTTTACGCTGCTCCTCCTGGTCTTGTTGACTTTCCAGTCGGTAACCTCAACGGGTTGTTCTGTAAATCGGAGGGCGTCATCAACATGCACTTCATCCATCGGGATGATCACGTTTTGTTGTGTTGGACTCTTCTTCAGGTTGGATACATGAAACGTATCATGTACTCCATCAAGTTCTTCCGGTAACTCCAACTTGTATGCCACGGTACCAATTCTTTTCAATATTCTGAATGGTCCGATGTATCGTGGATTCAGCTTTCCACGCTTTCCAAATCTGACTACGCCCTTCCATGGTGAGACTTTTAACAACACTTTGTCTCCCACCTCGAATTCTACCGATTTTCTTTTCGGATCAGCGTAGCTCTTTTGTCGATCTCGAGCCGCCTTAATGCGCTCTCGGATGCGCAATCTTGTCGGTTGTCTCTTGTACAAGTTCAGGACCAACCATACGTTTATCTTCAGCGTCTGCCCAACATAAGGGCGATCGGCATTTGCAGCCATACAGAGCTTTGAACGGCGCGGATTTTATGCTCGTATGAAAACTGTTATTGTAGGAAAACTCAACTAAAGGTAGATGAGTATCCCAGCTGCCGCCTAGATCCATGACACATGTGCGAAGCATATCTTCTAACGTTTGTATAGTCCGTTCGCTCTGGCCGTCTGTTTGTGGATGGAATGCCGTGCTTAGATCTAACTGAGATCCAAAGGCTTCCTGAAATGATTGCCAGATTCTTGAGACAAAGCGTCCATCTCTGTCTGAAATAATTGAGATTGGCACTCCATGTCGTGCCACAATTTCTCTTAAGTATATCTCTGCCAGCTTTCCAGTGCTATCCTTCTCTCGGATTGGTAGGAAATGCGCAGATTTCGTTAATCGATCAACTATTACCCATATCATATCGTGCCCTCTCGGGGTCCTGGGTAGTTTCGTTATGAAGTCCATCGAGATTTGTTCCCACTTCCACACGGGAATCTCTGGTTGTTGTAGTAGGCCGGACGGTTTATGATATTTTGCCTTAACCTTGGCACAGGTTAGGCATTTTCCAACATAGACAGCAACGTCGCTCTTGAGTCTCGGCCACCAATAATATTCTTTCAAGTCTTGATACATTTTGTCCGATCCTGGATGGATCGAATATCTCGATTTGTGGGCTTCATCAAGGATGACTTCTCGTATGCCACCATAGAGTGGAACCCAAATATGCTTCTTGAAGTATAAGGCCACCTTTTCGTTTGGCACCATGTATTTCAGCATACCCCGTAGGTATTCAGCTTTACAGTTCTCTCCTTTAAGAGCTTCTTGTTGTGCATCACGAATGCATGCAGTGAGGTTCGTTCGAATGGTCATTTCTAACGCTCGAATCCTTAGGGTCTTAACCCTTTCTTTTCGGCTCAACGCGTCCGCTACAACGTTTGCCTTTCCAGGATGGTACTTGATCTCACAGTCGTAATCATTTAGCAGCTCGACCCATTGCCGCTGGCGCATATTCAATTCCTTCTGATCAAATATGTGTTGCAAGCTTTTGTGATCTGTGAAGATTGTACATCGAGTACCATATAAATAGTGTCGCCAGATCTTCAAGGCGAATAGCACCGCTCCCAGCTCCAGGTCGTGAGTGGTGTAGTTTCTTTCATGTACCTTCAATTGTCTCGAAGCGTATGCGATGACTCTCTAGCGTTGCATGAGCACGCAACCCAAGCCTTGTCGTGAGGCGTCGCAGTATACCATGAAGTCTTCAGTGCCTTCGGGTAAGGATAGTATTGGTGCATCGCATAGCTTGCTCTTGAGTAGTTGGAAGGCTTCTTCTTGTTTAACACCCCAGTTGTACTTCTTGTCTTTCTGCGTAAGGGTCGTTAGCGGTTGGGCTATTTTTGAGAAATTCTCGATGAATCGCCGATAATAGCCCGCTAAGCCCAAAAATTGTCGAACTTCAGTTGGGGTCTTGGGAGCTTCCCAATTCTTTATTGCTTCTATCTTGGACGGGTCTACATGAATGCCCTTCTCATTCACAACGTGACCAAGAAATTGTACTTTGCGAATCCAGAATTCGCATTTCGAGAACTTTGCATAAAGCTTCTCTTTCTTCAGTAGTTCCAAGATGGTCCTGAGATGTTGCTCGTGCTCTTCTTTTGTTCGTGAATAAATCAGGATATCATCGATAAATACAATCACGAATTTATCGAGATATGGTTTGCATACGCGGTTCATCAGATCCATAAAGACCGCTGGTGCATTCGTCAGCCCGAATGGCATCACAAGAAATTCGTAGTGCCCATAGCGTGTTCTGAATGCAGTCTTTGGTACGCTTTCCTCTTGGATTCTCAGCTGATGGTATCCAGATCGAAGGTCGATCTTGGAATAGTAGCTTGATCCTTGTAGTTGATCAAATAAGTCATCAATCCTTGGTAGCGGGTACCGATTCTTGATAGTGAGCTTGTTCAGTTCTCTGTAATCGATACACATCCGCAGTGTTCCATCCTTCTTCTTCACGAATAATACTGGAGCTCCCCAGGGTGAGAACCGTGGCCTTATAAATCCTTTATCCAACAACTCCTGGAGTTGTGTAGATAATTCTTGCATTTCGGATGGTGCAAGTCGATAGGGAGCCTTGGCCACATGAGCGGCTCCTGGAACCAAGTCTATATGAAATTCGACTTGTCGTTGCGGAGGTAGTCCTGGCAGATCTTCAGGAAAAACATCAGGGAATTCCTTCACCACAGGAATGTCTTCGAGTTTTGGCTCCACAGCCTTCTTGTCTATAACGTGTGCTAGGAAAGCGACACATCCTTTCCTCAAGCACTTCTGTGCCTTCATGCAACTGATGATTCGAAGAGGTGCGTCTCGCTTTTCTCCATGCACGATGAGAGTTTCATCATTCACCAAAGGGATGCGAATGATTTTCTCATGACATACAACTTCAGCTTGTTCTTGGACAACCAGTCCATTCCGACTACTACATCGAAGCTACCCAATTGAATAGGTAAGAGGTCGATGCTAAATCTTCGTTCACCAAGTTCTAGTGTGCAGCCTCTGTCAACTTCGCCCGATTCAACAAGTTTACCATTGGCTAGTTCTATGGAACAAGGAATTTCTAATCTACTAGATTCTATTCCAAGCATGCGTCTAAATTCCACAGACATGCAGCTAAATCGGCGCCAGTGTCAAATAATATGGATGCAAAGTGATTGTTAATGAGAAACGTACCGGTGACCACATTAGGGTTCTCGCGTGCTTTCCTTGCCCCAATCACAAACGCTCGAGTCTGAACGTTGTTTCCCCTTGGGCAATTTTTCTTGAAATGATCCATGCTTCCACAACCAAAGCATCCTTGGTTTTGCCCAGCTCCATGGTCTTTCCGGTTACCATTGCCATTCCCATTCTTTCCTTTTCCCCAACAGTTTTCTGCTTGATGACCCAATCTACCACATTTGTCGCACCTTGGAATGCGACAAGCTCCTTCATGATGAAACTTACATTTTTGGCATTTAGGCATGGAGCCTTGGTATGCCTTGGTTGTAAGGGTCTTCGTCTCCTGAGACGGGTTAGCGTCACACTTCTTGTTGTTGAAACCTTTGTTGTTACGAGTTGCTTGATTCAGATTCGAATGCTTTCTCTTCTTGTCACCGGACGACTCAGCATGTGTCCCGGTCTTCTCTGTTGGGTTCACTGATAACTTCTTCATACGAACACAACCTTCAGTCAGGCTGACAGCCAGAGTTACAGCCTCGGTGATCGTTTGAGGTTTGGCCGACGTCACCATGCCACGAAACTCTGGGGCCAGTCCCCAAATGTAGCGTTCAATGCGCTTGAATTCGGGAGTCACCATGTAAGGAAGTACTCTAGACAGATCATGGAACCTTCGAGTATAACCATTAATGTCAGCACCATCCATAGTCAAGTGCCAGAACTCCGTTTCCAGTCTTTGGAGTTCAGCACGAGAGCAATACTTCTCTCTCATTCTTTCCTTCAGTTCCTCCTAGGTTAGGCCATACGCGGCATCATCGGCCAAAGTTTGGGCTTGCAAGTTCCACCAAGTCAGAGCTTCATCGACAAACAATCCGGTAGCAAAAGTGACTTGCTGATCCGCAGTGCACTTGCTCATGCGGATAGTAGCTTCAGTCTTCTCCATTCAGCGTACAAATGCTACTGCGCCTCATGTGCCGTCATAGTTCATCGGCTTGCAGTAGAGGAACTGCTTGAAAGTGCAGCCTGGAGCTGCATTGCCTCCGGATGAATCTCCGTTCCCATTACGTCTAGCGTTGCTTGGGCCGCCACTGTCTTGGGTTCGGTTTGCCTCGTACTGGGCGATAGCAGCGGAGATCCTTTCTTCCAATAGAGCTTCCAGCTCTTCGGCAATTCTTGGCAGTGGGGGAGGAGGAGGTTGGTCACGAGCGTTCACAGCTCTCCTGGGTCCCATGTTCTGAAGAACATAACACAACAGGGTTACACATTTGTTTGATATCGTCATACTAGACAGTAGTATATATATATATATTCACAGATATACACCACATAAGTGACATCAAACAATTATTACTCTAGCAGAGTACTTAGTAGGCTTGCACTGAGGGAATCCATACGTGACAAGACTTGCTATGGTTTCTGTGCACTGAATTCCATAATTATGTATGCATCCATAATTACGTAACTCCTTGCACAGTCTGCACAGTTCGTTTCATCCTCGTATTTCTTCTTTCAGATGGACCATCGCTTTCAGATAAAGTCACGTATACTTGTGACATTCCACTTCTAGTACATGCTAATTATCACACATAATTGCGAGTAATTTCTAGTCAACGGCAAGTGCTACTCAAGTGCACTCTAAGTCTCGTAGTGTCTTTTCTAGACTCCTGTAGTCAGTTTCAGGTAGTGGATGTCGCGGGACGTTTTATGCAATGAAAACTCTTTGAAAAATTGTTTTCGTGAAAGGATCCTAGAGATTGTAGACTAGACTCGAGAAGGAATCCTGGTTCACTACAATCGCAGCTCTGATACCAATCTGTCACACCCCTTTCTGCGGCGGAAGCACGAGGTGTGATCATGAAAGGTTCTCATTGCATACGAAGAGTAAACATACTACATGCTCAAAAATAACTTCAAATATTACATTACTGAAAACATATGTCAAGTGTTTACAACACGAGATAACATAATGTCTTAAAAGTCACAACTTTATTTAAAGATAAACAAAGCGACATCCACAAGCATGAGTAAGACCGCACGCACATCCATCCTAGTTACCTGAAATACATGTGAGTTTTGGAAAAACGTCAACATAATGTTGGTGTGAATTCATGCAGTTTTTGTATTTCACGTTTGTATACTTTGTATGAAAACATAGTTTGTGTCATGTATAAATCAAGTTTTCATATATAAATCAAGTATTCATGTGTACACCACGTACTTATGTATAATTCAGGTTTTTCTTGAGTACCCCACGTACTCAAGTGTAATTCCCGTTTTCTTGAGTACCCCACGTACTTCAAGTTATAAATCAAGTTTTTCTTGAGTACCCCACGTACTTCAAGTTATATATCAAGTTTTTCTTGAGTACCCCACGTACTTCAAGTTATAAATCAAGTTTTAGTATGGTATGAATTTTATGTAAATACAGTATTCCTGTAAGTAACAGGATTGTTAATGGGTTGCAAAGCCATTAACATGTGACACGACATAGGAAGTCACCAAACCTTAGGCATTTAATTGGTATATTCTGAGACACAAAAGCACTACTCGATTCTCGCCCTCACCGAGAGTGTGGCTGCCCGTCACCCGTTAGATCTAACCTTTTGTTCTGCGGTCTAGGTATATTGTTGATTAATGGTGCTTCTGTACCCTATTCGTGACACGATTTCTCGTATCATTTCTCATAACGCATCCTACTTGGTTCTCGTCCTCACCAAGTGCGTTTCTTGTTATCATTTCTCATAACGCATCCTACTTGGTTCTCGTCCTCACCAAGTGCGTTTCTTGTTATCATACCATTTATAAACATTATAATATTTGTACATGTATTTCAACCCCGAAGTTATAAAACTGAAAACAGTTAAAAGAAAAGGGGGAGCATGAACTCACAACTTTGCGTTCCTTGCGTCGTAAACTTCACCGGATTTGCTTAATTAACGTCGTAACCTATACGCGTTTTCTTAACGTTAGTCACTAGACTTGCGTCGCACAAGTACAGTCACTCTCTTTTGTGTATATTTTCTTGTGTTAAAAATATTTTATATTTTTAACTAAATGTCTTACTTATATTATTTTCTCAAAAATAAATATAAGCTTTTTTGTATTTTGCACTTTGCACCCGATTTATGTATCTTGTATGTTGTATGTGTATTTTTGTATTATTACTCGTTACGAGTATCTCCAAGTCATATTATTTTTACTCTAAAAATAATATATACCTAGTTCACAAAATAATCACATAGTCATACAAGCGATAAATATATATTCTAAATATATATTTAACAAGTTTTATTTATGAAAATCCACCTCCGGTATTTGGAAATTTTATAATAAAAATCATGGCGAAGTTTGTTTGGAAAACAAGTCGAAAATATATTCATAACACTTGTCACCAAAAATATTCTTAGTGTTATTTTCTGGAAAAATTTCGCCAGAGTTTCCTCTGTAACTGGAGGTGGCCACGCTTACTAGCGTATCATTTTCTTTTAAAAAAATTCAACCAATCAATTTCCAATCATCATCAAACTAGTCCGACATAAACATATATCGCAATCACATGAACTTGCAAGTTGTGTAAAAATGTGTAGTAACTCTTCAACACATTTAGTAGGTTTTTCCATCTCTAAAAACAAAGTCGGTATCTTGGAAATCTTATTTTTAAAGAACATGAAGTTTTACAACTTCTAGTCGGTTTTTACGAAAATGATTTCTTTGTTAAAACTTTTGTTACACAAGTGTCCATACACTTTTTGGTTCTCAAAAACACCTCTAGTTCATGAAAGATCCGACTAAAAATAAGACTTGTATACATTTTACTTGGTCCTTCGAAAATACCACTTGTAGATCTTTAGATCTACTAGTTTAGAACTCCATTTCATAAGAAAAATCGTTTTTACACAAGTTCATGTTTGTGAGTGAAAGGGTTCGTCATCTAGTTATTTTTATACTAAACATAGCGCTAGTTCGTGTTCCATGAACATGACCTAGCGTGGTTAGATGACGATCCGTTCCCCTACTAGCATCCAACAATAATAAATAACCATGACAAAACAAGTTCCATAAGTTTTACACTAATATTTATTCATTAACCACCATATTCATCATTCTAACAAGACTTTAAACTTTGATCTCTAGTGTTCATAATTTTTATCCGTTAAACCTCTTATTAACCACTCTAAACATGAACAAGAGGGTGTTTAGAATCACTTACAACTAGCACAAGGCTAGGGAAGATTCAAGACGAAAACTAGGTGGTTAATAGCGTGGTAGCGAGGTCCTTGCGATTCCGTATGCGCCGAGCTTCGTTAGTGACCTTCTTACACCTCAATATCACCTTAGAATGGGTGATAATGGATTGAAAATGCAAGTGTGGGTGGGTGTTGTTGAAGCCGTAACCAAGGGGGAAAGAAGAAGGAGAGATGGTGTGTTGTTATGAATGAGGAATGAGCTCACATGATTTACTTATAAACCATGTCTTGAGTTTTTTTTTCCATTGGTCCTTATGTTTGATGCAAGGGAACAAGACCTATTAATTTAATAAAAGGAAATCACAAGGTGGGATTCCTTGTCTAGAACCGATCATGTGGGGGAGGGGGCATCTAGTTCCATTTCAATTATATAATTAAGCACTAGTTATGTTAACTAGGTGGTTAATCTAGTTACTAGAGTGTAGTGTAATAATAACGGGTGTTAGGGTATTCGGGGCCCCTAACTGGCTTAGTAAAATATAAACAATGTCATTGACAATATATTTTTTTTTGTGCTCCGGGTAAAGTCCGGTTGTTCGGTTAGACACCGGTTCGTTAAAGTGCTAAATTACACTTTTTAGTGTCTTTTAAGTACCCTTCTTGTACCCTTTCAATTCCCAACACTTAGGGAAATATTCTGGATGATAAAACGAAATTTCTGCATAATATTCATATGTTTAAATGCTGAATTATTGCTGAATTATACAAAATTCTGCACTTAAAGTGCGTTTCGGGTGCTTTTTAGTGCTTATTTTTGCTTTCGCAATGTCTATAAATTAAACCCTTATATGTACTCTTGGGTTTTAATGTACTTTTGTCGTCGGACCTACACCTAGGCCTCAATTCTAATGTCTGACTGCTTTCTGCAGTTCTGTTGACACAGTGTGTCTTACCGGTGAGTTTACTTAGTATTTTTGACGCAACGCTCTCGTTTATGCATAAAGCAATATTTTGTAGTATACACGTGCATGAATTCACTTGTTTGATCATGTGTTCAGACATTGCTGACAATTAAGCACATAATTGCAGTCATTAAATAATAATTAAAGTGTACGGAAATTACCGGTTTGGTGCCAGTTGTCACACTCGCCTCGTTTGCATTCAGATTGTACGCTCGCCCACTAGCGGGATTCACATTCGCGTTAACATTCACGTTCGGATTCGCATTTGCATTCACCAACCTCGGGCAGTTGTTTCGGAAGTGACCAAACTCTCCACAATTGAAACATGAACCCGGTGGGAATATCGCAGCATTCCCTTGAACCTGTGCTGGAACCTGAGCAACCTGATTCTGACCCAGACGACAAATGTTGACCAGATGCCCAAGTTTACCACACGTTGTGCATTGCTTGCAAGCTTGTTGTGCAACATGATGACCGTTTTTAGAGACTTCGTGAAACCCTAGAAGATTAAAGGATTATGGGGCTCTGGGCGATTTTGGAGACTTCGTGAAACCCTAGAAGATTAAAGCTGTTCCTGGTATTGATCGATCTTACTTAGCATCTAAGGGTTTCATCCTTTAGACGTTAAACATTGTAATCAGGTCAGGGATTCGTTTTTAGGGTTCCGTTTTTTCTGTTTTCGATTTGATTTCTGATTGTAGACGGGTCATCTGCGGAGTGGTTGCTTGCAATCGACTAGGGTTTCGGTAGCCTGCTTACTTTGTCGCTGATTAAGTTTAGTCGGCTGACCGATTCTCGTTAGGGTTCCAGCAACATCCGTTTGTTCGCTGATTGTTTCTTTTTGTTCTTGTCACAACGTTAACTATTACTCCCTTTTGTGGTTATGGCTGGCCAAGATGCTGAAAATTCTAATGTGTTTGTGACTAAGATTAAGAACATTGATGGTAAACCATTTGAGCCTAGACAAATTTCACTTATGCCGGCTAGAGTTGCTGAATTGCCGAATAAGAAAGTTTGTTTTATGATGCCGCTTAATGATTCTGAGCATGTTATTGGCAATTCTGATTCTCCTAATCAGATTTATGCGAAGGTGTGTGACAAAAGAAAGGTAGCATTCGTATACTAGTGATATGTGTAATGAGGCTTGGGGAAGGAGCAGCTATGCTAGGGCTCTCATTGAAATATCAGCTGATCATGAGTTGAAAGAGGCTCTTGTGACAACCCGCACAAAACCAGGTATCCGTACAACTTAATTAATGATTAATTATTACTTGATTACTGTGCTTGATTGAAACTAGCTGATAAACTGCTACCTGCATACTGATACATGCACTTACTTGCATCATACTTTATTTGCTGTCACTACATTATTTACGTGCTGAACCCTAGTGACAAACATGATGCACAAAAAGCACAGTAGCACCAAACGGATACACAGTGAACATGCTGATATAACCAGCATCAGGCAAATACTGCCTCAAGGCCTGTTAAGAGCCTCATATATTTTGGCTACACTGGTAGTGAGTGTAGGATATCAGGGTTGTGTTACCGCGTCTCTAGGGGATAGGATACACTGATTCGGATGTGCCAGAACGTACTTTAAGTACCAAACACAGCACTTTAAATAATTTAACCAGCTTCTAGCTGACTAGTAAAGTGCCAAAAATGAGAAAATATTACTAGACACTTTCTAAAGTGTCGGGAAAACAAAATGTGTCACTAAAATGTAATAACGACACTTTAAAGTCTTTTGTAACACTTTAACGGATTACTATCCAACCGGACACCCGGACTTTACCCAGAACATGAAAACTTTACTATTTTCACTATCACTATTTTTCTGAGCCAGTTAGGGTCCCTGATTACCCTAACACCCGTCATAACACGCAACTTATAACTAACTAAGTTAACACCTAAACTAACTTAGTTAACCTAAACTAAACCCCTAACTAATGTTTAGGATCGAACCAACCCCCCACCCAAGCCCCTAACCGTCCACAAATGTGGGGGACACACAAGGACTAGTAAATTATTATTTTATGGTGTGTGTTTAATATCTTGAAGGCACAATTTCCATTGGATAAAACCCTTAAATCATGCCTATAAATAAACACTAATACATGAGATTATTACTTAACATTTTCACCAACACACTTTCACTCTCTTGTCTCTCCCACTCTCGGCCGAAACACCCCAGCCCCCTACACCCACTTTCGACATTCATCCTCATCATTCCAAGACCATTCAAACATCACAAGACACGTATAAGGAGCTTTGGTGCAAGCGGAACGCGAAGGACCACTCTCGTTGGCTTTTATCCACGCGGTTTTCGTCACAACTCTTCCCTAGCCTTGAGCTAGAGGTATAACCTTTAAAACTTGATTTTACACTCATCTAAAGTGGTTAAAAGAACTTTCGTCGGTTAAATATCGTTAACATGCGTTTTGAATCTTTAAAGTCTAGTAAAATCACTAAAATGGAGGTTAATAGCATATGTCTTGTGTAAAAGTCGTAGGACTTGAAATTTGTGCTTATTGTGACCCGATCTATAATGTGGTAGCTCAAATCTTCGTTTAACCCGACTTTGTAAAATCACGTATCTTCACATAAGCTTGTTTTTGAAAGATACAAGGGTTAAAGGAGAACACTACCACATTCTAGAGACATGAACTTGTAGAGAAGTATTTTACTTGTGTAAAAGTATTTTAACCGGTAAAATGGTGTTTAAAACTAGCGGATCTACGTATCCGCAAGTGGTATTTTTGAAAGACCACACTTTAAGGAAATCATGTTTTTCTAAAAGATGGATCTTGCACTAATAAATATGATTTTATAAACCACAAGTGTATAGACACTTGTAAAATAAAGAGATCCGACAAAGAAGTGTATTTGTCACTTGTTACTAGAAGTTGTAAAGACGGTTTTCTCTAAACACGAGGCTTTTACGAGATTAAAGTTTCTTTATATATAAAGATCTACATATATAAAGGTGATTTACATTATTGATGCGGAAAAACTGCAAGTTCATGCGATTATGCAAATTTACATACTTGTTGACTAGTTTGATGTGTCGGAAATTGTTTGATTGAAATAAAGAAGTTGATTGAGTTGATTTGTTAAAAGAAAATGATACGCTTAAAAGCGTGGCCACCTCCAGTTACAGAGGAAACTCTGGCGAAATTTTCTAAAACCCTAACACTTAGACTTTTTACACAACAAGTGTTAGAACTATTTTTGGGCATACTTTTGAAACATAAATTTCGCCAGTACTATATTTTACTAAACATTCGGAGGTGGGATTTTCACAAGGATTAACGTGATAAATATATTTGTCACAACACTGTTTATGATTATTTTGTGAAATACATAAATATTATTTTAGAGTGAAAATAATATTTACAAGCGTTAATGATTCCAAAACTTTGCGAACGCTTCCATAAACATTTAAGTTACACCGGTAATTACATTACCACAAGTTTGATAAAACGTAACTTACGCACATGTATTAAATCCCCCATCCTTGGGAAGATGTATAACTATCAAGCATAAACAAAATGTAACACGAAATAGTTGTCTAACTATTTCCCGCAAACATAAACTGTAAAGCTAAAGCACGGCCGTCCGTCTAATAGAATTAGCACTTGTAGGTCGTTGCACAGCTTACTGCTTCAGAGACGCTTGATAGAGTTTACGCATCCACTGTGAGTTCATGTCCCCCTTTTCTCTAACTGTTTTCAGTTTTCTTAACTGCGGGGGTGAAATACATGTTACTTTGTTTACAAGTACTTTATACAAGGTATGAATAACGTAAGGAGGTTTAGATCATGTGAATGGGTAGTTAGAACCCCGAGGGACTCGAGCGGTAGATCTATTTGGGTGTAGCGAGCCCAGCTCCCGGTCCAACAGAACAGGCCTCTCGAAGGACTAACAGAACGGATCCGGAGTGACTTGGTACCCAACGCAAAATCGGCTAGGGTTGTATCTTACTTACTTGCATTTCACGACATGCTAATGGCCTTGCAAACCATTGGTGATCACAAGTCCTCTTACACTGCTACATACCAGGAAACTTTTATACTTACAAGTGTTTTACTTACTCACTTGCACATGAACTCGCTCAACATTATTGTTGATTTTTCAACTCACATGTATTTCAGGGAATTAACGGATTCTGGCACGGTATGAACGTTTTCCGCTGCAATCTTCATGAAGTCATCAAGGATTAGGGGTTGTGTTCTCTTACCTGGACAAGACACAATCCTTAACCCTCATTTATGTTTTGTTTCTAGATGTAATGTTACTGAACAAGGTTATGGTCGTATGTTTAAAACAATGGTATTGTACGTTGATTTCTAAACTTAATGATGACTTGCATGGTTTTTAAATTCATATAGCTTTGTTATGATTAAGCTATGGTATTAAGAAGTCACACCAAAACTAACCACGCTTCCGCAAAGCCAGGGTGTGATAGCTTGGTATCAGAGCTCTGATCATAGCGAACTAGGATTCTGTCTCGAGTCTAGACTATGATCACTAGGGCTCTCACGAAAACATTTTTCTGCATACCACTTAAGTCCAGATCCACACTTTTTACAAACAAATGTTGAGCACATTTTATTAATTATAAGTTCAGCTTGGAGGGCTGAGGATCGATCTGGAGGATCGAGATGGTCAAGGTATTTGAGCACGTTGGTTTGTTATAGGATCGATCTGGAGGATCGAGATGGTCAAGGTATTTGAGCACGTTGGTTGTTATAGAATCGATCTGGAGGATCGAGGTTTGGTTTAAGTGAAGGATAGAGCAGTCATGTAGACTGAATGAAATTGACTAGTAAGACTAGGAGAAGTATGTGATACCCTACTTGGTGACTTATGTGATTAACTGATTATATGATTGATTATTATACGTATATATGTTTATGTTACAAACGTTATGCTTTCATCAAGTACTAGAAGGATGGGCACTACGAACCCCATGACCATAGTATCAGACGACATAGTTCAACGAAGCACGAGGTGTACATTTCTGATACTACCGGCACAGACAATGACGACTTTCAGCCCTTTGTGCACTGCCTGAAGTCGTAGCAGAGCCTACTGATGGCCATCTTGTTGGGATTTTACCACTGGCAGTGATCCCTGCTCCTGTGCCCTTGCCGCTTATCCTGTTGATGATACGCCCTCCCAACGAGGCCTCTGAAGACGATAACGATCTACTGGAGGAGGACCCATTCGAGGGCAGGGCCTTATTACTGCTGGTATTAGACTACTGCATGCGGACGCTCCTGTAGGGGAAGCTTATGACCATTCCCCTATCCCAGACTCATTTGAGTTTCTGACACCCGCATCTTCGCACATACAGGGAATGCTGCACTACTTACACGACACCGACCCTGAGACGGCATCACTAGCTGCACCGGATCCCGCACACAGTTTTGAGTTTGATCGTAATTATGAGGACAATTCTGTTTTTCCGCCTGGTGTTGATCCAGACCATGACATTGAGTTCATGCACTTGGACAAGCCCTTGGGAGATCCTGTAACCCCTGTGATTGTTGATCCAGCTGATTTTGAGATGGAGTTTTTGATTCGGAGCTAGCCGTGGCCCCTGAGCCAGGCGTTGCTCCTGACCCCGCATTGGAGTATGACCCCGTTCATGCCAATGCACCGGCTGTTACTCCTTGACTGATCATCTGCTTGGATGAGAGAAAATTCGGGGTAACTGTGCAAGACAATTTATTATTACGGGGGCCCACGTAATAACGATTTGTAGTGCACAGGAATCCTGGTGGACTCTGCAGGTCAAGCTAATGATAACCTAAACACAAATGACCTAGGCGATGTAGCCTCGAGTTCATTCTATTACAAGCAACAAGCCAAATTGACAAGCCTATGTGAAGGCTCAGGAATTTATTTCCCCACTTATACAGTGAGTATATTTGCGTGTGAAATGGGGTGATTACATGATGGCTTACGTTGCTATATATATACCCCATAGACAATTGAAACATTGTCCAACCCGCTTCACGCTATTTCGACGAAAAGGGAATGTCACCCAGGCATGACACAAACACCAGTACATTGCCAAGGACAGAAGCCGAGCTGCAAGAACGCATCTCACAGATAAATGCACGACATGAAGCCCTCCACTCTAAGTACAACGATGGCATTACTGGAGATAACCCTCCAACTGGCTGCACCTACAAACAGTTCCTGAACTGCAAGCCTTTGAACTTTGTCGGAACAGGAGGCACCGTTGCATTTGTTCGTTGGTCCGAAAAGACCGACTCCATCCTAAGGATGAGTAACTGATCGCCAACAGAGTGTTACCTACATCTCAGGGATATTTCTAGATGACACACTCTCTTAATGGAACCTCCAGGTTCAGACCCTTGGCACAGACGCTACTTATACACTGAGCTGGGACGAGCTCAAGGAAACGATTGAGAAGAAATGTTGTTTTAGGACAGAAATTCAGAAACTTGACGTGGAGTCCTGAAATTTGAGAAAGGACGAACCAGAGACTCCTGAACATGACCAGCGATCGCACGACTTATCTAGGGTCGTCCCCTACTAAGTCATTGATGTAGTATGATATAGTGGTGTACTTGTGAGTTTTACATTGTGGTCTCGAATTGTGACAATACAATCGCAGTATTCTCATCACATGCGATGCACAATCAATTGTTTATGCCCTATAGCATAAGAGGTTATGTGATTGACTTGTTGATGTCATGAGATGTTATGTGTTGGTATTGTTGAATGCATACGTACACTTCACTTGCCATGACCTAACCTATGTGAAACATCTTTTAGAAGATGCCGCCAAGACGCGAAATGCGCATGCCCACCTCTGAGGCAGAACTTAAAGAGATAATTGCTGCAGCTATAGCACAGCACGAGGCCCTACGCTCCGAACCAATCAAAGGTACCTCAGAAAATAACGGTTGTTCCTACTGGCACTTCCTCAACTACAAGCCTCCGAAGTTCGACGGCACTGGGGGTGCCATAACTTTTGTAAAATGGATTGAAAGTATTGAATCCATCTTTCGAATGAGTGGCTGTATGCCAGAACAACAGGTCCCATACGTTTCTGAGTTGTTTCAAGATGGAGCTCGATTATGGTGGAATCTTCAGGTTCGAATAATGGGCCTAACTACAGCATACGCGTTAACTTGGGATGAGTTGAAAGGAATGATGCATAAGAAGTATTGCCCCCACAAGGAAACCCAGAAGTGGGAAGATGAATTTCGGAGCCTAATGATGGAAGGTCCGAAGGTGTTGGAGTACGTACAACGACTTCATGATCTGTCACAAATTGTTCCATACCTGGAAAAACCAGAACGGAAGAAATTGGAACAATTCATTTGGGAACTGGCACCTCAAGTCTTGAGCTTGATGACAACATCAACGCCACCAACAACTGATGCTGCAAGTAAGATGGGTTTGGCACTCGCTGCGGAGGCAATTAGACTAGAGAAACTCGCAGACCCTGACAAGGAGACTCAGGTAGAGTCATCCGGAAAGAACAAAAGGAAGCTCACTGAAGGTACCCGAACGAATAATGAGAACAAAGGAAAGGGTTATATGGGCACTCTGCCCAAGTGTAACACATGCCAGCGTCATCATTCTGGCCAATGTGGACTGAAAACATGCGAAGTATGTGGGAAACATGGTCACTTGAAGGACACTTGTTGGGCCCCTGCCGGTCGGGGAGGCCAAGGAGGATTTGGGAATAAAGATAATAACCGTGGCGGTTTTGGAAGTCGCCCACAGGGAAAAGATTACAAGGGTATCCTACCTAAGTGCGACAATTGTTTACGTTATCATGTCGGGCGATGCAAATATGGAAATTGTGGTAACTGTGGCAAGGTGGGACATGTCAAGGAAACTTGTTGGCAAAATACTAAACTTAGTAATGGGGGCCAGGATGGTAGTGAGAATCACGAAGAGGACAACGACAACATTAATTGTCAAGGCAGAATGAGTGATGAACAGAAGCGTGCTCGAGGATGTTTAAACTGTGGAAGCAAAAAGCATTTCAGAAGATATTGCCCGAAGACAATCAGGCGCAAGGATGAAAGCTCCCCGTCGGAGCTAGGGAGGCACGCCAGAGATCCAAGCATGGATAGCGGTACGTCCCACATTACCCAACATTATGCATCTGTATTGCCAGCTACTGTTGCAAATTTTACGATTCACAATTCTAGTATTCGAGGACATAATTGGTTTACGTAGCGAGTAAGTAGTTATTCCAGTACCCATTAGAACTGGCTTAGGGGAAGCTAGTGGAAGCCAACGCGGTAACTGGAATCGGCACGATAGAACCCGGAGAGCGTAAGTTTACGCCAGGTCTATTGCCAGTTGAATTTGGAAAGACTTCGACGTGATGTTTGTGATGGACTTGTTGACGAACAACCGTGCGGAGATTGCCATCCGCGCCCCGACAACGAACGAAGAAATGATCGTGACTCATGGAGCAGGATACGCTCCTGCGGATTATAAGAAGACCCAAAAATTCTCGCACAAAGGATGTGTTGCATTCTTGGCTCATGTTATGGAAAAGGAAGTCGAAGAACCAAAACTCAAAGGTATCCTTGTGATTGGAGAATACCCCGAAGTCTTCCTCGAAGACTTGCTGGAATCATCTCCTCACGATTTGTCAAATCCCGCGTCGACTTAATTCCGGGCACTGCACCCGTAGTCGATGCATCATAGCAACTTACACTTTCGGAGATGCAAGGACTGACAGAGAAGTGTTAGCAATGGTTAGAGAAGGAAGATAACAGACCAAAATTTCCTTTTGGGGTAACCCCATCTTTTACCCATCAAAAAGAAGGACGATGATTTCCAATAAACATCAACTACAGAGAACTGAAAAAGCTGACGATCAAGAATAGATACCCTCTGCCAAGAATCGACGATCTGTTTGATCAACTGCAAGGCTCAAACTATTATTCAAAGATCGATCTTCGATCTGGATACCATCAATTAAGGATACAGGAGGAAAGTATCCCGAAAACAGCCTTCCGAACTCGTTATGGACACTACGAGTTCCTCGTTATGCCATTTGGTTTGACAAACGCACCTGCGGTATTCATGGATCTAATGAATAGAGCTTGCAAGCCATACTTGGACAAGTTCATGATTGTGTTTATCGACGACATCTCGATTTATTCAAGGACAAAGGCTGAACACGAACAGCATCTAAGAACTATTCTGGAGCTGCTAAAGAAGGAACAGTTGCATGCCGAGTTCTCTAAGTGCGAGTTTTGGCTACGCGAAGTCCAGTTTCTTGGACATGTGGTTAATGGAAATGGGATTCATGTTGATCCCACAAAGATCAAGGCAATCAAGAATTGGGAAACGCCTACAACGCCAACCGAGATTCGACAATTCTTGGGTTTGGCTGGTTACTATCGAAGGTTCATCGAGGATTTTTCGAAAATCGCTCAACCTTTGACACTCCTGACCCAGAAGGATAAGACGTTTGATTGGGGAATCAAACAGGACGAAGCGTTTCAGATATTGAAGGATAAGCTCTGCAACGCGCCAATCTTAGCTCTACCAGAAGGCACTGATGACTTTGTGGTATACTGCGACGCATCGCGTCAAGGGTTGGGTTGTGTGTTGATGCAACGCCAAAAGGTCATTGCTTACGCATCACGCCAACTGAAAGTGCACGAGAAGAATTATACCACACATGATTTAGAGCTTGGCGCAGTGGTTTTTGCACTAAAGATCTGGAGGCACTACCTGTATGGTACGAAGTGCACAATTTTCACAGATCACAAGAGCCTACAACATATATTTAACCAGAAGGAGTTAAATATGAGGCAAAGACGATGGGTTGAGTTACTAAACGATTACGACTGCGAGATCAAGTATCACCCGGGAAGGGCGAACGTAGTAGCCGATGCCCTAAGTCGTAAAGAAAGAATCAAGCCATAAGGGTTAGAGCTTTGGAAATGATTGTACGAACCGACCTTCCCTCGCGCATTCGTGCTGCACAAAAGGAAGCTCTCAAGAAGGGAAACCTTGAGGAAGAATATCTCCGGGGAATGGAGAAGCTTTTGGTACCAAACGAGGAAGGGACGTTACATTTTGAGAAAAGAATTTGGGTTCCTCTGTTTGGTGGATTAAGGGAAGTTATTTTCGACGAAGCGCACAAGTCACGGTACTCTATCCACCCTGGATCGGATAAGATGTACCAGGATCTTAAAGATTACTATTGGTGGCCTAGGATGAAAGGCGACGTTGCTGTCTATGTGAGCAAATGTTTAACGTGCGCTAAGGTCAAGGCAGAATACCAGAAGCCTTCGGGACTTCTGCAACAACCTGAGATTCCCAAATGGAAATGGGAACAAATCTCAATGGATTTTGTTACAAAACTGCCAAGAACGCCAAGAGGCCATGATATGATTTGGGTGATTGTTGACCGCCTAACAAAGTCCGCACATTTTCTGCCAATCAGGGAGAAAGACAGTACTAGTAAACTTGCGGAAATTTACATGAGAGAGATCGTAGCACGACATGGAGTACCACTCTCGATCATCTCTGATAGAGACGGAAGATTTGTGTCAAGAATATGGCAATCTTTCCAAGAATCTTTTGGCTCACAATTGAATCTGAGCACTGCATTCCATCCGCAAACCGATGGCCAGAGCGAGCGAACAATACAAACGTTGGAAGACATGCTGAGGGCATGTGTTATGGATTTAGGAGGTAGCTGGGATAAACACTTACCCTTGGTCGAATTTTCGTACAACAACAGCTACCACACCAGTATTGGTGTTGCGCCTTTTGAAGCCCTATACGGACGCAAGTGCCGATCCCCACTATGTTGGTCTGACGCAGGTGATAGGCAACTTGCTGGTCCCGAGATCGTCCAAGAGACGACAGATAAGATCGCGCAAATACTCAAACGCATCGAAGCCGCTCGCCACAGGCAAAAGGCCTACGCGGATCCAAACCGGAAGCATGTGGACTTCCAAGTCGGAGAGATGGTATTATTGAAGGTTTCACCCTGGAAAGGGGTAGCGCGCTTTGGAAAGCGAGGAAAGTTGAATCCACGCTACATTGGTCCCTTTAGAATTCTGGAAAGAATTGGGACAGTAGCATACAAGTTGGACCTACCTGCTGAACTAAATGGTGTTCACGATACATTTCATGTATCCAATTTAAAGAAAAGTCCAACTCAAGTTGACGTTGCCATTCCTATCGACGAGATTCATATTGACGACACGCTCCACTTCGTTGAAGAACCTGTCGAGGTCACAGATTGGAAAGTTAACAAGACCCGCCGGAGCAGTGTCAAACTCGTCAAGGTACGTTGGAATGCCAGACATGGTCCTGAATTCACATGGGAACGTGAGGACCGAATGAAAGAAAAGTACCCCCACTTATTTCCCAAGAACACTGCATCTACAAGCAGAACTTAAAATTTCGGGACGAAATTTATTTAACGGGGGGAGAATGTGACAACCCGCACAAAACCAGGTATCCGTACAACTTAATTAATGATTAATTATTACTTGATTACTGTGCTTGATTGAAACTAGCTGATAAACTGCTACCTGCATACTGATACATGCACTTACTTGCATCATACTTTATTTGCTGTCACTACATTATTTACGTGCTGAACCCTAGTGACAAACATGATGCACAAAAAGCACAGTAGCACCAAACGGATACACAGTGAACATGCTGATATAACCAGCATCAGGCAAATACTGCCTCAAGGCCTGTTAAGAGCCTCATATATTTTGGCTACACTGGTAGTGAGTGTAGGATATCAGGGTTGTGTTACCGCGTCTCTAGGGGATAGGATACACTGATTCGGATGTGCCAGAACGTACTTTAAGTACCAAACACAGCACTTTAAATAATTTAACCAGCTTCTAGCTGACTAGTAAAGTGCCAAAAATGAGAAAATATTACTAGACACTTTCTAAAGTGTCGGGAAAACAAAATGTGTCACTAAAATGTAATAACGACACTTTAAAGTCTTTTGTAACACTTTAACGGATTACTATCCAACCGGACACCCGGACTTTACCCAGAACATGAAAACTTTACTATTTTCACTATCACTATTTTTCTGAGCCAGTTAGGGTCCCTGATTACCCTAACACCCGTCATAACACGCAACTTATAACTAACTAAGTTAACACCTAAACTAACTTAGTTAACCTAAACTAAACCCCTAACTAATGTTTAGGATCGAACCAACCCCCCACCCAAGCCCCTAACCGTCCACAAATGTGGGGGACACACAAGGACTAGTAAATTATTATTTTATGGTGTGTGTTTAATATCTTGAAGGCACAATTTCCATTGGATAAAACCCTTAAATCATGCCTATAAATAAACACTAATACATGAGATTATTACTTAACATTTTCACCAACACACTTTCACTCTCTTGTCTCTCCCACTCTCGGCCGAAACACCCCAGCCCCCTACACCCACTTTCGACATTCATCCTCATCATTCCAAGACCATTCAAACATCACAAGACACGTATAAGGAGCTTTGGTGCAAGCGGAACGCGAAGGACCACTCTCGTTGGCTTTTATCCACGCGGTTTTCGTCACAACTCTTCCCTAGCCTTGAGCTAGAGGTATAACCTTTAAAACTTGATTTTACACTCATCTAAAGTGGTTAAAAGAACTTTCGTCGGTTAAATATCGTTAACATGCGTTTTGAATCTTTAAAGTCTAGTAAAATCACTAAAATGGAGGTTAATAGCATATGTCTTGTGTAAAAGTCGTAGGACTTGAAATTTGTGCTTATTGTGACCCGATCTATAATGTGGTAGCTCAAATCTTCGTTTAACCCGACTTTGTAAAATCACGTATCTTCACATAAGCTTGTTTTTGAAAGATACAAGGGTTAAAGGAGAACACTACCACATTCTAGAGACATGAACTTGTAGAGAAGTATTTTACTTGTGTAAAAGTATTTTAACCGGTAAAATGGTGTTTAAAACTAGCGGATCTACGTATCCGCAAGTGGTATTTTTGAAAGACCACACTTTAAGGAAATCATGTTTTTCTAAAAGATGGATCTTGCACTAATAAATATGATTTTATAAACCACAAGTGTATAGACACTTGTAAAATAAAGAGATCCGACAAAGAAGTGTATTTGTCACTTGTTACTAGAAGTTGTAAAGACGGTTTTCTCTAAACACGAGGCTTTTACGAGATTAAAGTTTCTTTATATATAAAGATCTACATATATAAAGGTGATTTACATTATTGATGCGGAAAAACTGCAAGTTCATGCGATTATGCAAATTTACATACTTGTTGACTAGTTTGATGTGTCGGAAATTGTTTGATTGAAATAAAGAAGTTGATTGAGTTGATTTGTTAAAAGAAAATGATACGCTTAAAAGCGTGGCCACCTCCAGTTACAGAGGAAACTCTGGCGAAATTTTCTAAAACCCTAACACTTAGACTTTTTACACAACAAGTGTTAGAACTATTTTTGGGCATACTTTTGAAACATAAATTTCGCCAGTACTATATTTTACTAAACATTCGGAGGTGGGATTTTCACAAGGATTAACGTGATAAATATATTTGTCACAACACTGTTTATGATTATTTTGTGAAATACATAAATATTATTTTAGAGTGAAAATAATATTTACAAGCGTTAATGATTCCAAAACTTTGCGAACGCTTCCATAAACATTTAAGTTACACCGGTAATTACATTACCACAAGTTTGATAAAACGTAACTTACGCACATGTATTAAATCCCCCATCCTTGGGAAGATGTATAACTATCAAGCATAAACAAAATGTAACACGAAATAGTTGTCTAACTATTTCCCGCAAACATAAACTGTAAAGCTAAAGCACGGCCGTCCGTCTAATAGAATTAGCACTTGTAGGTCGTTGCACAGCTTACTGCTTCAGAGACGCTTGATAGAGTTTACGCATCCACTGTGAGTTCATGTCCCCCTTTTCTCTAACTGTTTTCAGTTTTCTTAACTGCGGGGGTGAAATACATGTTACTTTGTTTACAAGTACTTTATACAAGGTATGAATAACGTAAGGAGGTTTAGATCATGTGAATGGGTAGTTAGAACCCCGAGGGACTCGAGCGGTAGATCTATTTGGGTGTAGCGAGCCCAGCTCCCGGTCCAACAGAACAGGCCTCTCGAAGGACTAACAGAACGGATCCGGAGTGACTTGGTACCCAACGCAAAATCGGCTAGGGTTGTATCTTACTTACTTGCATTTCACGACATGCTAATGGCCTTGCAAACCATTGGTGATCACAAGTCCTCTTACACTGCTACATACCAGGAAACTTTTATACTTACAAGTGTTTTACTTACTCACTTGCACATGAACTCGCTCAACATTATTGTTGATTTTTCAACTCACATGTATTTCAGGGAATTAACGGATTCTGGCACGGTATGAACGTTTTCCGCTGCAATCTTCATGAAGTCATCAAGGATTAGGGGTTGTGTTCTCTTACCTGGACAAGACACAATCCTTAACCCTCATTTATGTTTTGTTTCTAGATGTAATGTTACTGAACAAGGTTATGGTCGTATGTTTAAAACAATGGTATTGTACGTTGATTTCTAAACTTAATGATGACTTGCATGGTTTTTAAATTCATATAGCTTTGTTATGATTAAGCTATGGTATTAAGAAGTCACACCAAAACTAACCACGCTTCCGCAAAGCCAGGGTGTGATAGCTCTAACCATGGCTATTCCTGAATTGGATGGGAACAAATATGTTAATGAGACTATTCGGGTGGAGTATGAATGGGAGCCTCCGAGATGTGTCCACTGCTGTGTATTTGGGCATGATTCTGAGGAGTGTCCAAAACGCATTCGACCGACAGTGAAACCTCCTACATATAGACCGAGAGTAGATGAGGATGGTTATACGGAAGTCAAGACAAAGAAGAATGTAAAGAAAAGCGGTTTTCAAGTTAACAATCAAAAGCCCAAGGTTGAATATAGACCTGTGGATAAAAAGAAAAAGGCAGTGAGTTCTGCTTACATGAATGCGAGGAGCACTAGTTCTTCTAAGGTTCAAACACATAATTCGTTTAGCGCACTTGGGTTTGTTGGAGGGAACGGGGATAAAGGGAGACGTGAGCCAAATGAGGAGTCTGATGATGACGAGGTAGAGGTTGTATATGATGAAACGAATGAGTTTATGACATCGGGTACTCATCCTAAGTCTTCCAGTACAGGGGCAAGCACCTCTCACATAAACTTGTCTAATGGATAGGTGGCGTCTATTTCATGCTAAAGGGCTGCCAGTTGGTAGCAATTTCATTTTTGACGATGGAGGTTGACGTCTTTTGTTTGTTTTTTCGTTTGTCTACTAGTTAGTCATTATCATGATTGTAGTAGGCTAGATTAATGTGGTAACTTGGTTTGTTTGGTTTTTTGTTTACATATATGGGGCATGTCCTGTATATGAACTAGTGGGGAATTCATCCTCACTACTTGTACTTATTTGGCGGTTGTCTATAATAGAATCACCGGGGTAACCCTTTACCCAAAAAAAAAGAAAGGTAGCATTTGTGCTACCGTTGAAGGATGTTAGTCCTCCTCGAGTTCAAGTTCAAGATCAGATACAAGATGATAATGTTCATGTCCAATCTTATGCGGATGTGGTCCTAAATGAACAGTTCGAGCAGGGGGATAGTAAGCGTGGTAGTGAGTTTATTCAGAAACAGAATGATGATAAATTTGCTAGGAAGCCCAATGATGCGGCTGAACAGGTTCCTAAAGTCAAGTTTCGTTCTCTAAACTCAGAGGTCTCAATGGATGGAGTGGATGTAGTGCTTCCGATTGATTATGTTCGCTAGGTTGAAAACAGGTTAGCTAACACTCTTTATGGTTATTTTCTGGGGGATAGAATTGCGTATCCAGTAGTTGAACACTTTGTGAGAACAAATTGGAAGAAACATGGTCTTCAGAAAACTATGATGAATTCGAATGGGTTCTTTTTCTTCAAGTTTGAAGACAGAAAGGGTATGGATGTCGTTCTTGAAGGGGGTCCCTGGATGATCCGTAACAAACCTATGTTTCTCAACATTTGGTCCCCTACAAACACTCTTAAAAAAGAAGAAGTTAAAAAGGTTGCAGTTTGGGTTAAATTGCATGATGTCCCTCTAGTGGCATATTCTGATGATGGTTTAAGCATGCTGGCTTCAAAAATTGGGAATCCTGTGCGGCTTGATTCGTATACTATTGATATGTGTAATGAGGCTTGGGGAAGGAGCAGCTATGCTAGGGCTCTCATTGAAATATCGGCTGATCAGGATTTGAAAGAGACTCTTACTATGGCTATTCCTGAATTGGATGGGAGTAAATATGTTACTGAAACTATTAGGGTGGAGTATGAATGGGAACCCCCGAGATGTGCCCATTGCTGTGTTTTTGGGCATGTTTATGAGGAGTGTCCTAAAGGCATTCGATCGACAGTGAAACCTCCTACAAACAATCAGAAAGTAGATGAGGATGGTTACACGGAAGTCAAGACAAAGAAGAATGTAAAGAAGAGTGGTTTTCAAGTTAACAATCAAAAGCCCAAGTTTGAATATAGACCTGTGGATAAGAAGAAAAAGGCAGTGACTAGCTCGTCCAAGGTTCAAACACACAATTCTTTTAGTGCTCTTGGGTTTGTTAGGGGGGACGGGGGTTCCTTCCAAGGGAGATCTAAAGGGGAACGTGAGCTAAATGCGGAGTCTGACGATGATGAGGTAGAGAATGTATATGATGAAACGAAGGAGTTTATGACATCGGGTACACATCCTACGTCTTCCAGTACAGGGGCAAGCATCTCTCACATAAAGGTGTCCAATGGATAGGTGGTTTCTGGTTCATGCAAAGGGGCTGCCGGTTGGTAGCAATTTCATTTTTGATGATGGTGGTTGACGTCGTTTGTTTGTTTTTTTTCGTTTGTCTACTAGTTAGTATTATCATGATTGTAGTAGGCTAGATTGAGGTGGTAACTTGTTTTGTTTTGCTTTTTTGTTTACATATACGGGGCATGTCCTGTATATGAACTAGTGGGGAACTCATCCTCACTACTTGTTCTTATTTGGCGGTTGTCTATAATAGAATCACCGGGGTAACCCTTTACCCAAAAAAAAAAAAAAACATGATGACCGTTGCAGCGAGCACAATGAGATGCGGTACCAGCATACACTTTCTTCGCAGGCGGTTGAGCCGGTGGGTTCTGAGCTGTTACTGCAAAATTCTGAGCACCCTTTCGCTTTCTCGACTTCTTCGATGACTCACCTTTCTTATCCTTACCCTTATCCTTGCCTTTAACAGAATCGGTCGACTTTTTCTTATCACCCTTGCGGGTAAGTTTACCCTTCCTAACCTGAGACTCAGTCAGGGTAGCAGACAACTCGATCGCGTGACGAACAGTAGTTGGAATAATGCCAGTCACAATATCCTGTATGGAATCGGGTAAACCATCGATATACCTCTCTATCGCTTTCTCCAACGGGGTAACCATAGTAGGACACAAAAGACTGAGTTCCGCAAAACGATCCGTATATGCACGGTGTTCTCCCCCATCTTGCTTTAGATCGTCAAACTCTCGTTCCAAAGCTCGAATTTCGTGACGGGGACAAAACTCTTTCATCATGAGAGCTCAAAGCTCTTCCCATGTCTGTGCCAATGCCACTTCGGCACCCCTATCACGCATCACTCCGTTCCACCACGTAAGAGCACGCTTCACAAACACACTTGATGCAAATTCAACCTTACGCTCATTCGGACACTGCACATGTCTGAATGTGCTCTTGATACTCTTGAACCACTGCAGGAGCACAGTTGCTCCTTGCGACCCGGAAAACTTTAGCGGCTTAGCAGAATTGAAATTCTTGAAATTACTTGGAGCATTATTGTTATTATTATTATTGTTGTTGTATAACTCGTGGATCTGGGTCACAACGCCTGGAAGCACAGCAGCCATTTGCTGAGAGACAAGGGCTGCGACTTCTTCAGCAGTAAAAGATTGTGCATCACATCGAGGAGGCATTGTCTAAAAGGAAATATGAGAAACGAGTGAGGTTGACAATTAGGAAAAACAAAAGAGGTATTGAAAATATCGGCAAAACACAAGGAAGGAGATCATTTGTTCGTTACCTCGAACAAACAAACGACACGCAGTGACTAATCAAAGTAAATGGGTCAGAATAACGTATCGCGAAGACATGCTCGCCTATAAGTGAACACTCACCCAAGAGTTCCCAGGTAAGAGTGACTGGTCCGATTATATGGATTTGTACGAACACTCTAGCCTTAGACAGAAAACCCAGGGTACAGGCATTCACTCTTCCAGTTTGCACGTGTTCACATTATTTAGACCCAAACTTTGACAAGATTTTGAAAACTCAAAAGGCACCGAGCCAAATATGAGTCAAACTGAAAGGGTTCAAAACCTAGTAATCAATCATCCTAGAACGGATGATTAATTTTCGAAGTAGATTCGAAATTTATGTTCTCGTTGTGGTTATCTTAGGTAGGTAACGGTTTTGTTTTTAAAAATCTAAACGCAGAAAACTTGCGTTGGGGTCCTAGAAAGTTATATTCTAGGTCAAAGCATTACTAATAACCTAATTCCCTATAACCATTGGCTATGATACCAACTCTTCTGTCACACCCGACCACGTTAAAACAACAAACCGTGGCGGAAACGTCGGGGAGTGTCGTGGCAGAATTATTGTTTCACAACCATGGATAAAAAAAAGAGTTTCGTTTTATTTATTCATTAAGTAATTTACATTGTTTTAACATGAAATAAACAAGTTACATATTGACTATCACTATTATTATGTCACTAAGGCCTCGTCCAGATCCTATGTGACTCATGCATCCTAGCAATCAACATCAAGCAATAACACCTGAAACATATGTAAAAACAAAGTCAGCAAAGAAATGCTGGCGAGCACATAGGTTTTATGAGAGTGTCGGATTCATGGCTAGTTTACATGTTGCAATACCTTGTTAAAAACCTTGTTTTGAAAAGCGTATAATATTGCAGCATATTTAACCAACTCAAATCAAGCGGGTTATAATTTATAAAACCTCGTAGCCATGATTCTTAACCTAAAAACATTTGTTTTAGTAAACCAAATTGTAAAACATCTCGTATTAACTCGTTAATAAAACTCGTATGGTTTATATCCTTTCGAAAACATCGTTATGTGACATCGTTTTAAAATCGTTTACCTAAGTGAACTAAATAACATCACGGTATGTAATATGTTGAAAACACTTATATATCAGAAGTACCAGCGGCGTATCTACCATGTTTTCACCACATTACACCCGTCCCGTTATCTAAACACTTAACCAAAAACCAATCGTTTATCCAACTCTTTAATCTTGTTCAAATCGTTTCCAAATCGTTAACTCGTTTAAATCGTTTAAATCATCCTCGTTTTAATTATGAAAACTATTTTTGGTCGTCTCGCTAATAACATTCAAACCTTCGTGACTCGACTATCTCGCTTCTCGCATTAACAAACCACCAAAGGGTAAGTTAACAATCAGATTCAGTCATTACCCACCTACCCCACACATAACCATGGGTGCAGTACGATAACGGGATTTTTCAGATCCTATGGTACCATAACCTAATACTGGTCGGCTTGATCAATGCTAATGAATGTCATTTGTTATGTAACTACAACCAACGAGTTTGTTCACTTTATCGAAATCGTTATTAATTTAGTATAAACCATTTTAATTGCTTTTGAAACCATCGTTTAAACCTCGAAAATCGTTTAACATATGAATCACCCCAAAACAATTGAAAACAGTAAAATAGGGGAACTATGTACTCACATGAAGTGCAAAGTATCCTCAATCAATAGAACTTCAACAAACTCAAGTAAACCAGAGAAATCAAGCAGTACCTAGTAATCGAATCACTAGTAAATAAATTGACACCTCAATCGGAAGATCGGATAGAATGAGGTCTTGTAAACCAAATGAGTGTTGGAACTCATGTGATATGGTTTAACAAAGTCTACATTCTAGATCGGAACCTAACCTAAGTGCTTTCGACCCATTGCGACCCATTAAGGTAGCTTATGCTACTTTAACGCGTCGTTCGCGTAAATGCGCGTTCGAGACGTCTAACGAGTCCTATGACAAGTATTATATGCCTAAACATGTTGCATAATCAATTAAGTGATAAAAGTTTATGTTACATATGCTTAATTACCAATTATGCATAAAAAGGGTATTTTGGTCATTTACCTAAGGCATATAAACTACTTATCATACAACTAATTAAACCTAAGTGACCATAAGGTATAACCTCGGAAGGTTATTCCCTATGCAACTATGGTTACTAAACATGTTTGGTCGGATCCTAATGATCGACCAAACGGGTCGAGTTCGAAAGTCTAAGCGAGTGTTTAGTCCGCTTGACTTACGACTCTACACAAGCACTAAACTAAAAGTGACGAGCTAAACATGTTAAGACATGTTTAGTTAAGTTAGAAAACAGGTTTTGGTATCAAAACAAACGGTTTTGATACCCAAGAGTAGTTTGGTTACAAAATACGCACAAATACGCATTTTGGCCGAAACTACGACTCGTCACTACGCCTAGTCAACATGGTAATCAGTAGGTATAGTCACAAGGGACTATAACCATCGTGATTACGCTCACGTTGCAAAGTTCAAATGAACTTTGTGTTGACCATTGACTGGTCAAAGCTGAAAGTCAAACTCTGTTTGACTTTCATGCTTGAAATACAAGAACAAGCTAGAAGAGGACTTACAAAGGGTCCAAGAAGGTGTTTTGATTCAAAGTTACTCAGGTATGAGGTGTTAAAACCTCAACTTAGAGCAGAAGTTGAATCAAGGTGTGAAAAACCCAAATGAGGAAGCTTGCTATTTATAGGAAGTTGAGATCAATAGGATTATTCCATGTGTTTAGAGGGTGTAATCTTGGCCATACATGTGGGTACATGGTATTAGAATACAATGGGGGTCGAAAACCAGCTCCTGGTATTGTAAAAGTTACAAAAAAGACCACCAAGTTCAACCCCGTTGCTGAAAAATGCTGAAAATCAAATTTCTGTCCAGATCAGGCCGTGGCGTCGCGCCACGGCAGAGACATATGGTGGTGGCGCAGCGCCACCAGGTGCCAGTTCCAGAAATTTTGCCAAAATGGCAGAAATGGTCCCTGCACATGTTTAAGGCCTTTTTTGATGCGTTTAAACCCCGTTAACCCCATTTCAAGTCTCTAAAATGATGTTAAAGTATAGGGAACTAAAAACATGCTCAAAAATATCTCGAATGTCGGTTCGTTTGGTCGTACGGTTGCGTTATTCGGGTAATTATGACGGAAGTCGTAACGAACGCAAAAACGATCCAAATTACGCGGCGATGGAATTTTATCAAGCCAATCACTAAAATAAAATATTTTAATGATTACATAAATTTTTGGATGTCCATCCGATATGCGCGAAAATGCAAACTTATGCACTTTTTGACGCTTTTAGTCCCTATTGATCAATAAAGTTTATTTTAGCATACCGAACCCCTCAAAGCCTATTTCTAAGCTATGTAAAGGATATTTAGGGTATGTTTAACTTATGATCAAGTTCCAGAATGTTCGTTACTATACAAATCGATATAGTTTCACAGTTTGACACAATTAGTCCCTATGATCGAACAAACTTGGTTTCAACACAACAGACCATCCAAAACTTATTTCTAAGTTATGTGGAGGTTATTTAAGGTATGTTAAGCCTATGTCACTATTCAGGAGTGTTTGTTGTATTAAACTTACGAGAATCATTGTTGGGTGGAATCCCACTATATTTGATGTCATGATTTTGGCTCAGTCGTCTCAGGTTATGCACCTACAATTGATGTTTAAATTGGATAAAAAGATGGTCTTTTGCTCTATTGTTTATGCAGCCAATTATTATGTTTCCCGTAGAGAATTATGGCATCATCTTTCTATGCATAAAACTCTTGTTGCTAATAAACCTTGCTTTATTATGGGTGATTTTAATTCAGATCTCAACATAGAGGATAAATCTATGGGAACTTCCTCAATATCGATTGGTATGAGAGAGTTTCAAAATTGTGTTGATGACATTGAAGTGGTTGATATAGATCGGACAGGAATCCATTTCACTTGGAATCAAAAGCCGAAGAAGGGGGTTGGCCTTTTAAAGAAGATTGATCGGGTGATGGGAAACACATCGTTTGTGGCTGATTTTTTTTTGGGTAAAGGGTTACCCCGGTGATTCTATATATTCACAACCAAAACAAAACAAGTAGTGCAGAGAGCCTACACTAGTTCAATCATGGGACAGGCCCCAAGAAAGTATACCAAACAACAAACCAAAAAAACCAGAAAAAACTAACATAAAGACTACTAGACTAAACATCTAGAAAAACCAAAATCACGGAAAAACACCCTACTCAGCCTCCATCATCATGACCGAGTTCCCCACCAATTTCCCAATCTTCAAGCAGCTTCCGCACATTTGCAGTATTGTTTAACTTTGCTCCCATAAGCTTGTATCTTACTGTCTTTAAAATAACTTCACTAACCATTTCCGGAGGTCTCAGCTGATTTTTGAATAACCAGTTATTTCTCTCTTGCCATATAAAATAAGAAGTAGCTGCCACTAGAAGCTTAGCAACATAAACCACCACCGATTTTGACCGAGCACGAGCAAGTAACCAATCTACAATTTCTCTCCATTTCGGGTTAACCGAAGACATACCCACCTTTTGCCTCACTATATGCCAAACTTGAGACGAAAACTTACATTCAAAGAATAGGTGAGGATGAGAATCAAAGTCCTCATAGCACAAAAGACAACACATCATATTCATATTTTTCCGCCTTGCAATATCCCACTTCAGAATTTTGTCTTGAGTTAAAAGTTTACCTTTCATGACCAACCACATCATAAAAGCATGCCGAGGGATACACTGGGAGAACCAAACCATATTGCACCAGTTAACTTCCGGCTCCTTGTATCGAACCGAATGCCAAACATTCGATGAAGAGAAGTCGTTTAACTCATTACCATCCTTCCATAATAGTGTGTCTTGTTTTGTTGGATTTAACTGTTTCTGATCTAGATGAATGAGCACGGGAAACAAATCTCTCCAAGCCGTCGGCCATCTCCAAGAACCACTAGAATAGACATTAGCCACTGAATCATCTAGCTGAAAATCCGCATCGGTAATGGTTCTCGGAGTTAGAAAGTCGCATAACGGACCCATATCACACCAATAATCAAACCAGGCCGAAGTCTTTGCACCATTACCAACATCCGACCAGATATGTTTTCGGATCATAGGGCGCAACTGGATCAATTTTCTCCAAGACCAACAGCAATTAGTAGGAGTTTTGCAAACCCAAAAACTCTTACCTTTTAAATGATAGCTATGAACCCACTCAACCCACAACGAATCACGCTTAGAAACGATACTCCAAATGTGAGAAGACATAAGAGCCTTATTCATATCCCCAATTCGTCTAATGCCCAATCCCCCTTCATATTTTGGAGTACAAACAGTTTTCCAAGAAACTTTAGATTTACCTTTATTAAACGAACTCTCTTGCGACCAAAGGAAGTTTCGCATTCTAGCTTCTAGCTCCTGAATTATCCGAGCCGGAAGGATAAACACAGACGACCAATAAATATGCATGGAAGAGAGGACAGAAATAATGAGTTGCAGTCTACCAGCAAACGAGAGCAACTTGTTCCTCCAATTCGTGATTCGTTTCTCTAATCTTTCGATAAGAACACGACAATCGTTATACCCAAGTCTAGAAGAAATTAGAGGCACACCCAAATATCTGACAGGCAATTTTCCTTCCACAAATGGCATAATATCCAGAATAGCATCTTTGACATGACTTTTAACATTGCAAAAGAAGATCGTGCTTTTCTGATTACTAGGAACTAACCCCGACATCTTTGTAAACTTAGAGAGAGATGTCAAAATACATCTCGCCGAGTTTACTTCTCCTCTAGCAAAAATGAACAAGTCATCCGCAAAACAAAGATTGATAATTTGCTGTTTCTCACATTTGTTATGAAACTTAAAGGATGAATCAATACGAACCGCATGCTGAAGAATAGCCGTTAAGACTTCCATGACTAGAGTGAAAAGATAAGGAGAGATCGGGTCCCCTTGTCTTAAACCGCGGCCACCTTTAAAGTAACCATGCACAGAACCATTGACACAGACCGAAAACGAAGCCGTAGAGACCAAAACCATGATCCAATCAACCATCTTGCCGTGAAAACCAAAACCAAGTAAAACACTCTTGAGGAAGCTCCAATCAACAGTTTCATATGCTTTCTGGATATCAACTTTAAAAGCACACCTAGGAGGACCCATACTTCTATGGTAATTATGCATCAATTCTTGCGTAAGCATAATATTATCAGATATTCTCCTTCCTGGAACAAACGCCGATTGATTAATGCTAACAATATCATTTAGCACACCTTTAATTCTATCAGCAACAATCTTGCTTATACACTTGTATAGAACGTTACAACAAGCAATTGGCCGATAATCAATAACAGTCGCAGGAGTAGTCACCTTCGGAATAAGAATAATAGTAGTGTGATTCAATTCCCGAAGAAGATTACCTGTTTCAAAAAAATCCAATATGGCACAAGTAACATCATTACCTATAACAGGCCAAGCACTCTTAAAGAAAGCGGCTGTATAGCCATCCGGACCAGCAGCTTTGTCAATGCCAATAGAAAACATAGCTTTTTTTACCTCCTCCACAGTTACATGTCGAATCATATTAGAAGCTTTTTGTGGATCAATGACTTTAGAGAATAAATCTGGAGCCGGAGTGAGAGAAATATCCCCTTGCTTACCGAAAAAATTCTGATAATGATTAACAAAAGCTTGATAAACCGCATCACCTTCATAAAGAATTCCATCCGAACCTTTAATGACATCTATTCGGCTGCAATGATTTCTGATTTTAAGAGAAGAATGGAAAAAAGCAGAGTTTGAATCCCCCGCCCTTAGCCAATCAACCTTTGACTTCTGTTTCAGAAAACGCTCCTCGTCCAGCGAAGCTTCTAGAAGATCACGGCTAGCCTCCTTTTCAGCCACACGGAGCTCGACATTACTCGGGTCTAGGTCAATACGTTGCTGAATATCGTCCAGTTTCAATCGAAATCCTTCCACTTTCTTGTGAAGATTGCCTTGTTTGAACAACAATGAGCGAATCGGATGCTTAAGCAACCGAAGTTTCTTCACCAATCGGAACTGATGAACTCCACTCACACTAGAAACCCAAATGTTTTTAACAATACCCAAAAATTCTGGTTTGTAAACCAAAAAGTTAGGAAACTTGAACGATCTCGGCTTCATTCTACCAGCTTCCGGAAAAGATAGGATACACGGACAATGGTCGGAAAGTCTGTAAGGCTTGAAAAAAGCAATAGAGTTCGGGTATTCAGCAACAAATGCCGTGTTTCCCATGATTCGATCTATTTTCTTCATAAGGCCTATCCCATTTTTCGGCTTTTGACTCCAAGTATAGTGGATCCCCATACGATTAATATCAACAACCTCAATATCATCCACGCACTCTTGAAAATCTCTCATGCCAATAGAGACCGACGACGAACCCATAGAATTATCTTCAATGTTCAAAGCCGTGTTAAAATCACCCATGATACACCAAGGTTTATTCCCAACCAGAACTTTGTGCAAGGACAAATTATGCCATAGATCTTTACGAGAGACATAATAATTATCAGCATAAACGAAAGAGCAAAACACCATTCTTTTATCAATTTTAAAAACTAGCTGAATATGCATAACCTGAGGAGACTGCGACAAAATCATCACATCAAAAATAGCCGGGTTCCATCCGATAATAATTCTCGTTCCTTTGTTACAACACCCTCCATTAGAACTCCAATCCCACGAGCGAAACACGGAGTTACAAACTTTACCCAACTTACCAACATCCATATGAGACTCCAAAATCACACACAAACTCAAATTAAACTCTCTGACTGCCTGACGAACCTCCTTCTGTTTGAGAGGGCGGTTCAACCCCCTAATATTCCATGATGCGATACTAACCATTGTTAACTATCGGAGGAGGAGTGCTTGCCCCTTTGCTTTTGATATTAAGAGTACCTTCCGTCAAAAAACTATCCGTTTCATTGTACACTTCTTCTACATCGTCATCAGTATCCTCATTGCCCATACCCGAATTCTTGATTCTGGCACCCGAGTCATCGTCCACTTCATTAAGAATATCAAATGGGTTATTCGATCTATTACTGTTCGAACTAGAAGCCTTGTTACTATCTCCCTTTGGTTTCGGTCCGACAGGACGATATTCAAATCTGGATTTTTGCGTATTGACAGGAATTCCAACTTTTTTAGCAGCTTTCTTACCATAGACTTCTGTGTACCCATCCTGATCCACCACCTGCATCTTTTTTGTTGGTCGTTTTTTAGGAGCATTCCGATTTTGCTCTTCATGCAAAGACTTGATTGGTTTCATCGGTTGTTTCGGACAATCATCAATATTGTGACCAAACACACAACAAGTCGCACACCGATGTGGGCTCCATTCATACTCCACATACATCGTTTCCTTAATAAAACCCTCCCCTTCAGATTCAGGAATGGCCATAGTAATCTCCTCTCGAAAGTCTTTGTCAGCCGATATTTCAATTAGGGCTCTAGCATAGCTACTCCTACCCCATGAGTCCACGCACATAGACGTAGTAAACTGATCCAACATCTTTGGTTCTCCAATAGTTGTTGCAATTAGGCTAAGACCATCTTCCGTGTATGCCGCAATAGGCACTTCATGAATTTTAACCCATAATTGTACCTTCTTAACCTCTTTCTTTTCAAGTTTAGTAGTTGGGGTCCAATTATTAAGAAACAAAGGTTGCGACCGAACTATCCATGGCCCATCCTTAAGAACATTCGACATACCAGTTTCATCTTTAAATTTGAAGAAGAAAAAGCCGTTCGCATTCATCATAGTTTTCTGTAATCCATATTTTTTCCAGTTCACACGCACAAAATAATCGACCACTGGGAAGGCCACACGATCTCCTAAAAAGTACCCATAAAGGGTGTTAGCCAGCTTATCTTGCACCGTACGGACAGACTCCCTCGGCAACACAATATCACACCCCTCTTGCACTACGGAACTAGCCAATGAACGAAAATTAATTTTCTTTGCATTCTGAGCACTTACCGATTCAGCATATGACATAGGCTTAGGTATATTTTCATTAACCTGATGAGTTCCTTGTGTTTTGTTATCTCCTGCCAAAACCGTCTCCACAACCTCACATTCCGATAAAGAGACCGGAGATGTGATCTTGGTTAATTCGTCTATGACATTAAACTTTTTCGACTCCTGCTGAGGTACTTGTATCGATCCTCTTCTTGGTAGAACCGGATTACCATCAATGTTGACAATACGACTGGCAAGCCCTTTATACGGTAAAGGCGGCTTACCACGATCTCCTAGAACAGAATTATCAGGTTTAGAACGATCATCCATAATGAAAAAATCACCTCTCTCCAAACACCAGCAAACAAGGAAACCATGCACTGAAAACACCAGCCGAAACCAGATCCTCAACCAGAAAGCAAACCGTAAGAAAATAGAAAAAACCCTAATTCTAGCAAAACCCTATTCCTTGCATCATTCGAATTATATAGTAGACCTGGATAATCAGAGACCTAAAGAGTAGGATCGACAATCCAAATAAACTATACAAGACGAAAGGAAAACACAAAACAAGGAGGCGAATGAACAAGAAGAAACGAAAAAAAAAACCCTAGATTAAAATCGATCAACCTTGCTAACGAGTTCGTTATAGAGATTAATAAATCAATCCCTAATCACAGACTGTTATACAAGAAATCACGAAAAAGATCTGAGGATTCATGAAGAACAAATCGCCAAGCTAGAGAGAGAGCATTAGGGTTTTCCATCGTCTTTCTGATCACTGCCCATGTATTCTTTCAATGCCGGAAGCTACGAAATTGAAGTCGAGGCCGTTTAAATTCGCGAATTTCTTGGTTTATAAACCAGAATTTTTAGATATTGTCAAAAAACATTGGGATTCTAATATTGATGGTGTGCACCAGTTTAGAGTTGTAAAAAAACTTCGGATGCTGAAGAATCCTCTTCGTTCGCTGCTATTTAAACAGGGTAATCTTCATAAGAAAGCTGATAATTTGAGGACCAAGTTGGACGACATTCAGAGAAAGATTGACCAGGATCCGCTAAATGTTGATATTCGAAATGAAGAGACATCTACTAGCCGTGAATTACAGGAGGCTTTGTTAGATGAAGAGCGCTTTCTGAAACAAAAATCTAAGGTGGATTGGCTCAGTGCGGGCGACATGAATACTGCGTTTTTCACTCGTCTCTAAAAGTCAGAAATCATTTTAGCAGAATTGATGCTGTTACTGATTCGAGAGGGGTTCTTTATGAAGGTGACATGGTTTATAATGCTTTTGTTCAGCACTATGAAAACTTTTTTGGTAATCATGGCGACATATCTCTTGAACCGGCTCCAGATTTATTTCCCAAAATGTTATCTACACATGCTGCATCTCATATGGTTAGGCAAGTAACGACGGAGGAGGTCAAAAAGGCGATGTTTTCTATTGGTAATGATAAAGCTCCTGGCCCGGATGGTTACACAGCAGCGTTTTTCAAAAGTGCCTGGTCTTTAATTGGTAATGATATTTCTAATGCTATAAAGGATTTTTTGAAACCGGTAATTTGCTTCGGGAATGGAATCATACCCTCATTATGCTTATCCCAAAGGTTTCGACTCCTCTGGTGGTTATTGATTTTCGGCCGATTGCTTGCTGTAATGTCTTATACAAGTGTATTAGTAAGATTGTTGCTGAGAGAATTAAAGAAGCCCTGAATGGTATTGTCAGCATTAACCAATCTGCATTTGTTCCTGGAAGGAAGATTTCGGATAATATTCTGCTAACACAAGAGTTAATGCATAACTATCATAGAGACGTGGGTCCTCCAAGATGTGCTTTTAAGGTTGATATTCAGAAAGCGTATGATACAGTGGATTGGAGGTTTCTAAAAAGTGTCCTGCTAGGCTTTGGTTTTAATAACCAGATGGTGGAGTGGATCATGCTGTGTGTTTCTTCTACTTCTTTTTCGGTTTGTGTTAATGGCACGATTCATGGCTTTTTCAAGGGTAAACGTGGGTTAAGACAAGGGGATCCTCTATCCCCCTATTTATTTACTCTAGTTATGGAGGTCTTGACGGCTATTCCTAATCATGCGGTTCGTATAGACGCTTCTTTTAAGTTCCATAACAGATGTGAAAGGCAGCAGATTATCAATCTTTGTTTCGCAGATGATTTATTTCTCTTTGCGAGAGGGGAGGTGAATTCGGCTAGATGTATTATGTCTTCTTTATCGAAGTTCACTAAGATGTCGGGTTTAGTGCCTAACAACCAGAAAAGCACGGTGTTCTTTTGTAATGTTAAGGATCAGGTCAAACGAGCTATTCTGGATATCAAGCCTTTTGTGGAAGGAAAATTACCTGTCAAATATTTGGGAGTGCCCCTTATTTCTTCTAGACTTGGTTATAATGATTGTCGGGTGCTTGTGGAAAAATTAGAGAAACGTATTATGCACTGGAGGAACAAATTATTATCTTTTGCAGGAAGACTTCAACTAATTATTTCAGTTCTATCTTCTATGCATATATATTGGTCCTCAGCTTTTATCTTGCTCTCGGGTGATTCAGGAGCTAGAAGCTAAAATGAGGAATTTCTTATGGTCTCAAGAGTCTTCTTTTAATAAAGGTAAGGCTAAAGTTTCTTGGAAATCTGTTTGTACGCCTAAATACGAAGGGGGTTTGGGGATTAGACGTATTGGGGACATGAATAAAGCTTTGATGTCTTCTCACATTTGGAGTATAGTCTCTAAACGAGAATCTCTATGGGTGGAGTGGGTGCATTCGTATCGGTTAAAAGGAAAGAGTTTCTGGGTTTGCAAAACTCCTTCAAATTGCTCGTGGTCATGGCGAAAGCTCACTCAAATGAGGCCGCATATCAAAAAGCATATATGGACCGAATTGGGGAATGGTGCTAATACTTCTGCCTGGTTCGATTACTGGAGTGAATTGGGGCCACTCGTTGAGTTTATTTCGCCGAGAACAATTTCGGATGCTGATTTTATGTTGGATCAATCTGTAGCGAATGTGTACTCTAATGGTGCGTGGTTATGGCCTTTGGCTTGGAGGGATCTTTTTCCAGTTCTCATTCAACTTGATCAAATTCATCTAGACCCGGTAAAGACTGACAAATTACGATGGAAAGATGGAGGTGTTCTTAATGATTTTTCAGCTTCTAGCGTTTGGCACTCGGTTCGACATAGTGAGCCGAAAGTCGACTGGTGCAATATCGTTTGGTTTGCTCAATGTATTCCTAGGCACGCCTTTATGATGTGGTTGATTATGAGAGGTAAGCTCCTTACTCAAGACAAGATTTTGCAATGGGATTTGTCTAGAAGAAAAAACATGAATATGATGTGCTGCATTCTATGCTATGAGAATTTTGACTCCCATTCTCATTTGTTTTTTGAATGTAAGTATTCTTCACAAGTGTGGCTTATGTTACGAGATAGGGTTGGGATGAATTCTGTCTCTCCGAAATGGGTGGATATAGTTGGTTGGCTTAATGCTCGAGCTCATTCTAGGAAAGCTGATATTTTTGTTGCTAAAATTCTAGTTGCGGCTGCCACGTATTTTATTTGGCAAGAGAGGAATGCTAGGATCTTTAAAAATCAGTTGAGACCCCCTGAAATGGTTAGCTATGTGATCATGAAAACAGTCAGATACAAGTTGATGGGAGCAAAGTTAAAGGATACCGTTAGGGTGCGCAAGATTCTGGGAGAATGGGAGATCCATGCGAAAGAAGTTGAAGACAATGGTGGCTGATTAATTACTTTTTTGGCGTCATTGTTTCTAGATATTTGTCTAGTTGTCTTCTTTTGGTTTTGTGTTTGGTTTAGAGTTTTTTTTCGTTTTCCATTCTCGGGGCATGTCTCGTGAATGAACTAGTGTAGATTCTCTACACTACTTGTTTTGTTTTGATGTGAATATATAGAATCACCGGGGTAACCCTTTACCAAAAAAAAAAACCTTCCAGAAAGCGATTTAAAGCTTGAAATCGGAATCGAATCAAATCGTAAAATCATCAAACACAAATACACACATAATAACACCAAAACACATATAATAACACTAAAGCACATTGTTTTATTGATAATTGACATTGTTTTACATTATACGACGATTACAGAACACAGTTGTCACAGGAAGGATAGGCATGGTAGTCAAAAGTATTTCAGCTATAGTGAAGTTTGGGACAACATCCGGGGTCGAGGTGATGAGGTGGATTGGGTGGAGTTGGTGTGGTTTAGTCAATGTATCCCTAGACACTCCTTCCACTTGTGGCTGGTCATTAAAAACAAACTAAAAACCCAGGATCGCATGGGTGTGTGGGACGCAGGTAGTGCAACCAACCTCAATCTTATGTGTTGTCCACTTTGCCTTCACGGTAAAGACTCTCGTGATCATTTGTTCTTCCAATGTTCTTTCGTATTGCAAGTTTGGAACCAGGTAAAAGGAATGGCTTACATGGATTCAGTTTATGCCAGTAGGGACGCTATTATGGCTTGGTTTGCTCAGCGGATGAGATCTAAAATGGATGAAAGTATTGTTAGTAAACTGGTAGTGGCAGCTTCTACTTATTACATTTGGCAAGAGAGGAATAATACGCTTTATTCTCCTACTCACCGAAATGCTCACATGATTGCCAATATTGCCCTACATACGGTGCGTCTTAAGCTGATGACGTTCAAGGAGGGGAGGCACGCGAAGAATCCCTTGTTGTTAGAGAGGTGGAAGACCCAAGTGAGGGCTATGAGTATTGAACCGGACTAGTGTTGTAGTCTAAGGTTTTGGTTTGTTGCCATTGTTTCGGCTTTGGTTGTGTTTCTTTAGTTTGGTTTTGTTTTTTGGTTGTTAGGGGTTGTTTTTGTTTTTGGATTTTGCCTTGTCTTGGTATGCCAAGATTGGCTCTAGTGTGTCGCTCTGGCACACTCGTGTAATTCTTTTATTTTTATAAAATTCACTGGGGTAACCCTTTACCCAAAAAAAAAACTGGCAGAAATCATTGCTCAGCAAATGGCTGCTGTACTCCCAAACATTGTCGCTCAAGTTAACCAAGCCAACAATAATGCTCCATGCAACTTTAAGAGTTTCAACTCGGCTAAACCACTCAAGTTTAGTGGTTCTGAAGGAGCAACTGGGCTCCTACAGTGGTTTGAAAGCATTGAGAGTACGTTTCGCCATGTTTAGTGTCCTGATAACCGCAAAGTCGAGTTTGCATCTAGTGTGTTTCAAAAGAGGGCTCTTACTTGGTGGAACGGGGTAGTGAGATACTGTGGTGCTGAGGTTGCTTTAGCACAGACCTGGGCAGAGCTTAGGGCTCTTATGATGAGGGAATTCTGTCCTCATCATGAACAAAGGGCGTTAGAAAGGGAATTTGATGATTTGAAGCAGGACAGTGGTGAACACCAGGCTTACACTGACAGGTATGAGGAGTTTATCTTACTTTGTCCCACAATGGTTACCCCACTCAAGAAAGCTATCGAGAGGTATGTCGACGGTTTACCTGACCCCGTGCAAGACATCGTCACTGGTAGCAACCCTACCATAGTTCGTCAGGCAATCGAGTTAGCTGCGACTTTGACTGAGTCGCAGATCAGAAAGGGTAAGCTTCATAGGAAGGGTGACAAGGGTAAGAAACAGTTGTCTGATAAGGGTGAAAACAAGAAGGGTAAGAAAGCTGGGTCTACTAAGAAGTCTAGGAAGCGCAAGGCTTCCCAAAACTTCGTTGTTACTGCGCAGGCCAACCAATCTGCTCCAAATTAGCCTGCGCAACCACCTGCCAAGAAACCATACCTTGGCAATGCACCTCTGTGCAACAGGTGTAACGGTCATCATCAGCCGCACATCCAGTGTCGTTATTGTACTAATTGTGGAAGATATGGTCATCTCGTCGCCACATGTCGTCTTCCTGCTAATCAGAATCAAGCAGCTCAGAACCCAGCTCAGCAAGCTGCTCAGCCGCCTGCTCAACAACAGGCACAAGCTGCACGACCTCACTACCTGCCTGGTTCTTGCTATAATTGTGGGGACCTGACTCATTATCGAAACCAGTGTCCAAGGCTGGCCAACGCGAATCAGGCCCAGGCTCATGGACGAGTCTTCAACATGAACGCAAATGAGGCGCGTGCAGACAATGAGGTGGTCAACGGTATGTTCTTTGTTAACAATCAGTCTGCTTTTGTTCTTTTTGATTCAGGTGCCTATAAGAGTTTTGTGTCATTATCTTTTGAGCCTTTGCTTTGCATGACTTGAACAAAACTAGGAAAGCCCTTGACAGTAGAGGTAGCTAGTGGTGATCCCATTGTTCTCGATTCTGTTCTTCGTAACTGCCAGTTGAACATTAACAACCATCTTTTTCCTATCGACCTCACACCAATGCAACTTGGAAGCTTCGACATTATAGTGGGTATGGATTGGTTAGCCAAGTATCACGCAGAGGTAGTTTGTTTTGAGAAGATTGTTTGTGTGCCTCTTTCGTCTGGTAAGATCTTAGAGGTTCGTGGTGAGAAACCTGCTAGTAGTCTCAAACTCATGTCTTGTACTCAAGCTCAGAAGTATCTGCGAAAGAATTATGTGGCCTTCTTGGCACATGTTGTAGCAGATAAAGGCAAAGGTAAGTCTATTCAAGATATCCCTGTTGTTCGGGATTATCCTGAAGTGTTTCCTGAAGAATCACCTGTTTTACCCCCAGCACGCCAAGTCGAGTTCCGTATTGATCTTGTACCTGGTGCTAATCCTATTGCTAGATCTCCATATCGTCTTGCACCGTCTGAGATGCAAGAGTTATCTAAGCAGCTTCAGGAGCTCTCTGATAAAGGTTTTATCCGTCCTAGCTTTTCACCTTGGGGTGCTCACGTTCTTTTTGTCAAGAAGAAGGATGGATCTTTCAGGATGTGTATCGATTATCGTGAGCTTAACAAGCTTACCATCAAGAATCGATATCCCCTACCTCACATTGATGATCTCTTTGATCAATTACAGGGTGCTACTTGTTTTTCAAAGATTGATCTACGTTCTGGGTATCATCAACTTCGTGTGCATGAAGAAGATATTCCCAAGACAGCTTTCCGCACAAGATATGGGCATTATGAGTTCACAGTTATGCCATTCGGTTTGACTAATGCTCCTGCTGTTTTCATGGACTTGATGAATAGGGTTTGTAAGCCTTATTTAGATAAGTTCATCATCGTTTTCGTTGATGACATCCTGATTTATTCTAAGACGCGAGCTGATCATGAGAAACATCTTCATCTTACTCTGAAACTCCTGAAGAAAGAGCAACTTTTTGCCAAATTCTCTAAATGTGACTTTTGGCTTAAGGAAGTTCGATTTTTGGGGCACATCGTCAATGAACAAGGTATCCATGTAGATCCCTCCAAGATCAGTGCGATTAAGGATTGGGATACGCCTGCTACACCCACCGAAGTTCGTTCTTTTCTTGGTCTTACGGGTTATTACCGCCGTTTCATCAAAAACTTCTCCAAGATTGCAGTTCCTCTAACTGCTCTAACTCAGAAGAATAAACCCTTCGAATGGGGATCTAAACAGGAAGAAGCTTGAGTCTACGGAAAAATAAGAAGAATAAACCCTTCGAATGTAACTCAACGCCTAAGACCGAAGTGAATTTCAGGAAGCTTGAGTCTACGGAAAAATACCAAGAAGCGGATGTTGTGATTCCAAAGGAGGTTGTTAAGAAGGTACAAGATAGGTTTGATAATGTTCTATTTGGTTACTTCCTAGGGAATAGATTGCCATTTCCGGTTGTTGAGTATTATGTTAAAAATGTTTGGGCGAAGTTTGGTTTTACTAAGATCATGATGAACTCGGGAGGCTTCTTTTTCTTTAAGTTTGATTCTAAAGAAGGTATGCATAAAGCGCTGGAGGGGGGGCCTTGGTTAATTCGTAAAGTTCCGTTATTTCTCAACATATGGTCTCCTTCTATCAGTCTAAAAAAGGAGGGTATAAAATCTGTGCCTATATGGGTTAAGCTCCATAATGTTCCGATTGCAATCTATACTGATGATGGCTTAAGTTTGTTGGCGTCGAAGATTGGAGTTCCAAAGAGACTGGATAGTTATACGGCTGATATGTGTGCTCATAGTTGGGGTAGGAGTAGTTATGCTCGAGCCTTAATAGAAGTTAATGCGGATAATGAGATTAAAGACCATATACTTGTTGCGATCCCGAAGCTTGATGAGGATGGTTTTACTATGGAGAAAATCAAGGTTGAATATGAGTGGAAACCACAACGCTGTTCGGCATGTAGTATTTTCGGCCACAGTGACCAAAATTGCCCGAAAAATCAGAATGGTAAACCCAAGCAAGTTTTAGTTGATGCTGATGGTTTCATTACAGACAATAGAAAGATTGCAAAGATTGGAATGATGAATAAGAAACCGAAAACAAAATTTGTTTATAGGCAAAAATTGAACAAGTCGGGAGCTAGTACGTCAGGTACGAAGAAGGATTCTGGTACACATTTGAATGAGACTAACATAAAAACTTCCAATGCGTTTGAGGCTTTAGATGCTGATTATGGAGATGGATATGAGGATAATGGTTTTACTAATGATGGTATGAATGGGAAGACGCATAGAACAACACAGGTAGTTGATGAAATTCTGGAAGTTACGCCGACTGAAATGGCGAAGTTTATGTCTAATGAACAGCATATTGATACGTCTGAGGGGGCAAGCACTCCCGGTTCCACGGTTTTAAATGGATAGTATAATGTGTTGGAATGTTAGGGGCTTGAACCATCCCCTGAAACAAGCTGAGGTTCGTAATCTTATGTCAGCCAATAATGTTGAATTGTGTGCTATTCTCGAATCACATGTAGATGTTAGCAAGCTGGATAAAGTTTGTAAGTATGTTTTTCGTAAGTGGAATTGGACTTCAAATGGTGGGGTTTGTAGTCGGGGGACAAGAATTATTTTGGGATGGAATGCGGACAACCTTGATGTTATGGTTCTCTTTCAAACGGACCAAATTATTCACACACAGATTTTCTTTAAAGCTAGCAAGAAAGTTCTGTTCTGTTCGTTTGTATATGCGAAAAATAAGTATCAAGACAGGAGATTGCTTTGGAATGAACTATGCAAACATAAAGTTTTCTGTTATGATAAGCCGTGGGTGGTAATGGGAGACTTTAATTCTGCTCTCAAGCTTTAAGATTCGTTATATGGGTCCTCTAAACAATCTATTGGCATGCGGGAATTTGATGAATGTGTTCATCAAGCTGATCTGATTGATATAAGTGCTCACGGGTTACAGTACACTTGGAATCAAAAGCCGAAGAGTGGAACAGGCCTGTTGAAGAAAAAAGATAGAATTATGGGCAATGTCACGTTCATAGACCAGTATCCTTCAGCCTACGCTATGTTTCATCCGTTTCGTGTGTCGGACCATACTCCGTGTTTTCTTAAAATGCTGAGCAACAATGGTTATCGTCCAAGACCTTTCAAGTTCCTGAATTTTATTGTTACGAAACCTGAATTTAAGGATAGTGTCAAGTCCGAGTGGGAGAAGAATGTTGAGGGTGTTACTATGCTCTCGGTAGTGAAGAAGCTCAGGAATTTAAAGCCAAAGCTGAGAAAGATATTGTTTGACCAAGGTAACTTGCATGTAAAGGTGAATGATTTGAGGAAAAAGCTAGATGATATTCAGGTTCGTGAACCAGAACCCCTTGGATACTCGTTTGAGGCAATTGGAGGCTTAATGCCTTCAGGATTTTCAGTCGGCAGCTTATGATGAGGAATGTTTTTTAAAACAGAAATCTAAGGTCGAGTGGCTTTGTGCGGGTGATTCAAATACTAAGTTTTTTCACAACACGGTCAAAGTTAAAAACGCTAGAACCAAGATCTATAGTGTTATGGATTCGTTGGGTAATAGATATGAGGGTGAAGATGTGGCTGATGCTATGGTTTCGCATACATGAATTTTTTGGGTGTAGAGATTCCGGTCCAAAGGTTTAACTCGGAAAATCTGTTTACTAATGTGCTTAGCAGTGATGTTGCGGATCATATGATTCGTCAAGTTACCCGGGAGGAGGTCAAGTAAGCCATGTTTAGTATTGGTGAAGATAAGGCTCCGGGTCCTGATGGATACACGTCGGCTTTTTTCAAGCATGCTTGGGATGTTGTTGGTAATGAGGTGACTAATGCTGTTTTGCAGTTTTTTGAAAACGGTAAGCTTCTTAATCAAGTCAATCACACGATTCTTGCTTTAATTCTGAAAAAAGAAGTTCCGGATTCAGTTGTGGATTACAGACCCATCACTTGTTGCAATGTTTTGTATAAATGCATTAGCAAGATTCTTACGGATCGGTTGAAAACATGCTTGGGTGTTCTTGTTAGTATTAATCAATCTGCCTTTGTGCCGGGTAGGAAGATTTCAGACAATATCCTCCTCACGCAGGAATTGATGCACAATTATCACCTAAACAGGGGACCAGCGAGATGTGCTTTTAAAATTGACATTCAAAAAGCTTATGATACAGTAAACTGGGATTTTTTGGAGCTAATTCTTACTCGTTTTGGTTTTCATCAGAAAATGGTGAAGTGGATTATGATGTGTGTAACCTCAGTGTCGTACTCCTTGAGTATTAATGGCAATCTTCATGGCTATTTTAAGGGCAAACGTGGGCTTAGGCAAGGAGACCCAATGTCGCCTTACCTTTTCACGTTAATTATGGAGGTATTATCTCTTTTGTTAAGACAAGCGGCAAACAACTCTTATAAGTATCATGCCCTATGTGCTAAGGAGAAAATTATTAATGTGTCGTTTGCTGATGATTTATTCATATTTGTGCATGGCGATGTGGTTTCGGTTAGAAAAATCAAGAAGGCGCTGGAAATTTTTACTAATATTTCAGGATTAGCTCCTAGTCCAGCTAAGAGTACAGTTTTTTTCTGTAATGTTCCTCCTTCGATCAGGCAGGAAATTCTTGACATTATGCCGTTTCAGGAGGGTTCCCTCTCGGTACGGTATCTTGGGGTCCCCCTTATCTCTTCGAGATTGTTATATAAAGATTGTGAAGTCCTAATTCAGCGCATGGAGAAAAAGATTGTTAACTGGGTGACTAAGTCTCTATCTTTTGCGGGGCGTTTGCAGCTAATCAATTCGGTTCTCTCTTCTATGCACATCTATTGGGCGTCAGTTTTTGTTATCCCAGCTCGGGTCATTAGTGAACTTGAAAAAAGAATTCGTCGTTTTCTGTGGAATGCGGGCTCGGATGGCAGGATTCGTGCTAAGGTTGCTTGGAAAGATGTGTGTTTGCCTAAAGATGAAGGCGGTTTGGGTATTCGAAATATCTCGAATATTAATAAATCTCTTATGGCAAACCATATTTGGAGTATTATTACTAACCGGGAGTCTATTTGGGTGAGATGGATTCATAACTACAAGCTTAAAGGTAGAAATTTTTGGGAGGTTCCTTGTCGGGGGAGTATGAGCTGGGGATGGAGGAAAATTTTATCTATCCGAAGTATCATTCGTCCGCACATCTGGTCTTCTTTAAAGAGTGGTTTACAAACTAATGTGTGGAGTGATATGTGGTGTACGGGGAGCCCGCTTAGATCGTTTTTAACTCCAAGGTACATTACTAATGCTGGTTTTAATCTTCGGGCTACGGTTGCGGAGGTTATTGATCAGAGTGGAAACTGGAAATGGCCTCAAGCGTGGCTTGATCTATTTCCGGTTTTAATCACTATTTCGGTTCCCATTTTAGACCCTAATGCAGTGGATCGGCTTGTTTGGAAAGATTTGGATGGAAAGACTGGTGATTTTAAATCGGCTCATGTTTGGAACACCATTCGGAGTAGAGAGCATCATGCCTTGTGGGCAAACATGGTTTGGTTTTCTCAATGTATCCCGAGGCATGCGTTTCATATGTGGCTGGCTTTTAGAAATAAGTTAAAGACACAGGATAGGATGGCAGTTTGGGAAGCAGGTAGTCAAACAAATCTGAACCTTATGTGCTGTCTGTTTTGCAATTTTGACCGGGATAGTCGCGATCATTTATTTTTTCAATGTAACTTCTCGGCTCAAGTGTGGAATAAAGTGAGACGCTGGTAAAGTTGACGAATGTGGATACTACTTGGTCATCAATTCTAACTTGGGTGGAGCAACACTCAGGATCAAAGAATGTTGCTCACATTGTGTGTAAGTTGGTGATAGCAGCCGCTTCGTACTACATTTGGCAAGAAAGGAATAACAGGTTGTTCAATAATAATAAGAGGTCGGTAGATCAAGTTACTGAGAAGGTTATAGGATCGGTTCAGTTGCGGCTGATGGGATTCAGATTCCGTGTGAGCTCGGCTAGGGAAAGGATTTTCAAGGCTTGGCAGATTGAAGATAGCAACTACGATTTAATGGATCCAGGCTAGTAGTTTTTCGGGTCTTGTTTTAGTGTTGGTGTTTTTTTTAAGCTTTGCTTTGGCTGTCATGTGTTTGGTTGTCTTGTTAGTTTGTTTGGTTGTTGGATTGTGTTGTGTGGTGTCCTAGGCTTGGCATGTCAAGTCTAGTTGGTGTGTCATTTTGACATACCCTTGTTTTTATTTGTTTCATCTATAAAATTCATCGGGGTAACCCTTTACCCAAAAAAAAAAAATAGGAAGAAGCATTTCAGACCTTGAAACAGAAGCTTTGTGATGCACCTATTATCCTTACCTGAGGGCAATGATGATTTCGTCGTGTATTGTGATGCATCAAACTTGGGTCTTGGCTGTGTTCTCATGCAAAGGAACAAATTCATAGCTTATGCATCAAGGCAGTTGAAGATTCACGAGAAGAACTACACCACTCATGATCTTGAGTTAGGTGAGGTGCAGTTGTATTCGCTCTCAAGATCTGGAGACACTATTTGTATGGTACAAAATGTGTGGTTTTCATTGACCAAACAAGTCTTCAGCACATCTTCAATCAGAAAGAACTCAACATGAGGCAACGACGTTGGGTTGAACTTCTAAACGACTATGATTGCGAAATTCGCTACCATCCTGGTAAGGCGAATGTCGTGGCTGACGCATTAAGTCATAAGGAACGTGTCAAGCTTCACTGTGTCAAAGTTCGATCTGATATTCAAACCCGCATCTCTCAGGCTCAACATACTTGTGTCTCACAATGGATTGTATTACTTCATGGACCGTTTGTGGGTCCCAAGTCAAGACAATCTCCGCACCTTGCTTATGGATGAAGCTCATAAGTCTCGTTATTCTATTCATCCGGGTGCTGACACAATGTATAAGGATCTTCGTACTCAGTATTGGTGGCCTGGTATGAAGAAAGACATTGCCTTATACGTATCAAAATGCCTTACTTGTCTTAAGGTTAAGGCGGAACATCTACATCCCTCTGGTTTATTGGAGCAACCAGAGATTCCAGTTTGGAAATGGGAAAACATTGCAATGGATCTTATTACCAAACTGCCGCGCACTAAGAGAGGTCATGACGCTATCTGGGTAGTAGTTGATCGTCTTACAAAGTTAGCACATTTCTTGCCGATCCGTGAGGATCTATCTGCTGACAAGCTGGCTAAAATTTATGTGGATGAAATTGTATCTAGACATGGTGTTCCTTTGAACATTATTTCTGACAGAGATGCTCGATTCTCATCTCGCTTTTGGAGAACCATGCAATCTGCTATGGGGACCCAACTTATTTTGAGCACAGCTTATCATCCGCAATCAGATGGCCAATCTGAAAGAACAATCCAGACTTTGGAGGATATGCTTAGAGCTTGTGTGATCGACTTTGGTGGTAGTTGGGATTCGTATCTTCCGTTGATTGAATTCTCCTACAACAATAGTTATCACTCCAGCATCAACATGGCTCCTTTCGAGGCTCTCTATGGTCGAAAATGTCGTTCACCAGTCTGCTGGAATGAGATCGGTGAGGCTCAGCTTACTGGACCTGACCTCATTCTAGAAACAACAGATAAGGTTAAGAAAGCTTACGATAACCTTCAGACAGCTAGAAGCCATCAAAAGAGTTACGCGGACCGACGACGCAAGCCCTTGGACTTTCAAGTCGGTGATCGCGTATTACTTAAGGTCTCACCTTGGAAAGGTGTGATCAGATTTGGAAAGACAGGAAAACTTGCACCTAGATATGTTGGAACATTCAAGATCGTCGAAAGAATCGGAAAGGTAGCCTACAGACTTGAGTTACCTCCTGAACTTGGAAATGTTCATCCAACCTTTCACGTGTCCAATCTCAAGAAGTGTTTAGCTGATGAGAACCTCCACATACCACTTGATGAAATTCGTGTTGATGACACGATGCACTTTGTCGAGAAGCCTTTGGAAATAATGGATCGTGAAGTCAAATGGCTCAAACGCAAGCGCATTCCACTTGTCAAAGTTCGCTGGGAATCTAAACGTGGACCAGAATTTACTTGGGAACGTGAAGATCAAATGAAGGCGAAATATCCCCATCTTTTCTCACAAGTTTCCTTTAAACAAATTTTTGGACGAAATTTCCACAAGTAGGGGAGACTGTGACATCTATGCTTGTAATCATTGTAAACAGTTCAGTTATCAATGAAACAATGTTATGTGATCCCAATGTTTGTTTATTTATGTTTGACATTTTGCATATTTTGAATTTTGTTCAATTTCAAACTCTATATCGCTTTCTGGAGAGTTATACTTAAACTGATGCGTAAACGTAATCAGTTTAACACGACAAACACTCTGGAACATCAATATATTCTTAACATACCTTAAATAACCTTTACATAACTTAGAAATAAGTTTTGAAGGCTTTGGTATGGCAAAATCAAGTTTATTCGCTTACCGGGACTAATTTCGACAAACTGCGAAAGTATGCCGATTTGTACTGTAACAGACAATCCGGAACATGATCATAAGTTAAACATACCATAAATATCCTTTACATAGCTTAGAAATAGGCTTTGAGGGGTTCGGTGTGCTAAAATAAACTTTTAGATCAAACAGGGTCTAAAAGCGTCAAAAAGTGCATAAGTTTGCATTTTCGCGCATATCTTACGTTCTGAATACATCCGGACATCCAAAAATTTATGTAACCATTAAAATATTTTATTTTAGTGATTGGCATGATAAAATTCCATTCGTCGCATAATTTGGATCGTTTTTCGCGTCCGTTCGTGTTTCATCATAATTAACCGAATAACCTGATCATACGACCAAACGAACCGACATCCGACATATTTTCAAGCATGTTTCATGTCCCCTATGCTTAGGCATCATTGTAGAGCCTTGAAAATGGCATAACGGGCCTTAAAAACATTGAAAATGGCATTTAACATGTGCAGGGACCAAAACTGCAATTTTTAAAACTGTTTCTGATTCACCCGGCGGTCGCGGGCCACGTAATATGGGGCTAGCTCATACGCGGGGCGCGAGAGCTCCCCAGATCAGTAAAATAGCTAATTCCAATCAACAGCTTGGTTTCTTGCTTTTGCACATGGTTTTTATCAAACTAGGGGCTTGTTTTGCGCACCCATGGTATTCCAAAACAGTGGGTGCACTTTTAAGCCCAAGATCGAAGCTCGTTTATCGAGGAATGATCCTAACGGTGGCTCGAAAACTATATAAACCCCCATGTTTTTCATTCCAAGCTCACACCTTGATCTGAATTCTCTAAGTTGAAACTCAAAACCTTCATACCTGAGAAATTTTGGATCAAATCTTTTTGGCTTGGACCTCTTGTAAGCTTCTTTCATACTTTTATGCGATTTTAAGCATGAAAGTCAAACAGTGTTTGACTTTCTGCTTTGACCAGTCAATGGTCAACATGAAGTTCGTTTGAACTTCGCAACGTGAGCGTAATCACGATGGTCATAGTCCTTTGTGACTATACCTACTGATTACCACATTATTTAGGCGTAGTGACGAGTCATAGTTTCGGTCAAAATGCGTATTATTACGTATTTTGCAACCAAACTATTCTTGGGTATCAAAACCCTTTGTTTTGATATCAAACTTGTTTTCTAACTTTGTTAAACATGTTTTAACATGTTTAACTCGTCACTTTTAGTTTAGTGCTTATATATGGTCGTAAGGTAAGCGGTCTAAACAACCGCCTAGACTTTCGAACCCGACCCGTTTGGTCGATCATTAGGATCCGACCAAACACATTTAGTGACCATAGTTGTATAGGGAATAACCTTCCGAGGTTATACCTTATGGTCACTTAGTCTACTTAGTTGTATGATAGGTAATTATATGCCTTAGGAAAAATGACCAAAATGCCCTTTTTACGCCAAATTTCATTTTAAGCATATGTAACGTAAATTTTGACATGAATTCTCTCTCTAGCTGGCGATTCATCTTCCCTTCCATGGAATCTTAGTTTCTCTTCGTGATCCATTGTATAACAGTCTGTTATTAGTGTTTGTTTCTTCAAACATCTAATACGAACTCGTTAGCAATTGAAATCGGTTTGAAATTAGGGTTCTTAATCTTTTCTTTCAATCGCCGCCTGAACTTGTGTTTTCTTCCTGGTTGTATAGATCTATTGTTTTGTCGGTCCTTCTGGTTAGGCAGAAACCTAGACTTAACAAGATCTCTATATGATTTAGCTAGGAGCATGGGCTAGGGTTTTACGCTAGGTTAGGGTTTTCTGTTTTTTCATTTGGTTCTTCTGGTTTGTGTTCTTTATTTGTCATTGGAGAGAGTTGAATATTCTAGCATGGATGAACGTAAAAAATCTGAAGGGAATGTGCATGATGGCCGTTATAAACCTACAATATCCTTCTAGGGTATTACGAGCCAGGTCGCTGATGGTCAGGGTAATGTTTTTATGTCGCGTAGGGGTGTAGTGCAGTCGTCTAAGTCTGAACCTAGATCGATCAATGTAATAGATGAATTTACAAAGATTTCTATTCCAGTGGACTTGAACTCGCAATTTGAGCAGGAGTATGAAGCAGTTGATTCTGATACGTACATTGAAGTTAATTCCAATCTGCCAGACCAGAATGTAAATCGCAGTAACGTGCAATCATATGCAGAAAAACTAACTACAGTCAAACCAGTTCAAAAGGTAAACTTTCGTTTCATGGAAAACACTAAGGCTATGGATGATGTAGATGTCACAATACCTATAGCTTTGGTTAAACAGGTTCAGGACAGGTTTGCAAATGTGTTGTTTGGGTACTTCTTGGGAAAAAGATTAGCCTTTCCAGTTGTTGATTACTATGTTAGGAATAGGTGGGAGAAATATGGAGTACAGAAGTCTATGATGAATGGTAAAGGATTTTTCTTTTTTAAGTTCAACTCGAAAGAGGGTATGGAACAAGTGTTGCAGGATGGTCCGTGGCTTATAAGGAATATTCCGATGTTTCTAAAGCAGTGGACGCCAAACACTGAATTAAAAAAAGAGGAGTTAAAGAAAATCCCAGTGTGGGTAAAGATGCACGATGTTCCCGTGGCGGCATACACGGAAGATGGGCTTAGTTTGATTGCGTCTAAGATTGGTTCTCCTAAGGTTCTAGACAATGAGACAACTAAAATGTGTATCGATTCTTGGGGTAGAAGCAGTTTTGCTAGAGCCATTATAGAGCTTAATGCTAATAAGGAATTGAAAGAGACTGTTACGGTGGCAATCCCCAATGTGGAAGAGGGGGGTTTCTTGAAAAGTGATGTTAGGATTGAGTATGAATGGAAACCAATGCGTGAAGTTTTGAAAACCCTAGATTAAAAACAATCGCTATTGCTAACAAGTTCGAATCAGATGTGTTGATGAGTCAACAATCCAATAAATCAGACTGTTATACAACGTTCATGAAGAAAATCAAGGGTTGCAAGAGAAGAAAAAATCGCCCATGCTAGAGAGAGAATTAGGGTTTCTTAAAATGATTAAAGTACCAAATTGACATCCGAAATTGGACGAATCCGGTTTCCACAATGCGAAACTTAACGCTCTAGAGATGGTAAAGAGATGGAGTATAGCACGTATGGGGTGTGGAACGATATTCGTGAAGTGCAAGATCAGGTTGCTTGGGATCGTATAGTGTGGTTTCCTCAGGCTATCCCTCGACATTCTTTTCTTATGTGGCTTATAGTTTGCAAGAAACTAAAAACTCAGGATATTATGTGCAAATGGCGTTCATCGGGTAATGCAAACTACAACCTTTTGTGTTGTTCGTTATGTACATCGGGACCGGACTCTCATGATCACCTTTTTTAGTGCGACTTTACATCTCAAGTCTGGTATGGGGTTCGTGAGAAGGCGGGTATGCAAACAATAGGGAAGACGTGGGACGGGATTATGGATTATTTAGTGCAACATGCGGATTCAAAACGTGCTTCTCACATCATTGGCAAATTAGTGGAGGTGGCGTCGGTGTACTTTGTTTGGCAGGGACGTAATAACAGATTGTTCTCTTCGAATAAAAGGAGTGCAGCTCAAGTTATCGAGGTGATTCTTATGACCGTTAGAATGAAATTACATAGAATGAAGTTTAGAGGAACAAGTAGCATGAACCAAGTTTTGAACGAGTGGAGTCTTCCTCGAGAATTGCTGATGGATCAAGATGATTACGGCTGATTCCTGACCGCGTTTGGTTGTAGCTGTTTTGGTTACTTGTTTGTCGGTTTTGACTTGTTTTGCTTGTGTTGCGTGTGAGTTGCATTGTTTTTGTTTGCGAGTGAACTCTAGTAATGGCATGTCATTCTAGAGAATTGAGGTGTACACTATTCCTCACTTGTTTTATTTGGTTGATGAATGAAATTTAACCGGGGTAACCCTTTACCCAAAAAAAAAAAAGAATAGGCGAGGTCAGTTTGGTATCCCTCGAAGGCTGGATTGGGATGTTATGCATGATTTAAATCAGCGCGACCGTCTAGAGAACATGTTAACAATCCCACTTTCGCGTTTGGTCGCCATTGATCACCCGATCTATCGTGAGCTCACGATAGAATTCTTTGCCACCTATTCATACGAAAAGCCAAAAGCATATAAAATTCCAAACTTTCGCTACAAGAATAGGATCAATTTCAGATTGGGTGGACGTTGGCATAATTGGAGTGTGGGAAGATTGGGTCGAAGACTCGGAATCTACACAAATGAGGATATGGATTCAGAGTTCTTCACAGATGAGTTCACCTTCCTGAGCGATGAAGTGCGGGCCGCGTTTTGGGCTCAAAATGCAGTTGGTGACCCATACGATCCTAGGCTGTCAAAAGCTTTGAGGCTACGAGACCCTCTGCATCGAGTGATGCATCATATATTCAGCCATACCATATGCGGGCGCATGGACAGTCTGGGGAACTGTCCAACACCGTATCTGATATTTCTTTATGCGCTGGTTGAGGGGGTACACATCAACCTCGCCGCGAGGATGGCGGAGTATTTTGTGAAGAGTTCTGGAAGGACCAACAGTAGTCAAATTCACGGTGGTCAGTATGTGACCGAAATTGCTTACAACTTGGGGTTGATGACTGATGAGGTACTTCAGGGACTTACTCTGGTGACCGAGGGTTTATATGTTGACATTCGTTCGTTGAAAGCCATGGGACTTATTGCTGAGACGGATCATGGGGATCGATTGAGGGGTTTGAACAACGAGGTCTGGGACCCGTTGCCTCCAGCAAAGGCGGAGGATGAGGATGAGGAGATGGGAGAGCAGCACGAGCAGCATGAGCCACAGACACCACCACATTCACCACAGCATCAAGGATACCACCAGCACCAGGATTGGCCAGAGGGCATCCCGTCTTATCCTGATCTTTACCAGCAGTTTCAACAGATGAAGGTGAGTCAAGAGCATCAGCGCACCAGTTTAGAGCAGTTGTATGCTAGTCAGGAGCAGCAGCGCATTAGTATAGAGCAGCTACGAGTTGGTCAGGACCAGCTCAGGGCGAACCAGGACTTTATGCGCCAGGAGGTGCAAGCTGGGTTCTCATACCTGTTCGGGGGTCTGCATAATGCCTTTCCCGACTACTTTCAGCAGCCTCCACAATTCCCGTTCGGGAACCCACCAGGCTATGGAGGTGCAGGCCCATCCAAGACGAGAGATGATGCTGGTGACGATGACTAGGAGTCGGTGGAGTTGTTTGTTGGTGGTTTTGTTATTTCAGTACTTTGTTTATCGGGTGTTCATTTTGGTTATTATTTCAAACACCCCCGGATATGAACTTTATTTTCAGACACTTTAGTTTAGAGTTAAATGCCAGTTTAGTCCCTGTGGTTTGGACCATTTTGCCAGTTTAGTCCAAAGGTTTCATTTTTAACCTGTGGGTCCAAAAAGGTTTCACCGTTGCCATTTTAGTCCACTGGGTTAACTCCACCCATTTTTTCTGTTAACGAGAAGACCAATTCGGTCATTTTATATGGCTGAATTGCCCTTTTAGTTAACAGAATTACATACAAAATTACCGAATTGGCCTTCTCGTTAACAGAAAAAATGGATAAAGTTAACCCAGTGGACTAAAACGACAACTGTGAAACCATTTTGGACCCACAGGTTAAAAATGAAACCTTTGAACTAAACTGGCAAAATGGCCCATAACACAGGGACTAAAATGGCATTTAACTCCTTTAGTTTATTTGTCTTGTCTTTGTTCGGATATTTAGTACTTTTATTTATGTAAATTATGGTTTATTTGCGTTTATATTGTTTCTGTTTTTTTTTTTTGCTGTACCTTGTGACATACTTGCAGATTTTGGCTAGCACGTCTTGGACCGGAGCACATCACAGGATCAGCTTTGGAAGTCTCGTTTCATCAAAATCATCATCAGGGGAGTATTATTCTCCTTTATCTCTATATTTTGGGTTTCGCATTGGGGACAATGCGAAGTTCAAGTGTGGGGAGGGGTTTAACTTGTTAACTTTGTTTGTCCTAAAAAAATCAGAAAAATCATTCAAAAATATCTGTAATTTATATATATTATTTTTAGTAAATAAACCGGTTGGTTGTTGTGACACCTGTGCCTCCACGGCCATCAAACAAATACCAAACCAATGAAATATTGTATTTCATACTTGGGATTTGTATAAATATGTGTATCTTTTGCACATATCAATTCTTGCTCAATTTCGGGCTCTAAATCGCTTTCTGGAAGGTTATACGCGTACTGATGAGTAAATATAACCAGTTTAATGCAACAAACACTCCGGAACAGTGACATAGGCTTAAAATGCCTTAAATAACCTATACATAACTTAGAAATAAGTTTTGGAAGGTTTGGTGTGCCGAAATCATGTTTATTCGCTTACAGGGACTAATTTCGACAAACTACGAAAGTATGCCAATTCGTACTGTAACGAACATTCCGGAACATGACCATAAGTTAAACATACCCTAAATATCCTTTACATAGCTTAGAAATAGGCTTTGAGGGGTTCGGTGTGCTAAAATAAACTTTTTGGTCATTCAGGGACTAAAAGCGTCAAAAAGTGCATAAGTTTGCATTTTCGCGCATATCTTACGTTCTGAATACATCCGGAGATTCAAAACTTTATGTAATCATTAAAATATTTTATTTTAGTGATTGGCATGATAAAATTCCATTCGTCGCGTAATTTAGATCGTTTATCGCATTCGTTCGTGTTTCGTCGTAATCAACCGAACAACGCAACCGTAAGACCAAACGAACCGAAATCCGAGATATTTTTTAGCATGTTTCATGTTCCCTATACTTTAACTTCATTTTAGAGCCTTGAAATGGGATTAACGGGGCTTAAACGTGTCAAAAATGCATCAAAAACCATGTTTTGCACATTCAGGGACCAAAATTGACAATCTGCCATAGTTATCTTAGGAAGGGACCAAAGTTGAAAATCTGATTTCCAGCTTGTTCTAGCTGTTCCCCTCATTTGCACATGGTTTTAATGAAACTAGGGGCTTGTTTTTGGGTACCCATGGTATTCTAAAACCATGGGCACACATGTAAGGTCCAGATAGAAGCTCGGTTTTCGATGAACGATCCTAACGGTCTTGGTTTTCCTATAAATACTGTCACACCCCGACCACGTAGAACATCAAATTATGGCGGAAACGTCGGGGAGTGTTGTAACAGAATCATTGTTTCATAACACATGGAATTTGAAATATTGTTTTATTGATCAAAAGAGTTACAATGTCTTGACAATCAAAGAAAATATAACATAAATAACTAGTCTTGCATCTTTTATTGTCACTAAGGCCCAAGTCCGCCTAAGTGTATCTTGATAAATCCTATGCATCATATCCTGAAACACATGTGAAAATAGGTACGTCAGCATAACAATGCCTGTGAGATACATAGGTTTTGTGAAAATAGAATTCATGACTTATGTTTAAGAAAATGTTTAGTCATGAACCTTGAAATTTGCTTTGTCTTGTAAATCATTTGAAAAGTGATAAATAAACCAAATGATATATATGTATAAAAAAATGATACATGGTTAAGTAAATAACCAAGTAAAATGAGTTTGTATTAGATAAGTTGTTTGTAAAACAATGTATTGTGAAAAGTATGTTATTTGTATAAAATGTTATATGTCTAAATTGAAATGATTCAAATAACGCTACGATATGTAATACCATACAAGCACTTATATATAGGAAGTACCAGCGGCGTATCCACCATGCTTGTATCATATTACACACGCCTCGTTACTTAAATCAGTTACTCAAACCAAACCACCATTGTAAAATGTTTATGTATAATCAAATGTCAAAATGTTTTGTGTATATCAATGTCAAAATGTTTATGTCTAATGTAAATCGTGAATTGTGTATATCAATGTCAAAATGTTTATGTCTAATGTAAAATGCACAAAAACAAGGTATTGAAGTAAAACATGGTTTAAATCAAAGTTATGTTTTGTGGAACAAATGCATGCTATACTGATATAAACATCTATGTGGTATTGTTATAATGCATACATCCAAGCCTTGTGACTGTGGTGATAGACCCCTAAACGAATTTAAAGGTCTATCTGTGTAAATGTATATCGAATTCGGTCATTCCTTCCACCCAAACAAACCTAGGGTTCAGGAACGGGAGTTGTCAAGTCCTATGGTACCATTACCTACTAACGAGCGGCGTAGCTAATGTTAATGAATGTACATTGTCTCATTTGAACAAACCAAATGTCATACCAAAATGTAAGCATGTGATGAATAACAAATGTACTAAGTATGCACACAATGGGCATACATAGCATAAAATGTAATGTAAAACAATGTACTAAGTACGCACACAATGGGCATACATAGCATAAAATGTAATGTAAAACAATGTACTAAGTACGCACACAATGGGCATACATAGCATAAAATGTAATGTAAAACAATGAAATCATGTACTATAAATGTACTAATGAACATAGCAAGTATATGATGTGAAAACAGGAAAGCATGAAAGTAACAAGTAGGCACATGTGTTTCACCCCAAAACAGTTTGGAAAACAGTAAAAGAGGGGTCTATGTACTCACTTGAGATTGCTTAGTAGTCCTTGAGTAACAACCAAACAATGCTAGAGATCACCGATATCAAACGACACCTAATATAGGTAACTATGTTAATAAACCTTCTGAAGCAAATAAATCATACTATCCTGGCTCTAGTTCCAAAGAAAGATACTCCAGACTCGGTTCTGGATTACCGGCCTATATCCTGTTGCAACATTTTGTATAAATGCATTAGCAAAATCATAACTGACAGGATTAAAGACAGTCTGATGTCACTAATTAGTATCAATCAGTCTGCTTTTGTGCCCGGGAGAAGGATTTCTGACAATATTCTTTTGACCCAAGAACTCATGCACAACTATCATATTCATAGAGGCCCATCTAGATGTGCGTTTAAAATTGATATTCAGAAGGTATATGACACTGTTAGCTGGTCTTTTTTGGAGGATGCTCTTAAACATTTTGGATTTCATCAGAAAATGGTGGTGTGGATAATGACATGTGTGTCGACTGCTTCTTATTCTTTAAATATTAATGGTGATCTGCATGGATATTTTAGTGGTAAGCGTGGCCTTAGACAGGGAGACCCGATGTCTCCATATCTTTTTACCCTCATCATGGAGGTCTTCTCTTCTATGCTTCAAAGAGTGGCTCAAGCTAGTTCGTTCAAGTATCATGCCCATTGTGCTAAACAAAAGATAATCAACCTCTCATTCGCTGATGATCTTTTCATCTTTGTGCATGGTGATGTCGGTTCTATTCGGAAAATCAAGGGAGTGTTACAAAGTTTTACTGCTGTTTCAGGTCTTGTTCCTAGCCCGTCTAAGAGCACTGTTTTCTTTGGGAATGTTCCTATTCAGGTTAGACAGGAGATCCTTCAAGTTATGCCGTTTCAAGAGGGGAGTTTGCCTGTTCGCTACTTGGGGGTGCCCCTTATTTAGTCCAGGTTGAAGTCTAGTGATTGCAATATTTTGGTGGAGCGCATGGATAAGAGAATTGACAACTGGATGACTAGATCACTCTCGTTTGCTGGTCGCCTTCAGTTAATAAACTCAGTTCTCTCATCGTTGCATATATATTGGGCTGCCGTCTTTATTATCCCATCTCGTATTATAAAGGAGCTCGAGAAAAGAATAAGGCGTTTCTTATGGAATGTGGGTTCTCAAGGCGAAGTTCATGCTAAAGTTTCATGGAAAGAGGTTTGTTTACCTAAGGAGGAAGGAGGGTTGGGAATAAAAAACATTTCTGATATGAATAAGGCTCTCATGGCTAAGCACATTTGGAGTATTGTTAGTAACAGGCGATCTTTATGGGTTCAATGGATTAATTCCCACAAATTAAAAGGTAGAACCTTATGGGATATTCCTAGCCGGGGAAGCTTAAGTTGGGGTTGGCGGAAAATCATGTCTATTCGCAGCCTTGTCCGGCCTTTTATATGGAAAAAGATAAGAAGTGGAGATCAAACGAACGCATGGAGCAACAACTGGTGTCAATTCAGCCCATTAAACTCGTTTATCTCTCATCGGGTTATTGCTAATGCAGGTTTTACTCTCCAATCATCTGTGAGCGAGCTTGTTAACGTTCACGGCCACTGGAGGTGGCCGCAAGCTTGGCTTGATCTTTTCCCGGTTTTAAACAATACTGATATTCCAAGTTTCGAACATCACATGGTAGACACTTTGATATGGAGAGATTTGGAGGGTAAACCTTGCCAGTTCGATTCAAAAGAAGTATGGGATTCTATACGAAATCGTAATCCTATTGTTAATTGGGCAAATCTGATCTGGTTCGCTCAATGCATTCCTCGCCATTCTTTTCACTCATGGCTCGTCATTAAAAATAAGTTAAGAACACAGGATCGATTGCAGGCTTGGGAAGTAGGAAGTGAAACAAATCTTTGGTTGTTGTGTTGTCCGCTTTGCAAGTATGATCGTGACTCAAGGGACCATCTGTTTTTCCAATGTACATTTGCATCTCAAGTGTGGAACAATGTTAAGTCTATGGTTGATATGAGTAATGTTAATGATACATGGGAGTCCGTTATGGATTGGATGATTCATCATGCTAACACAAGGAAGATAGACCACATTCTGTGCAAAATGGTAGTTGCGGCTACTACTTATTGCATTTGGTAGGAAAGAAATGCTCGTCTTTTTACACTGAATCAAAGCAGTGTTTCTATGGTGACTGAAAGAATTGTGAACATAATTAGATTACGTGTGATGGGATTCAAGTCTGCCGGGGATGCGAACCATACAAGGATGATGAGGAGGTGGAAGATTACTATGCTTGAAGATGACACAGGCGCGGGCTAGATGATTTGAGTCGGTCTGGTGTAGTCTTGGTTTTTTTGTTTCTTGGTTGTTTTACTTTGTGTCCGTGACGTTAGTTGTGTTTTTTTTTCTGGTTGTCCTAGTCTTGGTATGCCAAGTCTAGCTTTGTGTATCCTATCTGATACACTTGTGGTATTCTTTGATTATTTATAAAATTCACCGGGGTAACCCTTTACCCAAAAAAAAAACTATGTTAATAAACCGGACCTAAATCAGAAGATCGGATAGAATGAGGGCTCGTAAACCAAATGAGTATGGAGACTCATGTAATGTGGTCTAACAAAGCCTACATGCTAAAATGAAACCTAACCTAAGTGCTTACGACCCATTATGACCCGTTTAGGTAGCTTATGCTACTTTAACGCGTCGTTCGCGTAAAACGCATTCAGAATGCCTAACTAGTTCTATGATAAGTAAAATATGCCTTAACATGTCTAATATTGTTACCAAATCAGTTTAGATACCAAAAGTTATGTTACATATGCTTAAAATGAATTTTGGCGTCAAAGGGGTATTTTGGTAATTTACCTAAGGCATATAAACCAACTATCATACAACTAACTAAACGTCATGACCATAAGGTATAACCTCGAAAGGTTATTCCCTATACACTATGGTCACCTAATGTGTTTGGTCGGATCCTAATGATCGACCAAACGGGTCTGGTTCGAAAGTATAAGCTATTGATTAGATCGCTTACCCTTACGAACCTATATAAGAGTAGTTTGATACCTAAGAGTAGTTTGGTTACAAAATACGCAAGAATACGCATTTTGGCCGAAACTACGACTCGTCACTGAGCCTAGATAACGTGGTAATCAGTAGGTATAGTCGCTAGGGACTATAACCATCGTGATTACGCTCACGTTATGAAGTTCAAAGGAACTTCGCATTGACCATAAACTGGTCAATGCAGAAAGTCAAACAAAGTTTGACTTTAACGCTAAAACGAATGAAAGAACGAAAGAACACTTACAAAGGGTCCCCGCAAGTTTGATTTCCAAATATTTCTCAGGTATGAAGTGATAGAACACCCCAACTTAGAGAAAAATCAGATTTCAAGTGGGTTTTTGCAAGTGAATCAAAGGGGTATTTATAGGATTAGGTCCACCGTTAGGATCGTTTCTTGAAAACCATGATCGAATCTCATCCGTACACTTGTTGGAATGTTATGGAACATCAATTGGCCCCCCACCATCAGGTATCAACATGTGGCATTGGGTTTGGGAGTGCTTAACAGCTGTAACCAGCTGTTTGGAAGTTTCTGATGTGCTGGGGACCCCTTACAGACCGTAAGGGTGATGGCTTACGGTCCGTAAGCCAGCTACTTTGCAGAATTGGCAGATTTGGTCCCTGCACCTTGTTTCGTTGCGTAACGGCACTTCTAACACCCGTCAAACCCAATTTCAAGCTCCACAATGATGTTAAGACATAGGGAACATGAAATATGCTTGAAAACATCACTGATGTCGGTTCGTTTGGCCGTACGATTGCGTTGTTCGGTTAATTACGACGGAAGTCGTAACGGACGCAAAAACGGTCCAAAATGCGCGACGAATGGAATTTTGACAAGCCAAACACTAAAGCATAATATTATAATGCTTACATAAATTTTTGGATGTCCGGATGTATTCAGAACGTAAGTTATGCGCGAAAGTGCAAACTTATGCACTTTTTGACACTTTTTAGTCCTTGAATGAGCCAAAAGTTTATTTTAGCACACCGAACCCCTCAAATGTGACAACTCGAGTTTCCGACTTTCACTTTCGCATTTAATGCACGTTGACTTTGACTGTTTAGTTATGGACTTGTCTGACTTGTAACTGTACACTTCGTGTTATAATAAAACGTATTGTGTTGGCATGATTATGTGTTTGGTTGTTAAACTTAAGACTTGTTAGAAACTCAAAACTGTTACCACATCATTCGCACCCGGCGAAACAGAGGTTGATTCGCCAAGAACATCTCGATGAAACAGGATCCGTTTCGTCAACCTCACCTCGATGAAACAGGGTGTTTCGCCGAGCCCAGTTTCACCGAAGCCCATTACGGGCCCAGAACGTTATTTCGTGTATATAAGTGGTACTAGGGTTATTCATCGACACTTTTTGCAAACCAGAAAAACCTAGAAGCACTGTGTCGGCAATCTAGGAACAACCAGAGACCTGTTATCAATTCCATTGTTGTTTCGGTTAGTACCTCATAACTTCTTGATTAATCGCTCATCCATGTGATGTGTATTATGTAAATCGATGATTAGGGTTGCTAATTTATATTTTATGAAACGGTTATGAATATATGTGCATGATGTTCTTGATTTCGATATACATGGTTAATCAGATGCGTAACTCTATGTGAAACTTAATACGATCGAATACTCGGTTTTAGATGTTGTTAATGTGATCTGGTTCTGAATGCACGTCAGCATCTTGATAAGGCTCGATGATGTGATGTTTTATGTTAATTGATTCGTGTACACATAACCTAGGGTTCATGCTAGACGTTAAGAACTGTGATGCTTATGTTATGATGATGCGATGATGAATTCTGTGAACGAATGATTTCTGCATGATTGATGATTTGCTGATGACGGCTGATAGCATGATTAGGGTTTCTGTGTTATTGCGTAACTGATGTCACTGATTTCCACGTAACTGACCTTCGATGAAACAGACATCTTAGACGAAACACAGGTGACGGTGAAACAGAATGTGTTTCACCGAGACCCTGAACGATGAAACAGAATGAGTTTCGTCAATATATGTGTTTCACCGATATGTGTTTCACCGATTTGTGTTTCACCGATATGTGTTTCACCAAATGTGTAATCAGCACAGTAACCTACTTTAATTATGTTTAGAAGTTAACCGGGTTAGTTAACTGCTGTTAAGTGTAGCCATCTTGTATCTGATCTCAAATACGTGCTATGTGCTACTTGTTTATCACTGTGTGTTTATATGTGAACACAAACTGATTATGTATACGTGCGTACTATAGGACATGATTGATTAATTGAGTACATACTTAGCATACCGAGCAAACCCAAGGTGAGTTCACACTCTTACCAAGGCATGGGATTCCCGGGGTTGGGAATGGGTTGAATGTTTCTTATACTTACATGATTAATGGAATTATTCCTCGGGAGGGGAAGGTTATTAGTAGATACTGCTAGACTAGTGATACATATACTCTCTCTTCGCAAACACGCCGGGATTGGCCGCGATAATAGAACAATCTTCGCAAACATGCCTAGAATGGCTGCGAACTATACTTTAACCTTCGCAAACATGCCGGGTGGGCCGCGATACAAATATACCTAGTCTAGAAAACATGGGAAACCCCCACTAAACTTCGCAAACATGCCTGGAGGGCCGCGATACCATTACATACATTACATGATTACTAAACGAGCTTACGAATTACAATACGAACACTATAACTGAATAACCAACTGTGAACTCGCTCAACTAGTTGTTGACTCTCTATTACATGCCTTGCAGGACCATAGGTACTCTTGGAGCTTGCACGGGAGATGCGGTCGTTGTGGGCACGGATTGTGGATCTTATGATAAAAACATTTAAACATTTGAACTTATTACTTACGTTGGGTTTACATTTATGCTTCCGCTAGACACCTGATATGTTTTGTTTTGAACACCTTTCATATCGTTTGGCTTAAATTACATTTAATACTTATTATGTTTGATATGATTGGTGGCTTGATCCTGGTCAGTCACGCCTCCAAGCGGTGATACTCCGCGTGTGGATTTTGGGGGTGTGACATCAAAGCCCATTTCTAAGCGATGTAAAGGGTATTTATGGTATGTTTAACTTATGGTCATATTCCGGAATGTCTGTTACAGTTCAAATCGGCATACTTTCGTAGTGTGTCGAATTTAGTCCCTGTAAGCGATTAAACTTGATTTTGTCATACCAAAGCCTTCAAAACTTAAAAAGGTAAGTAGGAGTAAAAAACCCTAGCTCTCTCTCCTTTTTGGCGATTTCTTGCTCACCATGAATCCTTGGTTTTTCTTTGTGATCTGATGCATAACAGTCTGTGATTAGAATCTTGTTTATGCAAAATTCTATAACGAACTCGTTAGCATTAGGGATCTATCTAAAACTAGGGTTTTTTTTCGTTTTTTTCTCAAATCGTCGGCCTTGTTATTCAATTCGAAAACTTGATTTATTAAGCTGGTTGATTTTGATTGCGGTTAACTGAGATTAACTTAGCTAGATTGAGATCATTGGTTTAATCGATTAAAGGTAGTAGATTGAATATAGGGTTTTAAAAGGATTAGGGTTTTTTTTTGTTTTCTTGCTCGTTGGTCTTCTGGTGTCTTTGTTTGTTTGGCGTGCATGGTTGTTTGTGTATTTGATTAATGGAGAGAGTTGAGTATCCTGATGTGTCTGATCGTCCCAAAGTGAATGATGGAGAAGTGCATGATCGTGGAAAACCTCCTAATTCGAATAAGGGGTTTGCGAATAGGGTTTTGAATATTGATGGGAATACTCGTCTTCCTCGTAGAGGTACTGTTCAGAATATGCAATCGGATCCGAAGAAAATCAATGTGATTGATGAACTAATAAAGATTACAGAGCCGGTGATGGTTGATAATCTGGATAAAGGAGTGTCGGCTATGGATGAAGCTGCTAATAAGGATGCGGATGTCAGTAAACCTAAGTCTTATGCAGATTCTGTGAAAAACCATAATGTTCAAAAAGTGAATTTCAGGTCTCTTGCGTGTTCGGCTCAGCATGAGGATTGTGATATTGTTCTTCCGGTGGAATCTGTTCGGGTAGTTCAGGATAAGTTAGCGAATACGTTGTATGGATACTTTTTAGGAGATCGTATTGCGTATCCTATCGTTGACTATTTTGTCAAGGTGAACTGGAAAAAGTTTGGGCTGCAGAAGTCAATGATGAATGCTAACGGCTTTTTCTTTTTTAAGTTCGAGAACCAGAAAGGAATGTTGGATGTTTTAGCTGCTGGTCCGTGGATAATTAGGTCACAACCGTTTTTTCTTCAAGAATGGACACCTAATACGAAATTAGAGAAAAAAGAGGTTAAGAAAGTTCAAGTTTGGGTTAAAGTTCATGAAGTTCCAATTGCTGCCTATACGGAAGACGGGCTTAGTATGATTGCTACTGCCATAGGTGAACCGAAGATGCTTGACTCATACACTACGTCTATGTGTGTGGACAATTGGGGTAGGAGTAGCTTTGCTCGGGCTCTGATTGAAGTGTCAGCGGAAAAAGAGCTTAAAGAGAAAATAACTATGGCGATCCCCAACCTGAGTGGTGATGGATTTATGAAGGAAACGATGTATGTTGAATATGAATGGAATCCTTTAAGATGCTCAACATGTTGTGTGTTCGGTCACTCTAATGACACTTGTCCCAAGAATCCGAAACCTGTTGTTCAGAAAGGGGGTAAGTTACCTGGTAATCAAGGTAAGTCTCAAACTAAAGCCAATCCTAAAGTAGATGATGATGGATATATGGAAGTGCAAAACAAGAAAGTGGCCAGGAAAACGGGGATTAATATTCCTAAACCAAAACAAAAATTTGAGTATAGACCTATTTCTAATATACGAAAAGCTGATTTAAAACTTAAATCAGCTGGGCCAACTTTTAAATCCACGAACCCTTTTAATGTTTTAAATTCGGTTGAAGCGGATGAAGGGCAAAGTAGTAAACAACCGAATAGGGATGGGTTTGAAGACTCCGATGATGAGGAGGTGACAGAAGTTTATAATGAAACGAATGAATTCTTGGTGGGTGATACATACAAACCGAAAGACACTAAAGGGGCAAGCACTCCTTCTAATATTGTTACTGATGGTTAGTCTTGCTACATGGAACATTAGGGGGTTGAACCGCCCTCTTAAACAAAAGGAGGTTCGTCAAGTGGTGCAAGAGAATGGTGTTAGTTTTTGTGCGGTGCTGGAGTCTCATGTTGAGATTGGTAAACTTGATAAAGTGTGTAATTCAGTTTTTCGCAATTGGGAATGGACGTCTAATGGAGGCCAATGTGAGAAAGGTACTCGTATCATTATTGGATGGGACCCGGATGTGTTTGATATTATGGTGTTAGCTCAAACGTCTCAAGTTATCCATGTACAAATGATGTTTAAAAGTGACAAAAAGGTTATATTCTGTTCGATTGTTTATGCTTCAAATTTTTATATCACTAGAAGAGAGTTGTGGAATCATTTGGCTAGACATAATACTCTGGTAGGAAATAAACCTTGGGTTATTATGGGGGATTTTAACTCCGCTTTGAAGTTAGAAGATAAATCTATGGGATCGTCAGGTATATCTACTAGTATGCGGGAGTTTCAAGAATGTGTTAATCAGATTCAAGTGGCGGATATTAAGAGCATAGGGTTCCATTACACGTGGACTCAAAAGCCGAAGAAAGGAGTTGGGTTATTAAAGAAGATCGATAGAGCCATGGGTAATATTCAGTTTGTCAGTGAATTTCCAGAAGCGGTGGCGATGTTTCAACCGTACAGAGTTTCTGACCATTGCCCATGCATCCTCAGAATAAACAAGATGGTAAAGAAAAAACCTAGTTCATTCAAGTTTGCAAATTTCTTGGTCCACAAACCGGGTTTTTTGGATATTGTTAAGAATAATTGGGATCTCGCTATTATGGGTGTTCATCAGTTTCGGTTGGTTAAAAAGCTTCGTGCTTTAAAGTCCCCTCTTAGATCTCTTTTATTCAAGCAAGGAAACCTTCATAAAAAAGTTGAAGAATTACGAGGAAAGCTAGATGCGATTCAAAAGGAAGTCGAGAGAAATCCGTTTAATGAAAATGCTAGGCGTGAAGAAGTTGATGTTACTCGAGATTTTCAAGAAGCGTGCCTTGATGAGGAACGGTTTTTAAAACAAAAATCTAAAGTGGCTTGGTTAAGAGCGGGGGATGCTAATTCTAAATTTTTTCATTTGTCGCTTAAAACTAGAAATCATCGAACAAGGATTGAAGGTATTTCCGATTGTAATGGGAATTTTTGTGAACGAGAATCCGTTCCAGATGCGTTTGTCAAGCACTTTGAGACGTTTTTAGGTTGTGAAGGTGATATCTCTTTGAGTCTGTCCCCAGATATATTTACGAATCGTCTGACTCAGACTGTTGCTGATAGTATGGTTCGCCCTATTACAGTGGAGGAGATCAAAACGGCTATGTTTGCTATTGGTAATGATAAAGCTCCAGGTCCAGATGGGTACACAGCGGCTTTTTTTAAGAGTTCTTGGGAGATTGTGGGTTCTGATGTGACGAATGCTGTTATGGATTTCTTTACTGCAGATCGGTTGCTTCAGGAGATAAATCATACTCTTATTGTTCTTTTGCCTAAATTTACTACCCCTGCTACGGTAAAGGATTTTCGCCCTATTGCTTGTTGCAATGTTATATATAAATGTATTAGCAAAATTGTGTCTGATCGTTTAAAGGTGGCCCTTAATGATATTGTTAGCATAAATCAATCAGCGTTTGTTCCTGGTAGGAAAATATCGGACAATATTCTTCTCACGCAGGAATTAATGCATAATTATCATAGAGATTATGGGCCTCCTAGGTGTGCGTTTAAGGTTGATATCCAAAAAGCCTATGATACGGTTGATTGGAAGTTTCTTGAAGAGGTGTTACTGGGTTTCGGTTTTAACCAGAGGATGATAAAGTGGATTATGCTATGCGTTTCTACTCCGTCATATTCTATTTGTGTGAATGGTAGTGTTCATGGTTTCTTCAAGGGCAAACGTGGGCTCCGGCAAGGGGATCCTATTTCTCCTTATCTTTTCACATTGGTTATGGAAGTCTTGACGTGTAAGTTACAACAAGCCTCTTTGATTGATTCGTCTTTCAGATTTCATAACAAGTGTCAAAGTCAACGCATTATCAACCTGTGCTTTGCGGATGATTTGTTTTTATTTGCTAGAGGTGATGTGAAATCGGCTTCATGTATTATGAATGCGCTTTCTCAATTCTCTCGTATGTCTGGGTTGGTTCCGAATGTTCAAAAGAGTACCAGTTTCTTTTGTAATGTTCCTCAGCATGTCAAGGGGGCTATTTTAGGGATTATTCCTTTTGTGGAAGGGGAGTTGCCAGTCCGGTATTTGGGAGTTCCTTTGATCTCGTCTAGGCTCCTTTACAAAGATTGTAGTGTTTTGATTGAAAGATTGGAGAATCGCATTTCAAGTTGGAAGAATCGGCTATTGTCCTTTGCGGGTAGAGTTCAGCTGATTTTATCTGTGTTATCCTCAATGCATATTTTTTGGGCTTCTGTCTTAATTCTTCCAGCTAGAGTTATCAAGGAATTAGAAAACAGAATGAGAAATTTTTTGTGGTCTCAAGATGGTTCGTTTCAGAGAGGGAAGACTAATTTTTGGGCGTGTAAAATTTTTTGTGGTCTCAAGATGGTTCGTTTCATGGAGTTCAATATGTAAGCCGAAATATGAAGGTGGCCTTGGGTTGCGAAGAATTCAAGATGTAAATAAAGCTCTTATGGCCTCGCATGTTTGGAGCATTATTAACAGGAGGGATTCTCTTTGGGTTCAATGGATATACTCGAACCGATTAAGGAATACTAATTTTTGGGCGTGTAAAATTCCTTCGGTGTGTTGCTGGAGTTGGAGGAAAATCCTCCAGTTACGGCCGGTTATTAGAAATCATGTTTGGTCAAAGATTGGAGATGGTGGGATGACATCCGCATGGTACGATCGTTGGTGTGAGTGCGGTCCGTTGGCCAGTTTCTTATCTCCTCGGACTATTTATGAAGCTGGTTTTTCTCTTCATGATTCGGTTAAAGATGTTTGGGCGAATGGATCTTGGAAGTGGCCTACGGCTTGGCGAGATTTGTTCCCTGTTTTGATTCAGATTGATAACTTGCAAATTAATCCGAATAGTAGAGATAGATTCTTTTGGAAAGATGGTGATAAACTGAATGATTATTCGTCTTCGTGTGTGTGGCAATCTATCAGAGCTACGGAGACGGAAGTAGAATGGGTGCATGTGGTATGGTTCTCTCAATGTATTCCTCGGCATGCATTCCTTATGTGGCTTATCGTGCGTAGGAAACTCTTGACTCAAGATAAGATTTTACAGTGGGATATGGCGAGGAGAAAAAACATGAATATGATGTGTTGCTTACTGTGCTTCGAGAATAATGACTCTCATGATCATCTGTTTTTCGAATGTAAATTCTCGGCTCAGATTTGGTGTTCGGTAAGGGATAAGGTGAATATGGGTACGGTTGATCCTAAGTGGTTAGATATCATGAATTGGCTTTTAGCTAGAGGGGCTTCTAAATCGGCTTATAACATCTCAAGTCGTCTTATAGTAGCAGCTGCAGCTTATTTCATTTGGCAGGAGCGGAATGCTCGTCTGTTTAAAAATCAGACAAGACCTCCAGAAGTAATTATCTCTTTGATTCTTCAGACTGTTCGATATAAACTTATGGGAGCTAAATACAAGAGGACGGATAAAGTGAGACGCTTTCTAGAGATGTGGGAGATACATGAAAACTCGTTGCTTGACGATGGTGGCTAGTGTTTTCTGATTTGGTTTTTACTTGTTTTTTCTAGATTATAGTCTAGTGGGTGTCGGATTGTGAGTTAGTGTTTCGTTTTCTTGTTTACTTTCATGGGGGGATGTCCCATGTTAGAACTAGTATGGGCTTTCCATACTACTTGTGTTTATGTTTTGTGAATATATAGAATCACCGGGGTAACCCTTTACCCAAAAAAAAAGCCTTCAAAACTTATTTCTAAGTTATGTAAAGGTTATTTAAGGTATGAGAAGCCTATTTCACTATTCCGGAGTGGTCGTTGCATTAAACTGGTTATTTTTAGGCATCAGTGCGCGTATAACCTTCCAGAAAGTGATTTAGAGCCCGAAATCGAACAAGAATTGATATGTGCAAATGATACACATATTTGTACAAATCCCAAGTATGAAACACAATATTTCATTGGTTTGGTATTTGTTTGATGGTCGCAGTGACCCAGGTGTCACAAATACCCCCACCCTCTTGCTTCAAAACTCACATTTGATCTGATTTGGCTCTCTAATTTGAAGTATACACTTCATACCTGAGAGTAATCGGATCAAAACTTCCATTCTTGGACCCGTTGTAAGTCCTCTTTCGTTCTTTTTCGCGTGAAAGTCAAACTGTGTTTGACTTTCTGCTTTGACCAGTTTATGGTCAACATGAAGTTCGTTTGAACTTCATAACGTGAGCGTAATCACGATGGTTTTAGTCTCTTGTGACTATACCTACTGATTACCACGTTATCTAGGCATAGTGGCTAGTCGTAGTTTCGGACAAAATGTGTATTCTTGCGTATTTTGTAACCAAACTACGTTTAGGTATCAAAACCATTTGTTTTGATACCAAACCTGTTTTCAAACCTCGTTAAGCATGTTTTAACATGTTTAGCTCGTCACTTTAGGTTTAGTGCTTATGTAGGGTCGTAAGGTAAGTGGTCTAAACAACCGCTTATACTTTCGAACCCGACCCGTTTGGTCGATCTTTAGGATCCGACCAAACACATTAGGTGACCATAGTTGTATAGGGAATAACCTTCCGAGGTTATACCTTATGGTCACTTCGTTTAGTTAGTTGTATGATAGGTAGTTTATATGCCTTAGGAAAATGACCAAAATGCCCTTTTTGCGCATAAATTCATTTTAAGCATATGTAACCAAAATTTTGACATCTAAACTGATTAGGAAACATTATTAGACTTGTTAAGGCATATAATACTTGTCATAGGACTAGTTAGGCGGTCTGAACGCGTTTTACGCGAACGACGCATTAAAGTAGCGTAAGCTACCTAAACGGGTCGTATGGGTCGTAAGCACTTAGGTTAGGTTTCGTTTTAGAATGTAGGCTTTGTTAAAACATATTACATGAGTTCCTATACTCATTTGGTTTACGAAACCTCATTTTATCCGATCCTCCGATTTAGGTCCGTTTATTAATGTAGTTACCTATATTAGGTGCCGTTTAATTTCCGTGATCCCTCTAGCTTTGCTTGGTTGTTATTCAAGACTTCTAAGCATTCTCAAGTGAGTACATAGTCCCCTCTTTTACTGTTTTTCAAACATTTTGGGGTGAAACACATGTGCCTACTTGTTACTTTCGTGCTTTTTCATGTTTTCATATCGTATGCTTGTTATGTTCATTAGTACACTTATAGTACATGATTTCATTATGTTTTTGCTATGTATGTCCATTTAGTGCATACTTAGTACATTGTTTTACATTACATTTTATGCTATGTATGTTCATTTGTTGCATACTTAGTACATTGTTTTACATTACATTTTATGCTATGTATATTCTTTTGTTGCATACTTAGTACATTGTTTTACATTGCATTTCTGTTGCATATGTTCTCGTAGCATATGGACACATTGTTTTACATTTCTACCTTGTATGTTCACTTAGCATACTAGGTACATTATTTTCATAAAACATGCTTACATTTGGTATAACATTTGGTTTGTTTAACGAAACTAATACATTCATTAACACCGATCATGCCGCTCGGTAGTAGGTAGTGGTACCATAGGACTTGACAACTCCCATTCCTGAAATCCTAGGTTTGTTTGGGTGGAAGGAATGACCGAATCCGAAAACATTTTTGGTAGACCTTGACATTGTTTTAGGGTTTATCTTACAATCTCAAGGCTTGGATGTAGACGTTTAACATTACCGCATAGATGTTTGTATCAGTAAAGCATGCATTATTTTACAAAACATAACTTTTGATTTTGATTTATCAAATGCATTGTTTTGTACATTTCTTTCTGATAGGGTTGAGTAAATGCTTTTAATCAATAAAAGCTTTTATTCACTATACATTACATTTGATTAATACATGAACATTTTGACGTTGGTAGTTTGTTTGGTAAGTGATTTAAATAACGAGGCATGTGTAATATGATAAAAGCATGGTGGATACGTCGCTGGTACTTCCTATATATAAGTGCTTTTATGGTATTACATATCGTAGCGTTATTTAAACCATTTCAAGTTAGGTATAATACATTTTACGCTTATATCATATCTTCATGAAACATTGTTTTACAAACAACATATTTTATACAAATTTATTTTACTTGGTTATATATCTATCTATGCATCTCTCTTTTATATCCTCTGATTTCTTATCACTTTTTTTGTATGATTATAAAAGAAAACATTTTACAAGGTTCATGACTAATTTTTGTTAAACATTTTTCTTTAAACTTATAAGTCATGAATCCTAAATTAATAAAACCTATGTATCTCCCAGGCATTTTTATGCTGACGTACCTATTTTCACATGTGTTTTCAGGAATTGATGCATAGGATTGATCAAGATATACTTAGGCTGACTTGGGCCTTAGTGACAATAAAAGATGCAAGACTAGTTAATTATGTTATGTTTCCTTGTTTTTAAGACATTGTAACCTCTTTCAATTTAATAAAACAAAACTTCAATTTCCATGTGTTATGAAACAATGATTCTGTTACAACACTCCCCGACGATTCCGCCGCAATTTGTTGTTTTACGCGGTTGGGGTGTGACAGAAAAGTTGGTATCAGAGCTCATGGTTATAGGGAATTAGGTTATGAGAAATGCTTTGACCTAGTTTATAACCTTCCTAGGACCTTAACGCGAGTTTACTTGCGTTTAGTCATAAAACAATACCGTCACCTATCCTTAGGCGACAACCACAACAAGAACACAAATTTTGAATCTGCTTTGAAAACCAATCATCTGTTCTAGGATGATTTATTGTATGGTTTTGAACCGTTTAAGTTTTCAAAATCTCGTCAAACTTTGGGTCTTATAATGTGAACACGTGCAAATTGGAAGGGTGAATGCCTGTACTCTGAGTTTTCTGTCTAAGGCTCATGTTCGTACAAATCCGCAGTATCGGACCAGTCACTCTTACCTGGGAACTCTTGGGGTGAGTGTTCACTTATAGGCAAGCATGTCTTCAGTGATACATTAATATGACCCGCTTACTTTGTCACCGTCTCATTTGTTTGCCTTAGGTAACAAACAAATGATCACAATTTTATGCATTGCCATTCTGTTTTGATTATCCAATAACATTTCACTAGTTTCTTCCCATGCCTTTCATTTCCTCCAGAATGTCTCTTCATCGCAGCGACACTAAAATGTCCGAGCAAACTGCCAAATTTGCCCAGCGAATAGGCGAAGTAATCCTGAAGTCTGTGGATTTAGGTGTCGCCATGTCTCGCCTCAAAAATGAAGCCACCCAAGAAGCATCGAAAGAAGCAGAATCCAAGCCTTCGAAAAGATCAAGGAAGCGTAAAGCCTCAAAGAATCCTCCAGTCGTTACACCAAATCAAGCAGAACCTAGCCAGGTGGCAGCACCACCAGCCAAGAAGCCATACTTGGGAACTGCTTCCTTGTGCAATCGATGCAACCGTCATCATCCAGATCAAACACCATGTTTCAAATGTACCCAGTGTGGACGATGGGGACATTTGGTTGACGTGTGCCGCTTTGTTATCCAAAACAAAGCTGTTGCAAATCTTGCTGCTACTCAACTTCAAGCCAACCCTGCTCAAGCTCGCTTTCCACCTGGATCGTGCTACAACTGTGGCAAGACGAGCCATTTCAGAAACAAATGCCCAAAGCTTGCTAATGCAAATCTGACCCACGGATGAGCATTTGGCTGATTATAAGATGTTGCTACTTTGAATAGTTTGTATCTTATTCTTTTGTTTCTTTTGTTGACCTCTAAAACAATCAGTTTTGTTTATAAATAAATCGTTGTTCACAATTCTGATGTACAAGTGTAGTTACATGTGTGTATGGCATTTCCCTATGATACCTACATCAAGGAACTATGTTCATTACAAACTACTCTTGTGATTCTCCTTGTTATGTTTGCTCATGATTTTCTCGAAAATTCTAAATACTCGTTTCATTCTAAGAAACGAAGTACAGGAAATAAAGTGACATTATGAGTGATCGTACTTTTTGCACATCTGTATCTTTAAATCCTTGGTTAGATAACTAAGGGTAATTTTTCGATCTCATATCCATTACATTCTGGTTTTCATAACAACATGCATAGTATAAGTTTTCAAAACAACCTTCATGATTTCAAAATATTCCATATAGTTTGAAAACATTTTTAACATAGTATATTTACTTAACATATCAAGTGCATGATTTCAAAAGCATCATTCATGTTTTCAAAAACCTTATACATAATTTCAAAATTCATCTCGCATGATTTTAAAACATTTTATAAATATACTTATCTAATACACCTATTTTATGATTTCAAAAGTATTATGTAAGGTTTCAAAAACATTAAACACATTTCTAAAAGAACCCCATGCATAGTTTTCAAAAAAAAAAACATTTTCCTCATACATTGACTCAACCTTCAAATTCTTCTCCATATGTCGCCTTGGTATATCTAGCACCTCAACTTCATGAGCATTTTACCTCGTGTATCGACTTAAGCACGTCTAGTGCAAGGTTTTGAAACGCCTCCCGCTTTTCAAATCCCAAAAATCCATGTGGGATCTTCTTACCTTCACAATTAGATCCTTGTGGATGATTGTCATTCAAATCGGAGTCCTTAATTGGATTCCTTGTGTTACCTTAATTCGAATGTTACGATTCCTTGTAATCAAAATCGAATTTTCTTTTTAAGATCTTCCTATCTTCATAGTTAGATTCTTGAAATATTTAAAGTGCCAAATGAAATCCACAGATTGGATACCTGGTGTGCTTTAAATACATGTGCACAATTAACAAACAAATTAACAAAATGATAACAAATTGAAGATCAAGTTAAACAATTTTGTGGTTATATGATTATGTGTTATGTGTTTTCTTTTGTTTTTGTAATTTCGTTATCCAAATCCTCGTAGAATCTTCCATATCTCCATATGAGTGATTCACAGTAGGATATCCAAAGGTACTACCTTAAATCCTTAATGGGCTTCTACGTAATAGTTAAGACCCTTGGATTATATAGTACCATTCCATAATTCAAAGAGACCCCTTGAGTGGTCTAGTCAAAAAGATTGATTCAGAATTTGGTTAAAAATGACATGTGATGATATAGCTGAACAGACTCCTTGGTAGTCTATTTAAAAAGATCATTTATGATTTAATTAAAAGGACCCTATGGTGGTCTAGTCACAATCATCACAGGTTCGTTCATTATTTTCTCCCCCTGCACATTATAAGATGCACTGTGTGGACTATGCAAGGAATTACGTAATTATGGATGCATACATAATTATGAAATTCAGTGCACGGAAACCACAGTAAGATTTATCATGTGTAAGAACCTATAGTGGCAAAAATAACGAAATGTGAACAATGTAATGGAGGTACGGTGGACGCACCAATGGCGCTTCATATACTTGTATATAAGTGTCCCTCTTACATTGCAAGCATGATGTTATTAAAGTTACTAGAAGTTCAGAACCCTAACCAGTGTTGTTTTATCTTTTCGACTTCATGTTTCAAGCTCTCATAAGTTCCCTCTAGATAAAATTTCGGGACGAAATTTCCTGAAGTAGGGGAGACTGTGACACTTGTGCCTCCACGGCCATCAAACAAATACCAAACCAATGAAATATTGTATTTCATACTTGGGATTTGTATAAATATGTGTATCTTTTGCACATATCAATTCTTGCTCAATTTCGGGCTCTAAATCGCTTTCTGGAAGGTTATACGGGTACTGATGAGTAAATATAACCAGTTTAATGCAACAAACACTCCGGAACAGTGACATAGGCTTAAAATGCCTTAAATAACCTATACATAACTTAGAAATAAGTTTTGGAAGGTTTGGTGTGCCGAAATCATGTTTTTTTTTTTTTGGGTAAAGGGTTACCCCGGTAAAATTTTATAACATCAACCAATAAAAACAAGTGAGGAAAATAATAATCCCCAATTCTCTAGCATGACATGCCATCCTAGAGTTTACAAGCAACAAAGCACAAACCAAAGAAACTAGATCATACTAAGACACTCGGTCACTAAACTCAAACCAAGTTATAAAATTAGCCGAGATCATCATCAGCAACCACCAGACCACGAGGCAAACTCCAATCCCGCAAAATCCCTTCAATCTGAGTCGTTCTTTTAAAGCTCATGGTATGAAATTTTAATCGAACGGTAGACAACACCACCTCTATAAGCTGATCCGAGCTTCTCTTTTTATTAGAAAAGAGTCTTCTATTTCGTTCCTGCCACACAAAGTAAGCCGAAGCCCCAACAATAAGTTTTGCAATAATATGTTGAGCCTTCGTAGATGTCGCCACCTGATCCAAGAAAGCAAAGATTGCATCCCAATTAGCTTGAATATGGCCCATACCCGCTTTAACTTTAACACCATTCCATACTCGAGAAGCATATCCGCACTCAAAGAACAAATGCTCATGAGAGTCCGGACCTAAAACACAAAGCGAGCAACACAATAAGTTAAAATTAGTGTTACCCGTGGAACACCATTTACTCATAACATCCTGCGTTTTTAGTTTCTTATTCACAAGAAGCCACATGAAGAACGAGTGCCTTGGAATTGACTGCTTGAACCACACCATATTAACCCATGACACCTCATTTTGATGAATTCGAATATATTCCCACACCATTGAAACACAATAATCAGCCAGTTCACCTGACCTAGTTTTCCACATCAAACGATCCTGGGTAGACAAGTTTAAAACAATACTTTTCATGTTATGAAGAACCGGAAACCGCTGAACCCAATTAGTCGGCCATCTCCACCCCCCTTGATCCCACACCTCCGCCACGGTCGAAGTTAGAGAAAATCCAGCGTTAGCAATAAACCTCGGAGTTATAAACGATTTTAACGGGCATACGTCATCCCATCTATCAAACCAAGCTGAGGTTCTAGTTCCATCACCTATCTTGGTCCATATGTGTTGTTGAATAAGCGGCCGCATACCTAATAATTTCCTCCATGTCCAAGATGTATTATTACGTAAAGGAACATCCCAAAAACTCCTATTCCGTAAACGATACGAGTGCATCCATTTTACCCACAAAGACTCTCTCAAAGATAAGAGACTCCAAACATGAGCTATCATTAGCGAAATATTCATATCCTGCACCCTACGAACACCCAAACCACCCTCCTGCTTCGGCAGACATACATGACTCCATTTAACCTTCGCTTTCCCCTGAATATTGTTCCCCTGCGCCCAAAGAAATCTCCTCATCTTTCCCTCAAGATCATGAATAACCTGTTTTGGTAATATAAAGACCGAGGCCCAGAAGATATGCATAGAAGACATAACTGATTGAACAAGTTGTAACCTTCCCGCAAATGATAACGATTTCGTCTTCCAATTTGTGATCCTAGACTCCAAGGTTTCCACCAACTTTTTACAGTCATAACTACTCAACCGCGAAGTGATTAGAGGGACACCCAAATAACGAACAGGCAATACCCCTTCATCAAAAGAAATAATATCTCTAATACGAACCTTAACTGCATTTGCCACATTTCCAAAGAAGACTGTACTCTTATTAATACTCGGAACCAAGCCAGACATGCTCTTGAAATCATTAATAGAATCAATGATGACTTTAGCTGATTTGTGATCCCCACGAGAAAATAGAAACAAGTCATCTGCAAAGCACAAGTTTATAATTCTTTGTTTCTCACACTTATGATGAAATCTGAAATTATTAGACAAGGACACCTGTTTTTGCAAGATCAGAGTTAACACTTCCATAACTAACGTGAACAAGTACGGGGACATAGGATCACCTTGTCTTAACCCACGTTTCCCTTTAAAATACCCATACAGATTCCCATTAATTGCAATAGAAAACGATGTAGAGGTAACGCATGCCATAATCCATTTCACCATTTTCCAATGGAATCGAAATCCCATTAGAGTTCTTTCAAGAAATTTCCAGTCAACCGTATCATAAGCCTTTTGAATATCAACCTTAAAAGCACATTTCGGAGGCCCCTGATTTCGATGATAGTTATGCATAATCTCCTGAGTTAGCAGAATATTATCTGTAATTCTTCTACCCGGTACAAACGCTGACTGATTTATATTGACAATGTCACACAAGCCCTCTTTAATACGATTCGTAATAATTTTACTAATACACTTGTAAAGAGTATTGCAACATGATATGGGTCTATAATCCGTTATCAACGAAGGAGTACAAACTTTCAGAATTAGAGCAATTACCGTATGGTTTAACTGTTGCAAAAGCTGGCCGTTATCAAAGAAATCCTTCACAGCATTACATACATCCTGGCCCACAATGTCCCACGCCTTCTTGAAAAACACTGAAGTGTATCCATCCGGGCCCGGGGATTTGTTACCAGCTATAGAAAACATAGCCAATTTAATTTCGTCGTCAGTAATGTCCCTCACCATATTAACAGCTTTCTCTGGCAATAAAACATTTCGAAACAATTCAGGTGACGGCTGCATAGTAATATTCCCCACACTCCCGAAAAAATCCGTATAATGATCAACCAGAACTTGCTGCACCATACCGCCTTCATGCAGATTTCCACCACCATCTTTAATGGTAAAAATCCTACTCCGATGGTTCTTCGCTTTAATAGTGTTGTGAAAAAATTTAGAATTGGAATCCCCCACCGCAAGCCACTCAAGTTTCGACTTCTGTTTTAAAAATAATCCTTCATCTTTAATCGCCTCCTTGTAATCATGCACCAACTGATCAAGCTTGTCTTTGAAAACATCATTTAGAGGATCATTATCAATGGCCTTTTGACAATCCTCCAAAAGTTTCCTAGCCACATTAACCTTTTCGTGTAAATTCCCTTGCTTAAAGAACAACTTCCTTAACGGAGTTTTGAGCAACTTAAGCTTATTCACCACTTGAAACATACGAAACCCATGAATATGCTTACTCCAAATCGAAGTAACTTCATCCAAGAACCCGGGTTTATCAGCGATCAAATTAACGAACTTGAAAGGTTTCGGCTTATCTCTAGTCACATTAGGTAGCTTCAGAATACATGGGCTATGGTCAGAGATTCGATACGGCAGGAAATAAGCACAAGTAGCTGGAAAGGCATCAATCAAGCGCACATTACCCATAACCCTATCAAGCTTCTTTAATATAGTGGCACGATTTTTCTGATTATTTGTCCACGTAAACTGAATACCCGACCGATTAAGATCAAACACCTCAATATCATGAACACAATCCTTAAATTCCCTGCTCCCAATACTTAGATTCGAAGAACCAGCAAATACATCATCATGAAACAACGCCTCATTGAAATCTCCCATCACGGACCACGGTTTATCATGCATTAACGTACCATGCCTACAAAGATTACTCCATAACTCTCTCCTTCTCTTATAATGATTGTGCGCATACACAAAAGAACAAAACAGAGACTTTCGGTCCATCTTAAAGACAATCTGGGTGTGAATGACTTGATCCGAGTGAGATAAAATCATAACATCCACCATATTAGGATCCCACCCCACCATAATTCGAGTTCCCTTATCACAACAGTCATCATTTGAAACCCAGTCCCAAAACCCACAAACTTTCTTACAAACTGTAGCCACATTAGATGAATCTACATGAGTTTCCATAATTGCACAAACCTGAACGTGATTATCAAGCAACATCTGTCGAACCTCCTTCTGTTTCAGGGAGCGGTTCAACCCCCTTATGTTCCAAGCAGCAACACTACCCATTTAAACCTTGTTGACCGGGTGTGCTTGCACCCTCAGATTTACTTTTATCCAACTTCGCATCCAAAAATTTAGGTATTTCAGCTAGGAGGTCGTCAACCTCCACTCCATCCACGAATATCTCATCCGTGTTTTTTTATTACCTTTTGTTTTCATCAAAGACGGATCCTTCTCACTATGCACTGGCTGATTATTCAGGTCTTCCACATCCATATCTTTTAAAGCATCAAACGGGTTTGAGACAACAACCTTAGGATTAGCTTTTACCGTAGGACCTCTAGATGATGACGATGTTTCTCCAGCTGACTTTGCATTCGGAACTGGCCGATAAACTAGCTTTTGTTTCTGGTTTTTGACATGAAAACCTTGCTGAGCAGGTTTCTTATTTTTTCCTTTATAATTAACATCCTGAAACTCATCCGACATCTTCCTATTATTATCCGGCATATTAGTTTTTGGGTTTTTAGGACACGAACTATCATCATGGCCAAACACACCACAAGCAGCACTCCTTAACGGTTCCCAATCATACTCAATATTAATCTCAGCGAAAGAATGTCGAACACCCTCCAAATCCGGTACCGCAATTTTAATCCTCCTAACCAATTCCCTACCAGCATTGACCTCAATCAAAGCCCTTGCAAAACTGCTTCGACCCCATGACTCCGAGCACATCGTCGCACTAAACGAATCAAGCATCTTAGGAACACCTATTTTCGTTGCTAATAAACTCAATCCATCCTCAGTAAAAGCCGATAACGGAACATTATGCATTTTTACCCATACCGGTATCGATTTGATATCCTCCTTAACCAGCACAGTTGACGGAGACCATTCATTAAGGATTATAGGAACATTACGAATCAGCCATGGACCATCCTCCATTAATTATTGAAGACCTCTTTTGGTTTTAAACTTGAAAAAGAAAAAACCATTGGAGTTCATCATCATCCTCATCAAACCATATTTCGCCCAGCTGTTTTTAACAAAGTAATCTACGACAGGAAACGCGAGCCTCTTCCCTAAGAAGTAACCATAAAGAGTGTTCTCAAACCTATCATTCACCTCCTTAACCGAAGATAAAGGAATAACCACATCAACACCATCCATTGTATCCAAGGTTTCCATCGACCTAAAATTTATCTTTGGAGCATCCTTTTGATTCTGAACAATCTTCGCAAACGATAGAGGATTGGCTGTTCTATTACTCGAATCATTAGAATTACTACTCTCCTGGGTACCCTTTCCAACATTAGGGTTTGCATGAAAGTAATCAGCCTTCATGTCATCCTTTTCATGGTTCGATTTAAAGTTAGCATAAGAAAGATCAGGAAAATTTGCATCCCTATAATCATCAACCCTCCCTCCCTTGGAATCCACATCCACAGGTTTAGAAATTTCAAATAAACCATCAATAACCGAAGGGTTATTAGTTGTGTACATACCACGTCGTGCCAGCAAAGGCTCTATGTTTGTGACTTTCAATCCAATACCCCGAACCGGACTAGCACTAGCCTCACCTTGAACCGGGGATGTACCCCCTTTATCCACCTTACGTTCATCCATGCTCAATAATCACCTCTCTCAATTAACAATAAAGAAACCAAACATGCACGAAAACCCTAGCAAACCTTACGTCCAACCAACAGAAGACAGAAGACAAAACCCTAATCCTATAAACCCTAGATTGAAACCTGAACCCTTAATCGATTAAACCTGAGCACCAATCTAGCTAAATTAAACTCAGTTAACCGCAATCAGTGACTACCAGTATAATAAATTAGGGTTCTTGAATCAATACCTAGAGCGGCGATTACAAGAAAAAACGAAAAAATCCAGGTTCTGGATCGATCCCTAGTGCTAACTAGTTCGTTATAGAGTTTCGAATGATCAAACCTCTAATCACAGACTGTTATACACAAGATTTCGAAGAAAAACCTAGGATTCATGAAGAACAAGAAAATCGCCTATAGGAGAGAGAGAAGGGTAACTAAGCCATCAGGGCTTGGACATTCGCCTAAGTAACGCCGAAATCAAGTTTATTCGCTTACAGGGACTAATTTTGACAAACTATGAAAGTATGCCGATTCGTACTGTAACGAACATTCCGAAACATGACCATAAGTTAAACATACCCTAAATATCCTTTACATAGCTTAGAAATAGGCTTTGAGGGGTTCGGTGTGTTAAAATAAACTTTTTGGTCATTCAGGGACTAAAAGCGTCAAAAAGTGCATAAGTTTGCATTTTCGCGCATATCTTACGTTCTGAATACATCCGGAGATCCAAAACTTTATGTAATCATTAAAATATTTTATTTTAGTGATTGGCATGATAAAATTCCATTCGTCGCGTAATTTAGATCGTTTATCGCATTCGTTCGTGTTTCGTCGTAATCAACCGAACAACGCAACCGTAAGACCAAACGAACCGACATCCGAGATATTTTTGAGCACATTTCATGTTCCCTATACTTTAACTTCATTTTAGAGCCTTGAAATGGGATTAACGGGGCTTAAACGTGTCAAAAATGCATCAAAAACCATGTTTTGCACATTCAGGGACCAAAATTGACAATCTGCCATAGTTATCTTAGGAAGGGACCAAAGTTGAAAATCTGATTTCCAGCTTGTTCTAGCTGTTCCCCTCATTTGCACATGGTTTTAATGAAACTAGGGGCTTGTTTTGGGGTACCCATGGTATTCTAAAACCATGGGCACACATGTAAGGTCCAGATAGAAGCTCGGTTTTCGATGAACGATCCTAACGGTCTTGGTTTTCCTATAAATACCCCCACCCTCTTGCTTCAAAACTCACATTTGATCTGATTTGGCTCTCTAAGTTGAAGTATACACTTCATACCTGAGAGTAATCGGATCAAAACTTCCATTCTTGGACCCGTTGTAAGTCCTCTTTCGTTCTTTTTCGCGAGAAAAACAAACTGTGTTTGACTTTCTGCTTTGACCAGTTTATGGTCAACATGAAGTTCGTTTGAACTTCATAACGTGAGCGTAATCACGATGGTTTTAGTCTCTTGTGACTATACCTACTGATTACCACGTTATCTAGGCATAGTGGCTAGTCGTAGTTTCGGCCAAAATGTGTATTCTTGCGTATTTTGTAACCAAACTACTTTTAGGTATCAAAACTGTTTGTTTTGATATCAAACCTGTTTTCAAACCTCGTTAAGCATGTTTTAACATGTTTAGCTCGTCACTTTAGGTTTAGTGCTTATGTAGGGTCGTAAGGTAAGCGGTCTAAACAACCGCTTATACTTTCGAACCCGACCCGTTTGGTTGATCTTTAGGATCTGACCAAACACATTAGGTGACCATAGTTGTATAGGGAATAACCTTTCGAGGTTATACCTTATGGTCACTTCGTTTAGTTAGTTGTATGATAGGTAGTTTATATGCCTTAGGAAAATGACCAGAATGCCCTTTTTGCGCATAAATTCATTTTAAGCATATGTAACCAAAATTTTGACATCTAAACTGATTAGGAAGCAATATTAGACTTGTTAAGGCATATAATACTTGTCATAGGACTAGTTAGGCGGTCTGAACACGTTTTACGTGAACGACGCGTTAAAGTAGCGTAAGCTACCTAAACGGGTCGTAATGGGTCATAAGCACTTAGGTTAGGATTCGTTTTAGAATGTAGGCTTTGTTAAACCATATTACATGAGTTCCTATACTCATTTGGTTTACGAAACCTCATTTTATCCGATCCTCCGATTTAGGTCCGTTTATTAATGTAGTTACCTATATTAGGTGCCGTTTAATTTCCGTGATCCCTCTAGCTTTGCTTGGTTGTTATTCAAGACTTCTAAGCATTCTAAAGTGAGTACATAGTCCCCTCTTTTACTGTTTTTCAAACATTTTGGGGTGAAACACATGTGCCTACTTGTTACTTTCATGCTTTTTCATGTTTTCATATCATATGCTTGTTATGTTCATTAGTACACTTATAGTACATGATTTCATTATGTTTTGGTTATGTATGTCCATTTAGTGCATACTTAGTACATTGTTTTACATTACATTTTATGCTATGTATGTTCATTTGTTGCATACTTAGTACATTGTTTTACATTACATTTTATGCTATGTATGTTCATTTGTTGCATACTTAGTACATTGTTTTACATTACATTTTATGCTATGTATGTTCATTTGTTGCATACTTAGTACATTGTTTTACATTGCATTTCCGTTGCATATGTTCTCGTAGCATATGGACACATTGTTTTACATTTCTACCTTGTATGTTCACTTAGCATACTAGGTACATTATTTTCATAAAACATGCTTACATTTGGTATAACATTTGGTTTGTTTAACGAAACTAATACATTCATTAACACATATCATGCCGCTCGGTAGTAGGTAGTGGTACCATAGGACTTGACAACTCCCATTCCTGAAATCCTAGGTTTGTTTGGGTGGAAGGAATGACCGAATCCGAAAACATTTTTGGTAGACCTTGACATTTTTTAGGGTTTATCTTACAGTCTCAAGGCTTGGATGTAGACGTTTAACATTACCGCATAGATGTTTATATCAGTAAAGCATGCATTATTTTACAAAACATAACTTTTGATTTTGATTTATCAAATGCATTGTTTTGTACATTTCTTTCTTCTAGGGTTGAGTAAATGCTTTTAATCAATAAAAGCTTTTATTCACTATACATTACATTTGATTAATACATGAACATTTTGACGTTGGTAGTTTGTTTGGTTTGATTTAAATAACGAGGCATGTGTAATATGATAAAAGCATGGTGGATACGCCGCTGGTACTTCCTATATATAAGTGCTTTTATGGTATTACATATCGTAGCGTTATTTAAACCATTTCAAGTTAGGCATAATACATTTTACGCTTATATCATATCTTCATGAAACATTGTTTTACAAACAACATATTTTATACAAATTTATTTTACTTGGTTATATATCTATCTATGCATCTCTCTTTTATATCCTCTGATTTCTTATCACTTTTTTTGTATGATTATAAAAGAAAACATTTTACAAGTTTCATGACTAATTTTTGTTAAACATTTTTCTTTAAACTTATAAGTCATGAATCCTAAATTAATAAAACCTATGTATCTCACAGGCATTTTTATGCTGACGTACCTATTTTCACATGTGTTTTCAGGAATTGATGCATAGGATTGATCAAGATATACTTAGGCTGACTTGGGCCTTAGTGACAATAAAAGATGCAAGACTAGTTAATTATGTTATGTTTCCTTGTTTTTAAGACATTGTAACCTCTTTCAATTTAATAAAACAAAACTTCAATTTCCATGTGTTATGAAACAATGATTCTGTTACAACACTCCCCGACGATTCCGCCGCAATTTGTTGTTTTACGTGGTCGGGGTGTGACAGTTGTGTTTTAGAAAGCTTCGGACATGATAAAAAAAACTCGACAAGCCAAATAAATTTTGAAAAATATAACCGAAAATCGTGACAAACAAAGAAGGACTTGCATGAGAATTTTCATACTTTTACCCATTCCTTCCGATTATGTGAGCATATTTGAGCCGTAAAATTGTTATATGATTGTTCATTTCGGAGTAGGAGTGAGCCGGATGTCATGTGTAATTTAGAACTTGTCACTAGCATGCTTGTTAAGACCATGAACTTGCAAAATTGTGTAGAAGTGATAGAGGCACTTAGAAAACCCTTTGTGTTATCTCTGTTCTTTGTGTTGTGTTTCCCGTAAACCTTACATTACCTTTAGGATTAACCATGTCGAGCCTTCCCGTTTACCTTTGTTTACCCAACATAATCGCCCACTTAGCCAAATTTAGCCTTTTTATGTTTTAAACCTTTTTAGTGTTGAAACTCGGTCAAAATAATCGTTTAACTAGCGCTTGTTATAGTTTATTATTCATTGTACAATTCCATTTGTTTATATAAAAAAAAACCAGGAAATAAAACACCCTAAAATAGGGTGAATTCGACAAAATTCGAGCAATTTTGAATGCTAAAATGATGAAATCTTGTTGATAAGCTCGTTGTCACAAAAGTCGCCTTTTTAAGGCGTTTTTATGTATAGTTTTATTGTATTGCGCTTGTTAAACGTAACTACCGAGTTTTAACCGTTTCGCCACTTTAAATATCCATTTCCATACCTTTCACCCAAGCCTAACGTTACACCCCGTAAAGACCTCTTGATCTACACTTTTTCGCATGTTAGTTGGTGGAGACGAGATCTTATGACAAGCTTATGATATTACACGTTTCATTGACATGGCATTGAGTGTTTGCACATACACATTTTATGTATGTTTCACAAATAAAACCGAGTGTGTGTGAGCATTGTGACTTGTGTGAAGATTATGTCACACCCCGACCACGTGAAACAACAAAACGTGGCGGAAACGTCGGGGAGTGTTGTAACAAAATCATTGTTTCATAACACATGGAAATTGAAATATTGTTTTATTGATTAAAAGAGTTACAATGTCTTGACAATCAAAGAAACATAACATAAATAACTAGTCTTGCATCTTTTATTGTCGCTAAGGCCCAAGTCCGCCTAAGTGTATCTTGATAAATCCTAAGCATCATATCCTGAAACACATGTGAAAATAGGTACGTCAGCATAAAAATGCCTGTGAGATACATAGGTTTTGTGAAAATAGAATTCATGACTTATGTTTAAGAAAATGTATAGTCATGAACCTTGTAATTTGCTTTGTTTTGTAAATCATTTGAAAAGTGATAAATAAACCAAATGATATATATGTATAAAAGAATAATACATGGTTAAGTAAATAACCAAGTAAAATGAGTTTAAATCAGATAAGTTGTTTATAAAACAATGTATTGTGAAAAGTATGTTATTTGTATAAAATGTTATATGTCTAAATTGAAATAATTCAAATAACGCTACGATATGTAATACCATACAAGCACTTATATATAGGAAGTACCAGCGGCGTATCCACTATGCTTGTATCATATTACACACGCCTCGTTACTTAAATCACTTACTCAAACCAAACCATCAAAGTAGAATGTTTATGTATAATCAAATGTCAAAATGTTTGTGTGAAAACCATGTCAAATGTCTATGTCTAATGTAAATCATGAATTGTGTATATCAATGTCAAAAGGTTTATGTCTAATGTAAATCATGAATTGTGTATATCAATGTCAAAATGTTTATGTCTAACGTAAATCATGAATTGTGTATATCAATGTCAAAATGTTTATGTCTAATGTAAATCATGTAATGTGTATCCAAAATATCATGTATGGTAAGTGAAATATATCAACTAAACCATATGTAAAATGCACAAAAACAAGGTATTGAAGTAAAACATGGTTTAAATCAAAGTTATGTTTTGTGGAACAAATGCATGCTATACTGATACAAACATCTATGCGGTATTGTGAAAATGCATACATCCAAGCCTTGTGACTGTGGCGATAAACCCCTAAACGAATTTAAAGGTCTATCTGTGTTATGTTTATCGAATTCGGTCATTCCTTCCACCCAAACAAACCTAGGGTTCAGGAATGGGAGTTGTCAAGTCCTATGGTACCATTACCTACTAACGAGCGGCGTAGCTAATGTTAATGAATGTATATTGTCCCATTTGAACAACCCAAATGTCATACCAAAATGTAAGCATGTGATGAATAACAAATGTACTAAGTATGCAACAAATGAACATACATAGCATGTGATGTGATGTAAAACAATGTACTAAGTATGCACACAATGGACATACATAACATAAAATGTAATGTAAAACGATGTACTAAGTATGCACACAATGGACATACATAGCATAAAATGTAATGTAAAACGATGTACTAAGTATGCAACAAAGGACATACATAGCAAAAACATAATGAAATCATGTACTATAAGTGTACTATTGAACATAACAAGCATATGATATGAAAGCATGAAAGGCATGAAAGTAACAAGTAGGCACATGTGTTTCACCCCAAAATGTTTGGAAAACAGTAAAAGAGGGGTCTATGTACTCACTTGAGATTGCTCAATAGTCCTAGGATAACCACCAAGCAATGCTAGAAGATCACGGAAATCAAACGGTACCTAATATAGGTAACTACATTAATATACCGGACCTAAATCGGAGGATCGGATAGAATGAGGGTTCGTAAATCAAACGAGTATGGAGACTCGTGTAATATGGTTTAACAAAGCCTACATACTAAACTAAAACCTAACCTAAGTGCTTACGACCCATTACGACCCGTTTAGGTAGCTTATGCTACTTTAACGCGTCGTTCGCGTAAAACGCGTTTGGAATGCCTAACTAGTCCTATGATAAGTAAAATATGCCTTAACATGTCTAATATTGTTACCAACTCATTTTAGATACCAAACGTTATGTTACACATGCTTTAAATGAATTTTGGCGTAAAAAGGGCATTTTGGTAATTTACCTAAGGCATATAAACTACCTATCATACAACTAACTAAACGTCGTGACCATAAGGTATAACCTCGGAAGGTTATTCCCTATACAACTATGGTCACCTAATGTGTTTGGTCGGATCCTAATGATCGACCAAACGGGTCGGGTTCGAAAGTATAAGCGATTGTTTAGATCGCTTACCCTTACGACCCTATACAAGCACAAAACTAAAATTGACGAGCTAAGCATGTTAAAACATGCTTAACTAAGTTTAGAAAACAGGTTTCGTATCAAAACAAACGGGTTTGATACCTATAAGTAGTTTGTTTACAAAATACGTAATAACACGCATTTTGGCCGAAACTACGACTCGTCACTGAGTCTAGATAACGTGGTAATCAGTAGGTATAGTCACTAGGGACTATAACCATCGTGATCACGCTCACGTTAGGAAGTTCAAACGAACTTCGCATTGACCATAACCTGGTCAATGCAGAAAGTCAAACAAAGTTTGACTTTAACGCTAAAATGAATGAAAAGAATGAAAAAAAAACACTTACAAAGGGTCCCCGCAAGATTGATAATCCAAGTATTCTCAGGTATAAGGTGATGAAACACCCCAACTTAGAGAATTCTCAGATTTCAAGTGGGATTTGCAAATGAATGGGATGGGTATTTATAGGATATGCAAGACCGTTAGGATCGTTTATCGAATAACGTGCTTTGATCTTGACCATACACTTGTTGAAATACCCATGGAACACCAAATTGGCCCCTCATTATCCTGAAGAGGCAAGTGCAAAAGGGATTAGGAGGGGTAACAGCTGTTAACAGCTGTTTAAACAAGTTTCTGCTGTCTGACCCCTGCTTACGAACCGTAAGGGTGATGGCTTACGGTCCGTAAGCCATCAACTTTGCAGAATTGTCACTTTTGGTCCCTGTTATGCGTTAAAGCCATTTCCGACACGTTTAAGGCCCGTTAAGCCAACGTTAAGGCCCTAAAATGATGCCTAAACATTGTGGACATGAAACATGCTCAAAAATATGCCGGATGTCAGTTCGTTTGGTCGTACAATCGCGATGTTCTGTTAATTACGACGGAATGCGCATAAACGCGAAAAACGATCCAAATTGCGTGACGAATGGATTTTTCTCATGCCACACACTAAAATAAAATATTTTAGTGCTTACATAAATTTTTGGATGTCCGGATGTATTTAGAACATAAGTTATGCGCGAAAGTGCAAACTTGTGCACTTTTTGACGCTTTTAGTCCCTAAATGACCCAAAAGTTTGTTTTAGCACACCGAACCCCTCAAAGCCTATTTCTAAGCTATGTAAAGGATATTTATGGTATGTTTAACTCATGGTCATGTTCCGGAATGTCTGTTACAGTTCAAATCGGTATACTTTCGCAGTTTGTCGAATTTAGTCCCTGTAAGCGATTAAACTTGATTTTGTCATACCAAAGCCTGCAAAACTTATTTCTAAGTTATGTAAAGGTTATTTAAGGTATGTGAAGCCTATTTCACTATTCCAGAGTGTTCGTTGCATTAAACTGGTTATATTTACGCATCAGTGCGCGTATAACCTTCCAGAAAGCGATTTAGAGCCCGAAATCGAACAAGAATTGATATGTGCAAATGATACACATATTTGTACAAATCCCAAGTATGAAACACAATATTTCATTGGTTTGGTATTTGTTTGATGGTCGCAGTGACCCAGGTGTCACAGTCTCCCCTACTTTAGGAAATTTCGTCTCGAAATTTATTTAGAGGAAACTTGTGAGAGCTTGAAACATGAAGTTGAAAAGATCAAACAACCCTGGTTAGAGTCCTGAACTTCTAGTAACTTTACAATAACATCATGCTTGCAATGTGAGAGGGACACTTATATACAAGTATATAAAGCGTCATTGGTGCGTCCACCATACCTCCTGTACATTTCGTTATTGTTGCCACTATCGGTTCTTACACATAATAAATCTTACTGTGGTTTCCGTGCACTGAACTTCGTAATTATGTATGCATCCATAATTACGTAATTCCTTGCATAGTCACGTAGTGCATCTTAAAATGTGTAGGGGAAGAAAACAATGAACGAGTCTGTGATGATTGTGACTAGACCACCATAGGGTCCCTTTTACTAAATCAATAAATGATTTTAATAAACAACCAAGGAGTCTTTTCAGCTTATATCATCACATGTCATTCTTAACCAGATTTTTGAATCGATCTTTTTGACTAGACCACTAGGAGGGTCTCTTATGACTCATGGAGTGGTACTATATAATCCAAAGGTCTTAACTAACACGTAGAAGCCCAATAAGGATTTAGGGTAGTACCTTTTTGAATATCCTTCTATGAATCCCTTATATGAAGATACGAAAGGTTCTACGAGGATTTGGATAATGAATATCCAGAGTATACAAAAACACAAAAAAATGCATAAAAGAAAACACAAAATGCATAAACACATGGTCACATAACCACAAAATTGTTTAACTTGATTTGTTATCATTTTGTTAATTTGTTCTGCTAACTGTGCACATGTATTCAAAGCACACCAGGTATCCAATCAGTGGATTTTGATTGGTGCTTTAAATATTTCTAAGAATCTAACTATAAAGATAGAAAGATCTTTTATAGAGAAAATTCGATTTCGATTATAAAGAACCGAAATGTTCGAATTAAGGTACACAAGGAATCCAATTAAGGACTCTGATTTGAAAGATAATCATCCACAAGGGTCTAATCTGAAGATAAAAAGATCCTATATGGATTTTAGAAGTCGAAGATGTTTTGAAACCTTGCACAGGATGTGCTTAAGTCAAAACATGAAGTAAAAATGCTTATGAAGTTGAGATGCTAGATATGTCAAGGCGACATATAAAGCAGAATTTGATGGTTAAGTCAATGTATGAGAAAAATATTTTGAAAACTATGCATGGGGTTTCTTTTAAAAATGTGTTAGTGTTTTTGAAACCTTATATATATATAATACTTTTGAAATCATAAAGTAGGTGTATTAGGTAAAAATGTTTTAAAATCATGCGAGATGAATTTTGAAATTATGTATAAGGTTTTTGAAAACATGATTGATGCTTTTGAAATCATGCACTTGATATAAGTAATTATACTGTATTAATAACATTTTGAAATCATGAAGGTTGTTTTTGAAACACTCATACTATGTATGTTGAAAAATCAAAACGTAATGGGTATGAGATTTGAAAATACCCTTAGTTATCTAACCAAGGATTCAAAGGCACAGATGTGCAGAAGCATGATTACTCATAATGTCACTTTATTTTCTGTAGTTCGTATCTTAGAATTTTCTATGGGAATCATGAGTAAACGCAAGAATGGGAAATATTCACAAGAATGAGTAAAGTCTTAGGCCTTGGCTGTTTTTTGTTGGCTGTTTTTTTTGGTTTTCTTGAATATTGTATTGTTACTCGAGTAGGTCTCTTGTTTCCCTAGTCTTGGTATGCCAAGTCTAGTAGTGTGTGACTATGTTAAGTCACACCCTGTTTTGTATGTTTGGTGATTTATAAAATTTACCGGGGTATCCCTTTACCCAAAAAAAAAGGAACATAGTTCCTTAATGTAGGTATTATAGGGAAATGCCATACACACATATAACTACACTTGTATATCAGAATTTGTGATCAACGATTTATTTATAAACAAAACAGATTGTTTCACATTACAAGAAAATAGAAGAAACAAAAGCATAAGACAACAACATCTTCTAATCAGCCAACTGCTCATCCGTGGGTTGGATTTGCCTTAGCAAGCTTCGGGCATTTATTCACGAAATGACCCATGTTGCCACAGTTGTAGCACGATCCAGGCGGGAAGCGAGCTTGAGCAGGATTGGCTTGTGGTTGATTTGGACCACCTTGGTTCGGGTTACATCGACAAGCACTTGCCAGGTGACCAACTCGCCCACATGATAAACACAGACGACATTGTAAGTGAGCTTGGTGATGCCCATTACATTTGTCACATATTGGTGCCGTTCCCTTGTATTGCTTCTTAGCAGGTGGTGTTGCCACCCGGATGGGTCCTGCTTGATTTGGTACAGCCGCAGTTGAGCAAACCTTTGCTGTATGACCTATAAGTCCACAAATCTGGCATTTGCGGCACTTTACACTAGCATGATGATGAAGGTTACATTGGTTGCACAAGGGTGCGGTTTCAACAAGGGGCCAATTTGGTGTCCGAGCAAACAACCAAATTTGCCCAGCGAATAGGCGAAGTGATTCTGAAGACTGTGGATTTAGGCATTGCCATGTATCGTCTCCAGGATGAAGCCACTCAAGAGTCACCAAAGGAGGCAGAGGCCAAGCCTTCACCTAAACCCCTGTTTGTTCGGACACCAAATTTGGCCGTTAGGATCGTTTATCGAATAACGTGCTTTGATCTTGACCATACACTTGTTGAAATACCCATGGAACACCAAATTGGCCCATCATTATCCTGAAGAGGCAAGTGCAAAAGGGATTAGGAGGGGGTAACAGCTGTTCAAAAGATGGCGTTAAACCCTGCTTTTAAGTTCCATAGTCACTGTTCTAAACAAAAGATTATCAACGTCTCATTTGCTGATGACTTATTTGTTTTTGTTAATGGGGATACTGGATCGGTTCAGCTTATTCGAAATGTATTGGAGAAATTCACTAGTGTTTCGGGCCTGGTTCCTAGCTTGCCTAAGAGTACGATCTTTTTCTGCAATGTTCCAAGTCATGTAAAAGCTGAGATTCTGAGCCTGTTGCCATTTCGTGAGGGTGAACTCCCGGTTCGCTACCTGGGGGTTCCCTTAATCTCTACTAAGTTATCTTTTAGAGATTGTCGGGTTCTGGTGGAACGTATGGAGAGGAAGGTTGATAATTGGATGTCTAAATTGTTATCTTTTGCAGGTCGATTGCAGCTCCTCAACTCTGTTCTTGCAGCTATGTATACGTATTGGTCCTCGGTATTTATTTTGCCAATGCGTATAGTGAAGGATCTGGAAAAGAGAATGCGAAGGTTTCTATGGAACGGGGGGGCTCCTGGGAGTTTTCGGTCAAAAGTCATGTGGAAGGACGTTTGTTTACCTAAGGAGGAGGGTGGTCTTGGAATCCGAAATATCTCAGATGTGAACAAAGCACTTATGATGTCGCATATTTGGAGCATTATTAGTAACCGGGAATCCCTGTGGGTAAAATGGATCCATTCTTACAAGATAAAAGGTAGAAATTTTTGGGAGATTCAAAGCCGTGGTAATTTGACTTGGAGTTGGCGAAAGATTTTATCTATTCGTCCGTTGGTCAGACCTTATGTTTGGAAGTTGATTGGGAGTGGTTCCCAGACAAATGCGTGGAGTGATAATTGGTGCTCATGCAGTCCGATCCGAAACTTCATTACGCCAAGGAGAATTGCCCAAGCGGGTTTTAATTTGCAAACTACTGTTACGGAACTTGTAGACGCTGATGGCAACTGGCAGTGGCCTCA